>CM018692.1:1996629-2683144 GCA_009363875.1 Mikania micrantha
ACAATCAAATCTCAAATTTAGGTTTTCATTTCTTAGTTAATTAGTATTTAACTACAATTGGCACTTCCCAAGATTCCGTTAGCTATAGTCCATGTAGCAAAGTTATGATTTTATATTAATTTTTAATTGGCATATGACAACTCGAATATGTTTCATGGATGGTCAATAGGATAATGTGTGAATATGTGTGTTATATTTGGTGTTGGTAGAGAGGTAGCATATGAGTGTTAGAGTGTGTGATGTGTTTGTTTCCCGAGTGTTAGCGTGTGAATATGGGTGGCGTTAACTGTGAGAGGGAATGCATGGTTTGTGTATGCATTTGTCAGTCATACTTACTAGGTCCTCTCACATTCAATGAAAAATTCTCTATGAGAGACATATGATGTGTTTCATCACTGATCCATGATTTGGCATTTGGTCTAATCTTGGAACAAACATTGGACCTTAAAAACCTTGTGTATTGAAAACACTAGTATTCTGTTGTGCATTAACTTATAGTTTAATGAACCTGATTGTATTTTAAAAATTAGAACACCACATAGTAGCACTGATTTGTATGTATGTATGTATGCATGCATGCATGCCATGTGTGTGTTAAGGCTGATTTCATATCAAGGTTGAAGGCAAATGGACTTTTTGACTGAAAGTCAAAGCTACTATGTTTTAAAGAGATGGCATTCCCACTTGAATTTATGTTATGAAACTGACTAGAATTGATTTGACCTATTTTGAATAAATGACTTTTATGTATTGTTTTTCATTGCATTATTTGTTTGGTTTATAGGTTTACATATTGAATTAAAATCTTTTATGTTTAACGTCTTACATGTCCACCAATATAAAATTGAAGCATTTAAAATGTTGTTAGCTGCATGAGAAATATCTATTAAACGAGACGAGCCCCTCAAGATGTGTGTATATAATAAACCATCTAAATGATATTTTTCAAAAATTGTAAATGGTTTGATAATTACGGCAATGAAATTTATTTAGATCCATTTCCACCTTATGCAAATATTTTTCACATATGTGCACTTTTACATGTAAAGATGTAAATTACGTTTTTTGACTTATTTGAAGAAATATGACGTGGAAAAGTAAAATTTATTCTATACAATATTATATCTCTGAATGTGTTTTCAAGATCTTTTTTCAAATGTATTTTCAAACTTATACGTTTTTAACTATTTTGAAAGTGTATACATGTGATGGAGATTATTATTTCATTCAATTGATCTGTTGGATCGGTTTTTTAACTAAACAACACTTCACAAGTATTTCTCTCTAATACAATCAATATAGATATTCGGAAGGTCTGTTAAAGGATCTCACAAATACTCAAATGATGAACAAATAATCTTTGAATAGCATAAGAACACAAGAGTAAATTCAAGCTCAAATATATTTCTCTCAAAGTATTACAAGTGTAAACGGACAAGCACACTTACAGACTTTACAATGAGAGGTTATATAGCCAATGCTACAACCGTATACTCGTAGGAATACAAGTTGGGTATACTAGACAAGTACATAAAGTAAAGCTTATTCTAGTATGTAGAGTGTCTTAACAGGCTAAGACACTCAATTATAATTATTTCAAATATAGACATTGACTTAACCAAAGACTAGCCAAATACAAAAACCTTAATGTTGTTGATATTTAAGGCTTAAGATGATTTTTTGCATTTAATGCTTAGGTAAGAAAGGTAAGGTGCTGTCTAACTATCAGTATGTTCCTTTTGTATTTAATCAGACCAGCATGTCTGAGTCAGACCCTTTTGTACTAGGAAAGTAATTGCTACATCTTTGTCAGAGGATAAACCTCAGAAGTCTTTTGTCTTTATCCTTGGTGCAAAAGAGAGTCCTCTCGGAAGCTGTCAGTCTTCGGAAGTCTTGAACTCTTCAGAAGCTTTATTTTCGGAAGTTATGAAGCTTTATCTTCTAAGTATCAATCTTCCGAAGTGTTTGTCTTGTACAGTCTTCAGTAGGAGTTAGTTACCCTTTGGAAGCAATATTGCTTCCAAAGAGTAGCTCCTTCCTTTCCGAAGGTTGTTTGTCTCTGTACATCAATACTTAGACAAAATAAGAATTTTGGTGAGCATCAACTTTATTAGTCTTTACAGTCTCCCCCTAGGCTGATGCTACCAAAACTTCCTATGGGACTCTCCTTATAATTTTCTCTCCCCTCAGGACTTGAGCCCTTGTTGTTACCCATCTGAGTACTTGTCTCCCTTCTTGTCCATTGTATGGATTTTCAAGAGGGAGGTTTTCCAAATAAAAAAAAAGTGTGCATCCAGCACAATCAGTTGTGCCAAATCCAAAACTTTTACTCCTCCATTGAGCAGAGCGAGAGTAAACTCTTTATGAACTCTATTGTAGCTCCACTTTACAACAGGAACGTAGGTATGATAATGCTTTAGATCATATAGATCCTTTGGATGATCTTTGGGCATTGAGTGCTGGTTTGGCTTTTGATCCTGTGGGAGGTGACTCTGCTCAGAGTCAGAGGAGATGGCAGATGTTCTCTTTTTCTTCTTGCCATGCTTTTTCTCTTCTTGTGAATCTTGGTCTGTCTTGAGCAGTGGTCTGACTCCTCTGATCTCTGGCCTGCTGTATTTCCATATTGAGCCCAGCTGCTCACCTGTTGTTGCAGTGGCTGTGGACCATCATCCTCATTTCTTGAGGGTTGTGTTCTCCTCTCATCAGCCTGTGTTTGTCTCTTAGGATCAGGGTCTGTTGATGATTGTTTCCTTGTAGTCTTTTTACCCTTATTGATTTTGATCACTGAAGAGATCGGCATGTTGTCCATTGAAAGACTTGATGGAGGAGATGGTTGTTCTTCTCTTTAGGGTCTATAGGAAACATGTTGGGGAACATGGCCTTAGTAGCTTCCCCACACATGACTTCTTCACCATCTCTGATCCCTGATCCAGAGATGGGAATTTTCAATTGTAGCTCCTCCCCCTAGACCTAAGCCTCTAATTAGGCTTGCCCTTTGAGCCTGTATCTGCTCAATTGGAAGCAACTCACCTCTGGCTATTTTAGCCCTTATATCTCGGATGCGCATATCCATGGTCGAGTTCTCATCATAGGGCCTAGCTGCCGAGCATGGAAGCCATATTCCAGGAGAAAGGCCTTCGACTTGTCTCTGTAGGCCTTTTCCTTTTGCTTCTTGGTAAGGACAATTTTGGCCTTGGATGCAGCAGCAGCCTGTTCTTGTTGCTGCAGCACCATGTCCAGCTCGGCAGCCATTCTAGGTACCGACCAGCTCAATACTTCATCAATATCATACCCTTTTCCTGAAGAAGGGCAGATAATCTGATGAGTTCATAATCCATTGAAGTGTCTGGTCGGCCCCTTCATCTTCTTTTGTACCCTCTCCTCCTGTTCTGCTTCCTCTTCCGGGGTTAGCTTTCTTTTTCCTTTGTCATAAGCAGTTAATTTTGCCCTAGAGGAGATAGATCCTGTAGCCTTACCAGTAGGTTCATCGGCAAGTAGCTCCTCAGTGGAGGAAACATCCAATATGACCAGGCCTTCGGAAGCTGCTGCAGCTTCGGATTTAACCTTAGCATTCACTACTACCTCCTCCAGTGGACCAACCATCTTAGGTGATTCCTTAGCAGTATCCACAGAGTTCTCGGAGTTGAGGAGAGGTCTTCAACAGCCTTTGTCCCAGAAGGGGACACAGGTTCCATGGAGATTGGGTCTTTTTGAGTAGTTTCTTTCATGGCAACCTGGGCTGTAGTCTCAGCAGGAGACTGAGTCCCAGCAGGGGACTGAGGTTCCAAGGAGACATTTGTTGTATCTTGCTCAGTCTCTTTGGCAACCTCCATGGTAGCCTCAAAGAAGAAGAAGAGGAAGTAGTACTAGAGTCATGGAAGTATGTGCCCAAGAGTCATCCCATTCAGTAGTCAAAGTGACTATGGATGGATTAACCTCCTGTGCACCTTCCTCTTCTCTTACTTCTGGTCCTGACCCTGCAGAAAGTGCATTCTCCCCCTTTTTGGTAGCATCAGGGGAGAGGAAAGTAGTAGTAGCAGGATCAGGATGGAAAGGTTGAAGGATTACTGGGGGCGCCTCCGGGTCCATGATTTTTTCCTCCTTGTTTTGAACCTCCAGCCGCAGGGTAGCAACCTCACCTTCTAGATGAGTTACCCTGGCTTGGAGGGATGAAATAGTAGCCGTCAATTCCTGTGATGTGGTGCCCTCATCTACCGGAGTAGAATTATGGGGCGATGGAGTCCTGAGCCTAGTCCCTGCACCTTCACCACCAGATGTGGTTTCTTGGCACCCTGGATTCCCTTCATTAAGAAGGGCTTCAAAGAAGTCCTCCCCAGTGTGGGTTGCCGCAGGTGAGGTACTTGTTCTTGTACCACTGTCCTGTGGATCCTGATTAAGATCAACAGTAGTGGCACAGCTCATCTGCATTGATCTCTTCTAAACTCCTGAGATCAACCTCTGATATGGTAGGCTCTGGGTCAGGAAACTTGCTTGCAGCTGTGTCACCACTCTCATAAGTGTTTGGGTAGTGGGAGAGAGTGGTTCCTCCACGCAATAGCAGAAGATTTTTGAGCCTGGGTGATAGGATGGATGGGGGGCATTTCTGGGTGATAAGAACCTGCCCTAGGAGACCTAGGAGACAGTCTCTGATCTAATGGAGTTGCTCATCAAAGCAGACTCAATAGGGGGGTATCCCTTTGGATATTCTCAGGTATGTTTTGTGACATACTCTGAGGGCTATCAGGCTGGTTCAGGGCAGCCACAGATTCCAGAGGAAGAACCTGTGGAGTAACAATAGGTGTGGCTTTCACCTTAGGTGGAACTGTGCTCTTGACAGTTCTTTTCACCTTTTCTCTTGATGGGTTCAGAAGAAGGACCTGAACAGCTGTAGATAGCTGTTCAGGGGTTTGGGGCGTTTATAGGTGATTTTGATGGGATGTGGAACAGAAATGGAAGATGTGGGTTCAACATCTGTGGGTGCAACTGAGCTGTCACCTTCAGGAGGTGGTAGCTCCATAGAAGGAAGAAGAGGAGTGAAGTTTCCAGAAAACTTAGCACTCTTCTTCTTCAATTGTACAAAACCTTGGAAGAGACCAAGGGAATTTTGTATGTATTCTCAGTCAGTGAGAGGACAGAACCCAACTCACAGTAAAATATATGCTGAAAAATCTGGGGTACATACAAAACCTTTTTGGTGACGAAACATTGTCAACCAGATTATTGAAAATAAAGCAGAAAAGTTAAACATTGGTTTGAGATCAAGCCATGAATAGCCGAAGCTAAGTCAGAGGGAACTTGATCCCAACCACCTGTCTTATTAGAAAGACAGTGCAAAAACAAATGTATGAGGTACTTATAATTATAGGACATTCCACCCTTCAAATAAGTAGTTGAAGGGAGAGACCTTCGTACCCCATTGACCTAAAAGTCAATGCTACCTCATCCTTAGTTAATGAGACCCTTCCCCCGGCATCACAAGTTGAAGATGCCGACAGATGGTCTCCACTGTGATAGATATGGGATGAGCATCAATGGTGGCATGAAGAATCCGACCATTGGGAGATGAAGAGAATGAACAGGAAGCCCAAAATTGTTGGTGATGAGATTCATACACCATGGGCTGAACTGTTAAAGCAAAATTATACCTGCTCCTTTGAAGAAAAGAGATGATCGGTGCGAAGTCAGCATCATGTTCTGCTGATAACTCCGTCGATAGGTTGTGAGCAGATTTGAAGGGAAGAAGAGCCATGATGATTGACGGTTTTTAGGTTAGAGATCGACGTTTTTTAGGTTTAGATTTGAAGAAAGAAGAGAAAACAATTTGAAATGAAACGGTGAGAGAGAATGAGTGAGCGGGAGACCTTTTTATAACATTCGGATGTCAGCATTTAATATAGAAGCACATTAATTTTGAGATCCGGATGTCAGAAAAGGTCTTCTGAATACAGCTCATTGATTATTCAAAATTGCTAAGTACAAAGTTCTTCCGAGAGATTATGTATCGGAAGAGGTTCATGAGACTAAGAGTGTTTCTTCGGAAGATAGTTACTTTCGAAACATATACAAGTATATTATCGGAAGTATATCTTCTGAAGACTTAGATAAATTCACTAGAGTAATTGTTCTTCGGAAGAAACCTTGTTCTGAATATAAGATTTAGAAGATGTTGCTTCCGAAGTTATAATGTATCGGAAGTATAAAACTTCAGAAGGAGAGTTATCTTCTGAAGTGTGACGTCTTCCGTCTTCAGTAGGAGTTAGTACCCCTTCGGAAGCAATATTGCTTCCGAAGAGTAGCTCCTTCCTTCCGAAGGCTGTTTGTCTCTGTAACATCATACTTAGCAAAATAAGAAGTTTGGTGAGCATCAGCCTTTATTAGTCTTTACATGATCCTTACGATTGTAAAACATAATTGTCTTTTTTTTTATTAATATTATATACATATATATATATATAGGGGATTAATAAAATGAAAACCTTGTTTTAGTGAGAAAACCTTGAAACTCATGTAAAACGAACGTTTTTTTTTGAAATTTTTTTTACAGGTTTTTAACATTATTGGGCATTTTTATAAAAAAAATCAAAAAAGCGTCGAAGAAATATTTAAAAAAAATATTTTTATAACTTTTTTATGTTGTAAAACATACGTAACACTACCAAATCTGACGGAATTTTTTAAACCTTTTTACGTATGTTTTACAAATTTGCTTTTTTAGTTGTTTTTGTTACGTATTTTTACAAGCGGTTTGCTGGGTTTTCACAATAAAAAGTGGTTTTTCAAATTATCAATACCCTATATATATAGTACATATATAAATACATAAATAGGTAATCTCGTTGTTTATGTTAAGGTGATATTGTATACAAATGATGATGCATTTGAAAGTTGCATTGTGATTATGCTTTTATGGAAATGCAACAATATAGTTGATTTGTGAAAAGTAGATTAATATTAAGAGACAAAACAATGTTGCTAATTTTGGTGAAAATCTTATTAGTGGAAAGTAAGATGTGGTCTTGTTCTTGCGCATTACACCGTCAATATGGAGTTTGGTTAATTAGTTGTTGTCGTGTCATTTGTCTCAAGTAATTGAACATCATTAACGTTCCCATCTAATCATGAATTTCAAGTACCAAAAAGACAATTCTTCATTAATTTATCATTTACTTTGTTTAACTTACTTTGACTTCCATTTCACGTGTACAAAATTTTTATAACTTATTTGTTTACAGAACTAGATATTTGATTTACATACTTATTACTAATTATGTTACTATCAATACTAAATGCTCTTACTAATGACGAACTCTTTGTTGGATAAATTCTGCAATAAAGCTTGGATTCTATCGGATCGTTTATGAATCACTATTTGAAATTAATATTTCTATTCTTTTAAGTTCAAGAAACTTGATTTTAGGATAATCCAATGGAGAGATTTTGTAATATGAATTTCTTGATTGTGTTTCTTCTGCGAATTCATTTTTCCTGTTAAACACCAACCAACCGCAAGGCCGTTATAAGCGGTTGGTTTTTGCCGGAATATTCAGTGAGATCGCCACCAGGGGCTCTGTCATTTACACCTCGCTAGGGGAGCTGCCCCTAGCTAGGACCCCGCAAGGGCGCGGCCCCCTTGACACCCGCGCTTGATCAGAAGTTCAGAACTATTAAGCGAGTGTGTAATCTGCACCTCCACCTCTTTAATATTCATTTACATCCAATTACACTAAAATATACAAAGCTTTTAGGCCTCAAGAACTAAGAATCCAATTCGTGGTCAAACGGTTTGTAGCATAATGATCCATGTGCATACATAATGACTCTTCTCATGAAGTCAATTATTCAAGTCTTACAGTAAATAGTAGTATGATATTACGAGTAAAGTAGAATATACTTTATAAATCTAATTTGTTAGTTTTACCTAACAATTAAGGCTAAAAAGTGGTTGCTAGGATCTAAAATTGCACAAAATTTATTTGAAACCTCGTGTATTGTCTATGTCACGGTCTTAAAGACTTGATGTTCATAAATGATCTCCAAAAATATCTCTTCAAGATTTTTAATAGTCACATAATATATTAAAACAACATTTGTTATTGCATCATCTGGGCTTGACTAGTTAAGATCACACATGATTTATAACTTCAAGATCAAAGATGATGTCATTATCTTCTGACAAGTTTTTTTTCTTAAACATATATAAGGTTGCAATATGATGTTTTCAACACTAGCAACGCTTTAGCATAAGATGTTTGATCGTATAACAATAAAAAAAATTTGCTATATACTACTAGAAAAAAAAATTTTGACGACTTTCTACGACGAAATTTTTTGTAGGAAAAAGTCCCATAGGAAATAGCTTGTGACACATTTCTAACGCAATTTCCGACATGTTTGCGACTAAAAAAGGCTTAGAAAATTCCAACGCTTTTTCGACACATATTTTTTTATACATAATAACAATAATTTAAAAGAACGAATACAACTATTTTTATATTTACGACGCATTTGAAACAAAACCGTATACATTTTTTTAATGTTACGACTCATTTCCGACAAAACCGTATTCACTTTTTATTTAATTTTTGCGACGCATTTCCGACACAAATTATTGTGACGCAATTCCGACACAATTTTTGTGGCACAGTTGCTACGCATGTGCTTTTTTTGCTTTACGTACTTTGCGATGTATTTTAAATAGAAAATCGTAAATATTCCAAGCATGTGTCGAAAATGCGTTGGAAATTCCGACGCATTTACGACACAATAAAAAAAATACGTTTCACATCAAAAATGTGTCATTAATATTATGATTTTTTTAACAACTGCATTTTCTTTATTATTATCGGTGATTAATAAATAAATAAAAAGAAACAAAATAGTGATTTTTGACACATTTATGACACAATGATTGATTATTCAAATTTTTTATTTTTGTGTCGGAAATGTGTCGCAATTTGCGACACATTTGTGACAAATATCAAGTTTTTTTTGTTCTCGTCGCTATTTTGTCGCAAAATTTGTCGCAAAAATATTTTAATTTTTCATCGAAAATGTGTCGCAAATTTTCGTCGCTAATTTGTGTTTTTCTAGTAGTGATAAAAGATAGTAGAGAAAAGAGAAAAAATTAAGAACAATAGAGAAATTAGATTCACTTCTATCTACATAGTTAGAGAGCCATACTTTCTTAATTTAGTTTCACACTATCAAATATTGTACTTAAAATAGGGGAGAAACGTATGTTTCTTTATGTAGTTTATGTGACACATATCTTCATAATTTACTATTAGTGTAACAATATTTAGTTTTCAAGTTCCAACTACACATATTCCCATGAATAAATAAATCATAGAAGTATTGCAAATTTGCAATGTCAATTCCTAACTTCAGTAAGGTAATTTTATAAAATTAGATTGAATTTTTCCACAGTTTATTTATAGTGAAGTCAACGATGTTAAAATTAAAACACCTTTTATCATAGTATCAAACTTTTTACCTGATAATTTTTTGGATGTCACATCTTGCAAAGCGTTATAGAACCAAAACCAAAAGGTTGTGGATTGAAAACCTAATCTAGAAAATGATTTATTAAAAATGTGTTTACCTTTGTAGTTAAAAAAAAGTAAAATGTCATTTTCTCTTTGGTTTGATCTAATTTTTGCAATTTAGTCCTTAAATTTTGTTGTCATTTGTGTGTTTGTTTTTTTTTTTTTAAATTAACAGTAATCATTCTCTATTCTATCAATATAACACATTTGTTTAAACAACTAACGGTTTTGACCATCAACCATAACTAATCTAACGGAATCAAAAGAGAGGGTTGAGAGATAAAACCGTTAGAATTGTTATGGTTGGAGACCAAAACCGTTAAAATAGCTATGGTTGAAGGCCAGAACCATTAATTATTTAAACAACAGAAGCCGTATTAATAAAATATTTTATTTTGGTTTGAAATAATTAAAACACTTAAAGCACATGATTTTGAGCCGTAATTTACTCTAACTAAAAAGTTACTATTTTCTATATGTATTAATCGACTTACACTACTTAAACGAGAGAGAGAAAAAAATTAAGCTCCTTTATAACATGGAAATGTGTGATTGCGATTATATCGGTTTTGGTTTTAGATCTTGAAAAACTGGTTATTGATAAAACCGGTTGCTAGACTTTGACCGCTTAACCGATTCGGTTATTTCAAAACCGGTTTTCCACCAGTTAATCTGTTTGTGCACCTCTAACGGTATCTAGATGGTAGGATAATGCTGATCAATATTCAATTAATGGTGCTAGATTCGAATCTCACAAGAGAGTTTTTTCAAATTATTGAATTTTCTCTAAACCTGGTGACATAGTGTTGGGTATGATCGGGTGATACCGCTGGTGACATGATAATACTCTAATAATCTGTCATTGATCCTAAAATTTAGCCATTAAAAAAAACGATTGTGTGGTTACCAATATAAGCTGTATCACGTTACATTTCAAACTTTGGGTTTTATGTGTTTAATTATATATTTTTTTTGAATAACAAATTTTTTCCACCTTTTGTCTACTATGAGACTAGAACGCTCAACCTATGTTAGAGATGACACCTTTAACACACTTTGGTACCATTATATAAGTTGTGAAATTATAATTCATGATTAATCCAAAAACGGTGACTTTTACGTAATTATATCACGCAACTACACTAACACACATACCAATTTGACAAAATACATGTTGTAGAACATTAAATAACTCTTGCATTTCGCACCAAAAAAAATCTAGATACCTATTTGTGTTATTTAAATGACAAATTATAAATCAAATAATTAATTAACAAAAACAAAAGGAAAAAAATCAACATTTCGTTTGTTAATTACATCAAACATGATAAAGCATTACATTAGCAAATAAATTCTCCATTGGATGAGTAGTTGACAAACAAAAGAAATTAATGATGAGTTATATATCTATGCAAATTCGTTATCCGTTGAAAATCAAACCTTCAATGATTGTTCTAGTTACTGTTTACTTTCATCAGTTTGTATCATTCATATATAGTTTTAACTTTTAACACAAATTGACATTTACTCTATTTGTCGGCAGTTGGACTGTTACCGAAGTCCATTTTTTGAGCTAATTCTTGTTGAACATAATAACCTAAAACTCATTTAAGTCAATTTTAAACTGTATTTTTTTTAATCTTTCCCCCCCTAAATGTTATTTTTTACACTAATTTGTCTTAGATAGATTTTTTTAAACTGTAACTTTTTATACTAATTCATCTCTAATTTGATGATACATGATACCTTTGATCTGAAAAGAAACGACATTTTAACTTTAATGACTTTGTTAATTTAATCTTATATTCACTCCAGCTACTTTTAGGTAACCCCTGTTATGATAAGTGTTTTTTGTAAGATAAATTGTACTTAGTATGCGACCCTTATGATTATCTATCTTATTGATCAATTAATTAAATAACCCACTAACACTACTAGAAAACACTCAACTTTCCTACAAAATTTTCCGACGATTTACCAACAAACAATATTTTCTACAAAGTTGCAAGGAATTTCCGACAAAATAAACAAAAAAAATATGACACAAAACTTTCCTATATTATTCCGACAAACTAGCTACAACCAATAATTTTGTCGCTAAACTGTCGGTAATTAAATTAAATTCCGACAAATTACCGACAAGATTTAATATATGGCAAAAGAATACAAAAAATTTCCATTCGTCGGAAATTCGTTGGAAAAATAATTTAATTTCCGATAAAATTCCGACAAAACGAAATATATATATATATAATTATAATCTATTAAACGATATTTAAATAATAATGTAAAATTAACGTCGGAAAGTTGTCGGAAGATAGTTTAGTTTACCGACAAATTTCCGACAAGTCCATTTTAAATATTATTTCACTTTATTAAATTGGTTTTAAAAGTATAAAAATCGAAAGATTTAAAAAAATAGAAGGTAAGGTGATATTTTTTTACCTTTGATCGGAAGTTTGTCGGAAAACAAAACAACGTTTATACAGATTTTCGACAAATAAATTTTAAACAAGAATGTTAGATTGTTTTTAAATGTTTGTCGGAAAATAGTCGGAAAACATTTATATTTTCCGACAATTTTGCGACGAATTGCTTCCGACCATTTTCCGACAACCAAATTTTAAAACAAGAGTATGAGGTAAATTTTAAAAGTTTATATTTTCCGACAATTTTGCGACGAATTGCTTCCGACCATTTTCCGACAACCAAATTTTAAAACAAGAGTATGAGATATTTTTAAAAGTTTTGTCGGAAACTACTTGGAAAATTTTATAATTTTAAAAATTTTATTTTCCGACAACTTTGCGACGAATATATTCCGACGATTTTCCGACAACCAAATTTTTAAAATTTTAGGTTCCGACAAGTTTGCGACAAATTTATTCCGACGATTTTCCGACAACTAAATTTTATAACAAGAGTATGAGATATTTCTAAAATTTTGTCGGAAAATAGTTGGAAAATTGTTTTGTTTCCGACATATTTGCGACAAATGTTTTTTCTATAATATTTTTTTTTATGTTGTCGGAAGATTGTCGGAAAATGTTTTAAGTTTCCGACAAAATAAAAAAAATATTATATTGTTTCCCTTTATTAAACTAGCTTGAAAGGGGTATTTTTGTATGTTGTTATAAACTTGTAAGAAAATGGATTAAAGTTTCGACAATTTCCCGACAAAAGAAATAAAATTATTTTATTTTTTTCATTATTCAACTAGTTTTAAATAAAGGAAAGTTATATTTTTGAATTTTGTCAAAAAAATGTTGTAAAATATTGTTTTGAATATTAAAAAATATTTTTTATAATATTAATAACTAAATACCATAGTAATTACATATTCTTAACATAATATTATTTTTTACACACTTTAACATTTAAAAAATATTTCCATTATCAATATAATATATGTGTGTGTTGGTGTATGTGTTTATGCCTTTGTCGTTTGCATATGTATTTGTTAGTGTATACATACATGTGCAGTATGTGTGTTAGCATATCCACGTGTATGAGAGAGTGCGTTTGTGTTAGGGCATGTGTGCATGTATGCATATATGCTAAATTAGTATGTGGATGTATGCACATGTATGAGTTAGTTAGTCAATTAAAGTTTCCACATGTGGTGTATGTGTACGTGTATATGCATGTTTTATAGTATATTGTGTGTGGATATGCGAGTTCATTTATGTGTAGGGTATGCATATGTCTTATGCCTATAGATATGCTAGTGTATATGTTTGTTAGTAGTGTGTGTGTTAGCATGTTCATGCTGATGAGAGAATATGTATGTGCGTTCTGGTATATATACATGTATACACATGTGTTAGTGTGTTTGTGTATGCACGTATACAAGTCAAGTTATTGAATTAGTGTGTGTATGTACTAATGTTTCTATGTGTGGTGTATTTTTATGTGTATATGCATGTTTTATAGTGTGTTATGCGTGGAATGTTAGTTTATGTATGTTTTAGTGTGTGTATGAATGCGTAGGAGCATGTGTTAGGATTAGTGTATGTATGCATGTATGTGTGTATGATTGTTAAGTTTGACATAAAAAGATGCATTACTATATATTTCAGTATTATTGTATGTATGTGTATGTTAGTGCATTAGCCTAACATTATCCATGCGTATTATACACACATACACACACATATATATAGAGATTTACAATACAATACGTATTCATACATATATGTGTTATATTTATAATATATATGTATGTATACTCATTTTTAATAGTATAGGTTTATTATTTAAAAAGAAGTTATATTTTTAACATTTATCACAAAGTGGTCGGAAAGTATATTGGTTCCGACAAAATACCGACAACCATTTTCATATTAATAAATCTATATAGTTTGTTTGTTTGTTAAATTTAATTAGTTGTTGAAAATTTGTCAGAACTTTTTAAAATTATAAAAAATACATGTATAGTTTCGAATCCATAAAAACTAAGGGTGTAAACGAATCAAGTTGCCTCGTGAAATACTCGGAATTGGATCGGTAAAAAGCTCGAACGAGCCGAGCCTAAACGAGCCCGATCTTGAGCCCAAAACGAACTGAGCTCGAGCCTTAACGAGTCTGGATCAGCTCGGCTCGTTTACACCCAGACAAAAAACATATTTACAAAGTTTATTATTACAACCTTATAATTTATTAGTTTTATATGCCAAATTATAATAGAAGAATTAAAATTGAAGAAACATCACAAATAAAACCCAATTAGTTTCCCTCTTAAAGTATCACAAAACCCTACTTTTCTTTCCCCCCATCTGGTTACTCAGTCGTAGCTCCCACAAAATCCCATTTGAAATTGAAATTGTAGCTCTTACGCAGTGGTGGTCCAACACCGGTGTATGCGTGGCGAAGTGTGTGTAGCCTGCATTCAAGCCGGTGGTGAAATACGGAGATGAGTCAACGAGAGGGAGGGAAATAAGGCAACGAAGACTCGTCTGGATGGCTATTGGTGATTGAAGAAATGCAGAGACGAACTACTAGACGATTTATGTCCAGAAGATAGCCTGCATTCAAGCCTTCAAGCGTAATTTTGTTCTGTAAGAATTTCATGTACTTTTGCTCATTCAAAAAATTGAAATTTTAGCTCTTACAAAATCCCATTCGATTGTTCTTTTGCTCATTCAAAAAATTGAAATTTTAGCTCTTACAAAATCCCATCTGACGCAGTGGTGGTTCAACTCCGGTGTATGCGTGGCGAAGTGTGTGACGGTGGTGCTAATATGGTAAAATCCAGTGAAGACAAAGTTCACAGACAATCAATATAGACGGCGGTGGTAATGCTCTGGCTCCAAAAAAGTCAAAATAACATCTTGCTTTGAACATATTTGATTTTTGGCAATTTTATTTTCAAAATCTAACTGCACATATTTAGAAAACTAAGATGCGTCATATATGAATGCCAATAAATTTGCTAATAGCTCTTTTAAGTAGAAGTTATTTACCATATCTCACTAAATTACAATAAATCAAATTTACTTTACATTTCCATGTTTTGATGTTAAAAGAAACCGGATGAAAACATAGAATCTGTCAACTACAATTAAACATTGTTTGTAGTTCAATTTGTTATATATTATAACTTGTTTATAATCAACTCAACAGTTGACTTGTGGTCAAAGATGTTCAACCATCGTGGCTTCTTTTTTATCTTGTAACCAAATATTATAAACTGGCCTCTCTAATGAACTTCATGACAATATGAACATGTTAGCATGACTTACTCACACATAACTACATGAAACATGTAATCAAACAAATATATTATGAGGTGTATTTAGGAATCTATTTATTATAAATCTTATCTAGTAACTGTTCTTGAAGAAAAACAATTTGGATTGGATTATTTGTATGTGTTTGTGTATGTGTATGTGTGTTCTTATTTGTTAAGTTCTAACATTTAGTAGAATTAAAATTATAGATAACAAAAATGACAAAAAATAGAGAATGGATGTACACAATGAGAACCAATAGAGATGGTACTTTCAATCTGCGATTTCAACAAGTTGTCTCTTATTTTTTGGATTTTGCATATGAAAATGCAACAGACATTGAAAATGGAAAGATAAGGTGCCCGTGTAGCAAATGCAAAAATCGGTATTACAACACAAGAAATGAAGTTCAAATTCATCTAATTACTCAAGGATTTATGAAAGATTATCAGTTATGGCATGCACATGGTGAAAGGTATTCTAATGAAGCTATAGACAAGGGCCAATGTTCAATTCCTGTACCATCTCAACATGTGGGTGAAGATGCTGATGAAGATCTTGGTGAATTTAATGAATATGATCAAATTGTCATGGAAGGCATGCGCCAGAATCATGATCCTTATTATCAGCAAGAACCACAAGATCCTAATAAAAAAGCAGAGGCATTTTACAAAATGTTCGAGCAAGCCAATGAGCCTTTATGGGACGGGGCTAAGCGTGCTAGCACACTCTCTATCACCACGAGGTTATTGAATTGGAAATCAAATGTAATGTTTCTGATTCAACATTTGATAAACTACTTCCGATCATTAAAGAAATTCTACCTGAGGATAACAAATTACCTATAAACTTTTATGAGACCAAGAAGATGTTGAAGCAACTAGAGTTGCCATCACAACAAATTCATGCATGCCAGAACCATTGCATGCTATTCCATGGACAATATTCTGATTTGGATTATTGTAAAGTATGCAATGAAAAAAGATACAAAGAAAAAGGAAAGAAGGTGCCTAAGTTTGTGATGACCTACATGCCTATAGGACCAAGGCTTCAAAGATTATTTTATTCAAAGAAGACGGCACAACATTTAACTTGGCATGCAAATCGTAGTTCATCAGAAAAAATGAGCCATCCTAGTGATGGTAAGGCTTGGCATCATTTTAACTCGATTTTTCCTGATTTTGCAAAAGAGACACGTAATATTCGTCTCGGGTTGTGTACTGATGGGTTTAGTCCAAATAATACAAGCGGAAACCCGTATTCATGTTGGCCAGTTTTCATCACAGTTTACAACCTACCTCCTTGGTTAGCCTTGAAAGAGCAGTACGTACAGATTCCCTTAGTCATTCCCGGTCCGAAAATTCCCGGACAAAATATCGATGTTTTCCTACAACCTTTAGTAGATGAATTGAAACATTTGTTTAACCATGGCATTGAAACTTATGATGACCACCAACGTACCAATTTTCAGATGAGGGCAGTATTGCTATGGACAGTTAGTGACTTTCCTGCTTATGCGATGTTGTCTGGATGGAGCACACATGGCAAGTTAGCTTGCCCATATTGCTTGAATGAGTCAGGGTCATTCCAACTTCAGTATGGAGGGAAACCATGTTGGTTTGACTGCCATAGACAACATCTTCCACCCAGACATTGTTTTCTGAAAGATAAGATTAATTTTCGAAAAAACAAAACAATTTCACGCGTCAGGCGTATTTTACAGCCAACCGGAGAGGAAATATGGCAGATTGTAAAACATTTGCCCATTGTTTACAATGGTGAACCTCATGGTAGTGAATTATATAGAAAACCACCTGGTTTTGGTATTACCCATAACTGGGTAAAGAGAAGCATCTTTTGGGAGCTTCCATATTGGAAAAAGTTGTTGATCCGTCACAACCTTGACGTGATGCATACCGAGAAAAATGTATTCGATAATCTGTTTCACACAATTATGGGCACCAACAAGTCCAAAGATAATTTGAAGGCGAGGCAAGACATTGAGCATATTTGTGACCGACCTCTTTTTAACCCCATATATGATCACAATGGAAAGATTCAGTTACATAAGGGAGATTACACTTTGCAAAAAAACGACCTTAAAAAAGTTTGTGCTTGGATGAAAAAACTTAAATTTCCAGACGGATATGCATCAAACATAGGGAGTTTAGTAAAAATCAAAGACAACTCTTTCCATAATTTCAAAAGTCATGATTGTCATGTGTTTATGCAGCGATTGCTTCCACTTGCTATTAGAGGTTTTGTTTCAAAAGAGACATACGAGGTTGTAACAGAATTGTGCATGTTCTTTCGGGTCTTATGCTCAAAAACATTGCATATAGATGACTTGGTTAACATGAAACGCTCTGTTATTGTAATCGTATGCAAGTTGGAGAAAATATTCCCTCCTGGTTTCTTTGATTCAATGGAGCACCTAGCTATACATCTAGCTGATGAAGCTCTTCTTGGTGGTCCGGTGCAATATAGATGGATGTATCAATATGAGAGGTAATTACACTATTGGTAATCCTATGACCCTTTCTGTTTTTCAAATTTGTTCACCAATCCTAACACATTCTCAATAATTTCTTAATGTAGGAAATTTGGCTTGATCAAAAGAAGAATTAGAAACAAATCAAGAGTTGAGGGTTCAATTGTGAGAGAACACTTGGTGAATGAAATTGCCACCTATTGTTCTCTTTACTTTGATCCGACGATTGAGACACGCCATAATCGAGAGCCACGGAATTTTGCACCGCAACATCCTACCTCTTCGAGTGGAGGGTCACAGTTAAGCGTGTTTATCATTCCATCGAGACGATTATATCAAAAGAGTGGGACACGAAGACGCATGACTTCTGAAGAACTTAAAAAGGCACACACATATGTTCTTCTAAACTGCGAAGAAGTTTACCCTTATATCGAGGAGTTTGATGAAGTGGCCTCCGAACTGTACCCTGACGAGCCAATTCCTCTTCTTAGAGATAACCACTTTGTTGAATGGTTTGAAAATCGCGTAAGTAATCCAATAAAATCATAATAAATGATGATAGTGCATCATTAACTAAGACTTTGCGTCCTTGTTTTTCATTTAGGTAAAGGTGGGCTTAAATGATGAAAGCACTCAACATTTGCAGATTTTAGCAAGAAAACCATCGGTTTTTGCTCAATCTCATAATGGATACTTTGTAAATGGTTATAAGTTCCACACACAAAAGTATGGTAAAGGACTTGTGACCTCAAACTATGGTGTATGCGTGAGAGGGGAGACATATAACACTGAAGCGTCTGATTACTATGGCTTAGTGGACGAGATACTAGAACTCCAATATGATTGCAGTGGACATCATGTTGTTGTACTCTTTAATGTACATGGTTTGATAACAAACACGGTGTAGTAGTTCATAAAAATAAGCTAGTTGACGTCAAACCCAAGTCTCGACTTCTAGGTGATGACCCGTTTATCTTGGCATCACAAGCAGAACAAGTATTTTACACATCATACCCTGCTGTGACAAGTGATACAAAAGATATATGGGCTGTTGTCAAAACCAAAGCCCGACACATTTATGAAATCACCACACCTGAAACCGAAGTTTCAAACAATGGAAGCACAGAACCACACGTGTTCTTTCAGATTAATGAACGATTTGAGCTACCGGATATAGTTACTAGGAGCGAACGTTTAGTCCAAGTTACAAATAACATTACATCAGAGCACCTGACCCATGGAGAGGAAGCACATGAAGATGATGATGATGATGATGATTGCATTGATGACGATGATGATGACGACGATGTTGATGATGATGCTGATGACGGTGGTGGTGGTGGTGATGGTGATAGTGACAATGAGGATGATGATGATGATGATGATGATAAAATGGTTTATTCTGATCACTCATTAAATGAAGATGAACATGATTCTTAGAAACATAAATTATTTGTGGTAATATATATTCTAAAATATGCATGCTCGTATGTTTTATCTATCTTATATAATAGATCTGACCATTGTTGTTCAATTAAATGCAGGGATCATACATTATGGATGGTAGTGGTGGTGGTACCGGTACTCGTGGTGGGAGTGGGACTCGCGGTGGGAGTGGGACTCGCGGTGGGAGTGGTACTCGGGGTGGGAATGTACGTACTCGGGGTGTTATTGGTACTCGTGGTGGTATTGGTACTCGTGGTGGTATTGGTACTCGCGGTGGTATTCATATGCGGCAGCGTGATTCTCATAATGTTGCTGATGATAATTTAGGGAGACGTGAATCCCAGGAGTCTATTTCTAAAGGTAAAAATAAAAAAACTGTTGAAGAAAGAGAAACCATTCATACTTGTGGGAGACATGTGATAGTACGTGGTGGTAAAGGAGGGGGAGTTGCTGGCAGTAATAGTCGTGTGGCTCGTGGTGACCAAATGGCTGATATGGCGGGGGTATTTCGTAACACTATAGCATTACGAGATATTAGTGATGATATGGATGAGTACGATTATGATGAGGATGATGGGAGTCATCAGGGTAATAATGTTGGTGAGAATGATGGTTTTGTGGATGCTCGTTTTGAGGATGATAGTATTAAGGATAATGGTGATAAAGATGATGATGGTATGGATGATGGTGGTAAGAGGCCATGGATCAAACGTGTAGGAAGAAAGTATGTTTTTGGTTTTAAATTTTAATTTTTTATTTATCTATGTTATTAATATACTTTAATTGGTTATTTCAATATGGTAGGTTTGCATGTGGACGTGTTCATAGGAGTGCAATCAGTATACTACAACAAAAATTTGATGGAGATTGGATTACGTTTTCAAAGGTTCCATATAGTAATTTGAGAGAGATGTTTGATAGTTTTCGGGTAATATATCAATTAATTATTTATATATGTTATAATCATTTTATGAGTTTTCAATTTCTACCTTTATTTTTTGTAGACACAATGGAGATGGGATTTACGGGATGACCAACACATTTTTGATGGATTCGTTAATGTGCTAAAGGATCGTTATCCAGATATAATGAATGAATTTAGAGAAGCATCTAAAGGAAAAGCGAGGGAGGATGGGCATGTTATTCCACATGGTGAAGAAAGATTCGATATAACTTCTAATTATCCACCTGATAATATGCCTCTTGAGAGATGGCAACGATTATGTAAAGTAAGTGCGTTAATAAATTATTGTTTTAAAATTGTTAATTTTATTTTTTGTTATATATTTAGACACGTGTAATTTTACTATTTGCAGATTTGGAACACAAACAAATGGTTAAACAGATCAAAAGTTGGGAGAAATAATCGTAAAAATGATCTATCTCGTCATACAGGAGGGTCTATGGGTTTCGACGAACACCGTATTCGCTTGGTAAGCTAATGACATTCATATATTTTAATAACCATTTGTATATTTTACACATAATAATGTTTTATGTAGGAAAAACAAAAGGGTAAAACGGTTGGCTTTGAATTAGTTTTTATTGATACTCATGCCACCAAAGAGACCAAAAAGAGATTACGGAGTGGGGAAATCAATACTAATGATCTGAATGAGTTAGAGTTTGTCACGTCACGATCAAAAGAATCATTTGTAAGCTATCATTTATATATATGTAATTACTATATCAACTTTGATTTTGAGTTTTTTTTTAGTATAATTTATTAATAATTATGATTATATATTTACTCTTTTTTTAATGAAATGTAGAAAGAGTTCCATGATGAACTTGTGAAGGAGTACGAGCCGAACAATGATCAAAATCATGAACGTGATGAACTTGTTGTGTGGGAGCGTCTACATCCCAATAGTCATGGACGGATGTTTGGAGTAGGATCTTCTGATCCTCGTTTTGTGGTGACCGGGTCACAGTCATCATTTTGCGGGTCTATTTCATATGGTGAAGGCAGACAGTCGCAAGAGGTATTGTTATTACTATTTATTGTTTAGACACTCTTGGACGGGTTATGAGTACGAACATTGATCTTGGTAAATGTGTGTATATATTATAAAAATAGGTTTTATTCTTAGATCATAGCCATTTGATAGAGTAAAAATTAGATTGATTCTTTGGCTTACAGCCCCATGCACATTGGCCTTAGAAGTCTTCCCATCACCCTTCAACTTGGTAGCTCTGTTGTAGCCCCTGCTTCTGTCTCTGTAGGGTTGTGGGGCAGTACTGGAGCATCCTTCTTTGTGTTACTAGTGGCTGACTTAGGCATTTCTTTCGGGTACACTTTGCACTTCATAAAAGAATGTCCATAAACATGGAGAAATTGTGTAGTTCATGCCATATTGTCTTAATATCTTTTTCTTTTTTATTCTATGATTTATTTCTCTTCGTTTTCATATTAGAACTGTCATTTATAAAATGAAAAAAATCTATTGGATTGTCATTTAGATAACATTGATCAGCAAGTGGTGATTGAAAAACAACCACATTGTCTACTGGATTGACTATTGGATTGCTCACCCCTATTTTAACACTTTATTTTTGTAATCAAACAACATAACATTTATTTAATTTATAATTAAAACAATGTTGAAAGATAAGGAAGTGGTATTTAATTTGGTCAAGGCCTGGATTATGTTGCTACATGGAACTCTGGTATGCTTTTCTCAAATGATTTAGAGGAGGCGATATCAGCACCACTACAAAAAAGAAAACCTTAATTTTCTAAGCTTTGATCATTATCCTTCATTCCTTCCTATGTATGCAGTATGTATGTATTTATGTTGTTTACACCAAATTAAATACCACTTCCTTAACTTTCAACAATGTTTTCATTATAAATTAAATAGATGTTATGTTATATCATGATTTTAAATTGCTGCTGTTTGAGTTTTGTTGCACAAATTAATTATATAAAACAACAAATTAAATAGTTTTCTAGCCTAGGCACACATATAGTTGGTTGTTATTTGACTTGGACACGATTTTAGACATGAAATCTCATCATTTTTAAATCATTTAAGGTTTTAGCTATGTATTAATTATATATGTTTTAACAACTTATAGGTCAATGAAGTTCGATCCCAACTTGAGAAAGAAATGGAGGCCCGACAAAACTTGGAAATCCGCTTGGAACAAATGGAGAAAGAGGCGGAAAAAGATCGGGTTGAACGCGAGCAACTGCAAAAGCAAATAGAAAGAGAGGCTGAAAAAGAAAGGGTTGAACGCGAAAAACTACAAAAGCAATTGGAAGAAATTATGAAAAAAATTTATAAGAATTAGTTTCTTGTTTCTTGTTTATTTTGTATTTTGGCATGTTAAAACTTGATTTATATATTAATTGTAATGGCATAATAGATTTTTGTGCGTTATTAATTACACTTTTTTGTATATATAATATACATGTTTTTTATTTATTTTTCTGCAGTTTTTGGCACAAAATGCTAAATTTTTTTATTATTTTTCAACATAGTTGTCGGAAATTTGTCGGAAAAAAAAGATTCATTGCTGTCGGAAATTTGTCGGGAAAAAAGGCATAATTGCTATAAATTCGACGGTGTACATATATAGATATGAATAATATTTATTACATTTTGTCGGAAAATGGTCGGTAAAATTTATTTAATTAGAATTCAAAAAATATATGTTTGTCGGTAAGTGGTCGCTAAATTTATTTTATCAAAAAAACATTTGTCGGTAAGCGGTCGCTAAATTTATTTTATCAAAAGTGAATTTGTCGGTAAGCCGTCGCTAAATTTAATTTATGAAAAAAAAGTTTGTCGGAAAATTGTCGGAAAATTTAAATGATTATTATTATTATTATTATTATTATTATTATATAAAAAGGGGGAATTATGTTTTGTTCAAATTTGTCGCTAATTGGTCGGAATATATCAAATTTATAGTTGTCGGTATTTTGTCGCAAACTTAGCGACAATTATCATTTGTCGCTAATTTGTCGGATTATTCGTCGGAAATTCGTCGGAAATGTTTTTCCTAGGAGGTTTCTTCCCACAAACGTTTTTTGTCGGTAATTTGTCGCTATACAGTTTTTCCTACAAATTTCCGACGAATATTTTGTCGGAAAAATTTGTTTTTTTTGGTAGTGTAAGATAGGTAATTATATGATGGATATAATTACACTTACTATCCTAATTATGTTTCCCCTTGGTGTATATAAGGAGATAAAGGCTCTCATTTATTGACTATTGAAACATCACCATTAACGAATTTTTCGCCATTAGAATCCGTGAACTCTCCTACAATAGCCTCTCCATCTTATTCTATCATAACCGTACACTCTAAACGTGAACTCAGTCAATTTGGTGCTGTCAATAATCATGTTAGAAATCAACAATACATTTAGTGGATTCGGAGGTTTCGTCTAACACATATTATTATTATTATTATTATTATTATTATTATTATTATTATTATTATTATTATTATTATTATGTTTTCGTACATGTGTGTGTATCATGTTTAACAATGGGAATCGATCAACATTTTATCATTTTAGTTTAAAAAGAATGTTGATATGACGCTAATATAACATTCGACTATTCGAGAAGACTAAATAAATTATGATAGCTCCTAGTAACCTTAGATGTTCGTGTTTATAATCCGGATAGTCATATGAAGATTTTGTTATATTTTATTATAAAAAATAATAGGTGACGACGTGACGTCTTTTTGTCATTAAATTGATGCAATAACAACAATAATCATTATGCTCTAGATGGTTATTTTGTTTAAAAGATACGCTAGGATTCAATTACCCGATTCTTGACTTGTGTAGTTCTTGTACCCGAGATACACATAGTTCAAATTTGTCCACTTATATCAACCTCGTATGTTTACGACCAATTAATATTAGTTAAAAAAATGTTTAAAAAATAAATTTACTTAAGTTTGTTAACACTAATTTATTTATTTATTCAAATATATACATGCGTGTAATTAAATTGTATATATGTCCCTATAAAATCCAGGTGTTCTTAGTAGCTAGTCTCTCTTAAAATTTTAAGTTTGCTATGATTTAATATACAGTTGTTATTTATCACCCGAATGACTATTGTTTTATCACATCTACTTGTTTTTTTTATTTCTTTTTTTTAATTTAAACATTTGTTTTCATCCAAAGGAAACTTCCTTGTTTCTAATGTTAGAGATATTAATTAATTGTTGATATGTTCTAGTAAAGTGGACGTTTAATCAAATATAATTTCATCTAATTTATAAAAAAAAAAAAAAAAACAAAGTTGATTGGTTATGAGAAAAGGTATATCAATCACCTTTATTTGAATGGCATGGGAAAGTGGAGGGTGTGATATTGAATCATTTGGGAGTAAGAATTTAGAAGCCTCGATAACTAACTCTTTTATGTCTTTTATGATAGCGATATGGTGACCGATTATTTACGTATTTTATTGGTAATATTATTATAATTCTTATGACGTTTATGCTCTCTTGTTATTTGTGACATTTGCATGATACAATATGATTCATAATAGCATACATGTAAAAAATATGCTTCCACAACAACAATAATAATAAATAGAAACATATACTAGTTCAATCTCAGTAGAATTACTCAATTAAATAGGATAATGTGGTTAATGTGGATAAGATATTTGAAATGTATTGGAACTAAATTACCACAATTTTAACAAAAACTAATAAGTTATTAAAAAATCAAAAAAAATTCATGTATAAACATATGATTTAAAAGGTATAAAAATATTTTTTTTAAGTAAAGAGGGTATTTTTATTTCTTTAAACATGTGACTGTAAATAATTTTTTAGTTAATATTAGTTGTTAAATTAACATCATTCTTTACATACATACATGCATGCATGCATGCATGCATAAGATGGATCAATTGAAAACCATCTTAAGTTGATAAAACTTAGAAAACCTTGAAAAAAATATGTAAAAACAAAGTCTTTTTTAGTTTTCTTTGCAGTTTTCTAACATTATTAATGTTATTTTTATAAAAAAAAAAATGAAAAAAAATGCCTACAAAATTATTTAAAAACAATTGTAAACGATGTAACACAATGTAACATAGATGTAAACGTCGTGTAACACATTTGTCGGGTCTGGATGAAGCAATTACATTGTGTTACACCGTTTACAAATTATTTTGATTAAAAACATTTTTTTGGTGCTTTTTTTATTTTTTAATTAAAATGAACCTAATAATGTTACAAAACAATAAAAAAAATTAAAAAATAACTTTTTTTACATTGTTTTTTTTCAAGGTTTGTAAAGTTTTTTCTCAACTCAATGGGATTTCTAAAATATACAACTCCCATGTATATATAAGGTTAAAACTTGAAAATACACAGTTTAAATAAATAAATTTTTAAGTTAATTATTTTAATTAAAATATCATAGATTTTTTAAATTATTTTTATAAAATATAAAAAATATGACTTACAAAGTAAACATATTATTTAACACATTTTATAAAATTATTATTATACAATAAAGAAAAATATAAAATTTAACAAAGTCTCATATAGATATTTGATATGAGAAATAGACAGAAAACCAACTTTAAGATTGTCTAGGAAAACGACATATGTCTTTAAAACATTTATTTATTAAATATGTAGATATATGAAAAATATCATGAGAAAAAACTCCTTGAATCACAGGATACTACTACCAAACAATCAATTTGAAAAAATTCATGACTTTTAAATATAAGATTAAAAATGTAGTAAGAAAAAAAATATTAATAACAATATATAAATCCAAAAGTTACGTATGTGTAACTCACGAAATTTCATATGCATGTAACTTATATAATGTGTGTGTATACATCATACGAAGTAAGTTCAGATACAAAATGGTTGCTTTGTAAAAATGGTAGGAACCAATTAAATATTGACATGTGACATTTTAGTTAATGAATAGAAAAGGGTAGTATAGGCAATTTGATATTAATTGTTTTTTAAATTTCGCATTAAAATAGGAAAGTAGGTAATCAATTTACTGATTGAATTTATTCCAAAAATTAACATTGAATTGAATAACACACGTCATATAATCAAATACGAATTATTTGCATAAAAAAATCGCAGGGATTGAGATTTTGAGATGCATTGTAAAATTTGATGGATGAGTGTTAATATGTGTTGTTATTTGATGACAGGTGTTATTTTATGTAGAACGATGAGAACATGGAGTTTTAATAATTTGTTAAATTGATAAATCGTTAAATAATTTGTTGATATGTGCTGGTATGAATGATAGGATAATTATTTAGCATATTTTTAGTGTTGTTGTGTGCTGACATGTTGTAATTTTAAACGCCAAAGCACGGATTTTGTAGTGCTATTATATGTTGATATATCATGTATTAATAGCACGTATTATATGAATGTGCTGATATACGCTTCATGTGCTGATATATGATTCATGTACTGATAGCACATATTAGCACATAGCGAAAAGGAAACCGACTTATTCCTTAAAAATAGTAACTGCTCCTGATTTAATGGATAGCATGATTTATGAAAATATGGAAATTCCTTTTGTTTACAATATGCCACTAGTTCTTTAATAACCATTGATGATAACACATCAAAGGTTCAGATCGTTTCTCACTGTTTTTACAAAATTATTATTTTGTACAATAACCTTACTCTACATCATACAAGTAACTTATATATAATAACGCGAGTTACATTTTTTTTTTTATCATTTTTTACATTTCTAACATTTTAATAAAAAAATTAAAAAAATGAAGAAAAAAATGATTGTTGATAGTTGTTATTATATTTCTAAGTTTCAACAATATTTTTTTTTATTAGCTTACCTTATATAAACATGGATCCGTTGTTAACTAACATTAACTGTGATAACCTAACTAACTTCTCTTAGTTGAGAACCAAAGTTAGTTTAAAACGAGAATAATCATTTCTAACCACATGTTTAAAGTAAATAAAAATAATTTCTCTTTACTTTAGAGTTAAATTACTTTTATATATCATAATTTATGTGGTTATGAATTTTTTTTTAGTTCTCTAAACTTGTTCGTTTTCATTTGAATGGATCCACACACACAAACACACACACACACACATATATATATATAGGATGGATCAATTGAAAACCCCCTTAAATTTAGAAAACTTTGAAAAAACCATGTAAAAAAGTTTTATTTTACAGTTTTGTAACATTATTAAGGTAATTTTTATTAAAAAAAATGTTGACAAACTTACACATCTATCAGGTCTGAACGAAGAAATCACCTCTGTGCTACTTCATTTACAAATTCTAATTTTTAATTATTTTGTTGGTTTTTTTATATAAATGACACTAATAATGTTACAAAACAGTAAAAAAAACTTTTTTTACATGGTTTATTGCAAAATTTTCAAAGTTTTCTCATCTCAAGGGGATTTCTCAAATATGCATCCCATATATATATGTGTGTGTGTGTGTAAGCTATTATTATTTTAATTAGACATTAATTTGTGAAATTGATGAAAAAGATTTTTAATCACTCATGAACTGGGTTAAATGGATTTCAATTGAGCTTATTCTAACGACATTGGAACCTACTCAATAATTCTTAAACCCTAAAGTTAAACCGCAAAGCTAAATTCTAACAATGACAAACAAGAAAAACCACAATGACGAGTAAGAAGACACAATTAAATAAAAAACATAAATTCTAAAAGTTTAACTCAAAAACCTAAACTTTAAAGCTAAATCTTTAAGCTAGACCTTAAATCATAAATTCTAAAGCTAAACCTAAAGCACAATAACAAACATAAAAAACACATTGAAGAGCAAAAAGAATCAATGAGTAGGAAAACATAAATTTTAAAACCTAAATAGTTACACCTTAAGATCTAAACCGTTATAGCTAAACATAAAGGTTAAACCTTAATGCACAATAGGCTAGACACAATAATGACGAGCAGTAAAACACAATTATGATGAAAAGAAAGACACAATAAACTCAAAACATTTAAAAGCTTAACACTAACAATATATTTTAAGATAGAATGAGTTAAAAACTAGTAGATTTATGGTAATGAGATTAGAACTTTAGTTTTGGATGCGCATTTACGTACATAATCAAAATAATATGTTTTTTTTTTTTATCATAAAGATCAAATATCAACCTTCAGTTTTATTTTTACGTGTATGTGTTGCATATATTGATGAAATTCAAAGTAAAAAGTCTTGCATATATTTTATGAAAAGGTTATCATTATTCATTATTCAAAGTTTCAAACATGTTTTGTCATACATGTAATTGTTTCAATATAAAAAAGGTTAATTGAATAGTTATACCAGAGTCTATGTGTAAACATTTGATTGTTAACTTTTGTTATGCACAAAGATAAAAATGATGAAGATTAGTGCACATTTGTCTATTCTACCCTGAATTATCAAAAAAGCACTCAATTGAAAATGTGTGATAATTGATGAATGATGATGCATCACCGGTTACAAGGGTCATACTTCTATCCAATCAATAACAAACCATGTGTTAATGTATCACATAACCACGCTTAAACTTTTAAAAATTAGACCCGTTAACCATCGGTGGTGCTCCTTTTGATTACGATTTTAATGGACCATGTACAAATGAATTTATAAATTGAAGTTAATATTAATAACAATGAAGCTAAGATGCTATTATATTAAATCATTTACCTTAAATAACTATTGCCTTTTTTTTTATAAACTTGTAGTTTAGTTTCATGTGCTAGAAACCCATAGATATAATTTATAAATTTCAGCTTCTTAATGAAAGCTGATAAAAAAATATTAATTTAAAAAGATAATATAATTAGTACTTGTTTTGTAATTTGTTATATACCCTTAATATTTAATTAGAATAACAAGAAAATAATTTATTTTTAAGTAAAAACAAAGATATAGGAAAAGTTGAGAAAGAGATGCAAGTTAAAGCAAAGTAAATTTGGGCTGGTCTATGACCTTCAGGCTTCAGCCTCCAATTAAAAATACATAGGCCCAAAATAAATCATGCCCCTAGGCCCGTATTCTTTTCCCTCGCTACTTCGCTAGTGTTTAACCTCTAGTCAGACTAGTCTCGTTTTTCATCAGTCCACCAAAAATTTTCGAATTTCTTTCTTTTTTTTTAATTTTTAGTAACTCATCAAACCAGGGTTGATACAAAGGCTTATAAATCCACTCTACTCTCTTGACTTCAACCTATCGTCCTATGATAAAAATAGTTGTTGATGCTTAACATGGGCGGGCGGGCCTAAAAATTAAAGTGCTCAGGACGAGCCGGAAAAAAATATCCCTAGCAGATACAAATATTATAGCAGGGGAGTTTAAAAAAACGAAAATCGGACGGTATTCGTAACTGAAAAAACCGAATTATTCCTAACTATATCCAAATTCCGAATTCAGTTCCTATTCGTATCCGAATTCGGAATTTTGTTTTTCGGTTCGATTATCGGTTCCAAAAATTTTTTAAGTTGGTTTGTTCGGTTTATTTGGTTAACCGATTAAACTTAATTCAGATTTAATTTTTTTATTTTATTAATAATATATAAGGTAGAATTCGATTTGCTTTTTAACCGGTATTTTTGGTTTATAATCGGTATATTTGGTTGAATTCGGTTCCAATCGGTTTATTTGGTTTTTAATTAGTTTATTCGGTTTGTTCAGTATTAACCAAAACCGAACCGAACCGAACCACTTCCGAATTCAGTTCGGTTATCTTATAGGGAAAAAATGGAAAACAGATTAAACCGAACCAATGAACACCTTCTATTTTAAAGGACATGATTTTATATACTTTAAAAGGAATTACTTTTGTACATCTTAAATCACGTGTTTATAAATAGTTCCTTTCAGTCATGTGCAACTTATTGATTCTCGTTTGAATGAATTTATATATATATATATATGTGTGTGTGTGTGTGTGTGTGTGTGTATTTCAAAAAAATTGTGCCCTCAAAAAAATGAAACCAAAACCAGGGGCGGATGGACTCATTGTGCAGTGGGGGAAATGCCCCCACTGAGCCTTCATTAGCTTTGATTTATTAGCACAAAAAAAATTCCAAAGTTTGTTAAATAGGGATTAGGCCACCATATGATAAATTCAAAGGCACCCGGTCCGATCAAACTTAAAAATGTTGAAAAGAAAATATTGACACCAAATACAATATAAAATGACAATTAGCCTATTGGAGAGAACTATCTCACACAACTAATTTATTATTTTAAAGTAAATTATACCATTTCTAAACACAAATGAAATTAATAGGTCCTACCAAGTGTTTAATTTATCATTAACCAAAAACTATATTAAACCGAATTTGTAAGATGGTTAACTTAATCAACTTCAATTAGGTTTGATTTCGGTTAAAATCGAAAAAACTGAATTCAAACGAATAAACCAATTAAACCGAACCCAACCGAATCGTGTGTGGTATTCGTTTTTTAGGGTCAATAAACCGATTAACCCGAACAAACCAATTTCAAAAAAGGATGAAATTGATAACCAAATTCTGAATTTAGATAAGGTTAGGAACCAAACTAGAAACCGAATTCACAATTTGTTTTTTTCGGATATAGATAGGGTTTTGGTTTTAAATGCTTTTTGGGTTTTTTAACTATGTTTTTAACAAAGTCGACCAATTCTTACACATTCTAACTTGACCTGCTACTCGCCCCCACTGACTAAAAGTCCTGAATCCGCCACTGCCCGGAACGGAGGTCGGGTTTGCATCACACATTGAATCTTCAGAAAAACACTCATCGTGTTTTAAAATATGTTGTCTTTCAATTTGATTAGTTATAAATCAGATTGTGCTTGAACGGCATTTATAAAGTGTGTATCAACTTCAATACAATCAATTGAAAAAGAGTAAACATATGGTACATGTACCTCTATCTCGAAGAAATTGTGTTTGCATTTAAGAATACATATAAAATTAAAATTATAGACTTTTAGTTTTTTCTTTTCGAACAATGTTTGTATAATACTATAATGCGTATTTATAGGCTTGTTTTTTATTTAGATTTTTTAAATATAACAAATGAGTAGTTTTTAAGGATTGAATGTGCGTGGTTCAAATTCTTCAATGATTAGAAGACCATTCTCGTGGCCACTCTCGTACCTTTTCTCATCCATGACTACATGAGGAAGCAATACTATTTTTATGTGTGAGTGTCAAGACTGATTTTTCATGACGAATGGAATTTGATAAAAGAAAAATAATAATCCTTGTAAATTTTTTATATAGTTTTATGGTTTTTAGTGCAAATAACGTTTTACCCATTTCACTGTTTTTTAACAATTATATAATAAAAATAAGAATTTTTTATTTAATGTATTAATCCATCAATGTGTGTGTACACACACTTTATTTCATTTTTTTTAAAGTATCAGAATCCTTGACTAGGGATGCACAAACCGGTTTTTTTCTCCAAACCTGTTCGGTTTGAGAACCGAATCGGTTTGGTCAACGGATGGTCAAAACCGGTTTGACGAGATGAGGACGTCAAACCTATAGAACCAGTTTGGATAGGTTTGAAACTGGTTTATAAACTGGTTTGGGTGATGAGGATGTCAAACCGGGGGTTTGAACCGGTTTGGGAACCGGTTTGAGAATGTTAGAATACCGGTTTGTAAACCCAAACCGATTTTTTTGCCCACCTCTAATCCTTTTGCAATACAATAGTACATCAAGGTCTATAATGAAGTTCATCTGATTCTTAGGTAACTCCATACACGAAATATCAACATTATATGACAAAACCTCATATTTCGGACAAAAATTTTTTGCGTCCGTGACTTTCGGCCCCTTATAACCTCCATCCCTGATCTCACGTGGTTTCAAACATAATAGTAATTAATTTTAATTTACTTAAGATTAAAATAAGCAAATTTAAGAGGAACAAAATGCAAGACTTTCTACTGAAGGACTGCATTTGAAAATGAAAAAGTTAAGGGACAAAAAGGGTTATAAGATTAAATTGTTTAGGAACCCGTTTTATATTTCGACCCGTAACCCGTTTACCGATATCGAACACCATCAAATAGAGCTATTTGGTTTCTTCTGCTCACCCTGTAAACCCTAATTCGGAAAGAGGATTTTTGCTACGAGATAAAATGTTCTTCAGAGGGTAAGACTCCATTCTTATTTATCATCTTCCAATTCCTTTTTAATTTTCTTTCTTTCTTCCTTTTTTTTTTCCCTTTTGAGATCAGCGTATACGTTTATGTATGCAAAAGTTCGGCTGATTTTTGAATGAATTACATAGGGTTTGATGTTTCGTTTGTTTGTGGCTTTAATGCTAATTATCTCACAGATTGATGCTTACAGTAATTTGTTGTTTCATTGTTTATATGCTTTTCATAATCTCGATCTGAATTAGTCTAGAAATCGATTTTTTAAGTAAAAGCTGAGCCTCCTTTACAAAAACAGATATATATATTCTGATTATTGATGTTAATTGTTGGCTGAATTCGTCTCAAGTGTGAAATTGATATGGATTGGATTCTGTAGGATGTTGGCAGGGGAGAGTAATTTAAACTATATACGTATAAGGACTATAGACTTATTATATGGATGCAAATCATAGATGTGTGAACTGTATTGAACATAGTTTTTGATGAAGTAGATGAGCTACTATAAGGTTGGAGACAAGAAATTAAAAAAAATGGTGAACGCCACCATTAGGCGTCCCTCACCGACCGGATACACTTTTTAAGTTATGGACCTTATTGTAATCAAGAAATGTAGAAATTGGGATGGAGTCGGATTTTTAATGGGTAACAGACATATAATTTTGTGATTTAAGTGAGATTAATTTGTTTTGAGCTAATGGAAAGAAAGATGATTTTAATCGAAATTTTTATTTTTGCAAATTTTATGGATGTATCAGTGTGTTTATAGAGATTTTTTTTCTAGAAACATGCATACTAAAGTCATTCAGTTTGGGCTAGTTTAATTGGCGCACATTCTGTGTAAGCTGACTAAATTAAGTATGGGGATGTTTGGTTCATCAAATGCTAAGTCTGTAAATGGTCTAAATCATTCGGACTATGAATAAAGCTTAATGGTTAAGAGGTCGGCTAGCTTGGTATTTTTTTAGTGAAACAAACATTCTCAGCCTCTAGACTATCCAGAGGTAGCCTCTTTATGGAATCATTAAGAGATTATCAAACAACCCTTGTATGTTCTTAGATTTTCGGAAGTAGATGCATAGAAGTTCTGGAAAGCATTGATTGATATTACCTCCCAAATATGCTTTACAACATAGTAAATTCTCCAAAAATCATCAGATGAAGATACCAGTCCAATAAAATGTGCTTCAATTACATAGGCTATTTTAAAGTTAAATTCAGAATTCGGTTTGTTACATTACAGTATTACACATGTATGCTAAGTTCTAAGCCCCCCAACTCTTCTGTGCACTCTTTCTTCTATCATAGTTTCATTCATGTTCTAAGCATACTCTTGGATACTTTATGGTTATGGGAGTTTTTCTCATTTTTATATTATGTCCTTTCTTTTAAACTGTTGTTGTAAGTCATGTATATATCAGCTGTTGATACTTCTTTATGGTACTTTCTTTTCTTTAAATTTCATGGCTCTTCCGGTTGATGGATGACCTATCTTGTCCCTCTCTCCTTTGGAGGAAATGGTGACTTGAACACCTTGCTTCTATTTAACGGTTGCATGTAGTGCTTATAGTGAGCCCATGCTTTGACTTCTACTATGCAGCCTATGCTTGTGATTGTCTTTAAGGTATTTTATCTGAAAAGACTACTCATCTTGTATCCAAGATGTTCATAAACAACTGTCATAACTTACATATTTGTTTCCACATAGGTACCTCCGTACATACAACTTAGAGCCTTTTTGTTTCATTTTTCAGAACTCTGTAGTCTGTATATATCCATTTACTACGCTATAGCAATATAGAGCAAATTTCAGTTGTGCAGGAATTTCATACTTATCCCTAAGACTGGTCTTGTGTCTTTCCAGTTCATGGTCGAATCATGGTTTGTGATATTGTGTCTTTTTCAACGTGTTGTACATCTCTATTATCCTTTTACTATCCTGTTTAAGATTACCCGTCAAACTCAACATCACTAATATAAAATGATGTTATGTATTCCCATATATAGTATATTGAATAGAGGATATCAGTTGTAAAGTTAAAGTAGTAATAAGATTCTCTTCTCAGAGGTCCATTGTGAAGGAATATGATAATTTCTCATCCTCAATGTTTGCTTCATTAGTATAGTCGCAAAAATAATCATCGCTCTCATTCGGGCATGCTTATATCCTATGAAAACATGTATGCCTAATTAAAAAATTTCACCAAATATTTGAGATAAAAAATATGTATAAACCATAGTCACAACTCACAAGAGTCGTTAAACAGCTCATGAAATGACAATCCAAATCTTGCATGTATTTAGTCCTTGTTTTTTCTTATGAATTCTTCAATTTAAGTTGTTCATTGTAAATTGTAATACGTACATGGGGATTCAAATTCATCAAATGCCTGTCGATATTCTTAGAAATCATTCCTGTGAAATTGTGTTTTGGAAATCGGCTCTTCATCTTCAACTGTTAAAGTCGACTGAAATTCTTACTAGGAATGTGATACGACCTTTGAAAGCATTCTTACGGTTAGTCGGTAATGTGATAAAAACGAAGCCAACACTGTTTGAAAGTGTATACCAGGCGCAACAAGCAGGCTCAACCTCACTCGCTTAACACAATTGAATTGTTGGATTTAATTTATGGAGCGGGATTTGACCCATTTAACCCATTACGGATTACTTGAGACAGCTGGAAGAATTAGTGGGAGAAGTGGTGCTGATAATTAGGAAGTAACTGTTTTATTAGTTTCTTTTTAATTTGTGCTGTTCTTGTTTTTTTGACGTTGTTGATGTTTTGATTATTCAAGTTTACTTGAACTTTGGAGATTTGCCTTTCTCGAATTAGGCTGTATCCTTTAATTCAGTAATTTCATTTTGGAGATTCTATCATTGGTTCCATTGCCGGGAAATCGAAGAGACCAGAATGGTGAACACCCGGAGTGACGGAAGCGTACCTGTTGGAGAACCTACGATTGGTCAAGTAGCAGGTCAATTGGCGGCGATAATGAAGAAATTGGATACCATGGAATCCTGAAAAGAGGATCTCAATAACTTGAAGAAACAGGTGTCCAACAAGGAGAAGTCGGGAACGAGTGGCAGCAAGAATGATGATGGGGATTCCGGTTATTTTCAAAATAACCGCCGACCCTTCCACAAGATCGATTTTCCAACTTATAGCGGTGGAGATCCAAGAGGCTGGGTTCTCAAAGCTGAGAAATATTTCTGTTTCTACAATACGTCCGATGAAGAGAAGGTGGATATAGCGGCGATGCACTTAGAGGACGATGCACTTGATTTGTTCTCTTGGCTGTCGACCGAGCAGGTAATCGTTGAATGGGATGAATTAATTTTGGCTTTTCAGAAACATTTTGGTCCACCGGAGTTCCAAAATCCGGATGAGTATTTGATCAGTGTGAGACAGACTGGCTCCGTTCAGGAGTACCGCCAAGAGTTCGCCCGCCGATCGGCTCGAGTGTCGAACTGGCCGGACCATTGCCTGTTGGGAGTCTTTATTCACGGCTTAAAGGAGGAACTGAAATCGGATGTGCGCATCCATAAACCCCGTACCGTTTATGAGGCCATGAGTTTAGCCTTGGAGTTCGAATCCAAACTCAGCCACACCCGAACCCACAAACCACCTAACCTAACCTCAAAACCCGAACCTAAACCTTTTACTTCCCAAAACCATTCGTCTCCAACTCCAACCAGAACTGAACCCAAACCCAATTCCCGAATTACAGATCCTGAAAAACAGGCTAGATTCCTCCGAGGGGAGTGTTTTTGTTGTGGGGACAAGTACGGTCCTGGGCACCGTTGCAAAGCAGGGACCTTCAAACTTTTGTAAGCTGACGATGAGGGTGATGTAGCAGTGGGAACAGAGGAAAAATCCACTGAGGAACCAACTGATGATATGGCTGAAATAAGCCTTCATGCCATCTTTGGAAAATCACATACCACTACCATGAAGGTTCATGGCACCCTAAATTCCACCGAGGTTCTCATCCTCATTGATAGTGGATCTACTCACAACTTCATCTCCGACACCCTAGTTCATGAGCTTAACCTGATCACCCAATTGATAAATCCATTTGGGGTACAAATAGGAAATGGAGACATCATTCGATGTAACCGGGTCTGTAAAGAGGTACCTTTGCAGGTTTCGGAACTCAAAATTAAGCAAGATTTTTACCCCTTTTCTATTGGAGGAGCAGATGTGGTACATGGAATTCAATGGTTATCATCTCTCAACACTGTGCAAGCTAACTGGAATGAAATGTTTTTAATCTTTTCTATTGATGGGCAACAATATAAACTTCAAGGGGTATCCTCCGGTCCTCAAAAGTCAGCTGCATTCCAACATTTGTCAGTGGAGTCAGACAATTCACTACCCATTCCCAAAGAGCTCCAGTCAGTTATTGAACCTTTTACAGCCCTCTTTCAAGAACCAACCACTTTACCCCCCTTCCGTACTCACTTCCATTCCATACCTTTACTTCCCAATACCGCCCCACCTAACATCAGACCTTACAGATATCCCCATGCTCAAAAAACTGAAATCGAAAAACAGGTCGAGACTCTTTTATCTTCTGGCTTCATTCAACCAAGTACCAGCCCATTTTCTAGCCCAATTTTACTGGTTAAAAAGAAAGATGCCACGTGGAGGATGTGTGTGGATTACTGGGCCCTTAACAAGATCACCATTGCGGATAAATACCCAATCCCAAACATCGATGAGCTTTTGGATGAGCTGTTTGGAGCCACTATTTTCTCTAAAATAGACTTGCGCTCAGGGTACTATCAGATCAGGGTGAACCCTGCTGATGTTGAGAAAACTGCTTTTAGGACCCATTCGGGCCACTACGAATTCAAGGTGATGCCCTTTGGCCTTACTAATGCCCCCTCCACATTTCAATCAGCCATGAATGACCTGTTCAGACCCTATTTGAGGCGTTTTATATTGGTATTCTTTGACGATATCTTGGTCTACAGTCCCTCTTTAGAACAACATATTGAGAATCTCACGGTTACTTTGGAGCTACTGGAGAAAAATCAATTTTATGCGAAATTCTCAAAGTGTTGTTTTGGCCAGTCAAAGGTATCCTTTTTGGGTCACATAGTTTCCAGCGAAGGCGTCCAGGTAGACCAGGATAAAGTTACTGCAGTTGCATCCTGGCCAGTACCCACTAATGTGAAAGAAGTTCGGGGGTTTCTCGGGCTAACTGGCTATTACCGTAGGTTTGTTAAACACTATGGGTTAATAGCTCGTCCTCTAACAGGCCTTACAAAGAAGGAAGGTTTCATTTGGAATGAGGAAACTGCTAGGGCCTTTAATAAATTAAAGCAAGCTCTCGTTACAGCCCCTGTTTTGAGGTTACCCGATTTTTCAGCTCCTTTCATTGTCGAATGTGATGCGTCATCTGAAGGAGTGGGCGCAATTCTGAGTCAAACTGACCATCCTATTGCTTATTTCAGCAAAGCCTTGTCATTCAACAACCGGTTGAAATCAGCTTATGACAGGGAACTCTTAGCCCTTGTGTTAGCTGTCCAAAAGTGGAGCCATTATTTGATGGGTCGTCATTTTTTTATTTTTTATTAAGACTGACCATTACACTCTTAAATTTCTATTAGAACAACGGGTCACTACCATTGAGCAACAAAGACTCCTTTTGAAGCTGATGCCTTATGATTTTTCCATCATTCATAGGGCTGGAAAAGAAAACAAAGGTGCGGATGCCCTTTCCCGCCGCCCGTTCACTGCCCAACTTTGCACCCTCCTTTTACCTCAGTCAATCACCTTATCTGACATAACACAAGCTTTGCACCTTGATCCTTATACTCTTGACATTCTTCAGAAGTTGGCTGCTGATCCTACCTCGGTTCCTTACTTTACTTGGGCTGACCAGCTTTTGCTATATAAGGGCAGAGTAGTAGTCCCGGCTGACCCTTCCATCCGCAACAATATTCTAAGGGAAGCTCATGCTACTCCAATCGGTGGTCATGGAGGATTTTTAAAGACATACAAACGGGTAATGCTTCAATTTTTCTGGCCAAATCTCAAGCATGATGTTCGCAAATATGTACAGGACTGTTTGATATGTCAGCAGCAAAAGTACGAGACTTTAGCTCCAGCAGGTTTGTTACAACCTTTGCCAATACCCAATCGGGTGTGGGAGGACATTTCCATTGACTTTATTGTGGGCCTCCCTGTTTCCAATCGAGTTGATACTATTTTAGTGGTAGTTGATCGATTGAGTAAATATGCTCACTTCCTCCCGCTTAAACATCCCTTTACAGCCAAGATGGTTGCTGCAATTTTCTGCAAAGAGGTAGTTCGACTTCATGGATATCCTCGTTCAATTGTTTCAGATCGTGACGCAATCTTTCTTAGTAACTTTTGGCAAGAACTTTTTCGTCTGGGTCACACTTCTCTTAAAATGAGTACTAGCTACCATCCCCAAACTGATGGGCAGACAGAGGTGGTAAACCGCTGTCTTGAAGCATATCTCCGCTGTTTTGCTAATGAACAACCAAAAAATGGAGTTCCTTCCTGTCTTGGGCTGAATATTCATATAATACCGGTTTTCATACATCCCTTCGCACTATCCCCTTTAATGTGCTTTATGGGAGAGATCCACCTACCTTGCGTCCTTATGTTAGTGGTGAAACTAACAATGCTGAATTAGAGACGCAACTACTTCTCCGTGATGATATGTTACAGTTATTGCGTGCTAATTTGCAGAAAGCACAGGACCGAATGAAAGCTCAGGCCGATCAGAAGCGTAGAGAACTTTCCTTTCAAGTGGGAGATGCTGTCTTCCTTCGTATACAGCCGTATCGTCAGCGCAGTTTGGCTAAGAAGCGTTTTGAGAAGCTATCTCCAAGATTCTATGGTCCTTATCTTATCACTAAGAAAGTGGGCCCTGTAGCATATGAACTTGCTCTTCCTGAGGACTCACGTATACACCCAGTATTTCATGTTTCAATGCTCAAACCTGCTCGTGGGGCAGTCCCTACTACCCCTGTTTCTCCTCTGCCAATTACTAATGATTGGGAGGTGGATCTTCAACCTGCTAAGATTCTATCTCACAGGTGGCGTCCGGTCCATACTTCTACAGTGCTGGAATTGTTGGTGTCTTGGGCTACTCGTCCACTAGAAGAAGCTACTTGGGAAGATTATGACTTGTTTGCTGAACAATTTCCTCATTTTCGACTTGAGGACAAGTTGTTTTACCGGGAGGGTAGTATTGATACGATCCAACCTTTGAAAGTGTATACCAGGCGCAACAAGCAGGCTCAACCTCACTCGCTTAACACAATTGAATTGTTGGATTTAATTTATGGAGCGGGATTTGACCCATTTAACCCATTACGGATTACTTGAGACAGCTGGAAGAATTAGTGGGAGAAGTGGTGCTGATAATTAGGAAGTAACTGTTTTATTAGTTTCTTTTTAATTTGTGCTGTTCTTGTTTTTTTGACGTTGTTGATGTTTTGATTATTCAAGTTTACTTGAACTTTGGAGATTTGCCTTTCTCGAATTAGGCTGTATCCTTTAATTCAGTAATTTCATTTTGGAGATTCTATCAAAATGTGAATTTCTTCAGTTGGGACCGTGAATTTTTCTTCGCTCAGGTAAGCGATTCATCAACAAACAAGACGGAATTGGCCTAAATCTGGAATGCCCAATTGTCACGATCCTGATCGCATACCACCGATGATCGGTGAGATATTGTACCGCGATCCATTACACACGATTTGGATTCCTATTTGTGGGCTATTGAGCGGCTTTTGTGACTATATTCCACAGCTTACGTGTTAGTTTTTTATGTGTTGTTTTGTTTGCCCTTCCTCTTGTAATTAGTTTTGTTTACATGTTAATGGCTTTTGTCCAAAAATTAAGACATTGAGTAGTTAAATAAATGTTAAAACCAGCATTCTTTTTGTGTTTTCAATGAAAATTATGTGCCGCATAAGCAAGCTCGATGAGTTGTGTTGGTTTCGATTCTTATTTTCACAAGTATGTTAAAATTTAACAAGTAGAGGACTTTGGTGAACAAAGTGGGTTGGAGGAATTTTGTGAGCAAAATTAGAAAGTATGTTGGTTTGTTTTCATGGTATTATTATATTCGCCCTTACCTTTATGTGGTGATTCTACAATACACTAACACGATTTTTTTTATCTCAATCATATTTAAAGCAAATACGTGGATGCTGGTGATGGGCGTGAAATGGGTCTAAAAAGACAACGGGTTATGGATCAGGGTTCATCATATTACAGTGCACCACCGGCTTCAAACTTTATTTACAACCCACCTGCGTATTCATATGTGAACCAGCCGCCTGCTTTCCCAGTTGTTAGGTTGCGAGGCCTACCTTTTGATTGTTCAGAAACTGACATTATTGAGTTTTTTCATGGTCTCGACATTGTAGACATTCTGTTTGTCCACAAACATGGAAAGTTTGCTGGTGAAGCCTTTTGTGTACTTGGGTATGCTTTTCAAGTTGAATATGCGCTTCAAAAGAACCGACAAAATATCGGGAAACGTTACGTTGAAGTCTTTAGAAGCAATAGACAGGAATATTATAAGGGGATTTGTAATGTTGTTTCTGATTCACGTATTGCTCGTCCACGGTCCCCACGTCGCTCCCTCCCAAAACGAGATCCCTCTAAGGATAATGCACAGCATACGGGTGTAATTCGTTTACGAGGTCTACCGTTTTCGGCTAATCGTGATGATATTGTGGAGTTTTTTAAGGGTTTTGTTTTATTAGAAGATTCAGTTTATTTTATGGTTAATTCAGAGGGGAAGGTGACTGGGGAGGCATACGTGAAATTTGAAAGTGCAGAAGATTCTAAAGCAGCCATGATGGAGGATGGGACGTGTATTGGTAATCGTTATATCGAGTTATTCCCATCAACACTTGAGGAGTGGGAGGAAGCGATTACAAAGGGCCGGTAACTATGCATTCTTTTCTTTTTCTTTTCCTTTTCTTAATCGAAAGGCAATTATTCCTTCTTCGTATAATCTTATTATAGATACATTAAAGAGTAAATTCCTAATTTGTCTATTTTGACCCAAAAAAGGACCAAAATGTCCAAATATTTTTTATTGGCTTAAACCATTGGTGTCCCGCCCGTAATCGAATCCAACTATGGGCGTCCCGCACGTAATAATATATTTCAACATGGACGGTTATGACGGGTCATCCATAGTTGGATCTGATTGGATGCCTATGGTTTAAGCCAGTAGAAACCATTTGGACATTTTGATACTTTTTTGGGTCAAAATGGAAAAATTGGGAATTTACTCTACACTAAATCAAACAATTATACTTAGTAAAGTCTCACTAGTCAGTAGGGTGTTTAGGAGGGGGATACGAATACAAACCTTGTCTCTATCAGGATTTAATGTTTAGGTCACAAATTTTGCTTCTGCTTATTTAGGGATTAGATAATCAGTTTTGGATAATCGGTTTTAATCACAAGATGTCAAATAACGAAAGCACTGTTCATCTGCTTACTGGTAACATATTCTGATTATTCAATATCACGCAATGACTTATTAGTATCCCACATCTAAACATCCCTTAGGTGTGACTATATTAACCTTAGTTGATTTTTGTTGACCATTGTTGTACCTGTGATATTAATTTTATTTTTTTTTTTGCGGGTAATTTAATGACTTAAATTATGGGTATCAGACGAAATGTGCCAAAACCACCAGAAGAGGATACAACAGTGTTGCGCATGAGGGGATTACCATACTCAGCTGGGAAGGATGATATACTTGATTTCTTCAAAGAATTCACGTTATCTGAGGACTCGATTAATCTAACATATAATTCAGAAGGAAGATCAACAGGAGAAGCATTTGTGGAATTTGCAAATGTGGAAGACTCTAAAGCTGCTTTGGCCAAAGATCGGATGACGCTTGGAAGTCGTTACATCGAACTGTTTATGTCATCTCCTGAGGAGATGAAGGATCCAGTTTTAAGGAATTGATTTGCCTTTTTTTTATGAAGAATCTTTTATTCTACTTTTGTTGTAATGTGATGAATAATCAATGAACTTTGAACTTGAGTTATTGGTGTTTTGATGAGAAAAGATGGTGCTTATTTGAGAAAAAATATGGGGATGCATAGCAAGTAAAAATGCGTTGGCAGTGTTGATTTTGAGAGCTTATTTCAGTTTCTGTGCCTACATTTTTTGGTATTAGAACCATGTTGTAAGAGAATCAATTAAGACTTGTATTATAAGAAATGGGTTTTTGCTTATGGGACAATTTTGGTAAAATCACTGAAATCTGTCAATTTAGGTTGACCTAATTATACCCTTTTTTTTTGTTTTGTTTTTCAAAGAATTTGTTCTAAATTAACAAGTGACCAGAAGCAGAACCACTTCTTAATTTGTGGGTTTTGAAAAGAATTTATAGGGTTAACTTGTTTCTTTCAATGGCTCCATCAACAAAGAATGCAAGAAAGCCCCTAAGGAAGAAGAAAAAGAAGAAGATTGATGAGGTTAAGCTGATAAAGCAGACTAATTTGGTTAACTTATGTTCTGATGATTCAGTTTTGAAACAGAAAGATGAGATTATTAGTATGAACGGATGTACAACTCCTAAAGCACAAAAGTACCAGATACCAGAGATTGGAACATGCCCACCAGCACCGAAGAAACGAAGGATTGTTTCGTGCTGTATGTTGAGATCAAGACCCATATCGTTCTTTGATCCACCGGATATAGAGCTGTTTTTTGAATCTCATTTAACATCAATTTATAATCATGTTCATACACATGTAAGATGATCATCGATCAGCCTCCATCTACCAAATTAATTACTGTGATTTCCTGATCGATTTAATTACAAGTATTTGCTAATTTTCTTTTTAAATTTTAGTTTGAATCTCATGGTGTGAAAATATGAGGAACAGTGTGTGGCTAGCTTTCATTAAATTAAGAAGCATCATCTTTTTTTTTTTTTTTTTTTTTTTAATTAGAGTTTGTGTGGTACGTAGGGTAAGGGTATGATCATTATGAAGTTTAAGCTATTAGCTAATTGTATTTGCTGGCTTTTAAAAGATTGAGCATGTTTGGTTGATCTTAATTGATATATACATACAAACATGTTCATTTTCAATTCTTGTTCATCTTTATATATATACACTGATACACATATTTGTTTCAAAATTATGTTAACTAGGTTTTTTCCATCCCGCGTGTTGCGGCGGGTTATCACAGTACACACCCGATAACGAGTATTATATATCATTTGTAAAAGTATAAATTACATAGCAAAATTAAATTTTTAATCACGAAGTCTATACAATTTTTTCATAAGAACATATAAAATCCACACAAATATGTTACAAAAATAATAGAAAAAAATTACTCATAAAATCTTTTTCACCAGCAACCAATTGGTTGAATTAAAACAAAAATAGAAATATCTAAGCAAATCTCTCAAATTTAATAAAAAACGAATCTTTAAGCAAATTTCTCAAATTTAAGCCTTTATTTCTTTTTACTAATTTTTAAAGCTAAAAAAAACCTCTTGTGATTCAAGAGATTTATTATTCAATTTTATGAACCATGTTTTTTTCACTATATATATAAAATATTTACCATTCAATATAATAATATATATATTTATTATTTATTTTTACTATTTAATATAATATATATATATATATATTACTATTTATTTTCATTTAATTATATATATAATAAAATATCAAAAGTCTTTAATTACATATATAATAAAAGATGATGATCGGAAGTAACATTTTTTAAGTAGTGATGATGAATAGAAAAAAAAGATGAAGTCTCTCCCTCTTCTCTCTACAACTCCAAGAAGAATATGGTGAAAAGATGATGGTGATAACGTCTTTTATTTCAATTTTCTTTACGTGTAGATAGAGTTACAGAGGAGCAGAAGCATATGCGCTCCATCCCTAATTACTGTTATTCTCAAAGTCAAAAAACTTGACTTGAAGATTATCTACTCTCGATGGCCAAAGTGAAAAGCAACAAAAATCAACTATTCTTTTTGATTGGTTTTTAATATATAGTATAAATTCTACTCTCACACACGTACAAGATTCGCCTTTTCAGTAGATTCGCTTTGATATATATATATATATATATATAGGACTTGAATCCAATGAAAACTCAACCTTAGAGAGAAAAAACCCTTAAACCCTATGTGAGCCACTCATTTGGAATCTTGAAAATAAATATGTGGTCCACATTAACCCACATTAAAAATGATTTGTTTATTCAAAACCCAATTTTTTATTCAGGTTTAATGTGGACCACATATTTATTTTCAAGATTCCAAATGAGTGGCTCACATAGGGTTTAAGGGTTTTCTCTCTAAGGTTGGGTTTTCAAATGATTCAATCCCTATATATATATATATATATATATATATATATATATACACACACTAGCTAATAAATTAAATAGCTTTTAACCCATATATAGCTAGCTAGACTCATCATTTGGACGTGTTGTTTGATGAATCTTGCGTATTGTAAAGCTATAATTAAGTTGTGTGATATATGATATGCCCTTTGGAGTAAGTACTTTACAAACTATATATAAGAAACACGGATGTACTGATGTACATCTTTATTTGAGGCACATATATATATGACTCTTGACATAAATAAAACTTGGATATGTCTGGAAAAGTTGCCTTAATGAGAGGCCCTCAGTCCCCTTAGTTGGCAAACATCAAACTCATACTCTTTAAAACATATTTACATTACCATAGCAGCGGAATTTAAGGCGATTACATATAATATTATACAAACCTAAACAAACATTAATACATAGCTCATATCTTTATTAGGTTTATAACATAGCCAGTCTATGCCAAGGTAGTCTTCAAAGCATGCCATGAGTCCTCCTGGTCTCCTCTCTCAAACTATTCAACCTAATATGCATGTAAAACAAGTCAGCTTTATGCTGGTGAGTTCTAAGTTTATTTCTTAGAAAAATCCTTATTCATTCATGTCATCATATGGCATAATTCAAATACATAGCATAATAATATAATTCCATAACATACATATCATCATAACATAATTCATACGGGAAGGAACTTCACCGTTAACTGCTGACTCTGAAGTCAAACAGGCTTGTGCAGCACAAGGCTCTTAAACTATCAACCCGAAGTCGATAACTTATACATGCATAAGATTTCCTCAACTGACGACACACAGTCGGCAGGCCCGTGTTTCCACAGGACTCTTAATCCACCAATCGAAATTGACGGCTCATACCGGTACAAGACTTCTTAACATACATCATAATATGGTTTAAATCATTTAAACCATCATACACATAAGCGGCTCCTTTCACCGCTGTGCGCATGTTTTGCCCAACCGCAGCCGGGACTTTCATAACACATTTCCTGCTCGACCTCGGTCGATGTCTTTAAAAATCATTTCTTTCTCAACCGCAGTTGAGACTTAAAATATTATTTACTTTAAAACATTCCTTGCCTGAAAACATTCTTTACCTGATCATAATCAGGTTGAAATCACTTTCATACAATAACTTTATAATATGCATAAAACGTTCTTTACTGTAACATATTCTTTTATCCGACCGTAGTCAGTCAAAACAATCATTTTCATAAAATAACTTTATAACATGCATATCTACAATCATTTCCATGAAACAACTTTATAACATACATATCAGCCCAAAATGATAAAACATTTAAAACAGGGCTATAAGAACTCACCTGAGCTTAATAAGGCACAATCTCCTAGCTTTCTTCCTTTCCTTACTTTCTCACGTTCAGAATGATATCCTATTAATATGGATATCTTATCATAATTATAACCTTATCATATAATATAAACCCTCTTTTCAGGGTTTCTAAATCAGTAGCACAACGACTACGTTATAGTTATCTCCAATACAATTGTTTAGCTTACTATAATGACCCGAAGAATTTTATAAACTTAATATTATTTATCTCAATTAATAATAACTTGAGATAAATTTATAATACTTTTCATGAAGATGCTCAGATTTACGATTACCGCTCGAAACTTCGGCATGTCATAACTTTCAATCGGAGCTTTATTTCAAAATTTCGCTTCCACTCATTTTGACCATTTTTATCTCTACAATATTGTTATGCTTAAAAATTACTTATTTGTTCGGCTTAGATAAGCGTATTCTCTTATTTAATTAATTCGTCTTAGTGTGTTGCTAAACTTACTGTATAATAACATGCTTCTAAGGCAACTAGAAGAGTATACATATTATACCCTCATAAAACTCATGAAAACCTGATCATTATCTAGATGAAATTGGGCTCCAACCGGATCAAGTTCATGTTCATCATACAAAACCAAAACTCTATCTAAACATGATGTTGATCTCTTTAATCAATCAAGACTAAACTAATACGAGATGGAATCTTACCGTGATCGTGATGTGATGTTCTTTATGCTTGTTCTTGGACGTTGCATACCATACCAAGAGGAAATACTAAACCGTCGGAGATGAATATGATCTTCAGTTTCTTGTGTTTGTGAAAGACTGAAAGTATATTAATTCTCAGACGAAGTCGGTTAAATGGATGCAGATAAGGATCATAAGATTGGGTGATTTATTTTATGCCAACGTTGGACATTTTTTCACCACATATGATTTAATTTCAATTTTTCACCTTACACCCTTGAACTTTAATGCCCTATTTTTAAAACCCCATTCTACTTTGATCACATATTTTTAATATTCACGAGCTTATATCTTGTCCATATTTTATCGTATAACGATCCTGCTTATATTAATGTGATCGTAATCACTTCAGGATTGTTCGTAAAAATTACGAACTCAAACGGTAACAGAAATTTTTACACGTTATTGATAGGCTTTATAACGTGTCCATACCTTATCAGATATTTTTATCGTTTATATCATTTTGATCATAATCACTTTACGAACGTTTATATCAATTTTGGACATAAACAGTTCCCGAAATTTTCGGTTGTTACACTTAACATTTGATATAATATTAATAAGACTTGTCTCAAACCCAAGACAGAAAAAGAGGTGTATACGTACCATTATCTTACTATTCTGATAAACAAAAATCTTTATTTGTCACTTGTCACATTTTAAGACTATATGACACTCGTCAATTTTTTATGTATTTATTTAATTCTCTCTTATTAAAAAAAATGATATTGTCTCTTCAATTAAATAAATTATATTATCTACCCTATTAAATAATTATAATATTAATAACTAGCTATATTATTTATCTTTTACAAATTTGAAATTAGTTTTTTATATACACAAAATCAAACCATTTATTATAAAACATATTTTAATAAATTATAATATATTATTTTTCCTAAATATCATTCGTTTTAGAAAATAAGAGATATTTCAATTTGTTGTTTTTAAAAAATAAAATTTTTATAAAAAATGAAATATAAATAAAATAATTATAAAAAAGATGATTAAAGTTACATTTTTTTTGTCTCTTATGTTTAACAATAATTTCAAATTAGGTTCTTTAATTTTAATAATTACAAAAATATTTCATTATCATCTTAATTTGAAATAATTAACTTTTGATAGAAAACTAATTAATTAAATTTTTATATCTAGTTAGTTCAGTAATCTCAATAATTACAAATCAAGAAGGCTAACTGATATTACTATTGTTATTAAAAATTGTAATTCTTGTTTTATTATTTAAAGTAATTATTAATGCATAATTTAATCAATTTACATAAAAATATTGTTAATATAGTTTTTAAATTTTCATTATTTATTATTTGATATTAGATATTCAATCCGTGTGTTACACGTGCTAATAAAACCTAGTTTATAACAAACCAAGAATAAGATATTAATTCAGATGTTACCCAATTATGCTATAACGGCATCAAGGGACATTGGAATATCATAAGATCCTTACCATCTATATATAGGGAATTAATTAAGGCCATCAAAGTTCTTAAGCACTGTAAATGTGATGATCAACGTGATCGTTTTGCTTCTGAAGTATACTCCATTAATTATATGCAGATCAGACTGATTCATGAAAGACATATAGATGATCTAAAACTCGATGTTACCAATATCGACTTGAATCTGCATCCAGACTCCCAAGAAAAATTCATATTCCACACAATAACAACAACAAACATACCCAGTTAAATTCCACTTGAAGTGGGGTCTAAGGGGAGAGATAAAGACACACGTTACCTCTATTCAGATATGATAGATAGGCTGCTTCGTGAGAGTCACGGCCAGGGGCGTACTTACCTTGAGAGGATGGGGGTCGACCGACCCCCATGAACTTTTTATTTTTAACGTTATATATAGGATCCGATCTCGACCGACCCCAAGAAATTTCTCCACCGACCCCCATAAAAACTTGGCAGCCTCAATAAAGCCCATTCTAAAACCATTTTAAAACCAAAACTTATAAAATAGTACCCAAATAACATAATATGCATTACCTATGATTAAACCCAATTAACAATTTAAATTTAACTAAATACCTAATCACTCATAACCCAACTTAAACAAAAAAAGACTCAATTTGTATATCAAGTTATTTAATTTAACTATCATAATTTATGTTCGGTTCCTTCCAAAAAATAAACTAGAGCAGTAACTTACTTGTGTACACCGCAATTTATAAATTAAGTGATTATTGTATAATTTCAAAAGTTGAAACTTGTTAGCATGATTAGAAACTTGGTTGATTTGTGTATAATTTGTATATATTTAGGTAATATGGACCAATTTTTCAAAATAAAGCTTAGTTGAATCTTGATCATGCCGAAGGAAAACCAATTATCATTCATCCTAATCAACCAGATGATTTGACGTACTTTTATTATGTATTTGTGATTTAATTTAGTTTCATCATTTTTTTGGGTGATCTGACCCGACCTCGTTCGAATTGGTCCAATAAAAAAAATTAACGACAAATAATTATCTTGACAAAATTTCCGACCCCCATAAAAGAAATTCCTAGGTCCGCCACTGGTCACGGCTCATGGTAATAATATTCCACACAATATATAAATGACACGAAATGAAGGCTCATTATATCATCGTCATCATGATGTATGTGACACCAACACTATATATTTTCACCCTAATTAAAACTCAATTAAAACACACATTACATCCCCATGCACCTTAACTCAAATGCACGAAGTACTTGCTATCATATCTCCCGGACCCCCATCACATAAAAGGTGTCACACATTCAATATTGAGTCTTCTTAACCTTTAATAGTCAAGACAACCAGATATATATATATATATATATATATATATATATATATATATATATATATATATATATATATATATATATATATATATATATATAGGGGATGAAATTTTTGATAACCCTCATCTTTTGTTACAACCCATTAACCATCATCTAATGGTTACTTGAAAAAGGTAAGTGCGTAAGATCGTGACACGTGTCAGATTCTTTTTTTTTTTTCTTTTTTTTAATATAAAGGGTATTTAAGACATTTGTTGTTTAAGTAAATTTACCCCCTTTTTTTTAAACATTCATAACTTTTTAATACTATATTATTTTTTAAAAAAAATTGCATCATTATACTCGTCTCATTTTTCTCTTTAATTTCGTTATAGTCTCGACTAGTTTTTTTTTATTTTTTTGATGTCATATATTTACATCATTGTAACGAGCTTAAAGATAGCAAATTAATTAAAAAAAATTATAGCAATGGTATATTACAGTAATGTAACAAAAAATGAAGTAATGTAACACAAAATGAAGTTATTTATAATGACATAATTAACGGTGACGTAACACATTATTTTATTTTTTTTCTCTAACAATGATAATTACAATGATAAATTACAGTGATGTGATAGAACACATTATTTTGATTTTTTTCTCTCACAATGATAATTATAGTGATGTAATTTTTCATTGTTCGAAAAAAATTAAACTAATTTGTTGTCAATGTAAATTACATCACTGTAATTTAAACCAAATTCACCGAAAAAAACCGAAACGAATTTTACGTTAATGTAAATTACATCACGATAAATTACGTCAATGTAAATTACATCCCTGTAATTTATCATTTTTAAAAAAATTTCAAATAAATTTGTTATATTTAAGCTCGTTACAATGATGTAAATATATGGCATTTAAAAAAAGAAAAAAAAAAATTAGTCGAGACTATAACGGAATTAAAGAGAAAAATGAGACGAATATAATGGTGCAATTCTTCTTAAAAAATCATATATTATAAAAAAGTTATTAATGTTTAAAAAAGAGGGGGGAAACTTATAAAGAGTAAAATGCCTATGATGCCCTTTTTAATATTTTAATAAAATGTTTATTTGTAAGCTTATGATTGGTTGAAATGGGTTATGTAGTTGTAGCAAAAGATGAGGGTTATTTTTTATACCTTGCCCTAAATATATATATATAGGGAAGGGTTCTAATGCTAACCCACTCTTACGGCGCTAACCCATTAACTTTGCCAAAACGAAGCCGAATCTTGAATTTTTTTTTGAACATCATTGTAACACAATTTGAACACCATGTTCAGTTTTGAGTTTGGGCTAATTCATAACCGTTTAAAAAATATCATCGTTGTAAGGTTTTTGCTACAGTACTGTAAGTTTTAAATATTTAAACACCTACAGTACTGTAAGAGCCCAAACGGTGATGAATTAGCCCAAACTCAAAACTGAACATGGTGTTCAAATTGTGTTACAATGATGTTCAAAAAAAAAAATTCAAGATTCGGCTATTTTTTGGCAAAGTTAATGGGTTCGCGCCGTAAGGAGGGTTAGTATTTGATCCCTTCCCTATATATATATATATATATATATAGGGTGAGGTTATGGTAAAAAGGCTTATATGGGTGAGAAGTGTGAGAAGGATTGTGGGCCATTAGATGTATAATTTAATGGTTGAGATCAAAGTAGTATTAAAAAAGTTAGTTGAAGGGTATTTTAGTCATAGACACTTTTGTTGACTTTTTATCATGTTCCTCCCATTTTTTTAAACGGTCATAACTTTTATATACGATATTATTTTTTCAAAAAAACTACACCAAAAAAACGAGCATTTTTTTATCTTTAAAACGAGTATAATATTGTTATATAAAAAAATTAAAAAAAAAACGTTTTCCTCTACAGGGAAAGGCCAACCGAACATGTACTCATTGATGATAAAACTCAGAGGCAGCTTGTTGTGCCTAAAGAAGGAGTAGCACCACCTGATGAAGAAGAGGCCGAACAGCGGGGACCTGCAGAAACGGAGGGTTCCCATCAACCCCATCTGTCAACTTTTGAAACAACACCTTTCACTGAATCCATTCTGCAGGGGAGGCCTGCAGGTTTTACTAGATGGCCTGAAGATTAAAGGGCCAATTGGGACCGGATGACCGCATGGAGGAACGAAGATCTCCAGTACAGAGACACCCAGAGACAGTATGAAGAAGACTTAAGGAGGGAGAGAAGGGATCAGGCGAAGCAGGCAGAACTGTATGCTAGGGCCGCGGCTTACAGGTTAGAGGAGTTTCGTAACGATTATTTTTTGCAGGAAGAAGCCGTGCGACAACGCACCGATTACCTAGCTGGATACACTTCCCAGGTGCGGCCCATGCAAGTGGACTATCCAAGCCTGCCACCGTATGTTCATGGAGATCAACCCCCAAGGTATCCACAGATGTTCAACCCATCTCCATGGGTCGCATACCAACATCCCGGAGACCAAGGATCCAGCACTTCAGGGGGTTCAGATCCTTTCAACATGCAGTCTCTTCAGGAAAGCTTAATGGGAAGATGGTTCGGGCCACCAATGCCCATACCACCATACGATGACGACTTCCACAGCACTCACTGATCGCATGTGATCAGGTTCATGTGCTTGTTCCTTGAAACTTGTCTTGATGTTTAAACAATTGAACTTTGATGTGTGGTGTCTCAAACTTGATAACTGCTAAGATGATTGGTTGAGTGAGCTAGGTTAATGGAACTAAGTATTAATGTTTAGCTCCTGTCTTATACCTGTGATGAAACAAATGATTACATTGAGGGCAATGTAAGATTAAATGTGGGGATGGGGAGATTATGGGTAATTTTCAAAAATTTTGCAAACTTTTTCCAATACAAGTCTAAATGTGCATGAAAACATGGTTTGAAAATAAAATGGGGGACACATGATTGAACCAACTAATAAAGTAGATTCTTAAGTTGTGATTAATCTTTTAAGTTGCGGAATAAAGTATTCTTGACAAGCAATCCGTAAGTGTTAATAGTATTGCATGACTATGGGTATGAAGTGGAGAATGAGTTGTTAGATGTGTCACATTGTAACCTTTAATCACCGTTTCCGTGAGATATTGAGCCTATGTCGAGCAAAATATGGTAATAGGAATACATGCTCATTTTCTTTGATGTGTGATGACTATAGTGAACACCTAAGGTAGAACTTGCACTGTCAATGCAATTTAAGATCACAACCTAAGATATGCATAAAAAGGATAGAGGCATTAGGAAAACCCATTGTTTTAGCCTGTTTTATTTGTTTACCTACCCACAACAAATTCCCTTAGTCGCCCCATTGAGCCAAATACTTATTCATTTGTTAACCCATGAATTCAGCCACAATTAGCCTTTTAGCCTTTTAGAAATTTTAACCCATGTGGTGGATCCAAAGCAGGAAATATTCATGTTTGAAATGAGAAAGAACAAAAGAGAAAAACAAGAAACAAAAAGAATAAAGATAGTGCAAAAGAAAGAGCAAGAGGAGAAACATGTACAATCCAAAACACGTGCACAAGTAAGCTTATCAAAGTGTTGACTGTATAGTGGATTCACCCAGTATCGCCTGTAATAACACCAACCATACCTACCTTAACCAAAGCCAACCCGAAAAAGCCCTCTTGATTTGTGTATACCTTAGTAATTAGTGGGGGAGAGTTGATTGCCTTGCGAGCTTATGCAAAGGGTGTTCATTATAGGAGGGAGTGTCATAAACATGCTAGTCATAACTACTAGTGCATATACAAAACCGAGTGGAGTGTGAATTGTGAGAAATGTGAATACATGTAATAACTCATTCGAAATGCAATAAATGTAGTTGTGTAGGGTGTTGGCACGAATGGATTGTTTGTTGGATGTAAATCTATTACACGTTGTAAGTCTTGGGGATTGACCATGATTTTTGAGTTCTTTGTTATTGGGGAGGTTATGGACAACCCATTAGTTGAATAATCATGGTTGACGTGTGCATGAGACTTTGCTTGGGGCAAGCAAAGGGCAAATGTGGGGATGTGATGGTTTGGGTAATTTCATGAGATTTAGGTGCATAATGATGCGTTTTTAGACTTTAAATCCATGGAATATGGTGGTTGTTTGTATGTTTTGATGATTTGCAGGTTTTCGGGTGAAGAAAATGAGTGGTTGATGTCCAAGAATCAAAGGGTGGTCAAGAAATGGTGCTTGGGAGGCCAAAACATCCAAAAATGAAGGTTTTCACGAAGTGGCGTATCAACACGGCGTATCTGGGGCGTATCACAGAACAAAATCACCCAGGAAACCAGTTGGGGCGTATCATACGCCCCTGGGAGGCGTATGATACGCCGGGGTCAGCTAGTTTTGCGGAATTTCTCCGTTTTGCCACATATTTAAGCCTAAGGACCTAGGGTTTCTGGATATCTTCGACTTGGGCGACTTTTGGAGGTTTTAGGGGGTTTCCAAGGCTTAGGAACTCATCAATTAACGCTTCCAAACACCACGGTGATTCCCGAATTGATGATTGCGCATGACCGAATGATGATTCAAGGCTAAATCCACTGAAATCATGCCCGGGTGAATGGTTAGTTAGGGTTAGGGAATTTTATGCTTTCAATTGTAATTGACTACAAACAATAGTAGGTTTCTATCTTTTTAATTGTTTGTATGTTGCTTCTCGTATTGATTTGAACGATTTGACTTTTCTGATTCGATTGCATGTTCATCATTTTTCAGTTTGCAATTGTGAAACATTGAATGTCAATTGGATTATAACTTTCAAATTGATATTGGTAATGAGTAGCCTAAGATTAATATTAGTTGGTTTTCATCAAGTAATTGCTAAAATTAGGTTTTCCAATTATCCATGTCCGTTTACACGACAAGTAACAAATCATGTCTATGTAATTGTCTTGATCAATTGAATCATAAAGGTTCCTACTTTCCTTCTAATTCAGATCCCGGGTGTGATTCGTTTTTATCATTAAGTTACCAATCACTTGTTTTCCTTGTTAATTGCTAAAAATTAGTTTTCTTGCTAAAGTTCAAACAACCATTGATTTTATAATTTATTGTCTAATTACATTAGGTTAAATCAACTAAGTTACACCATCCACCTAAACTCTTCGTGGTTCGACACCCTACTTACCCTACTAGTTAAGGTAGCTAGGAACACATTCATTAACTCTTATTTGATCGGTACTTCGACGTCGGTCAAATTTTGGCGCCGTTGCCGGGGAGTTAGTGCGCTTGGTGTTAGTTAATTGATTTGTTAGTTTTATTCAATTTGTTTATTTCTTGTCTTTCCTTGTTACGCGAGGTTTGTTAGTGTGCAGGTAACAGGTTAATTGCATGCATACTCGGTTCTCAGGTCGTGACTCACCATTGGAATTTGATCCGGAGATCGAGAAAACCGCTAGAATCAACCGAACATTACAAAGGCTAGACAAGATTGTTACTCTGGGTTCAAGAAACATTATCCAAACCGGAGAGAGTTCAAATCAGTCTGTTCCTATGGCTGATCAGAACAATCAAAACCCACCACAACCACCACCAATTCCACCATTTAACCAGTATGCTCACGTACCACCACCAAATCAAAACCCAGTTATCCCACCAAATCCATTCAACCAGAATAACCCACCACCAAATGTACCACCTAATGCCATGCCTAATCTTAGAATGGCACAAAACCCGTTGTTCAACAACCCAAACCATGGGATTAACCAGGGAAACAATTTGCATGAAGAAGATCATATTTCGGGTGGTGGAAGTAACTCAGGGGAGCATGGATCTTGGCATGAGGAATTTCACGAAGAAGAAGCTAACCACAACTACCCACCTCATGAAGAATACCATGATGATACTTGGCAACCACTAGGCCCACCGAATCATCCAGTTCACAACAATTATGGGCATGGCGGATGGAATGGACAAGGGGGGTGGAATCGGCAACCACCCATGAACAATCACAATGGGAGATGGGGCTACAACAACCTTGGTCAGGGATGGCACCACAGAGCCCCTGTTCAGGGAGTTGACAGTCACTTTAGGCCAACAGTGACTCAAAATCCCTCACCGATTGTACCTCCATTGCTAAGAGGACGATCTTTTGAGATCAGGCCACAATACTTGGCCATTATTCCTAACTTCAGAGGGACTGCAACTGAAGAACCATATGTCCATCTCTCTGAGTTTGGTGCCATTTGTAGCACCATTGGTGGCCAAGGATTCACCCCAGATGAGGTTAAGCTGAATTTGTTTCAATTCTCTTTAAAGGAAAGGGCCAAGCAATGGTTTCACACACTACCATCTGGTAGTATCTATACATGGGAAGAGATGCAGCAGTTGTTCTTAGATGAGTACTATCCCATGAGCAAGACAAGTGAAGCTCGCAACGCCATCAGAACTTTCCAACAACAATCGGGTGAGTTGCTACACGAAGCCTTCACACGGTTTAAGGAACTGCTCAGATTTTGCCCACACCACCAGATTCCTAAGTGGGAGTTGATTAAGGCATTCTATGATGGGTTAACACCAGAAGATTTGAAGTTTGTTAGTTCCAGCAGTAATGGAACATTCTTAACCAATTCAGAGGATGATGATTGGGAACTGCTTGAAAGGTTAAGCAAAGGTTCAAAGACACAGGCTTCAGCAAGCAGGAAGGCTAAACATGCTATTGGGAAACCGGGAGGAGAGTACGTGACGAAAGAAAGATTTGAAGCTCTTGAAAGACAAATTGCAAACTTCAACAGAAATTCAGGTAAGAACAATTCTAATGTGTCTAACGTTTATGATGTTTGCAATGTTTGTGGTGATATAGGTCATCTGGAGTCGGAATGTATGATGAACATGAACAGAAATGAGGAGGTGAATCAAGTACAAGGATCATTCCAGAATGACAAGAGGAACAATGACATGAACTCTAACACATATCACCCGGGTTTGCGTAATCACCCTAATTTTAGATATGGTAATTCATCTAATCAATTGAATCCTAATTTTCAGGGTAGCAACCAACAAGGTGGAAATCAAGGGGCTTCATACCAAAACCGACAACAAAATTACAACCAAGGTAATTATCAAAGAAGTAATTACAATCAAGGTGGACAAGGCGGCTACAATCAAGGTCAATCAAGAAACTTCCAACAAAATCAAGGAAGTCAAAGTCAAAGTCAATCTCAAGGTGGTCAACAAGGAGCAAACATTTCAATGGAAGATATAGCCAACCAAATCAACGAGTTGAGGCTAATGCTCACTGGAGTGGTGCAGAAACAAGAGCTGCAACAAAATACAAATGAGTCTCATGCAAAACAATTGGGACACTTGGCTGAACAACTGGCGGCTAGAGACAAAGGAAAGTTGCCAAGTGACACGACACTAAATCCTCAACATCAACCATCAGGGTCAAAGAGCAAGAATGCTCAGGTAAGTCATGTAACAACTTTAAGAAGTGGTAAGTCTTATGACAATAAGGTTGTCCTTCCACCACACTTGATCAAAGGAGTGGTGGAAGATGTGAATGAAAGTGAGGAGAGTGATACCGAACAGGAACTTGTTACATCTGAACTTAAAAAGAAAGTATCTTTTAAAGAACCCATTGAAAATGTTTTGAAACCGGATGTAGAAACATCCAAGGGAAAGGATGTGGAGGATAAAATCACCATTCCTTACCCATCCGCTTTGAAATCACCTAATGCAAATGCAAATAAAAGGGGCCCACAACAAGATGAGATATGGGAAATCTTCAAACAAGTTAAAATCAATCTACCCTTAATTGATGCAATCAAACAAGTTCCTGCATATGCTCGGTATTTGAAGGACATGTGTACCCAAAAACGACACCACAAAATTCCTAAAAAACTTGATTTAACTGATAATGTGAGTGCCGTTTTATCGGGTGCCCTTCCACCAAAACTTCAAGATCCCGGAGCGCCTTTGATTTCAATTCAAATTGGAGATTTTAAAATTAATAAGGCACTCCTTGATCTTGGAGCAAGTGTTAGTATATTACCGGGAAGTTTATATGATCAATACGAGTTCAGACCTTTGCAAAAGGCCGAAACCACAGTGGTTTTGGCTGATTTGACACTTAAACTTCCCCGTGGTATACTAACTAATGTCATTGTAAAGGTGGAAGATTTTTACTATCCAGTTGATTTCTTGGTACTGGATTATGCATCTCCTACCACCTTCACACAACCTAATGTTATATTAGGTAGACCATTTTTGAAAACGGCTCAATGTTTGATAAATTGCATGACCGGGACGGTAGACATGGCTTTTGGGAATAGAAGATTAAGGTTGAATGTTTTTTCCCATACATCTAATCCTCTGGTCAATGATGAATGCTTCATGGCTGACATCATTGACGGGTGTCATTCTCATGAAAATGTGAAAGACACCACAGAGTTGTGTGTTCTTTGTGACAGGATTGAAGTTAAGTGTGCTCAAAAGCTACTTGAAGCTGAAAGGAAATGTGAAGTCTTGGCAATTCAAGAAGGCAAACCAATGTGGACACATCAAATTGAAAGCTTACCGGACCACATAGATACTCAGTTGAAGCCTTCATTGGAATGTCCACCAAAGGTGGAGTTGAAAGAGCTACCCAAGCACTTGAAATATGCTTTCTTGGGTGAAGATAAAACATTACCGGTGATCATTGCAGCAAATCTAACCGAAAATCAAGAAGAAGAGTTGATGAAAGTGTTGAAGGAAAATAAAGCAGCTATCGGGTGGACCATAGCAGATCTGAAAGGAATTAGCCCGGCTATTGTGATGCACAAGATCATAACCGATCAAGATGTCAAGCCGGTTGTGACACCCCGTAATTCCCAGGTCAGATTTTCATTTATTTAAATGTTTATTTAAATGCTTTATATACACGTGGCACTAGAATTAGATTAATTTAGTGTGACACGTGGCACGACAGTACAAACACAGACACCAGACTAGATAATTCGTGGAATTATCGGCAAACAGCACACACGTGTCAAAACACACGAACGTTGGTGAACGTCTAACACATTGTGAAGCACAACACTCGAAACCTCACAAAACACTCGCACATTGAACTTGGAAGTTCAAACAAGGCCGAACGAAAGTTTGTAAACGTGAAAACGGCAACGAACGGATCGAATTAATGAAAATGGGCCTATTGGGCTCACCAGGGGATCTGTCGCGCTACGCGAGGAGACCCTGTTCGCAGAAAAATCTTTATAAACCCAAGAAAATCATGTCCTACTCTATTTTCATCATTTCTCTCGACCAAACACGCCACCCCTCGACTGAGTTCGTCTTCTACCTCCATTTCCAGCCATTTTCCACCATTGTTAACCTCCTTGAAGCTCCACCTTTGAAGATTGAAGCTTGATTCGCACTTGGAAGCTCAAAGAACCACCACCCACTTGTGTTTACTGAAGAACCTTGCTGTCCAGGAGCACCATAGGCTGTTCTCATCATCATCTCAGGGTTTTTGGAGCTTTGAGAGGTAGTTCATCATCCCTTGTGGCTTAAAAACTCGATTTACACTCTATTACACACACATGCATGTGTTAAAACCCACATGCAAGCACCCATGGCTCACATGCACGAATTTATAATATGGGTTTGTTGATTTTACTATGATTTTTGATGATCTAAGATGATTAAATGATGTTCTATGACGATCAAAGATGATGGGTATAGGCCATTGTGCTTAAAATGGTAGTTTGTAATGATATTGATGCATGCATGTATGATCTAAGACATTCTAGATGATTTTGTTGATATTGGAATGATTCTTGATAATGTATAAGTGTTCTTGCAAGGTTAGATTGCGATTACGATGGTCAAAATGTGATTTGGAGGCAAACTTGCTATTTTTAGTAACTTTCTAGTTACAAGTTGATGACTTGGTGTATTTGATGATCATGCATGTATGTGGAATTGCTATTTGGGTAATATTATGATGATTAGAAGTTTAGGAATGGGATTTGGAACTTGATTGTGGTCACAAATGATAACTTACTATATTTAGTAACTTTTTGAGACAATGTAATGATGCTAGATGATGTATTAAGATGATTCATGATATGAAAATAGGTTTAGAAATGTTAAATGGTCATTTTTATGCAAAAACCACAAAGTTACTATTTTTAGTAACTTTATTTTTACAAAAACCGATTTGTCAACGTGTTGTATTATTTGAGCATGCTAAATGACTTAATATGATATAATATGATGTTTAGATGCTAAGTTAGATGGTTTCCGATAACACGTATGCTAAAAATGGAAACTTTCCATTTTAGGAAACTTTTATGTGCTAACATGTTATAAACGACTTATGTGAAACCGTATGATGATGTGCTATGTGTTAACATGATCACGTAGGACTAATAAGCATGCTAGCACTCTAAAACCGTTATGCTTTGTGAACTTTCCATAAATGGAAACTTACTATAAATAGTAAGTTGTCCATAAACGCGACCTACGCGTTTTGCACACGACAAACACTTACACGATTGCTACACGAGTCACAAACCGTCACACGGTTCACCAACGGGTCGTTGACTTGACACGGTCAACTTTGGTCAAACACGGTCAACTTTGGTCAAACACGGGCAACTTTGGTCAAACACGGTCAACTTTGGTCAAACATGGTCAAACACGGTCAATATGGACCAACACGAACAAACACGGTCATTGTGGACCGACACGGACAAACATGAACAACCAAGGGTTGTTGGACACAAGCACGAGCACTAACACTAGCACGGTCACTTACACGAACTCACGTACGATCTACGATATAGGTTGCCGGTGACCGACGTGCTACACAACAACTCGGGAGCTTACGCTTACGTACGATCATTTCACTAAGGTGAGTTTACGGCCCCTCTTTACTCTTTTTCAAATGCTTTTAAATAGGGGGAGAATACTAGTTGCATCGAGTCAAACATTATCACTGTACAAACACTATTGTGTATGCTGGTTTATTGGACAAACATTAAGTGTTGAACTCGTTACAAGCCCTCACAAAGTCTTACCGTTAATGTACGAACAACGTGGTAGGTTTGGATGGATCCATTAGGGAATGACTAACCCCACGGGGCACCATGTTGACTGAGTGTCATAACCCGTGCAAATTCTGACCTAACTTGCTATGTATTCGAGGCATAGCGGAGGCAAGAGCAAACAAGTCTAGTTCGGTAGTGACGCACTGACACTTTGGGCCTAGGGCTCGGTACTAACATTGATAAACAGCATGACACACTTTTCATTACTATATGTATATCAAAACCTGTGAACTCACCAACCATTGTGTTGACACTTGTTTTTAAACTTGTATTCTCAGGTAACTAGCATGACAGGCTCGTGGAGCAGGAAAGCACATAGGGGACATGAGCATAGGGCCCCACATGCATTTGTTTTCGTGTCTTTTGAAAACAATTTGACTTTATCTTATTTAAAACGTTGTTGTATTAAACTACTTACAATTTCCGCTGTGTAAACAATCATTTTTCCGCTGCATGTTATGACTTATTTATTCCGCTGCAATACTACTTTATTTCCGCTGCAACTATTTTATCAAGTGTATGTGTCAAACTTGGATTTGTGAACGCATATAGAGGTGTTCTATATGACCTTGAGCTGTGATTCTGGACACGTCACATCCACGTGGACATACTCCATGAGTGGGAAATTGGGGGTGTGACAGACTGGTATCAGAGCCTTGGTTATAGGGAACTAGGTTTGCATGTATTAAGCTTAGACTATAGCCATTGCTCAACTTTAGACACTACACGTAGAACTTGCACATTGATGATGTTTTTGCTTATATTGAACTATTGCTTACTAACTTAAAACTTACAGGATGGCCAACAATGACAGTACCGGCAGGAACGCAGACCGACACCCGACCACTGATGACATGGCCGCAGAGAGCCGACGCCGGGTCCACGATATAGTATCACAGGTTGACGCCGAGATGGACCGGCGGGCGAGGGACGCAGCACGGGCCAGATATTGGGGATGGCTTCCCACCATACTCCAGAGTTGGATCGTCGAGGAGTGAGTACCTCCATATCGATATCCCGGCGACACCACTCCAGGACACCGACTACCACCGTTCGGAGTGCCGATGGAGCAGGCCTTCGCGGCACATGTTGCTTGCACACGACGGGAAGTCTGGAGGGGTAGGGAGCTAACAGACGAGGTCCGAGTTCTTCGCGAGAAGAGCGATCGATTGGAGAGGCAGAACGAGAGACTGGAGGAGCGCAACAACAGACTGGAAGCCCAGATGGAGGCCCTACGACTCCAAATGTCCCAACTACTGACCGAGCATGGACAGGTCGTCGATGTCGTGCGGGAACACGACGTGCGTATAACCGAGAATCGGACGGACATCACCGAGACTCAGGCCATGGTGCAGGCCAGTGATGCCATGCTTAATGCATGGGCTGCACAGTTTATTGAGGAACCACCTCAGGAGGATGGTCCCGAGTTCGAGGCCGAGGACCTCGAAGATGAGGACCTTGATGAGGATCCTAATGAGGATCCGGAGGAGGATGATGACGACGGAGACGCTGCTAGCGATATTTCGCATGTTTCCATGGATTCTGACTAGTGGACTGTTGTATTTTGTACTTTCTTTATTTTAGCCTAGACGAGCGGGATGTGCTCGAAGAACTTATTATGTATTTCCTTTTGAAATTATTGTACTTCAAGCTTATTATTAATGAGAATTATGTTTTGTCTTACTTATTACATATTGACCATGATTGCTTTGACTTGACAACTAACATGACATATGATCTGACTTCCGACACAACATCTGACTAACATTCTGACTTACTAACATTCTATCCCTTCCGTATAGAAAATATCTATGGCGGGAAGAGGACCACATGCACGCCCTCCTAGACGAACACTGGACGCAGCCGTCATTAAGATGATGGTTGACAGACGGGTTAACAAGATACTGGCAGAGCACGAGGCACACCGCCTTGCTAGTGAAACCAGTGGCTCGAACAACGGTACTAACCCTCGCCTAACATGACTAACATAGTATAGCTAACACGCTCTGACCTACGACATTGGTTTCTGACTGACAGGATCACAAGGCAACAACAACAAAGGATGTTCTTTTAAATCCTTCCTAAACTGCCACCCACACAAGTTCAAGGGAACTGAGGGAGCTGTCGGAATGCTCCGCTGGGTGGAGAAAGTGGAGTCTGTATTCGCCATGTGCGAATGTGCTGAAGAGAACCGGGTGAAGTTCGCAACTGGTACACTGGAAGGACCAGCACTCACATGGTGGAATACCCATGTACAAACCCAGGGGTTGGACGGTGCCAACTCCATGCCATGGGCTGATTTCACCAGACTACTGCAGGAGGAGTATTGCCCTGATGAGATTCGGAAACTGGAAGCCGAATTCTGGGTACCAAAATGGTGGGATCTGAGATCGAGCAATATTGCACTCGATTTCATGAGCTATGTAAGTTATGCCCGGCAATGGTGACGCCGGAATACAAGAAGATCGAGCGTTCAGAGGGCTGCCCGAACAAATCCAAAGCATGGTGACTGCTTCTGATCTGACCACCATCCAACCACTGATCCGACTGTCCCACAAACTAACCGACCAAGCGGTAGCACAAGCAAGCTACCCAAACGAGGCGAACATCTGAAGCCTCAAGAAAGCCAGAAGAGGAAGTGGGAACCCAGCCACCACCAATCTCATCAACCTCAGCAACAACAAAGATCTGCACCAGCCAGAGCCTTTACTGCCACCCAACCCGACGACAAGGGGAAGGGTGTGTACCAAGGGAAATACCCCTTGTGTAACCGATGCTCTTATCACCACTTCGGGCAATGCGAACGATATCGTTGCTTGAAGTGTGGACGACATGGCCACATGGCCAAAGACCGCAGATCCAAATTTCCCAGTAACAACAACCCAAACCACAACCAGAACAACAACCAGAACACCTCCAGAGGGTATTATGAATGTGGAAAACCAGGCCACATGAGGAGGGATTGCCCTCAATTGAAGAAGGCCGGAGGAGGAGCGGCCAAAGGAAGAGCGTTTGTGATTGGCTCGGGAGAAGCCAAGGATGACCCAAACATCGTAACCGGTACGTTTCTTTTAAATAATGTCTATGCTAGCATATTATTTGATACCGGTGCCGATAGGAGCTTTATATCTAGTGAGTTTAGCAAATTACTAGATATTACCCCAACACCACTAGACTACAAGTACACCGTAGAGTTAGCCGACGGCAAGCTAATTGAAACCCAACACATCTTTCGAGGATGCGTCATGGTTTTGGCGGATCACGAACTCGAAATTGACTTGATGCCGGTGACTCTCGGAAGCTTTGATGTGGTCGTTGGAATGGATTGGCTATCCGCTAACCAAGCTGAAATCGTATGCAACGAGAAGATCGTACGAGTGACGTTGCAGAACGGAGAACAGATCTCGATTCAGGGGGAAAGACGGGAGTACCTCTGAACATCATATCATGCATGAAGGCAAACAAGTACCTACAAAAGGGATACACTGCAATACTAGCCCTCATCGCAGAGCAACCAGGAGAGGAAGATTGAGGACATCGCTGTAGTCCGCGATTTTCCCGAAGTGTTTCCCGAAGATCTACCTGGACTACCTCCGCAGCGACAAGTCGAATTCCAGATAGACCTTACACCAGGAGCAGCACCGATTGCTAGGCTCCATACCGACTAGCACCAACGGAGATGCAGGAACTGTCTAACCAGTTGCAAGAACTGTTAGACAAGGGATTCATCAGACCGAGCTTCTCACCTTGGGGAGCACCGGTTTGTTCGTAAAGAAGAAAGACGGATCATTCCGTATGTGTATCGACTACAGAGATGAACAAAGTGACGATCAAGAATCGATATCCCTACGAATAACGATCTGTTTGACCAGTTGAAGGGCAAGCTACTATTCGAAGATATTTAAGATCGGGTACCACAAGAAGGATACAGATGAAAACGATATCCCTAAGACTGCCTTTAGAACCCGATACGAACACTTGAATTCTTAGTTGATGCCCTTTGGAGACCAACGCACCAGCCGTATTCATGGATCTCATGAATAGAGGTGTAAACCTTACCTGGACAAATTCGTGATAGTGTTCATCGACGACATCCTGATTTATTCAAAGGATCGGGAGGAGCATGCCGAACATCTAAGGTTAGTCTTGGACTGTGAAGAAACAGACAACGCTAAAAATGCGACTTTTGGATTCGCGAAGTCCAATTCCTTGGACACGTGGTTAATGAGCAGGGATTGTGACACCCCGTAATTCCAGGTCAGATTTTCATTTATTTAACTGAGGTGCGGCAATGCTTTATATACACGTGGCACTAGAATTAGATTAATTTAGTGTGACACGTGGCACGACAGTACAAACACAGACACCAGACTAGATAATTCGTGGAATTATCGGCAAACAGCACACACGTGTCAAAACACACGAACGTTGGTGAACGTCTAACACATTGTGAAGCACAACACTCGAAACCTCACAAAACACTCGCACATTGAACTTGGAAGTTCAAACAAGGCCGAACGAAAGTTCGTAAACGTGAAAACGGCAACGAACGGATCGAATTAATGAAAATGGGCCTATTGGGCTCACCAGGGGATCTGTCGCGCTACGCGACGGCCCACAAAGACACTGTCGCGATACGCGACAAGTGGCGGGGAAATTTGAACGCGGGACCCTCTCGCGTTACGCGAGGGGAACCATTGAAGGCGTCGCGCTACGCGAGGAGACCCTGTTCGCAGAAAAATCTTTATAAACCCAAGAAAATCATGTCCTACTCTATTTTCATCATTTCTCTCGACCAAACACGCCACCCTCGACTGAGTTCGTCTTCTACCTCCATTTCCAGCCATTTTCCACCATTGTTAACCTCCTTGAAGCTCCACCTTTGAAGATTGAAGCTTGATTCGCACTTGGAAGCTCAAAGAACCACCACCCACTTGTGTTTGCTGAAGAACCTTGCTGTCCAGGAGCACCATAGGCTGTTCTCATCATCATCTCAGGGTTTTGGAGCTTTGAGAGGTAGTTCATCATCCCTTGTGGCTTAAAAACTCGATTTACACTCTATTACACACACATGCATGTGTTAAAACCCACATGCAAGCACCCATGGCTCACATGCACGAATTTATAATATGGGTTTGTTGATTTTACTATGATTTTTGATGATCTAAGATGATTAAATGATGTTCTATGACGATCAAGATGATGGGTATAGGCCATTGTGCTTAAAATGGTAGTTTGTAATGATATTGATGCATGCATGTATGATCTAAGACATTCTAGATGATTTTGTTGATATTGGAATGATTCTTGATAATGTATAAGTGTTCTTGCAAGGTTAGATTGCGATTACGATGGTCAAAATGTGATTTGGAGGCAAACTTGCTTTTTAGTAACTTTCTAGTTACAAGTTGATGACTTGGTGTATTTGATGATCATGCATGTATGTGGAATTGCTATTTGGGTAATATTATGATGATTAGAAGTTTAGGAATGGGATTTGGAACTTGATTGTGGTCACAAATGATAACTTACTATATTTAGTAACTTTTTGAGACAATGTAATGATGCTAGATGATGTATTAAGATGAATTCATGATATGAAAATAGGTTTAGAAATGTTAAATGGTCATTTTATGCAAAAACCACAAAGTTACTATTTTTAGTAACTTTATTTTTACAAAAACCGATTTGTCAACGTGTTGTATTATTTGAGCATGCTAAATGACTTAATATGATATAACATGATGTTTAGATGCTAAGTTAGATGGTTTCCGATGTCACGTATGCTAAAAATGGAAACTTTCCATTTTAGGAAACTTTTATGTGCTAACATGTTATAAACGACTTATGTGAAACCGTATGATGATGTGCTATGTGTTAACATGATCCCGTAGGACTATTAAGCATGCTAGAACTCTAAAACCGTCATGCTTTGTGAACTTTCCAAAAATGGAAACTTACTATAAATAGTAAGTTGTCCATAAACGCGACCTACGCGTTTTGCACACGACAAACACTTACACGATTGCTACACGAGTCACAAACCGTCACACGGTTCACCAACGGGTCGTTGACTTGACACGGTCAACTTTGGTCAAACACGGTCAACTTTGGTCAAACACGGTCAACTTTGGTCAAACACGGTCAACTTTGGTCAAACATGGTCAAACACGGTCAATATGGACCAACACGAGCAAACACGGTCATTGTGGACCGACACGGACAAACATGAACAACCAAGGGTTGTTGGACACAAACACGAGCACTAACACTAGCACGGTCACTTACACGAACTCACGTACGATCTACGATATAGGTTGCCGGTGACCGACGTGCTACACAACAACTCGGGAGCTTACGCTTACGTACGATCATTTCACTAAGGTGAGTTTACGGCCCCTCTTTACTCTTTTTCAAACGCTTTTAAATAGGGGGAGAATACTAGTTGCATCGAGTCAAACATTATTACTGTACAAACACTATTTGTGTATGCTGGTTTATTGGACAAACATTAAGTGTTGAACTCGTTACAAGCCCTCACAAAGTCTTACCGTTAATGTACGAACAACGTGGTAGATTTGGATGGATCCATTAGGGAATGACTAACCCCACGGGGCACCATGTTGACTGAGTGTCATAACCCGTGCAAATTCTGACCTAACTTGCTATGTATCGAGGCATAGCGGAGGCAAGAGCAAACAAGTCTAGTTCGGTAGTGACGCACTGACACTTTGGGCCTAGGGCTCGGTACTAACATTGATAAACAGCATGACACACTTTTCATTACTATATGTATATCAAAACCTGTGAACTCACCAACCATTGTGTTGACACTTGTTTTTAAACTTGTATTCTCAGGTAACTAGCATGACAGGCTCGTGGAGCAGGAAAGCACATAGGGGACATGAGCATAGGGCCCCACATGCATTTGTTTTCGTGTCTTTTGAAAACAATTTGACTTTATCTTATTTAAAACGTTGTTGTATTAAACTACTTACAATTTCCGCTGTGTAAACAATCATTTTCCGCTGCATGTTATGACTTATTTATTCCGCTGCAATACTACTTTATTTCCGCTGCAAACTATTTTATCAAGTGTATGTGTCAAACTTGGATTTGTAAACGCATATAGAGGTGTTCTATATGACCTTGAGCTGTGATTCTGGACACGTCACATCCACGTGGACATACGCCATGAGTGGGAAATTGGGGGTGTGACAGACTGGTATCAGAGCCTTGGTTATAGGGAACTAGGTTTGCATGTAGTAAGCTTAGACTATAGCCATTGCTCAACTTTAGACACTACACGTAGAACTTGCACATTGATGATGTTTTTGCTTATATTGAACTATTGCTTACTAACTTAAAACTTACAGGATGGCCAACAATGACAGTACCGGCAGGAACGCAGACCGACACCCGACCACTGATGACATGGCCGCAGAGAGCCGACGCCGGGTCCACGATATAGTATCACAGGTTGACGCCGAGATGGACCGGCGGGCGAGGGACGCAGCACGGGCCAGATATTGGGGATGGCTTCCCACCATACTCCAGAGTTGGATCGTCGAGGAGAGAGTACCTCCATATCGATATCCCGGCGACACCACTCCAGGACACCGACTACCACCGTTCGGAGTGCCGATGGAGCAGGCCTTCGCGGCACATGTTGCTTGCACACGACGGGAAGTCTGGAGGGGTAGGGAGCTAACAGACGAGGTCCGAGTTCTTCGCGAGAAGAGCGATCGATTGGAGAGGCAGAACGAGAGACTGGAGGAGCGCAACAACAGACTGGAAGCCCAGATGGAGGCCCTACGACTCCAAATGTCCCAACTACTGACCGAGCATGGACAGGTCGTCGATGTCGTGCAGGAACACGACGTGCGTATAACCGAGAATCGGACGGACATCACCGAGACTCAGGCCATGGTGCAGGCCAGTGATGCCATGCTTAATGCATGGGCTGCACAGTTTATTGAGGAACCACCTCAGGAGGATGGTCCCGAGTTCGAGGCCGAGGACCTCGAAGATGAGGACCTTGATGAGGATCCTAATGAGGATCCGGAGGAGGATGATGACGACGGAGACGCTGCTAGCGATATTTCGCATGTTTCCATGGATTCTGACTAGTGGACTGTTGTATTTTGTACTTTCTTTATTTTAGCCTAGACGAGCGGGATGTGCTCGAAGAACTTATTATGTATTTCCTTTTGAAATTATTGTACTTCAAGCTTATTATTAATGAGAATTATGTTTTGTCTTACTTATTACATATTGACCATGATTGCTTTGACTTGACAACTAACATGACATATGATCTGACTTCCGACACAACATCTGACTAACATTCTGACTTACTAACATTCTATCCCTTCCGTATAGAAAATATCTATGGCGGGAAGAGGACCACATGCACGCCCTCCTAGACGAACACTGGACGCAGCCGTCATTAAGATGATGGTTGACAGACGGGTTAACAAGATACTGGCAGAGCACGAGGCACACCGCCTTGCTAGTGAAACCAGTGGCTCGAACAACGGTACTAACCCTCGCCTAACATGACTAACATAGTATAGCTAACACGCTCTGACCTACGACATTGGTTTCTGACTGACAGGATCACAAGGCAACAACAACAAAGGATGTTCTTTTAAATCCTTCCTGAACTGCCACCCACACAAGTTCAAGGGAACTGAGGGAGCTGTCGGAATGCTCCGCTGGGTGGAGAAAGTGGAGTCTGTATTCGCCATGTGCGAATGTGCTGAAGAGAACCGGGTGAAGTTCGCAACTGGTACACTGGAAGGACCAGCACTCACATGGTGGAATACCCATGTACAAACCCTGGGGTTGGACGGTGCCAACTCCATGCCATGGGCTGATTTCACCAGACTACTGCAAGAGGAATATTGTCCTCGTGATGAGATTCGGAAACTGGAAGCCGAATTCTGGGTACACAAAATGGTGGGATCTGAGATCGAGCAATATTGCACTCGATTTCATGAGCTATGTAAGTTATGCCCGGCAATGGTGACGCCGGAATACAAGAAGATCGAGCAGTTCATCAGTGGGCTGCCCGAACAAATCCAAAGCATGGTGACTGCGTCTGACTCACCACCATCCAACCACTGATCCGACTGTCCCACAAACTAACCGACCAAGCGGTAGCACAAGGCAAGCTACCCAAACGAGGCGAACATCTGAAGCCTCAAGAAAGCCAGAAGAGGAAGTGGGAACCCAGCCACCACCAATCTCATCAACCTCAGCAACAACAAAGATCTGCACCAGCCAGAGCCTTTACTGCCACCCAACCCGACGACAAGGGGAAGGGTGTGTACCAAGGGAAATACCCCTTGTGTAACCGATGCTCTTATCACCACTTCGGGCAATGCGAACGATATCGTTGCTTGAAGTGTGGACGACATGGCCACATGGCCAAAGACTGCAGATCCAAATTTCCCAGTAACAACAACCCTAACCACAACCAGAACAACAACCAGAACACCTCCAGAGGGTGTTATGAATGTGGAAAACCAGGCCACATGAGGAGGGATTGCCCTCAATTGAAGAAGGCCGGAGGAGGAGCGGCCAAAGGAAGAGCATTTGTGATTGGCTCGGGAGAAGCCAAGGATGACCCAAACATCGTAACCGGTACGTTTCTTTTAAATAATGTCTATGCTAGCATATTATTTGATACCGGTGCCGATAGGAGCTTTATATCTAGTGAGTTTAGCAAATTACTAGATATTACCCCAACACCACTAGACTACAAGTATACCGTAGAGTTAGCCGACGGCAAGCTAATTGAAACACAACACATCTTTCGAGGATGCGTCATGGTTTTGGCGGATCACGAACTCGAAATCGATTTGATGCCGGTGACTCTCGGAAGCTTTGATGTGGTCGTTGGAATGGATTGGTTATCCGCTAACCAAGCTGAAATCGTATGCAACGAGAAGATCGTACGAGTGACGTTGCAGAACGGAGAACAGATCTCGATTCAGGGGGAAAGACGGGGAGTACCTCTGAACATCATGTCATGCATGAAGGCAAACAAGTACCTACAAAAGGGATACACTGCCATACTAGCCCTCATCGCAGAGCAACCAAAGAAGGAGAGGAAGATTGAGGACATCGCCGTAGTCCGCGATTTTCCCGAAGTGTTTCCCGAAGATCTACCTGGACTACCTCCGAAACGACAAGTCGAGTTCCAGATAGACCTTACACCAGGAGCAGCACCGATTGCTAAGGCTCCATACCGACTAGCACCAACGGAGATGCAGGAACTGTCTAACCAGTTGCAAGAACTGTTAGACAAGGGATTCATCAGACCGAGCTTCTCACCTTGGGGAGCACCGGTCTTGTTCGTAAAGAAGAAAGACGGATCATTCCGTATGTGTATCGACTACAGAGAGCTGAACAAAGTGACGATCAAGAATCGATATCCCTTACCACGAATAGACGATCTGTTTGACCAGTTGCAAGGGTCAAGCTACTATTCGAAGATCGATTTAAGATCGGGTTACCACCAACTAAGGATACAGGAAAACGATATCCCTAAGACTGCCTTTAGAACCCGATACGGACACTACGAATTCTTAGTTATGCCCTTTGGACTGACCAACGCACCAGCCGTATTCATGGATCTCATGAATAGAGTGTGTAAACCTTACCTGGACAAATTCGTGATAGTGTTCATCGACGACATCCTGATTTATTCAAAGGATCGGGAGGAGCATGCCGAACATCTAAGGTTAGTCTTGGAACTACTGAAGAAAGAGCAACTGTACGCGAAATTTTCAAAATGCGACTTTTGGATTCGCGAAGTCCAATTCCTTGGACACGTGGTTAATGAGCAGGGAATTCACGTAGACCCAGCTAAGATCGAAGCCATTAAGAACTGGGAAGCACCCAAGACTCCAACTGAGGTGCGGCAATTCCTTGGACTGGCCGGGTACTACCGGAGATTCATTGAAGGATTCTCGAAGATTGCCCAATCATTGACGTCCCTGACCCATAAAGACAAAAAGTTCGATTGGGGAGACAAACAAGAAGCTGCATTTAACTTGTTAAAACAGAAACTATGCACTGCACCCATCCTATCCCTACCGGAAGGATGTGAAGACTTCGTGGTGTATTGCGACGCTTCGAAACAAGGACTCGGTTGCGTGCTGATGCAACGCGAGAAAGTGATAGCATACGCTTCACGTCAACTGAAGGTGCATGAGAAGAACTACACGACTCATGACCTTGAGTTGGGAGCCGTGGTGTTTGCCTTGAAGATCTGGCGACACTACTTGTACGGCACGAAATGTACAATCTTTACCGATCATAAGAGCCTACAACACATCTTCGACCAGAAAGAGTTGAACATGAGACAACGAAGATGGGTTGAACTCATAGGTGATTATGATTGCGCCATCAAGTATCATCCCGGTAAAGCCAACGTAGTGGCCGACGCGTTGAGCCGAAAAGAAACAACAAAACGCGTGCGCACACTACAACTTACGATCCATTCCGAACTGCCGAATCAAATTCGGATAGCACAACAGGAAGCTCTGAAAACTGAAAACCTCACTCTTGAAGCCATGCGTGGCATGGATAAGCAAATAAAGGCAAAAGACGATGGAGCTTACTATTTAATGGATCGAATCTGGATTCCACGCTACGGAGGATTGAGAGAAGTAGTGATGGATGAAGCTCACAAGAGCCGGTATTCCGTACACCCAGGCTCTGATAAGATGTATCACGATCTGAAGACAACCTATTGGTGGCCAAACATGAAAGCTGAGATAGCAACTTACGTAAGTAAGTGTTTAACGTGCTCAAAAGTCAAAGTTGAGTACCAGAAGCCATCAGGGTTACTTCAACAACCGGAATTACCAATGTGGAAATGGGAACAGATTTCCATGGACTTCATCACTAAGCTGCCTAAGACGGCAAGTGGATGCGATACCATCTGGGTTATCGTAGACCGACTGACAAAGTCCGCACATTTCCTACCCATCAAGGAGACTGACAAGCTAGACAAACTCACCCGGATTTATTTAAAGGAAGTGGTCACTCGACATGGAGTGCCAATCTCAATCATATCTGATCGCGACAGTCGATTCACGTCTCACTTCTGGAAGTCTTTGCATAAGGCTTTGGGCACGAGATTGGACATGAGTACTGCTTACCACCCGCAGACGGACGGGCAAAGTGAGCGAACGATACAGACACTGGAAGACATGCTCCGGGCATGTGTCATTGACTTTGGTAGTAGCTGGGAATCTCATCTACCATTAGTTGAGTTCTCCTATAACAATAGCTACCACACTAGCATTCAAGCTGCACCATTCGAGGCACTTTACGGACGTAAGTGTCGATCACCCATCTGCTGGGCGGAAGTTGGAGACAGCCAACTGACTGGTCCAGAACTGGTGCACGAGACAACTGAGAAGATCGTGCAAATACGCAAACGAATGGTAGCAGCTCGGGACAGACAGAAAAGCTATGCTGACAAACGACGCAAACCGTTGGAATTCCAGGTGGGGGACAGAGTGTTACTCAAGGTCTCGCCCTGGAAAGGTGTCATTCGGTTTGGCAAACGAGGAAAGTTGAACCATCGTTACATCGGACCTTTCGAGATTACAAAGCGAATAGGCCCTGTAGCCTACGAACTAAACCTGCCAGTTGAACTGAGCAGCGTACACAACGTATTCCACATCTCGAACCTCAAGAAGTGCCTATCAGATGAAACACTTGTTATTCCTCTCGAGGAAATACAAATCGACGAACAATTGAACTTTGTTGAGGAACCGGTGGAGATTATGGACCGGGAAACCAAGAAGCTCAAACTCAGTAAAATCCCGATTGTAAAAGTACGATGGAATTCGCGACGAGGACCGGAATTCACGTGGGAACGTGAGGACCAGATGAAACAAAAGTACCCACACCTGTTCGCGGAACAGACAAACGCTAACAGCACAAGTTGAATTTCGGGACGAAATTCTTTCTAACATGGGGAGGATGTGACACCCCGTAATTCCCAGGTCAGATTTTCATTTATTTAAATGTTTATTTAAATGCTTTATATACACGTGGCACTAGAATTAGATTAATTTAGTGTGACACGTGGCACGACAGTACAAACACAGACACCAGACTAGATAATTCGTGGAATTATCGGCAAACAGCACACACGTGTCAAAACACACGAACGTTGGTGAACGTCTAACACATTGTGAAGCACAACACTCGAAACCTCACAAAACACTCGCACATTGAACTTGGAAGTTCAAACAAGGCCGAACGAAAGTTCGTAAACGTGAAAACGGCAACGAACGGATCGAATTAATGAAATGGGCCTATTGGGCTCACCAGGGGATCTGTCGCGCTACGCGACGGCCCACAAAGACACTGTCGCGATACGCGACAAAGTGGCGGGGGAAATTTGAACGCGGGACCCTCTCGCGTTACGCGAGGGGAACCATTGAAGGCGTCGCGCTACGCGAGGAGACCCTGTTCGCAGAAAAATCTTTATAAACCCAAGAAAATCATGTCCTACTCTATTTTCATCATTTCTCTCGACCAAACACGCCACCCCTCGACTGAGTTCGTCTTCTACCTCCATTTCCAGCCATTTTCCACCATTGTTAACCTCCTTGAAGCTCCACCTTTGAAGATTGAAGCTTGATTCGCACTTGGAAGCTCAAAGAACCACCACCCACTTGTGTTTACTGAAGAACCTTGCTGTCCAGGAGCACCATAGGCTGTTCTCATCATCATCTCAGGGTTTTTGGAGCTTTGAGAGGTAGTTCATCATCCCTTGTGGCTTAAAAACTCGATTTACACTCTATTACACACACATGCATGTGTTAAAACCCACATGCAAGCACCCATGGCTCACATGCACGAATTTATAATATGGGTTTGTTGATTTTACTATGATTTTTGATGATCTAAGATGATTAAATGATGTTCTATGACGATCAAAGATGATGGGTATAGGCCATTGTGCTTAAAATGGTAGTTTGTAATGATATTGATGCATGCATGTATGATCTAAGACATTCTAGATGATTTTGTTGATATTGGAATGATTCTTGATAATGTATAAGTGTTCTTGCAAGGTTAGATTGCGATTACGATGGTCAAAATGTGATTTGGAGGCAAACTTGCTATTTTTAGTAACTTTCTAGTTACAAGTTGATGACTTGGTGTATTTGATGATCATGCATGTATGTGGAATTGCTATTTGGGTAATATTATGATGATTAGAAGTTTAGGAATGGGATTTGGAACTTGATTGTGGTCACAAATGATAACTTACTATATTTAGTAACTTTTTGAGACAATGTAATGATGCTAGATGATGTATTAAGATGATTCATGATATGAAAATAGGTTTAGAAATGTTAAATGGTCATTTTTATGCAAAAACCACAAAGTTACTATTTTTAGTAACTTTATTTTTACAAAAACCGATTTGTCAACGTGTTGTATTATTTGAGCATGCTAAATGACTTAATATGATATAATATGATGTTTAGATGCTAAGTTAGATGGTTTCCGATAACACGTATGCTAAAAATGGAAACTTTCCATTTTAGGAAACTTTTATGTGCTAACATGTTATAAACGACTTATGTGAAACCGTATGATGATGTGCTATGTGTTAACATGATCACGTAGGACTAATAAGCATGCTAGCACTCTAAAACCGTTATGCTTTGTGAACTTTCCATAAATGGAAACTTACTATAAATAGTAAGTTGTCCATAAACGCGACCTACGCGTTTTGCACACGACAAACACTTACACGATTGCTACACGAGTCACAAACCGTCACACGGTTCACCAACGGGTCGTTGACTTGACACGGTCAACTTTGGTCAAACACGGTCAACTTTGGTCAAACACGGGCAACTTTGGTCAAACACGGTCAACTTTGGTCAAACATGGTCAAACACGGTCAATATGGACCAACACGAACAAACACGGTCATTGTGGACCGACACGGACAAACATGAACAACCAAGGGTTGTTGGACACAAGCACGAGCACTAACACTAGCACGGTCACTTACACGAACTCACGTACGATCTACGATATAGGTTGCCGGTGACCGACGTGCTACACAACAACTCGGGAGCTTACGCTTACGTACGATCATTTCACTAAGGTGAGTTTACGGCCCCTCTTTACTCTTTTTCAAATGCTTTTAAATAGGGGGAGAATACTAGTTGCATCGAGTCAAACATTATCACTGTACAAACACTATTGTGTATGCTGGTTTATTGGACAAACATTAAGTGTTGAACTCGTTACAAGCCCTCACAAAGTCTTACCGTTAATGTACGAACAACGTGGTAGGTTTGGATGGATCCATTAGGGAATGACTAACCCCACGGGGCACCATGTTGACTGAGTGTCATAACCCGTGCAAATTCTGACCTAACTTGCTATGTATTCGAGGCATAGCGGAGGCAAGAGCAAACAAGTCTAGTTCGGTAGTGACGCACTGACACTTTGGGCCTAGGGCTCGGTACTAACATTGATAAACAGCATGACACACTTTTCATTACTATATGTATATCAAAACCTGTGAACTCACCAACCATTGTGTTGACACTTGTTTTTAAACTTGTATTCTCAGGTAACTAGCATGACAGGCTCGTGGAGCAGGAAAGCACATAGGGGACATGAGCATAGGGCCCCACATGCATTTGTTTTCGTGTCTTTTGAAAACAATTTGACTTTATCTTATTTAAAACGTTGTTGTATTAAACTACTTACAATTTCCGCTGTGTAAACAATCATTTTTCCGCTGCATGTTATGACTTATTTATTCCGCTGCAATACTACTTTATTTCCGCTGCAACTATTTTATCAAGTGTATGTGTCAAACTTGGATTTGTGAACGCATATAGAGGTGTTCTATATGACCTTGAGCTGTGATTCTGGACACGTCACATCCACGTGGACATACGCCATGAGTGGGAAATTGGGGGTGTGACACCGGTGAGGGACACTCAAAGGAGGTTGAATCCTAACATGCGGGAAGTAGTCAAGAAAGAAGTCTTGAAATGGTTGGATGCCGGGATCATCTATCCCATCTCAGACAGCACATGGGTAAGTCCTACACAAACAGTACCCAAGAAGGCAGGAATCCAAACAGTCACTGATGAGCATGGGGAGCAGGTAACAACACGACCTGTCACTGGATGGAGGGTATGTATTGATTACAGGAGGTTAAACACTGCTACCTCTAAGGATCACTTTCCTTTACCCTTTATTGATCAAATAATTGAGAAGCTATCAGGTCAGGAATTTTATTGTTTCTTAGATGGCTATTCTGGTTACAATCAGATTGCAATTCATCCAGATGACCAACAAAAGACCACATTCACATGCCCATATGGTACTTTCGCATTTAGGCGAATGCCATTTGGGTTGTGTAATGCCCCAGCCACCTTTCAAAGGTGCATGATGAGTATCTTTTCAGATATGGTTGGGGATTCCCTAGAAATTTTCATGGATGACTTTTCAATCTTTGGTCATTCTTTTGATTCTTGCCTCACTCAACTAACTAAAGTGTTAAAAAGATGTGTTGAAACAAATTTAGTGTTAAGTTGGGAAAAGAGTCATTTTATGGTACAAGAGGGTATTGTTTTAGGCCATGTGGTTTCTAAACGTGGGATGGAGGTAGATCATGCAAAAATCAAAGTTATTTCTACTTTGCCACCACCCACAAATGTTAAAGGGATAAGATCGTTTTTGGGACATGCGGGTTTTTATAGACGGTTCATTAAGGGATTTAGTACAATCACTAAACCTTTATGTAATTTGTTGTTAAAAGATGTTCCATTTGTTTTTGATCATGAATGTCTAACTGCTTTTAACACTTTGAAAGATAAGTTAGTTAAGGCCCCTATCCTACAAGCACCCAATTGGTCACTACCATTCGAAATCATGTGTGATGCTAGTGACTATGCAGTTGGGGCAGTTTTGGGTCAAAGGATTGATAAGAAACCAGTAGCTATTTATTATGCAAGTAAGACTTTATCTGATGCTCAACTTAATTATACTACTACTGAGAAAGAATTGCTTGCTGTAGTTTATGCTCTTGATAAGTTCAGGTCTTACATTTGGGGAAGCAAGGTGGTGATTTATTCGGATCATAGTGCGGTGAGATACCTTATGGAGAAGAAGGATGAGAAACCAAGGCTCATTCGTTGGATACTCTTGTTACAAGAGTTTGATTTGGAAATCCGGGATAAGAAAGGAAGTGATAATGTCGTCGCAGATCATCTTTAAAGGATTGGAGTCAATAGTGATGAAGCATCTAATGATATCAATGAATCCTTTCCTGATGAATATTTGCTTACTGTTTCTAAATTACCATGGTTTGCTGACATTGTAAATTACTTGGCTGCAGGTGTATTGCAGGATCATTGGACAAAGCGGAAGAGGCAACAGTTTCTAGCCCAGGTAAGGTATTATATTTGGGATGAACCCGACCTGTTTAAGGTTGGTTCAGATCAGATAATCAGAAGATGTATTCCAGAAGAGGAAGTACAGGAGGTGTTGTCACTGACACACGCATCTGCATGCGGAGGACACTTCAGTGGTCAAAAGACGGGTCACCGGGTTTTATCTTGTGGTTTATTTTGGCCTACTTTATTTAGAGATGCATCTGTATTTGCTAAACAGTGTTTGAGATGCCAACAACTTGGTAGCATCTCAAGACGGGATGAGATGCCCATGAAACCAATCCTTGTGGTCGATATCTTCGACGTATGGGGAATTGATTTCATGGGACCCTTCCCAAATTCACATGGTAATTACTACGTTTTGGTGGCAGTCGATTACGTGTCTAAATGGATTGAAGCCATTGCCACCAAAACAAACGACCATACCGTTGTGTGCAAATTTGTTCAATCCAACATATTTTCACGATTTGGTATTCCCCGTGTGATCATAAGTGATGGGGGATCTCATTTTAAAAACTTTAACTTTGGCAAATTGCTCAAACGGTATGGTGTCAACCACCGTATAGCCACTCCTTATCACCCGCAAACTAGTGGGCAAGTTGAGGTTTCCAATAGACAAATTAAGGAAATTCTTCAAAAAACGGTTCGTCCAGATCGTAAGGATTGGTCCTTACGATTGAATGATGCTTTATGGGCTTACCGAACTGCTTTTAAGACACCTATTGGAACCACACCTTACCGATTAGTTTATGGGAAAGGATGTCACTTACCGGTGGAAGTTGCGCATCGTGCCTTATGGGCGGTGAAATCTGTTAACATGGACTTTGATGATGCAGGTAAAGAAAGAAAATTGCAACTGTGCGAATTGGAGGAGCTAAGGAATGAAGCATACGAATGTGCATCGGCTTACAAAGATAAGATGAAGAAAGTGCATGATGCCAAAATCCGAAACAAAGTCTTTGAAGTCAATCAAAAGGTATGGCTTTATAATTCTAAACTGAAATTCTTTCCAGGAAAGTTGAAAAGCAAATGGTCGGGACCACACATTGTTGCACGCATCGGAAGCTTTGGTGACATTGAAATCGAAGATGTAAAAGACAAAACTCGCCGTGTGGTTAATGGACATCGTCTCAAGCCATATTTGGAAGCGAGCATCATCAACAAGGTACAAATGGATTCGGTGAACTTTCTCGTAGAGTCACCAACTTATGCAAAGGAATGAATCAGGTATGTCCATGTCGAGCTAACGACGTTAAACTTAGCGCTTGCGGAGGCAACCCGAGAACTTTGTGGGTATGTTCACTAGAAACCCTCACGAGACTCCACTCGTCCAACCGGGCTACCGGGAGGTTTAAAAAGCTTGTTGCATACGCTAAATGCAACTGTGTACCCTACGAAAGTGAGGTTTAGGTTACTCATTCACCACGGGTTATTGCATGCACTTACAAACATAATCAAGTGGCTCTTGATGCGATTTTGTGTATTCTAAGAAATCAATTGCACCTCGGGGTGAGGCACTGAAAATTGGGGGGTTGGCGGGCATCCAACATATTGCGGGAGTTAAAATGTGGCGTATTCATTCCTTAGGTTTAATTAAATAGTTTTAGATTTTAATTATAGTTTTTTTTATTATTAGATTTTTATTATTAGATTTTCTTTTAATGAGGTTTAATAAAGTTGTACTAATTAAAGTTAAAATTTTGTTTTCTTTTAAAAAAAAAAAAAAAAATTTATACCCGGCGTATCATACGCTGGGGTAGGCGTATGATACGCCTGGGGGTCAAAAACTTCTGTGATACGCCTCATTTTAAGCCCCCAATACGCCACCTAAAACCCATAGGGGCGTATCATACGCCGGCTTCAGCTCCAACCCGGTTTTGACCCGTTTTGACCACTTTGACCCGCGTTTTTTCACCCCACGACCCGAAATTCGACCCAAAAACACTAAATACGGGATCCATGAGCAAATCCAACCATTCCCCTTCCAAAAACTCACCTTCTTCCTCCTCTCACCCACCAAGAACACCAAACAAACCCTAGATCATAACTCACTCGTTTCTCCACCGATTCTCGCAAACCTTATATGCATTTTGAGTAACTTTTTGAGGGGAACACAACCATCCACCTAGAATTTTAAGATTCCATCCCGTTTGTGAGATCGAGTAGCATAAAAGTGACGAATTTTTGGGTTTTTTTCTCAAAGTTTCTCAATTTCTTCTTCCACTTTCAATTCTTTGTTTCTACAACTCAAAGGTATGTTATTCAACTTCTATTTCAGCAAAAATAATGTTAATTTAAGATGTGCATACTTATCTTAGCATTTTGTTGCTTTTATAGTGAAACATGGTATGCTTGAGTATTGATTGAATTTGAAACATAGATTGTGCTTGCAATTAGTGGGGGTTTAGAAAAATTAGGCTCAATCATGAATGGGTTTTGTTTTACAAATGTAATGCCTCCAATGAGAATTTAAATAAGGCTTAGACACCTTTATAATGGGAAGTATGGACTTACATTTTGTAAAAGGTTAATTTGATGTGGGGAGGGAGAATCACATTCTAAGATAAGTAAGGCACAAATGTGGGGATGGTGGGTTAGTAATGAGTGCTTGAACTTCAAAAATGGAAATAGCACAATGTGATGAACTATTGCTTTGTGTTGTGCATTATTTGCAATTGGTGTTGCTTAACATAGTTGTAAGTGTTATACTTGTTGACTCAAATGATCTTCCAACTTACTAACTATGTGTGGTTGTCTTTGTAGGACATGGGTCGCACAAAAGCTACCGGCTCAAAAGGCAAAGAGGTTGCCTCATCATCCAATCAATCTAAAAGAAAAAGACTAGCCGAACAAGAGTCGGATTCCGACTTTGAGATGGAGGATATGAACATGTACGATGACGATGAAGACATTGTGGTGGGGGATCAACCCCAATGGACGGGAAATGCCCCACTAAACACCTTCAATCCTATTTGGCAACCCGTCCTCTATAGACAAAAGATGCAAGCGGTCTCCAGCATCAAGAAAGTCCTCGTCTGCGAACGAGCCGTGCAACTCGACCAGTTTCGCATTTTTGGTGTCGTTCAATGTTTTGAAGGTCTTGGATGGGAAAATGTTCTTAAATTCAACAACAACAATTTGGACAACGTCTACATGAAAGAGATTGTAGAGTGGATGGCCACTCTAAGGAAAGATGAGGGAAATAACCCACCAAAGACCACACGATTAATTGGAACAGTGAACGGGAAGGAAATGGTGCTGTCATTTGAAACAATGAACAAGATTGTCAAGTTCGATACAAAGCCACAAAGGGAGTATGTGTACCCCGACAGGATGCAAATTTTAGGTGAAGCCACAAACGATGATGAATGGCACGCAATGGTTCAGCACCTATTCGCTATATCACCAGATGACATGCCGAAGAAACTGTCGAGGAGTGATTTGAAAGTTCTCCCAAAACTCCTGTCACTTATTTCTGCATTCAATGTGATACCTAGACTTGGGCACAAGTTGTTTATCAGGAATTTTGAGGTTAGGGTACTGCATGCCCTAGTCACCGGTCACCCCAAGCTATCTTTTCGGCAATTGGTACTATTGAATGTTTGGGAAAGCAGGGTCAGCAAGGCAAGATGCTTGTTGCCTCATTGTAGGTTGTTGTCAAGCTTGCTGCTTAAACAGAAGGTGGTCACTTCCAGCACCCCATTCGAGAAAATGACACAACGTTACTTCCGATTCGATCGGTTAGCTGCTTTCGGTTGGATTTACAGGGAAAGGCCAACCGAACATGTACTCATTGATGATAAAACTCAGAGGCAGCTTGTTGTGCCTAAAGAAGGAGTAGCACCACCTGATGAAGAAGAGGCCGAACAGCGGGGACCTGCAGAAACGGAGGGTTCCCATCAACCCCATTTGTCAACTTTTGAAACAACACCTTTCACTGAATCCATTCTGCAGGGGAGGCCTGCAGGTTTTACTAGATGGCCTGAAGATGCAAGGGCCAATTGGGACCGGATGACCGCCTGGAGGAACGAAGATCTCCAGTACAGAGACACCCAGAGACAGTATGAAGAAGACTTAAGGAGGGAGAGAAGGGATCAGGCGGAGCAGGCAGAACTGTATGCTAGGGTCGCGGCTTACAGGTTAGAGGAGTTTCGTAACGATTATTTTTTGCAGGAAGAAGCCGTGCGACAACGCACCGATTACCTAGCTGGATACACTTCCCAGGTGCGGCCCATGCAAGTGGACTATCCAAGCCTACCACCGTATGTTCATGGAGATCAACCCCCAAGGTATCAACAGATGTTCAACCCATCTCCATGGGTCGCATACCAACATCCCGGAGACCAAGGATCCAGCACTTCAGGGGGTTCAGATCCTTTCAACATGCAGTCTCTTCAGGAAAGCTTAATGGGAAGATGGTTCGGGCCACCAATGCCCAGACCACCATACGATGACGACTTCCACAGCACTCACTGATCGCATGTGATCAGGTCCATGTGCTTGTTCCTTGAAACTTGTCTTGATGTTTAAACAATTGAACTTTGATGTGTGGTGTCTCAAACTTGATAACTGCTAAGATGATTGGTTGAGTGAGCTAGGTTAATGGAACTAAGTATTAATGTTTAGCTCCTGTCTTATACCTGTGATGAAACAAATGATTACATTGAGGGCAATGTAAGATTAAATGTGGGGATGGGGAGATTATGGGTAATTTTCAAAAATTTTGCAAACTTTTTCCAATACAAGTCTAAATGTGCATGAAAACATGGTTTGAAAATAAAATGGGGGACACATGATTGAACCAACTGATAAAGTAGATTCTTAAGTTGTGATTAATCTTTTAAGTTGCGGAATAAAGTATTCTTGACAAGCAATCCGTAAGTGTTAATAGTATTGCATGACTATGGGTATGAAGTGGAGAATGAGTTGTTAGATGTGTCACATTGTAACCTTTAATCACCGTTTCCGTGAGATATTGAGCCTATGTCGAGCAAAATATGGTAATAGGAATACATGCTCATTTTCTTTGATGTGTGATGACTATAGTGAACATCTAAGGTAGAACTTGCACTGTCAATGCAATTTAAGATCACAACCTAAGATATGCATAAAAAGGATAGAGGCATTAGGAAAACCCATTGTTTTAGCCTGTTTTATTTGTTTACCTACCCACAACAAATTCCCTTAGTCGCCCCATTGAGCCAAATACTTATTCATTTGTTAACCCATGAATTCAGCCACAATTAGCCTTTTAGCCTTTTAGAAATTTTAACCCATGTGGTGGATCCAAAGCAGGAAATATTCATGTTTGAAATGAGAAAGAACAAAAGAGAAAAACAAGAAACAAAAAGAATAAAGATAGTGCAAAAGAAAGAGCAAGAGGAGAAACATGTACAATCCAAAACACGTGCACAAGTAAGCTTATCAAAGTGTTGACTGTATAGTGGATTCACCCAGTATCGCCTGTAATAACACCAACCATACCTACCTTAACCAAAGCCAACCCGAAAAAGCCCTCTTCATTTGTGTATACCTTAGTAATTAGTGGGGGAGAGTTGATTGCCTTGCGAGCTTATGCAAAGGGTGTTCATTATAGGAGGGAGTGTCATAAACATGCTAGTCATAACTACTAGTGCATATACAAAACCGAGTGGAGTGTGAATTGTGAGAAATGTGAATACATGTAATAACTCATTCGAAATGCAATAAATGTAGTTGTGTAGGGTGTTGGCACGAATGGATTGTTTGTTGGATGTAAATCTATTGCACGTTGTAAGTCTTGGGGATTGACCATGATTTTTGAGTTCTTTGTTATTGGGGAGGTTATGGACAACCCATTAGTTGAATAATCATGGTTGACGTGTGCATGAGACTTTGCTTGGGGCAAGCAAAGGGCAAATGTGGGGATGTGATGGTTTGGGTAATTTCATGAGATTTAGGTGCATAATGATGCGTTTTTAGACTTTAAATCCATGGAATATGGTGATTGTTTGTATGTTTTGATGATTTGCAGGTTTTCGGGTGAAGAAAATGAGTGGTTGATGTCCAAGAATCAAAGGGTGGTCAAGAAATGGTGCTTGGGAGGCCAAAACATCCAAAAATGAAGGTTTTCACGAAGTGGCGTATCAACACGGCGTATCTGGGGCGTATCACAGAACAAAATCACCCAGGAAACCAGTTGGGGCGTATCATACGCCCCTGGGAGGCGTATGATACGCCGGGGTCAGCTAGTTTTGCGGAATTTCTCCGTTTTGCCACATATTTAAGCCTAAGGACCTAGGGTTTCTGGATATCTTCGACTTGGGCGACTTTTGGAGGTTTTAGGGGGTTTCCAAGGCTTAGGAACTCATCAATTAACGCTTCCAAACACCACGGTGATTCCCGAATTGATGATTGCGCATGACCGAATGATGATTCAAGGCTAAATCCACTGAAATCATGCCCGGGTGAATGGTTAGTTAGGGTTAGGGAATTTTATGCTTTCAATTGTAATTGACTACAAACAATAGTAGGTTTCTATCTTTTTAATTGTTTGTATGTTGCTTCTCGTATTGATTTGAACGATTTGACTTTTCTGATTCGATTGCATGTTCATCATTTTTCAGTTTGCAATTGTGAAACATTGAATGTCAATTGGATTATAACTTTCAAATTGATATTGGTAATGAGTAGCCTAAGATTAATATTAGTTGGTTTTCATCAAGTAATTGCTAAAATTAGGTTTTCCAATTATCCATGTCCGTTTACACGACAAGTAACAAATCATGTCTATGTAATTGTCTTGATCAATTGAATCATAAAGGTTCCTACTTTCCTTCTAATTCAGATCCCGGGTGTGATTCGTTTTTATTATTAAGTTACCAATCACTTGTTTTCCTTGTTAATTGCTAAAAATTAGTTTTCTTGCTAAAGTTCAAACAACCATTGATTTTATAATTTATTGTCTAATTACATTAGGTTAAATCAACTAAGTTACACCATCCACCTAAACTCTTCGTGGTTCGACACCCTACTTACCCTACTAGTTAAGGTAGCTAGGAACACATTCATTAACTCTTATTTGACCGGTACTTCGACGTCGGTCACCTGAACATGAGACACAATGATGATTATATTACACAATGTTCTGAAGATAAAAAACAAATTCATTTAATACAACAATATGTATATTACACAATGACCTGAACGTAAAACACAATGAGTCGTAGATTACACAATGACCTTCACGTAAAACAAAATAATGACTATTACACAATGACCTGAACGTAAGACACGATGATGTTATATTACACAATCATCTGAAGATAAAAAAACAATGATGAATATATTACACAATGACCTGAACATAACACATAATGATGATTATATTACACAATGTTCTGACGATAAAACACAATGATGAATATATTACACAATAACATAAACATATATACAATGACGAAAATGTATTTTTCAAAAAATAAAAACAATTTATGTTTTTTAAAATTATAAGTTTTATAAACATAATGGTAAAATAACACAATTATGTACTTTTAATACATAAAACATAAAAAATAAATAAGAACAATTTATTTAATGCATAAAAAACAATAACAAAATAACACAATATGATATAAAAAATAATACAAAATAATAAAAATATTAAACACAATGACATGAAGTATTAAACACAATAAATTGAAGCATTAAACACAATGACCAAAATACCCTTTTTATAAATTTAGAGTAATGCCACTTGTCAAATCCACAATCCTTCTCACCCTTCTCACCAATCTCACCCTTTTTATTTGAACCTAATCCTATATATATATATGTATGTATGTATCTTTAATATCAGTCCCACTACATTGTAAAACTGTAAAATGGAGCTCCAGTCTGAATCTTCATAATTAAAATATGCACTACACCCCTCAAAAAAGAAAAACACACGTACACCACACATATAATAAACACTGGCGGAGGATTAGAAGGGCCCGGGGGTGCCCCGGCCCCCCCTGTTTTTTCGCTCAGAAGTGTCGGTATAATAGTATTTCTTCCGAAAATCCTTCGGTTCCCTTCTTTTTCTTCCTAAAAATCCTTCGGTCCCCTCTGTTTTCATCCTAAAAATCCTTCGGCCCCTCCGTTTTTTTTCCTAAAAATCCTTCGGCCCCTCCGTTTTTTTTCCTAAAAATCCTTCGGCCCCCTCCGAACTTCTTTCCAAGCTCCGCCACTGATAATAAACATAATCATTAAATAATATTAATATATTAATTGGTGTATATGTATGTGTGTGTGTAATATACATGCATGCACTTAATTAGTAAGGGCCACCAAGAATGATATAAGCAATGGACCTTCACAAAACTTTTGAGGCTTTAATCAATGCAATGAAAAAGAGTTGCACAAAAGGAGTTTTCTTATCTTCCACTTTTGCAGTATGGAATTGAGAAAAGAAACCAATATATAACAGCTTTCTCTCTATTAGGGGTGTTCAAAATATCTGAAACTCGAAAAAAATTGAAATCCGTATCGTATCTAAAATCCGAAAAAACCTTATCCGAAATCAATTTCGGGTTTTTCGGATCGGATAATATGATTTCAAATTCGGGTCGGGCTTCGGATATGCAAAAACTAGTTTTTCGGGTTGGATATCCAAATAACCCGAAATAAACATGTTTATTCGGGTTGTTCGGATTATTCGGATGCACGAATTCGGGTTTTTCGGATCAGATAATATATTTTGAATTTCGGGTCGGGTTTCGGATAGACCAAAAAAAAATTTTCAAACCCGAATAGCTCGTTATCCAACCTGATGAACACCCTTACTCGATCTCTATGATCTCTTGTGCCCCTCTTAATTATTGTTTTTAATGAACACCAAAGAAGTGATAGTCATCAGGGGTAAGCAAGTAAATGATATTTTGGTTGAAACTCTATGTCACGTTTGTTTAGTGTATATTGTTTATTCAACCTCAGTAGCAATTAAGTTGTCACGTGAGTTAGAAGACATCGCAGCGGACGTACATAATTTATTTTAGTAAGGGTCAGTTTTAAAATTTTAAATCGGTTGTGTTATGTACACACCCAACTTTTTATATTTTGACATCCACTAACACTATAATTCTCTCGTATATGCCTATACGAGTTAGGGGCCGGTTAATACACCAATGTAACCATATAGGGATGACGGCTATAGGGACGACCAAAGTCGACCCTATATGAAAGGTTATAGCAACGACTTGTCATTGCAATAGGATTGTTTCAGTTTTTTTTTTTTGCAGGTTGACATGTAATAACGAGTTGTCGTCGCTATAAGGTTAGGTGAGAACAAGTAAACTTTTCACGGTTGAGGGGAAAAAAATTAGGCACGACTTGTTGTCGCTATAGCCTAATTTTTTTTCCAGCTTTTCTTTAATTAAAATCACTGAATATCAATTAATAATTTTTTAAAAAAAAAATAAATAATAATATTAGCGACGATAAGTCGTCGCTATAGGGTTTATTGAATTTTTTAATAATATTTTAATCAAAATTAATATTAATTTTTTTTTAAATTAAAAATCGATATTTAAATAAAAAAAAACAAAGAAAAATAATATTTTAGTTGAGTCTATGGCGACGACTATAGATAGATCTATGGCGACGACATGAACAGCGACGACAAGTCCGGGCAACAGCGACGAAGCAGTATGGACGACCGGGCAACAGCGACAAGTCGTCGCTAAAGCCTATGGCGACGAAATATGGCGGCTATTGCGACGACTTTTGTCATCACTAATTTCTGTTTTTCCTGTAGTGGGTGTGCATTGAACCAAAAAATCGACCAAGAACCGAAAAAAAAACCAAAAAGCCAAACCGAAAAAACCAAACGCAAATAAAAACTGACGGATTCGAGATAAGTTTTCCCAAAAACCGAAAATTTGGTTTCGGTTTTAACTAAAATTAAAACCGAACCGACACATTATTTGTATTTTTATTTTTACTATGCATGTGTAACACACACGCATATATATGGAGAAATGTACATGGTAATGAACTAATAATACCCATTATTTATATTTTCATTTTTAATACGTGTAACATACATACATATATACATATATATGTTATGTTTTTATGATATTAATGCATATATCTTATTTATAGAGTTCTCACGTACTCAAAACAAAAACACCCAATGATCCTATGGATGAAGGTGAAGATTAAGATTAATTAAGGATATGGGTGAAGACTGAAGATGAAGGTTAATATGAAGACTAGAACGATGCTTATTTTATTTTATTTTTTTTGTAATCTTATAACTCTCAAACTCATTTTCATAACTTGTTTTTATTTTTCCTAATCTTATAATTTTAAATGTCAATAGGTGGTGCAGTTTAAATATCTTTAATACAATATTTAGTCAGTTTTTTATAAACGTAACTAGAAATGTCGAAAAAACCGAATCCCAAACTGAACCTAAATGGGTTTTAAAAAAATAAAAATCAGAAAAACGAAACCCAATTGGGTTCAAACACTCAAAAACCGACCCATGTAAACCCCTAATACGAGTGGGTATATATAGCCTCCTCTGACACTTACTGATTTAAGAATGATTGGTCTCGTATATACTTCGTATAGAACATATACACCTCATATAGGCTTCGTGTATGAGTCCAGTCATTAACACCATCAAATTTTAACAAATAATGACTGCCCTTATATGTCTCGTATGCTCGTATAAATATATACGAGAAATATATAGAATGTGAAGTGTGTGAGAATAACATGACTCTTTTAAATATGTGAATGAACCATGAGTTATTTTTTACATTTTAGACATAAAAGAACAGTTATAAGACTCTACGCAGCGGTTCCCCCGCCTCCTCCAGCGGGGTTGCCCCCTTCGGCGGCTAACAGCGGGAACACTGCCCCCCTCTTCAGCGGCCCCCGCCCAAAGCACTTCCACGGCCCCTGCTTGATGGGAGGTGAATGTAATGAACTTAATATGTTTTAATGGGCTAATATTGATGTGTTATATGTGTTTAATTGCTTTGCGATAGATAACTATGCGATTCGGTTGCATTTCAGGTTAAAAACGAAGAACCGAAGCAATTGAAGAAATATGAAGGAAATGAATGCTAATCTAAAGATTCTGGGATGATAGAGGATCGAATGAAGAAGATTTCGGTTCAAACTAGAGGCGAAACGGAGCTCGGAAGAGAAAGTTAGAGCCAAGTCAGTTATCGTGAGAATCGGGTTAGAACCATAAGCCTACTGGTCCACCATAAGCTTATGGTTACCTTAACAGAACATCAGTACCATAAGCCTATTGCTCCATCATAAGCTTATGGTCACCTTAACAGAATGTCAGTACCATAAGCCTATGCCCCCCGCCATAGCCTTACTCACCTTAACAGAACATCAGTACCATAAGCATACGTCTTCACCATAGGCTTACGGTGAGATCTGGTTGCCAAAGGAATTCGATGGAACCATAAGCTTACGGTGAAGCGGCAGGTTTAGGGTGAACTAAAAAATTGGGATAAGTAGGCAATCAGATTAGGTTTAAAAAGAGAGATACGGCTGACGGCAAAATAGACATCTGGGGTGATTTTGAGAGAAAAAGACCGACCATCATCGTTCTCTATCATCGGGATCAAGATCAAGGTCAATTTATCATGAATCCTTCAATCAGGATCATTGCTTTCATCTCCATCATGTGTGGCTAGTTCCTTCGTGAATTCTCCCGGGTTAGGGTTAGATATTTTTTTGTTCTTGAATGTTGGTTAACAATACTAGACTTGCAATCTAATCATTCGATGATTGTTGCTATTTGGATTTTGATTTTGAATTGTAAATTGTATGGTTTTGAATGATTTGGTTAATTGATTTTTTCATTTCCTGAGAAATTGATAATCGGGATCGTAGTTAGTTAACCATTGATTGGGAATTATAACTGGTATTTGATCGATAACCTCTCATTGTTCTACAATCAGAGTACTTTGTCTCAATTATCACTTTTTAGAACTAAATCTACAGTCATGTCTACGTGACTAAGTGTAGGTTGATCAGTTGAATATAACTTATCTAATCTGAGTCTCGAGAGAGCCAACCTTTCTTTATTAATTATCTACAAACCATTTTCTTAATTGATTGTCTTTTAAATTGCATCTTTAATCAAACAACCAAATTCTTGATTTTACTTTTATGTCATTTACTTTATTTGCACTGTGACCAATTAAGCAATCAATTTCCACAAGACTCTTCGTGGTTTGACACTCGACTTACCTTAGCTAATTAGGTAATTGGGATTGGGGTATTAACCCTTATTTTTGACTGACCCTTCGATATCGGTCACCGCTCCCCGCTCTCTTTCTCACTTTCTCCCACTGTGATTGGTTCAAGACATATAGTGGGGAAAGTTTTCAATGGGGTGACCATTATAGGGGTTTAAGGTTTTCAATGGGGTGATGACGTGGCATGAAATTTCGGTGGGAAAGTATTTTCAGTGGGGTGACCGTTGTGGATAATCTAAGACGTAAGTAGGTAACACTATAATTTTTTTTAAACCTCGCGGCTTTGAAAGATGGCCAGGTAAATGAGTCAATTAGGAGTTGGGTCAATGGACTTTGATTGGAATGTTGTTCTTTTCAATATGGGTTAAGTTGAGGTGAGGTCATGGTGTCAGATTGATGCCATCTTTTTGGTCTTGGTTTTGGCCAGCATCACTATGGGATTCAGAAGGGACTTGCATTCTCGAAAGTCATTAAAAGATGTTCGCGGCCTATTAGTGTGTAATTTTCATGAAAATAATACACATTTTAACCAGTTTTTTTAACCACTACATCAATAAGGGCTTATAGCCATTGAAGATGTATTAACCGGAATGTTTTGTATCAACTTTCGATTAACTAATCTTTATGTCATCATCACTGGCTGAGCAAAGCATTGTTAACGTACTTTCTCCGGTACAGATGAGATGGTATAAGGCTTCTCTCTTTTGGTATGTGTGTGTGTTGATTGGTCAGTCTGAATGAATGGAATTCTTTTCTCTTTCATTCGTTGATATAGGTGACAGTGGGTTCCCATATCTGTTTGTTATGAAATATTGGAGATTGTCCCTTGTTGTAGGGCCCACTATAACCGTTTTCATGTTCTCCTTTTTTTCTTGTTGTCTTTATGCGTGAACTTGCACGCACATGTGTGTATAAATATATATATATATATATATATATATATATATATATATATATATATGTATATGTATATATTAAACTACACATATATTCATCTATCTAATATTATAGTATATCATGATGATTATTACTATTATTTTATTTTGTGAACGGCCTTACGCCTTCAGCCATCAATCTTGAAAAAGGTTTTAGCTTCGTTAATTGTTATTGTTAGACTTACTCCATATAAAGTTTAGGTATTTAGTTATGTTAATATTATGTGAAAATAACATGTATATAAGTAGTTGTGGGTGGTGTATATGTATATAGATCAAGAATAAAATGGTTAGCAGGTCGCAAACATTGGGTCAGATCCTAGCGGGTCAAGACATGCTTAGTCGTTGTGGTTGTGTTAACTGTACTAACTGTTATATGATTAGTTAGTTAACCGTTATTTAACTATCAAGACTAAGGCTATAAATAGCCATGTAATGTACTTGAAAAATGTTGTGTGAAATGCAATCTTATTACTTAGACAATTTGTGTTCTCGTGTCTTATGCATTATACGAATACGATGAAAGAAGAATATCAATCCAAATCATTGTTGGTTCAGGTCCCAAAATAAGAACAATAAAAATGATCAAATGAAATGTTAATTTGCAGAAAGTAAATAATAAAAGCTGGTGTGTTTATTCCATACGAAAAAGAGCTTATATATGACATTACATGCAACTCAAAGAAGAATTAATAAACTACTGAACCACTAGAATCTCACCTAAAGACTAGGTATTATTCTCCAACTTATTTGACCCAATAGAATTCAAAAGACCACATGCTAAATAGAATTTCCAACGTTAACTTTCTAATGCCCATGCGTAATTTGATGACTCATTTACTAACTAATTAATAAACATTGAATAATAGAAACTAACATCAAGATTAATTCCAACAATCATGGTGATCGAAGAACTCTAGGCAAAAGTTATATGTGTTTTTGGTTTACAAGAACAACATGCTGGCATCATAGGTTGTGTTGACAAACTTTCGTCGGCATAAATTTTACAAGTAGTCACCACAAAGATTATAAAAAAGCTTAAACAATCATTAGACAGACTGTATTTACTTTAAAGGAATAACAAATTATAAATTTAATTAACTTTTATTTGAAAGTTACCTTCTATTAATGGTATAACATGATCGAAACCTATAGACAATAAAAATACTAAATGATAATAATAATGATAATGATAAACATTTATTCAAGCTCTAGTATTTATTATAGTCATCAGATTATATAATTGTTGTCTTCGTAGTCTTGAGTTTTTATTGTTTCGTGGAGTGACTCATCATTCTATATTTAGCGTGTACAAAATAGCTCATCTATCCAAATTAATTGCGGGTCTTAAATGTTTTTATACCCAATAGAGGTAGGCTGCCTAGAGTGAAAAATGGATGCAACGAAATTCGTATAACATACAAATCTATTGGATTATCTTTTAATTAAATTTCTTGAACTCTTAGAGTAGAAATAGTGACTTCAGAAAGTTAATTTCTTACTCGATCCAATAAAATCCAACTGTTGTTTAATGAGTTTCTCCCATGTAACATTAATTCATACATTCAAGCAAAAATAAAGTTAAAAGCATCTATCAAGATATAATAAACTCATAATATAAAACTCGTACGTTGATTAGTCGTTTCATGTTTTGGTCTATATCACAAACTCCTTTTACATGGTCCGGATGATAACTTGTAATCTTGCAGCCACCTTATTTTATAAATCCTTTCTTGAAACTAGTCTTTGTATCTAATATAAGTAATTATGTATGTTTATTTTTGTTAAAAGATGTTTATGTATTTATTTTTTGATTAATTAAAATTTCATTCTATTTTAAACTAACATAATATCAAGATTTAATATCTAAAATAAAGTTTACAATTAAAAGAAGAAATAATCTCTTTTTAATAAAGATGATAAAGGAGCAAGAAAATTGTGTGTTGGTTCTTATCTCATAATGATAGTTGTACCTCATGATATAATTATTGGTACATTAACACTCTCTATTTATGTTTCTCATCCAAATATATCGTACATTGAAACACTTTATTTATGTTTCAAACCACTTGGATGAAACTTTTAGTGCATGATAGCTCATGCATGCATGGGAGCTAGGTGGGCCATTTTCATCAACTAAATATAGGCTTAAGAATGAAACTAAAATGGCTACAAATTGAAACATCATGGCTCATTTATTCCACATCTTATCACATTTATTGCACATCATTCTTCAATAACTTTAAACATAACTTTAAACATATGGTCCTTCTGCTCTTTCTCTCTTTGGAGCAATTATATTAATTTTTAGTCATGAGTATATTTATGTATATTATGAGCAACTTCATAGTCAAATAATACAATACTACCCACTACCTTTATTGATTCGCAAATACATGTCACGTATACTTTGTAATTATTAGCAAATTAAGAACATAAGCATAAAACTTAATAGGGTTTTCAAGTTAAAGATAAATTGCTCAATCAGTTTGGGCGCTAAAAAGAATAAAAAGTCAGGTCAATTCACTAGATGTTGCGTTAAAAACCCTCCTCTTTTTTTCGGGTTTAGAACCGGCAATAATAAACTAAAAATTTATATATGATGGAGTTAAAAACTATAGGTTTATATTTTACATGTATCAAATATTTGGATTATATTTATTTTCCTAGTTTTTTCAAATGCAAAATTTTTAATAATATGCTCATAAACAATATATTAGAAGGTCAATCTAAAATCATATTATCCGGCTCAAAAAACCTAAATTAGATTTCGGATGAGTTTTTTTCGAGTTTCAGATACGATTCGGATTTCGGATTTTTTCGAGCTTCGAATATTTTGAACACCCCTATATTAGAAGGTTTTTATGTGAGTTTGTGTTGAACTTTCTGTTATCTTTAGAGCCCATAAGCTAAAATGCCCACTTCATATAAAAGTTTTTAAAAAAAATTGAAGGCTTATATTTTTAGGAGTGATTAACCCTTGCTTGGGTTCGCTTGATCCATTGAGCCGGCCTTGATTATACGTATATTTATATTAGATAGATTACGTTAGACGAACACATTTTTACTTCAATATCTATGTTTATATCGGTCTACCCATACTTAAAACTCAAAACAACATGAACAGTTACTACACGTACGAAGAGTAACTTCGGATTCATAAGCTACAATTTTAATTGCAAAACATGTTCGAAGCTTCAGATAGTGACAGAATCAAACAAAAGAAAGACAAATGTTGGCATGTGGGGCATGATGAGAGTGAGTTAAAAAGCATTAAACGAAAGCTAGCTAGTGCTTTAAGTTTTAGGATTTTGCTAATATTTATGTGTCAACTGTTTGGAACTTTTAATAATACATATAAGATTGAAAAAGTTTTTTTCTAATATATGTGCGTGTATAAAGATTTTTTTACATATGCCCATTCACTAGGAACCCTTGATATATATTTCCTCTTGAATAGAGGAAATGTGTTTTTTTTTACAACATTTGTTTTCATTTTTTTAACTGTATGACTTAAACCCTTAATCACATAATAGATTCAAATAATATTTCAAAAAAAAAAACTATGTACTTTTTATGTCTTTGATAAAGTTGTATACAATATTATTATATTTATAAAATTTACATCATTAAACCCGTATTTTTTTTTTCTTTTTCAATTTCAATATAATGGCAATTTTTTTTACAAATGCTTGTGATAAATTTTAGGAGGTGGTAAATATTAAAAAAAAATGGGACACTTGTTACGGCTATATTCAAACATGTGATGTTTGAGAAACTAACTATATACCATTAATGAAATCTTCATCATACGTTCTTAATATGATTATTAGTATTAAACAAGTAGTTGTAGTAAATAGATTATTACAAGGGTTGGATATATTAAAAATTCACGTATATAAAAAAAATCCTGAAAATCTGGTGTAAAATTTAATTTTTTTTTTAATTTTGGTTTAATTATGTAATATATATTATTGTAAGAAAATAAAAAGATAATTATAAGTATTTATTAACAAAATATCATTTTTAATGTGTAATATGTGTGAAATAGATACTTACATTGTTTTTTTTCCTTATAAAAACATATGTTACATATATATACAGCGACATAATCAAATGTTAACATACTCTTATTTTGTTAACACGTATAACTTCGTCAAAATCAATTCAAATCTTTGTTTTCTTTTTCTAAATATCATTAGTACACATAAACAAAACTTTCTTCTTTTATGTGTATATATAAATTCATCATCGTTTAAGATTTAAAATCAGTGTAAGTTTAAATTACATTGTAGCGAAAATTATAAATCATGTTAATGTAACCAAAACTTACTAATCTTAAATCTTAAACAGTGATAAATTTACACATATACATAAAAGAAGAAATTATGATACTTAAAAAAACAAAGAAATTTGAATTGATCTTGACAGAGTTATACGGCTTAACACAATAAAAATGGGTTAACAATTGAACCTTATATATATATATATATATATATATATATATTAAAAATAATTTTTATTTTATTATATGATTTTTATAGTTGCAATTTATTTTTTTCTTACATGTAGAGGTGTTGTCTGCTTTATTGCTTCACTATCATCAATCATCATTATTATCGTTATCCTTTTTTGGTTAACAATCTAACATCTAGCAGTCCAGCCTCTAGTGGTGTATTTGAGACTGCGCAACATTCCATAGTTTGTTAAAAGTTGAAACAAACTTTGCAAGGACCGAGCCTAGAGTCAATGGTTTGACTATGAATCCATATTCCATTGTTAACCTTGATCACTATATATTAAAACGGAATATATGATTAAGAGTATATTTCAGATTAATTATTTAACTTTAAAAGTATTTTTGACTAAAAGTTTTTGTTGACTTGTCACTTTTTCAAAATTAATTTTTAAAAAGTGCTTGCATTAGCTTTTACAAAAATATTTTTCGAAATAACGAAAAAATGACATTTTATAGTTACAATCATTTTAAGGGCATATGTAGCGTTTGTGGTTTGCGAAAATAGTGGTTGGTGGCGGTGACGGGTTGGTAGTTGTAGACTGGTAGGTGATGGTGGTGATGAATGGTGGCATTCGCGGTGGGTGGTCAAATAACATATGTAAATATTTGCTAACCAAATTAGCAAAATTAAATGCACCCTTCAAATTCAAAAAGGTTACGTGGGTCCAATTTTAGAAATAAAAATTATGTGGTTATTTTTTTTTGAACATTAAAGTGTCGTGTCGTGCTACCTTCAGTTATCATGTTGGTAACTATAATCGTTTCCTTGATTGCCGATCGTGAAGTATCTCTTATTTGTTCAGAACTCGAGATTAAACTCAAGGCTCATCCCCTCACCTGATATTTATTAAAGTGTCATGAATAAGACTTGATTCAGGGTTACCAAAAAAAAATGAAACATTAACCACTAGACGAAATTTGTGAATGTGTTAAGTGTGTTGATGTGAAGTTGAAAACAGCTGTGACACCTTAGGCAAATCCCACATCGGCCGTGAACAGGAGAGATCCTTGGTTCATATATAATAACCCGCCTCATATACCAACAACGTGTTTTGGGGCCTTATTGCTGGGCGACCAAAAGCAAAGCCGTGAGTTATAATTTGGCAAAGCGGGCAATATTGCTGGTAAAACGAGACGGAGTGTTACAACAGACGCCTGCATACAAAAGAAGCAGAAAGGTGTGAATTTGAATCCAGACGTGTGCACTGTGCTCACCAGTGGCTACGCACGTGACTGGAAAAGATGAGTGGAAACGAATCCTTGGAATGAGGAGCCTGAATAAATCATACTTTATTTTTATAAAAAGGAAAAGTGTACATATGGATTGATGTTTTCTTTTACATATTGTCGCTTTTCAAAATACTACAAATGATGTCTTCCTGGGTAGACATGAATTATTATAAGTTATACTATCATTATTACATGGAGCTTAAACGTTTTAAAAGATGACGGGAAATTTACAAGAAACAAAATATATATTCATTTTTTGAGACAAGAGTAGATAAAACTATTATTTTTAACTAAAAATAATCTTTTGGCCGAAAAAGTAATAATACGGACGAAAAATAGTGAGTCGGTCGCCCCTCTGACCCTATAAAAGTTTGGCCAATTGGCTACCATCTTCTTGATGGGTTAGGTTTAAATATTGAAATTAAGGTATTGTTTTCTTTAAAGTTAAGAGTTTAAACTATATTAAAGATGAAATTGTGTAAACATTGCCGATAGAAAAGTACCATCAATGTAATAATAGCATGCTTAACAGATACATTAGTATATATATTAAATGGGAAAATTTAGTTTGTGTGATAAAAACACTATTCCTCTTGGTACAAACAATATATGCGTGTGTACAAGCCTAGATGCATATATGTCGGGCCCTCACTATGCAGGTTGTACTTGTATTTTCAATCTCCCTCTCTTCACCACCTCCATCCCACACTTTCTCTCTCTAGATTTTCATCCAATAAACACCTTTCTCTCTCTCTCTCTATATATATATATATACACACACACATACATATATATACATATAATATATATATACACACACAGTTATAATTGTTTTAGTCGCCCGTGGTTTTGCAATGGCTCCGGCATCCAAAGACCTCCAGCTGACAGGGGGTTGGGGGCCGTGATTCGACGGCGATCGATGTCGGAGATGATCTCCAGGACGTTAGACTACTGGATTCGTACGACGACTGGTCTGGTAGTGCTAATAAGGGTTTAGATAAAACTGCAAACGGTTTAGAGGAAGGGGGCATGAAGAGGATTCATGTGAAAGTTACTGGGATGACATGTGCAGCGTCTTCCAATTCCGTTGAAGGAGCTCTCATGAGTTTAAACGGCGTCGTCAGTGTTGTTCTGTTGGTTTTTTTACGTCAGTATATCAGACCCCGCCGCAACGCGCGGGTCCTGTATACTAGTTATCTCTTAAAATAGAAAATCAGAATTTTATTATTAGATAAGATAGTGTAAGTACTACGTAATGTAATTAAGATTCAATTCAGAGTTAAAAAATAAATAAAAGTTGTACCATCTTTCAATTTCCTGCTTTAGCTTTTGATTGGTAAGACAATTTTTTTTGTAAGAAATACCAATAAACAATAAAAACTTTTTTCTAGAATCCTAGGTTGCTTCTGTTTTTTCCACAAAGAAAAAGGGCTTAAAATCCACCAACTAAGTGTCACAAGGATCCTATAAAATAAATAAAGAATATATATATATAGGGGATTAATAAAATGAAAACCTTGTTTTAGTGAGAAAACCATAAAAACTCATGTAAAACGAACGTATAATATGTATGTATGTATGTATGTATGTATGTATGTATGTATGTATTAATTTGCAAAGTTAATGTGTGATTGTGGAAACTATTGTTCAATTTCGTTGGATTTTTTGATACTTAGGGTACCACTTGATGCTCTATAGTTCTCTTTTAATTTTCAGATTTTAAAAACACACATGTGTGTTTACAAGAGATTGAAAGAACGCTACCCTCTATAGTGAATTATGTATATTTTTTTGCTGTGAAAAAATATAGAAAATACATTACTATAGAAAATACATTACGTGTGATCACACCTAAATAATCACAAAATGCGTCAAATTACTTTAAGTAGTGGTGTGTTGTGATCGGCCCACATGGTGAATTTTCTCCTTTTGTTTTATTTTGGATTTATTTTATTTTTTGTTTTTCTTCCTAACTCGTAATAGATTTGTTTTGGAGTCGCGTTTGTTTATTTGTTATTTTTTTTTATCTTTTGCTTGTTTTAAGGCAAAGCATAAATGTTAAATTTTCTGGACAATAAGCGATGAGTTTTATTTTGGTTTTAATTATCTTATTTAATTCATTTATTTTGTTTTGGTTTGTTCCTAAAGCAAACAGATGTAGGGCTGGAAACTAACCGAACATTCAGCGAACAGTTCGTGAACTGTTCGGCGGAAAATTCGTTCATGTTCGTTCGTTTAATAAATGAACGAAGACGAACAAGAAATTCCGTTTGTTTAGTTAAATGAACGAACATGAACAAAGGTTGTGTTCTTTCATTTTTGTTCGTGAACGCGGTAACATGTTCGTTTGTGTTCGGTTAAGTTTTTTTTATTATATTTATTTATTAAATTTGTTGTATATTTTTAATTTTTAGTTTAATACTATAATATTTAAGTTATTTTTAGTTTAATACTATAATATTTAATTTATATTTTTATAAATGATTATCTCAAATGCTTAAGATTAATAATGTTGATTTTTATTATTTAATTAATATGTGTTCGTTAGCGTTCGTGAACCGTTCGTGAACAAGGTAAATTCCATAATGAACGAACGCGAACAAGAATTTCCGTTTAGTTAGCGTTCGTGAACCGTTCGTGAACAAGTTAAAAGTTAAACGAATAAACACGAGCAATGGCTTGTTCGTGTTCGTTCGGTTCATTTACAACCCTAAACATATTCAAATATATGCGGCACATACAAGATGTGGCCATCTAGGGTATTAGAATTGCGTACATATTATATAATCTTTTACTTTTATACGATACATGAAACAATAATATGCCTTAGTTTATATTTTTTATATCAACAAAGATATAGCAAATTCACTTTTCACTTCTTATTCATACTTGTGTTAAATATTTATTTTTTTATTCATCTAATTTTTATGTGTCTACAATATTTTTCTTTTCTTTTTTAAATGGATCAGATATTGTACACTAAAAACAATAAATATTTGATTACAAGTAAATAAAGTGAGGATACCTAAACTTGTTAACGTTTTTTTTAATCAATATAAGCATTTTAGATTATATCTTGAGCTGGTTTAAACATAACTTTTCACTATAATTAGGCTACAACACTCTGGCAAAATTCAAAATAAATATTATTGTTCCCTTCAAAATGTAGCCTTTTTCCATTTGAACTTTTGGGTCAAACCATTTATGGCTTAATGTCTAACTGATACACCCACACCCACAATTGACCACACTGTTCTTTTCTGCAAATCAGTTTCTTCTTCAGCTCACTTTATTATTTAACGAATGTTCAATTGTATAAAAAAGGTAACAAGCTCCACTACAGTATTTTCTCTCTCATAAACTACACCAAACCTTTATTTTCTTTTTTTTTTTTTATTTTAGGTAACTTTTAATTAGTAAATCAAATAACTATTTTGGATAGCAGAAATACCATAAATTAGGAAAGTTGAAAGTTCCCAAAACAGAAAACATTTAAAGTTCCTCACCTTAAATAAAACTTTTTAAAAGTTTCTACACTCATGAAGAAGAAATTTTTTGTTTTACATCTTATTATATATATTGACATTTGTCATTTTAAAATAGAAATGGATCGGTTAATATCAACAGTTGAGGCGGTTACATAGCAGGTTCTTACGGTTAAGGGGTTACGTTGGTTTTCTGATGATTTCGTCGGTTTTCAACGGTTATATATGTGAAAGATCAATCTCTATGGTTGGATCATCTTGAAAAGATATTTGAACTGTCAAAAATAGGCTTGAGGTGGTTACATGGTGTTTACGACAGCTGGGGTGTTACATGATTTTGACATTTACCGTGGTTTGCGACAGTTGCAGTTTGCGACGGTTGTTTCCGAACAAAAAGTGACGTCATATATAGTCGATTTTCGGGGGTTTCTAGTGGTTACGTGAAGATCGAACTCTACCATTGGATTTATCTTGAACTAGATCTAAACTGTTTAAAATAAACGTTTGAGTGGTTATATCGTTTTTCTGACGGTTACGATGATTAAATGGTGATTTCTGATAGTTATGGCGCTTTGTGATAGCTAAAGCAGTTTCCGATGGTTACAACAGTTACATAGCAATCTCTAACAATCACGACATAATCAAACAATTATGGAAATTTCTGAGTTTTACAACATTTATGTGGCAATTTATGATGGTTACGACGATGTCCAATAGTTACGGGGTTACGTCAGTATTCCGACGGTTATGTCAGTTTTGACAATTTCCGTCATTTCGTGGGGTGTCTGACGTTGCTTGCATGTTACGAATTTTATTTGTTGTGTTTTTTCAATAAAAGAATATTGTTTTCCCTGCCTTACGAGTTATAATCTAATTAATTAAACTAAACTACTTTTCTTCATCATACATTTAAATGCATTTCATAGAGTGAGAATTTATAGTATTAAAATATATGACTACCAAATGAGTATTAAACTATTTGTTTTAGTGAAAACAGAGTTATATATAAATATATAAGAGCCTACAATTAACAAAAGTTGAAGAGAGCATATAATATTATAATTACATATTAAATAAAAGTTGCTTTCATTCTTCGACAATTAGCATTGTTAATAGAATTATAGCTCAAAGGGTGTCAATTTCAATCCTTATACCAATCGGTGACTGATTGGTATTGTGTTTAATCTCATATGGGTTAAATCAGAATGTTTCGCTAAATGAAAAGCGAGTTAAAGAAGATGAAAATATCAATGAAACTAACACTCATCTATTTAATAAATAAAACTTCCTCAAATGTATGTTTTATAAACTTTATAATGATTCTATTTATACTTTTTATTTGTTTATATAATTATAGGGGTTGGATCCACTAAGAAAAGATTTTTGCTTAAGAATAATTTTGTTCTAAGAAGAGTATGAACCAATATAAGTTTGACATGTGGCGTGCTAAAAAAATAAACAAGTATCTAGTACAAAAAAACAAAATCAAGTAGAAAAAATCCAGTAGAAAAATATAGTACAAAAAATAAAAATTCATAAAAAAACAGTAAAAAAATAAAAATGTAGCACAAAAACAAAAATATATTATAAAAAATACAGATAAAAAAAAGAATCTAGTTAAAAAAAAATTAGTATAGAAAATAAGATGTTAAACCTAGATTATGTCACATGTCAAAATCATATTAGTTATTACTCATTTTATGCAAAAATCTCTTCTTATTTGATATTTTCTTTATAATTATAACTAGTTTTAACCATCCCGCGCGTTGCGGCGGGTTATCACAGTTGACTCCCGATAATGGTATTATATATTATTTGCATAAGTATATGTTGCATAGCAAAATCAAATCTCTCATCACAAATTGTATACAATTTTCATAAAATCATACAAAAATATGTTACAAAAATATTAGAAAATATTACTCTTAAAATTTTTCTCACCGTCAACCAATTGTTTGAATTAAAACATAAACCCAAATCTCTAAGCAAATCTCTAAAATTTAATATAAACAAATTTTCTAAGCAAATTTCTCAAATTTAAACCCTCATTTCTGTTTACAGTTTTTCAAAGTTAAAAAAAATTCTAGTGGTACAAAACTAAATTAACAAAACGTCATTATATGGAACAGACGCCTACATTAAACCTGAATAAAAAATTAAGTTTTGAATGAACATATCAACTTTAATGTAGACTAATATGGACCATATGATTATTTTCAATACTTCAAATGGACGGCTCATATAGAGTTAAAGGGTTTTCACTTTAAGATCGGATTTTCACATGATATAAAACCCTATATGTGTGTGTGTTATTCACTATTTTACTATATATATTATTCTATATATATATAATTACTATTCCTTTTCATTAACTTTAATACCATACAGTAATAATTACAAGCTGGTTTAGTGGTTTAATTCTACCTTCATTTGGGCCCGTATGAACTAACCATAGGCCAAAGCATATACGAGCCTATACGGGCCAAACGAAAATTCAAGCTTCTATGAAGTATGAACCCATCAAACTGAACATAATTGAATATTTGCTACAGCTTTAGGCCATCCAATTCTAAGCACCAATTTTACAACTCACGATCCAGGCAGCCCAAGCCCAATAGCACCTAAAATTTTCTCCTTTGGAATTTTAATTTATTTCTAAAAACAATATCCATAAAATTAACACAAAAAAAAACACTACAAACTACAATTATTTACGTCAAAAATTATAGTTATTGATACGTGTTGCTTATTTCGGTGATGGAAGGCATTATGGACTACGTGCCATAGTGGTTAACCCAAACAGATCACCCTAATTTTTTTTACATTTTTATTCATTAATCAGTTAAATTATATAATATCATCATTCAACTTTTTTTATCATTTTCTTAACTCTACCTCTTTATTCTATATTCATTAACTCATGTGACACTTACGCGACAACATTTATATCACCTTTAGATATTACACATAGCCTTAAAAATATGCCCAACATTAATCTAAATCATCCTTAAAATCAGTTTTTATTTATTTATTTGAAAAAGCTGACAAAATTCTTGTAAAAATTAGGAAAAGAGAATAAGAATAATGTGAGACAAAGTACCAATAGTAGATAACAATCACTTTTGATATTTATTCTTTACAGTACATTTGTCTACGGTTTTTTAAGAACATAAGTTCTACTTGAATAGGCTATTGCATACATCCAAGGTGAAAACAATGTTTGTGTGTGTATGCATAAAATAATCCCTAAAATCATTTGAAAGATTCATTAAAATTTCAAAATTCAAATCAATTCAAAACACTCATATGTAATAATAGCAGAAACCAAGATATGATACTGTGATGTTAAATCATGATAGTGCTTTGTAAGTGATGATGGTGGTGGTGTGATGAGTAGATGGTTGGTTAACATGGATGATGGTTGGTGGTAAGGGTTGTTGGTTGTTCAAAAAGGAAATAAAAGGGTGGGTGAGGTGGTTAGGTTTAGAACATTGGCCATCCTTTTACAATCCAAGCTTTTACAACAGGCCCACGAGTCAACCCTAGCATGACGATTAACTTTGAAAATAATAATGTCTTTCGAATCTTTGCATAAACCACAATGTCCCTTCTTCGTTTGTTTAGGACCTCCCTTAAGCACACAGAAGACTTGATCGTTTTGTTCCCTTTATCATGCACTTAAATTGATCAAACTCTTAATCATCTGCTTAGACTTTCAACACCCACACTGCAACACATCCCGCCAAACATTCAATTTCGACTCCTTCAACCTTATTCTTATCATGAAGTACTATTGCAATAGGTAGTGCTTGGTGGAGAGGGCTTCTGGATGTTCACAAAGGAAAAGAGACTTACTCAAATGTTTGTCCACACTTTCATTTCAAATTGTTAGGTACATTAAAGATGCAACCGATGCAAAGAGACTTACTCAAATGAGTATTTTCTTATGATATGACTTGTTTGTACTTCCTAAGTCATACAGACATTGTAATGTTAAAGTATTATCATTTCTTTTCTTTGTTACTAGTGTTGTTGTTTTCATTAACAATTTATAGTTTATTTATATATCTTTTTGTGGTTTTTTTTTAGATAAAAGACAGACACTTGAAAAGATATTGAGAATATGCAAGGAAAGTAAGTCAAGAAAAATAAAATATGTGGATGTGTTAGACAAAATTTATAAATAAATAAAAATAATTATAATAATCATAACTATAATATAAAAAACAAATTGAAAACTATCAAAACCTTTTTTAGTTGGAAGATTCTTACGAAGCAGCCTCTCTATCATTTTGGGGTAAGGTAAGGTATGTACGTTTTCATCTCTTCCGACCTCACAAGGTGGGATTACACATGGTATGTGTTGTGTATCTTCTTATTTGTTTGTTTGCCTTTCTTTAGTTACTCTATTGTTCGTCAATCTTAATCAATTCTTTAGAACTAAAATTTGTTAATTTTTTTACTTGGATTAAAGTTTGTAAAAGAAATTATACGTAATAAAGTTGTAGTTTTTAGTTGATTGTAATATTGTATGTTATAATAACCGTCCGTGTTATGAGTGACGTAAGTTATAAAAATAAAAATGATGGAAAAGATAGTCATGTTTGTGTTCATGAAGTTAGCGCCATGTGTGCGCAATTCGCAACGACCATCTCTTAAGGTCGACGGTGCATCTGTCGATTCTAATCAAATGCCACCCATATACAGCCATATTTGCATGACTGACACGTGTCCTACCACATTCCTTCTACTTAAACTAACACTCCTCTACGAACTCAACCCACTCAAAACACAGTTAACTAACCATGGTAAAACAATCATCAATATGTGTGTTTCTCCTACTAGCACTGGCGGTGGTGGTTACTGCACTCGTTGCCGGAGTTAACGGACAAGATAGAAGGGCAAGTAAAGCGTTCCCGCCGGAGGAAGAGTATGACCGCGATCGCCGTGGTAGTGGTGGTGGTGGTTATGACAGTGGTCGTGGGGGTGATGAAGGTGGAAGAGGGAAAGTGTTCCCGCCGGAGGAAGACTATGGCCGCGATCGCCGTGGTCGTGGTGGTTACGAAGGTGGTCGTGGGGGTGATGAAGGTGGAAGGGGGAAAGTATTCCCGCCGGAGGAGGAAGAACGTGGACGAGGGGGGAGAGACTTCCGGCCGGAGGAAGACCAACACGGTCGCGGTGGTGGAGGGAGGAAGGGATGGACTGAGAAGCGAAGGTTCATATTGTCCGACTCAAAACGGGTGGTGGCGACTCCTGCCGGCGGAATGAGGGTGGTGAAAGGCGTTGGCGGGAAATTAATTGAAAGCCCGATGCATATCGGGTTTATTACAATGGAACCAAATAGCATGTTCATCCCACAGTATATGGATTCGAGTATGATCGTGTTTGTCGAAAATGGTATGATCGATCATAATCCACCATTACATATCTCCAGCAATTTATTCGTTAATTTTCAAATTCTGATCAATTTTGTAACACCGATCATATAACTAAAAATATTAAATATATTTCACATTTTGATTTCCAGGTGAAGCGAGAATTGGGTCGATCTATAAAGACGAGCTCGTGGAGAAAGATCTAAGAGGCGGAGATTTGTACAGAATCCAAGCAGGTTCACCGTTTTATCTGGTCAACACGGCCCAGGGTCAACGGCTAAATATCATCGCTTGCATCGACACCGCCGAAAGCTCGGATTGGAGTCCTTTTGTGGTAACTATCAATATATTGAACATTTTTTTTTATAACCAACCATCACCGATTCACCGTTGCCGATATGTAATAATAATTTACGTTCATTTGCAGCCGTTTTACATCGGTGGAGGAACGAATCCAAGGTCGGTGCTAGCCGGATTCGACAAACAGACTCTCGCCACCGCGTTCAATGTGAGTAATAACTAATAACCACCATTCGGTTACTACCGGTCTCTTGTTGGGTTAAATTTGTGGCTTTTTTTGTGCAAATAGGTTTCATTTGATACGATTGATGAGTTGCTATCGAGTCGACAACAAGGGCCGATTATGTTCTTGAACCCGGACAGCGAGTCTACTGACGAACCGAAACCGACCATTTGGAGTCGGTTTCTGGAGCAAGGAGCAAATGAAAGAAAGATGCAAATGAAGAGGATTGTTAACGTTGCCGACAAGGAAACAGAAATGCCAACGTGGTCGTTAAATAAACTCTTCATTCGATTGTTTGGAAAGAACGAGGATAATGATAAGTTAGATTCGTACAATATCTATGATAAGGAGGCGGATTTCAGAAATGACTATGGTTGGAGCCTTGAAGTCGATGGTGACGATTATGAACCGCTTAAGTTGTCTGACTTCGCGGTCTATCTGGTCAATCTCACTGCGGTAATCACACAAGCTCGATAGTGTTCCTGTGTTGGTCTGTGGTCACACTCACCCTATAAATACACGAACCCCAACAGAGCATGGCACAACACAAGCCCTGTTCGTTTAACACATGGTTGACTTGTTAAACCTCAAGTAGATCAAAATTAACCCCTTTATTTATCATATACAGGGTAGCCTAAGCGGAATAAAAGACCGAGACCTTCAATAAGGGTTACATTAAAAAAAAATTAGCATTTTATCTGGTCATGAGGATGATAATAAGTTAATAACAGATGTAAAAGTTTATATATGATGGACATAGAAAATTTTGTTCATATTTACCAACATAATCAATTTTTTTAGAAACATTTTTCAATTAAATATTAAAAAGCTTTTATGCGGGTGTATCTTCTAGTTTTTCAGCATTCGGAGCCCCGTGCGCCCACAGACCCAGAAACACCACTACATATTGAAATTTTTTTTAAGACTAAAATGTTATTTTAGTCCCTATAGTTTGACAACTTTTGTCATTTTAGCCCAATAGTTTAAATTTTGTCAGTTTGGTCATGGTTTTATTTTATTGTCATTTTGGTCATAATGACCAATTTAAACTATTGGATTAAAATGGCAAAATTCCCCAAACCCGGGGACTAAATTGACATTTTACTATTTTTACTTTAGGGTCCTAAAGTCCTAAACCCATGGCCTATTGGCCGCCCTGATTATATATACAACGATAAATTAGTTAAGGGGTGTTTGGCATCAATGATTATACTTGAATTTAGACTGTTTGGCTCGAGTCAAACTGATTTCGGTTATTATTAATGAGAATATGTTGAACATTTCAGGGATCGATGATGGCACCACACATTAACCCAACAGCAACAGAATACGGTGTTGTTTTGAGTGGAACCGGCAACATCCAAGTCGTCTTTCCAAACGGAACATTAGCCATGGATGCGCAAGTGAGTGAAGGTGACGTGTTTTGGATCCCACGATACTTCCCATTCTGTCAAGTGGCTTCACGATCGAGTCCATTTGTGTTCTTCGGGTTCTCGACATCGGCATACAACAACAGGCCACAGTTCTTGGCGGGCCGAGGTTCTGTTCTGCAGACCATGATGGGTCCAGGGTTTGCAGCTGCATTTGGGTTGAGTGAAGACCAGATGTCCGAACTTATTAATGCTCAAACTCAAACCACCATCTTGCCATCAGCTTCCGCCTCACCAGGCGGTGGAGGTGGGGAGATCCCAGAGGGCGAGGGTGAGGGTGATCCAGCCAAGGCCGGCGGCAAGGATCAGGGTGATCAAGCCGACCCTACCCAGGGCACCGAGGATCAGAGTGGTCAAGGCGAGAGCGGGGCTGGGGAGGCAGCATTGTTGATGGAAAAGATGGGGTCAGAAATAAGGATGAGGAAGAACAGCTTTGCGTATAATATGGCAATGGGAATGGATTAATGTTTGTAGTGTGTATGTTTTGGAGGCTCCATGAGCTTGTTTTATGAGTAATGAGTTGTATGTTTTTAATTACTTTTTTACGTGTTTTGTGTTCTGAGGTCTTTTGGAGTTTGTTTTTTTATTTTTTTGCAGTAAATAATCATGGTTTATTGTCTGTTGGTAGGTATAAATCAATCGTTACGATTACAGATTGATTAACCCAGTGAATGCTTCCGAGTATATCAAAAACATCACTTCATAGATTAACCGAGTGAAATTCTCACGGAAAAAATACGATTAACCGAGTGAAATTCAATCTAGTATAATCAAAAATAAATTATAGATAACCCAGGAACGTTAAATCCTCTCAAGTATAATATAAAATTATAGTTAACGGATTGAAATTTTCTCAAGATAAAAAAACAAAAAACAAAATTGTCACATCACTGGTTTGCCAAATTAACAGTACGAAATTATGCAAATCTAGTCTCAAAAGTGATATCTTTGTAAGATTGAATTTCTATCTAATTAAGTTGTACATTACAAATATTAAAGGATGCTAGAGTCGTGTGCCATGTGGATTTAAACCGTTCCAGTTTACAAGTACTCACTAGTTTTTACATTTCATATATTTTAACATTGTTAATTACGTGCTTAATGTGGGTGTATCGTAACAAAAACAAGCATTACCCCTATCATATTAGATAGGTTGCTTCTATAAAAATCCTCCTCAAAAATCACAATTTACATACTTCTCCAAGCACAAGCAAACACAAACAAATTCACACACATACAATCAAGCAATGCCAGAAACATGAAGTAATCACTAAATGTAAAAACTACAAGGAGACGTGAAAAACAAAAATTAGTTATCCTTGTACACACTCTGGTAGTCTGGTTCAAAACTCAGCACCACCCAATTTTTCTTAGGTCACACGATTTAACTTCATCATGTTGACCGTGAAACCGGTCGATAAGAGACGCCTAATAGTGGCATTCACCTTTTTTTTTTATATACACTCTAGAAACATTTATCCTTTCATTAATCATGTCTTAATTCAAAGAGGTTAATTCTACCAAATATATTAAAACAAATGTTTTCCAAAACACAGTTTCAAAAGTTAGATTACCAAATCAATTCAGCAAACCCCCTAATCGAACCCAATATCTCTAAACAATTAATTGTTTTAAAATATAAATGGTTTTAAGGCGAAAAAAAATCACCTAACACAATGAACAAGCAGGCAAAAATAAATTAGAGTAACCGGCTAGAAGAAGAAAATCATGTCATGTAAAAACATAAGTTTAACATAACCAACCAACCAACAAAAGCCGGCTGCTTGATAACCTACACCACCGTCATCAAGCAACAAGTTGCTCAATATCTCCACCCATCCTCACAAGTGAGGCTAGAGTACAGTGATGCAAGAACCAAAACAACCAAATCCCCAAAATTCTTAACCAAAAGTAAACATAATAAAAATAGTTCCAAAACACGATATAGATTCGACCTTCATCATTCAAGAATAAAGCACTCGAATCTTGTCATTTAGCTCCCTTCTTAACTGCAGCTTTGGTCACCTTAGCTCCAGTCGGGTCCTTCTTTTCAACACTCTTGATGACACCAACAGCAACAGTCTGACGCATGTCACGAACCGCAAAACGACCAAGTGGTGGGTACTCAGCAAAGGTTTCAACAACCATAGGCTTAGTTGGAAGCATTTTAACCATGCCTGCATCACCATTCTTTAAAAACTTGGGTTCCTTCTCCAGCTCTTTTCCAGACCGCCTGTCAATTTTGGTCAACAGCTCAGCAAACTTGACTGCAATGTGAGAGGTGTGGCAATCCAGAACCGGGGCATAACCATTTCCAATCTGACCAGGGTGATTCATGATGATGACCTGCGAGGTGAAACTGGCTGCACCCTTGGCAGGGTCGTCCTTTGAGTTGGATGCAACATAACCACGTTTCAGGTCCTTGACTGCAACATTCTTGACATTGAAACCAACATTGTCACCAGGGAGAGCTTCAGTTAGAGCCTCGTGGTGCATCTCAACAGACTTGACTTCAGTGGTCAACCCAGAAGGACCAAAAGTGACAACCATACCAGGTTTGATAACACCAGTTTCCACACGACCAACAGGCACAGTTCCAATACCACCAATCTTGTAGACATCTTGAAGTGGAAGACGAAGTGGTTTGTCAGATGGCCTTTTAGGCTCATTGATCTGATCAAGAGCTTCAAGGAGAGTAGGACCCTTGTACCAGTCAAGATTAGTCGATCTCTCAATCATGTTGTCACCCTCAAATCCAGAGATGGGTACAAACGGGATTTTGTCTGGGTTGTAGCCAACCTTCTTCAAGTAAGAGGAAACTTCTTTCACAATTTCATCATATCTTGCCTTGGAGTACTTGGGAGTAGTTGCATCCATCTACAGAATTTTACAAAGTTAAACAGATTAGCATCCTTCATAAAGGTAACAAATTCAACTTTGACCAAGTTTAACTTGCAAACAGATTCAGATACAATTACAGTACCCTCAACAAAACAGTTAATATAAAAACCAGGCTAAAAAAGATCAAACAATTTGTTATCTTTCATAATCAACGAATGTAGTCTTAATACATAAAACCGCCGAAAAAACTTTATTGAACAATTATGATTAACATACAAATAATTACTTTACTTATTATCGTCTTTCAGAAAACTAATTGTTGCTTTCAAGAGTCAGATAAAATTTGAAACAAGTGATGTGACACATACCAAAAAAGCCATGCTTTGATTATCTGACCGACCATTTAGCTTCAGCCCCTCTAATCATTTACAACACTAACTAGTGAACATGCTAACATTAACAAGCAAAACAAATAGCAACCTAAAAATTATGCTTTCTAAGAATTTTATAATCATCTTAGACACTAATTAACTCTTTAAATGATTATAAAGACATAAATACTTCACCTTGTTACAACAACAGATCATTTGCTTCACACCAAGAGTGAAAGCAAGCAGAGCATGTTCACGGGTCTGACCATCTTTGGAAATACCAGCTTCAAAACCACCAGTGGTGGAGTCAATAATCAGAACAGCACAATCAGCCTGAGAGGTACCAGTAATCATATTCTTGATGAAATCACGATGCCCTGGAGCATCAATAACCGTGCAATAATACTTGGTGGTCTCAAACTTCCACAAAGCAATATCAATAGTGATACCACGTTCACGTTCAGCTTTTAGTTTGTCAAGAACCCATGCATACTTAAATGACCTCTTGTTCATTTCAGCAGCTTCTTTCTCAAACCTTTCAATAACTCTCTTGTCAATACCACCAAGTTTGTAAATTAAATGTCCAGTGGTTGTAGACTTTCCAGAGTCAACATGTCCAATGACCACAATGCTGATGTGAGTCTTTTCTTTACCCATCCTGAGTTATCTGGCACAACAATTTGAGATATTCTCAGTAATCTCAAATAAAAACTATCATACATAGGTCACAAACTCACAACAGTCTCCTATAAAACTAAAAATATAAACATAAGATAAAGAATCAAAAACATAGTTACAGACAATCGATCAAAATTGAAATTGTTACTTTCGTATAGTCACTTGATAAATTAAAACAAAAATATAAAAAAAATAAAAAAATAAGTAAAAAAATTCAATTAAACTCTATTCAATAGAGTCAACTGATAGTATATTTGTATTAGATCTACAAGAATACACCCAAAGTTTAGAACATATATGACAAATTGAACATTAATTTGAAAAGATCATGCTATCAATAAAAGTTGCATACATACATCACATGAAGCTAAGAAACAACAACAATTTAACTCTATTTCAATAAAAGCCAGAGTGTCAAATTTAACTAGATCCGCAAGAAAACACCATACATTCGAAACAGGTATAACAAATATTAGACTGAATAAACCCTTTCTCGCACCAGCAGATTAAAACAAACATAAACTTAATTCTGAACAAATAAACCTGTAAATCTATCAAAACTGCGTAAACAGACAAATTAAAACAGTTATTAAATCAAAATCGAGTGACTTTTGCAACGATTTCAACCAGTCCGCATAAAATAAGCGATATTTACAACGATCCGCTTGCTTCGTCAACAAGTTTAATCAACAAGCATATATATCAACAGATCAGTACAGACGAAATCACCTACAACGAAATTTAATCGAAAAACTAACATAAAATAGATCCAAACAAACTGAATAAATATAATACAGCTTATAAAGATTAAAGATCGGCGGCCATGAAGAGAGATGAAAGAAAGATGAGCGAAAACCTTGGTGAATACTTTGCCTGTGAAACTGAGTGCCTCGCCGATTTGAGGAGATTGATGGATTGTTAACAAATAATGGAGACTGCAAAGACTTTATAATCGGTGGAGAGGAAGGTTTAGACTAGGGTTTTCTTAAAGTCGTTGGATTAAATGATCTGACGGTTGTGGAGTTCAGCGGGTTTGTAATGTCGTTTTAATAAATCATCCGTAGATTCAATTTTACCGTCGTCCACTCGTCCTAACACTCTTTTTTTTAAACGACATTTGAATTCCTGACTAATCGCTAAATTATCATCGTGTTACCAATGATGTTATCTGATGTGTTGTAAAACACATCTATTTTTCTATTTGTTTTTATTTCGTTTCTGTACAGTTTTATTCAGTTTAAGAGTCGATTTAAGCTGGTGCTTCACATTTTTGTAATTTGATGCTTGCAGGTAATAAACACACATATTTGGTGATAAAGTACAAAGAAACGAGCTCACGGTTGGGTAAGGACAGACCCGGAAACAAGAGAAGAAGAAAACTGGATTCTGGATTCCCTCGCGCTACGCGACGACCATAGCAAACCCTGTCGCGCTACGCTAGAGGTGGAAAAGACAAAAATGCCCTCTGAAATCTCTCGCGCTACGCGACAGATTTAGAGGTATCTGTCGCGCTACGCCACAGATTTAAAATCGCAGAAAATCAGTTTTAAGCCAAAAAGTCGAAAACCCTAGGAGGATATACGTTTTTGAACGGCTGGAGGTGACTAGGAGCTCGAGGAAAAGCTATTCTAAGGTGAATCAAACATTGGGAAAGCATTGGATTGAAGATTGAAGGCCTAGGATCAAGGAATTCGGGTGTTCTTCATTCGGTTTTCTTTGTTTTCTTTGTTTTCTTTGATTTCCATGTTTCTCTTTGGCTTTAATCAGATTATGGATTGTATTCATATGATGTTTCTTGGCTAAATCCTTTAGAACTACCTAGGTTTTGATGATTGCACATGTTTAACATTGGTTTTTATTGGTTTTGGATTGTGTTTATGTGATGAACTCATGATGTAACAAACTTGGATTGGATTATTGGATGTTTATGTGTGTCTATGATTGTTTATGGATTGATGATTTACTCCTTGTGTGCCTTGGTGAATGTCTTTCATGTAATAGGTACATGCTAGGTCAATTACTGTGTGTTTTTGATTATTGGATGGTTTACTACGTACGAGTTTACCATAGGAGTTATTATCTTGTTATAGATATATTAGATGTGCAACCAATCTTGATAGCCGTGAGGTGAGAGATTGTCGGTTTGTCTAGGGTGTTAGATTTACTAGTTTAGAAGCTTTGTGAGAAGATCTTTCTAGTTCATCTTATATCTTTGTTTACCGAATCCAATAGGACAACCCAAGTTATCCCTAGCATTTAAGAAAACTGTGACTTTCGCGCTGTGTGGTAGATTGTTCAACAGTTACTTCTTAGGTGTTTTGAGATTATCGTGCCGTGAGGTAGATTGTCTAGCGGATACATTTTGAGTATAATTGGATAACCTGTGAGGGAAATCCATTTAACCGGTGGTTTCACGGCTTTTAGGAATCTTAGTTGACAATCCTTGAGAAGGGTCGAGGGTGCTCTAGGTTTCCTTTGAGTTTAGTATTTTAAGATCCTGGTATCACATTGTTTCCATTACCGATAGATTCTTTGTTGAACATATGTAGGATTCATGCCTAGGTAGTGTTCTTTCCTCGTCTGATATTCGTTTCAGTTTAGAGTCTTCTCTTTAGTCTTTATTTAAGTTATTCTTAGTTGGTTAGAAAACCCCCCTTCCTTAATATTATTTTATTTAAGTACAAATTTTGTATAGATAAGTCCTAGAGTCTAGTTAGTACAGTCTGTAGAAGTCTGTGGGTTCGATATCCGGACTTACTTTTGTCTTGCTGCATACGATAGGTACACTTGCCTGTCGGTAGCTTAGGTTTTAAAGAGTCTAGATTTATTACTTTGTGTCTAGTTTTAGAGTCGGTTTTTAGTTAGTTTATTAGCTAAACCTAAAAAGTGTATTTGTGTTTTCAAAATAAGTAAAAGCATGTAACTCCCTTTATCAAATACTCCTAGATCCCAAAATGGTTAAGTAATATATAAATTCTAAGATTCCTTGCCTAGTTAACAAACCCAACCTAGCTAAAATTTTAAAGTTTGAATTTTTTTTATAACCGGGGAACCCACTTGCGTGGTAAACCCTGGGCCTCCTAATATCCGACTAACCGGGGAATAGGTAAACGCGGACGCAAGCACCTGGATCGGTGGCCTTATGGAGAAATTGTCACTCCTGTGAGTAGAACCCATAAATCTCAAGCTTAAAGCCTCAACACTTTTTACCACTAAGCACCACACAAGGTTAAGTTTGAATTTAAGCTAACACTAAATAGTTAATTGGAAATAACCATAATTGAATGACTAATCAAACCATTGATAATCGATCATTGGTTTTGGTTATCATTACTAGTTTATGGTTAACTGAAATTTTGATATGGTTGTTGTCATGGTTCACGATAATGATGGATCGGGAAAAAAAAATTATGATGGTAGGATTTTTTTTAGGTGATAATATTTTTATTCTATAGGACCGATTTAACTCCAGTCGGGTCACTCAAATAAATGATAAACTAAACTAAATCACAAATATATAATAAAAGTCACATCTTGTTGATTATAATGATATGATAACATCAGTTTTATTTCGACAAAATTCTAAAGAAAACTATTCAAATAAATAAATTTGATACTATAGATGGTGAAGGTCCAAGTATTTTTTGAAAAATTATTCCATATAAGCTAAATATAAAAATTATATCCAAATCAACCAATTTTGTTATCATGTTAACAAGTTTCGAGACCACGTTAGTATACAAAATTGTTGTAAAAAAATAAAACTAACAAATAAGCAAACAAAATTCATAAAGTATTAAATATGGACATAATCTAATAAAAATAAATGCAAAATTAAATTCAATATAAAAAGTGGGTCTTATTATTTTTTAAGTGGTTATAAGCGATTTTATATTGAACTAATTGTTAATTGATAAGACTATTGGGTGTGCCAAGGCGCCCCAATCACTCCACGTGTGCGCCACGTAGGCGCCACATAAGCACTCACCACAACCACTCACCCCACCATTTTGGTGGAAATGCCCCATTAACCCACTCACTCCACGTCATCATTCCTTTTTAATTTAAATTGAGATATAATTAATAAAAACAAATTACAAATTAATAAAAAAATTACAAACTAATAAAAAAAATTAATAAAAAAAATACAAACTAATAAAAAAAATTAATAAAAAAATTACAAACTAATAAAAAAAATACAAATTAATTATCTCTATATTTATTACGAATTTTATCCTTCTCCCGCTCGGAGGTGGCGTGTTAGGGTTTCGGTTTGGTGGAGTGTTTGGGTTATAGTAATTTGGGTTTTGGTTGGGATCCATGAAAATTATTTTTTTGGTTAAGAAAGTTTAAAATGGGAAGAGTGAGTATTTTTTTGTATTGAATGTTAGAAATGGGAAATATTTTTTTGGGTTTAATATGTGAATGGTGGGTTTAAATAGGTAAAAAAAAATTATTTTTTTTTCTTTACCCTTCCCAAAGCCAACGGCTAAAAAAATAACTGTTGCCTCCCCCTTCACGCCGTTGTTCCAGCCACACGCATCACCCACGCCCCGATCACGCCATGGGGGGGCGGTGTGCCACGCCCCTCCACGCCCATGACCACGCCCCTTCACCCGCCACACTGGAGGGTCTAATTAGGTTTAGTGGGTTATTTTGGTATTAGTTTATTAGTTTTGGTTTTAAAATAATTTTAAATTGAGCTTCATTTGAAGCGTCAAAATTTCATAAGAATCGGTTACAAAAATTATCAAAGGCTGTCAGCTATGATTAGCTAAATAACATATATAACATTGAAAAAGGTTCATGAAGTGAGTTGAACTTCATACCCACAATATGGGTTCCCTTGATTCATGGCTAGTTAATGCTAAAATTAAAAAAAAAATGACAATTTTGAAAAATGAAAATCGTTTTCTTGAAAAGGAACTTGAGATAAGAACCGGATGTGTTGTTGCGACAAACATGCGTGATCAAAAGTTTAAAACGAGTAGGGAGGTTGGACGTAAATTTACATTTCATAACTTTGGTGATAAATATTAGTATGTTGGTTAAAAAACTAATGCTCGCATATTTGATAAATTCTTTCTAAAATTATACTATTTGAATAAATAAGTTTTCTAATAACATTTCTGTATGAAAAAAAAATCAAATAAAGCTACAGCTTTAAGCATGGTTTTTCTTTTTTACGGTTAAGCTTATTACCACTTAAATTACACTATAATTACACCCTTGTATGAGATTGAACACATGACATCCTATTCTAAGAGGCAAAACCTGTGACGGAGCTCCAAAAAAGCTCGGAGGGGACCGGAGGATTTTTAGGATGAATACAGAGGAGGCCGATGGATTTTTAGGATGAAAACAGAGGTGGCCGAAGGTTTTTTAGAAAAAACACGAAAGGAACCGACGGATTTTCCGACAAAATACTATTATATCGACCCTGAGCAAGGCTCTACAAAGAGGGCTAGTCTCACATTAATCCCGGGTATTTAAGCATATATAGCTTCAATCTCTTGATATTTTATTTGACATTATTGGTCCATATTAATTAGTAACCAGTGCTTAAGGTTTTAGTCCTTTAGACTACCCACCGCACATGAGCCGCTGGCTCAACGGGAACACATCTTTCGGCGGGCATCCACGGGAACACTCCCCCCCTTTCAGCAGCCCCACCCAACAGCCTTCCACGGCCCCCTTCCCCTGCTGCATTCTCGCTTTCTGATTGGTGCAACTCTCTTTCTTGCTTTATGATTGGTGCCAAGATAACAGGGGGAAGAGTTTTTAGTGGGATGATGGCGTGTCATGAAATTTCGGTGGGGAAGGATTTTCAGTGGGATGACCGCTGTGATTGGGCATGACCCGCACATATGTGAACATAGTCACAGCGTGAATGAAGAAGATAGAAGAATAAAATGGGGTGATAATAACACATATGATGATAAAAGGGTGATAATATTGGTTATTGATGTAGCGTATACGTGACGCCTACATAAAATGATAAGTAGTGACCACCATACATGGTCTTTGTAATAACATTTGACACATAATATTAATTAAAAGAAAAGAAAAGAAACTTATATAATTTGTCGTATGTAGCTCATTATCCTTGGTATATATTCATTCTTTAATGTTTATTTATATTCACACTGTTAATGAAATGATCCATCATTTGATTTGATGCATCAAATAATCTTTCTTCAAATATTTAAGAACTAGTATACAGGACCCGTGCGTTGCGGCGGGGTCTGATATACTGACGAAAAAAACCAACAGAACATGAAGTTAAAATCGTGTACAATAAAATGCACGAAAATACCCTATACAATATCTATAATGTAAGCTTTGAAACTAATGGTTGAAGATTAAGAACTTAATTAATAGTAAAGAATGTGATTACAGAATACTTAAAAAAAAGGCCATGCGTAAATGTAGAATTTATAAATGATAGAAATATTATAAAATTATTAAATGTAAATCGTATATATATGTAGTATATATAATACTCATGGTTTATAAAATTATTAAATCTAAATTGTTTGTGAACTAATTACGATCAAAATGATATAAACGATACAAATATTTGATAATGTACGGATGCGTTATAGTCATGTAAACAACGCGCAAAATTTCTGTGACCGTTTGGGTTAGAAATTTATATAAACATTCATGAGGCCATTGCGATCAAATTAATATAATTATGACATATATCAGATAACCTAATGACGCGTTAAAATTATGTGAACATTAAAAATATGTGAGTAAAGTGAGAGGGGGCTTTAAAAATAAGAGTTCAAAGTTCATGGTTATAAATGAAAATTTCAAATTAATTGAAAATCATTGAAATCTATCTTTTGATCATTAGACGCGGTAGTGAATAGTGATTATGTGAGGGTTTGTATCATGTGAAAACCCGGTATAAGAAAGAAAACCCTTAAACCCTATCTGGACCATTAATTTGAACTTTTGAAAATAAAATATGTAGTACACATTAAACTTGAATAAAAAATTAGGTTTTGGATAAACAAATCAGTTTTAATGTGGGTTAATGTAGACCACATATTTATTTTCAAGATTCCAAATCAACGACCCAGATAGGGTTTAAGGGTTTTCTCTCTAAGATCGGGTTTTCACATGATAGAAACTCTATATATATATATATATATATATATATATATATATGTATGTTTGTGTGTGAGATGTTGGGGCCCACCGTGTGTGTGTGTGATGTTGGGTGTGTGTGTGTGTGGAAAAGTGAACGCCCCATTGTGTGTGTGATGTGTGTGCATGTGTGTGTGTGATGTTGGGTGTGTGTGTGATGTGTGTGTGGAAATTGAATAGTGGAAACTGAATAGTATGTATGTATTGTTTAATGCTGAAGGGACTTGTATATGTTGCATCAGAATGAGTAAAGGAGAGAATAATGTTTTTGTGAGGGGAAGAATATTTACAAATTAATACATATAATAATATCCGGTTATTTAAAGAACTACAAGACATTATGTTTTTTTAATAGTAAATTTATCTTATTTATACTGTTAAACTATTTATAGCTAAAAATAAATCTTGTTTAGCTTGAATTACTAAACTACTATTTGAAAAGAAAAACATATAACAAGTGGGATAGTATTTAAATGTTAAAAGGGGTATGTTATCAGCGCATAAAAAAATAAAAATATCCATATCGCTTTAGGCTTATATTTTTGAGTTCCAATTTATTTATGTAATAATTTTTGGAAATTGGAACCATAGTTGTTTTCATCCCATGGCCCCACTCCCCAAGTACGGTAGGAGTCTGTTCTTTTCATTATCATAATTTTTATTTGTTGTCATTGATAATTGTGTTTACTTTATTTGGTCTTTCTTTCACTTTTAATATGATTATTAAATGGATTTTAAGTTTTTTTATTTGTTATCAATATCGTTGTATCTAAAGCATCATTTTTATTTCATTAGGATAAAAGTAAGATTTATGTTTGTTACATTCTTTTATACCCTACTAATAAGTAAGAATTTATTTTTAATAATTTTTATTAAAAAGCTTATAATCATTTTATAAATTATATAAAAGCCAAAATTCTAAATCTAATCTATTATTCTTTAGACCCTATCAGAGACACGATCTTTTTTCACATGAAAAAATATGGTCTTTGCCTTTTTAGAACCTTAAAGTTCTCTTGAAATATAATATATAAATAGTCTTAAATCAAGTGTATACTCAAATCTCTTGTCTCATGTTAATGTTTATTTCAAGTTCTCATTATATTTTAAATGAATTTAGTTATACTACAATGACAATTATGACATTAATATAACCAACATTAATCGCATCATCATTGCAATTCATCAAACCCAAAACATGATCACAACCTTAAATGGATGTTTGAGGCCTCAAACATAGACTACTAAAAGGTCATGCCTGATAAAAACTTCATAAAATTGACACAACAAACACATTTTTGTGTATTTCACATTTTTATTATAAGAATATAGCGCATAACAAAATTTTACAAATTATCTCATGTAATTTAGTTATGTACTACAACAAGACAAAAACATCACATACAAAACTATATCCTCTTTCACAATCTTGTCATATTTCACATGAGTTGTTTAAGTACAAACTAAAATTTATAATTCTAATATGATTAAAAGATATAATTATTATTGTTTATTCTTTTTGTTCCTTTTCAGACCGTGGGGTGTGCCACATGAATGGGCGTGAATGAGTCGTGGATGGGCGTGGCACACCGCCCCCCTAGGGGCGTGGGTCAAGTGGCGTGGATGGGGTCACGAAGAGAAGTGATATCTCTCTTTCTCTCTCTCTCTCTCTTACACACACACTCACGCTTTCTCTCTCTCTTTCTCTCTCTCTCTTACACACACACACTCACATATATATATATATATATATATAAAAGTTTAAAAAAGGGATGATGACGTGAAGTGAGTGGGTAATGGGGCATTTTCACCAAAATGGTGGGGTGAGTGGTTGTGGTGAGTGCTTATGTGGCGCCTATGTGGCACACACGTGGAGTGAGTGGGTGCCTTGGCACACCCAATAGTCTCACTGTTTGTACTTACTTTTCTTTCATAAAATAAGGAAAATGAAGTAAACCATAAGCCAGTTCAAACTCAAGTTATTTAAAAGTATTTAGAAATAAAAATAAGATAAGTTTATCATTTAAGAAGGGAAAGAAAAAAAAAACATATTGGGTCAAACCATGGAAAAATTAGTTTTTTTTTTTTCATTTAGAAATTAAAAACAAAATATGCATAGCATAATTAAATCATTGGGAATCAGGAGCGAACACATAGTTCGAGACACCCAACGCTGCAAGAACAAATTTAATGCAAAAATTGACAATTCAACAGCGTAAATTGCAAATTCAAAATCAATCTAGGAGTTAAGTATATAAAGGATCATGGATATCGATGGATTAAACATATAAAAGTAGCATCATAATTTCAGTTTCACATATCCGATTCATGAAGATCACAAACAGTTTTCAAAATAAAGTATCAAAAGGAAAACTAACAACTGAAAATCGCTATCTCCTAGGCAGCTTTGGCTGTACAAGGAGCATGACGATTGATCATCCTCATTATCGATATTAAACATTACCAGATCTGATGATCTAATAACAGCTTCAATTTCTCCTGCCTCGCCGTCGATTTCACCCCCCGGTAGATCGCTTCTGTTTTCCTTTTTTGCTGTCTTCATTTCCTCTCTTCTCCGATCATGATCTGCAATTCTGTTTCAAATCATACATCAGAAAACACAAATCAAACCGCAAAAAGTGTGCGTGTAGTGTGTGTATCGTTCACATAGAAAAAGGTAAAGAGAGAGAGACTCTTTAGAGAGAGAAAGATGATGATAGCGAGTGACGCCGGAGAGGCAGAGAGGGAGGCCGTAGGTGGCTCGGATGTTGAAGATCGACTGCATTGGTGATCTGGCGATGGTTTGAAAGGGGAAATAATTGGAAATAAATGGTGATGAAGACGGATAATTATATTGAGGAAGAATTTCTAGGGCTATGCAAAAGGTATTATTATTATTAGTTTACCTCTGCTAAAAATAAAAGACTATCCCAAAATAGGAGTTGTTAGGGTGACGTGACACTTATAACAAACGAAACGTCGTCCTTTAGGTGTTGTTAAGGCCGTTACAAAGCTTTTAGTTAGAACTTAGAAGTGTGTAATAGGGGGTGGCTACTCGGGTGACGAGAGTGTCAAGGCGCTCCCTTCATGACACATAACGCACAACGTGTACTGAGAGGAAGAGAAAAGGGTGGTAGGTAGGTGAAGGATAAGGCTGAAAAAATGGGCGGCTTGGGTCGGACAAATGAGTTTAATCCAACCTGATTAGACCAGAGAACCAATATACTTTGGTAGAAACACACAACAGTCTACACTATTCAGTCATCATTTGTTTTTCACAACCACTGATAGGATCGATCATTTGCACTCTTTGTTTGTATTCAAGTTTCTTAATTCAAAAATAAACAAGGCACAGTCACAACTATCACCTCCTGAGGTTTTTATTCCTGCAATTATAAAGAATTAAGGGTTTTTTCTCATATAAATATCGTGTGTTCAGTTGTTTGTTTTGTTTCATATTTGCAATATCCATATGGATCCTTTGGGATACTTTCCACGAAACACGCATGCAAACTTATTTTCTAATTATAAAGCATAATATCACACTTAACTAATTCGGTTTTTTTATTAATTTTTACCTGAAACTGTCTCGACCTCCTGTCATGTATTAAGAAAAATGTATAATAAAAAGATATAATAATGAAAAGATGGATCGTGATAAAGATTTACTTTATTAGTTTTTTTTTTAAAGAAATTAAAACATAGTTGGTGATGATAATGTGGTTAAGCAAGAAAATGACCATGAAAGATATGGTGATATATTGAGCGTCACTTGGTAAGTTAAATCTATGTATACTTAGCCTTATGATATAAACAACTCAACTTACTCTTAAACTAGTTGATTGATTAAAAACATAAATTAAGTTAAAAATATAAGAATTAAGAGTCTGACCTAGAGTCTAAACTTAAAGTTTGGTTGGTATAGAGCTTAGTTTTAAGCTTGAATAATCTCATTATTTTAAACAAACATTCTATTGTTCTTGTTAAAAAAAACTAATTTTTATACATAAATAATTAACAAAATCCGGTGAAAACGAGACAATGGACTTTCCTGATCGTCTTCCCCCCTTCTATATAAATGTAATTATGTATAACAATATAATATTAATTTAATAAATGAGTTACACTTGAGTTCATATTAAGTTTGAAAATTTTCTTACGAACAAAGCTTAAGTTATGAATATTTTATCCGGTTTGTTCACAATTCTACTTACAAAGTAGCAAGTCGTACTAGAAATAACAAAATATACTATACCATGTAATAATATCTAAAAAGTAATCACAAAGTTACAAACTGTTTTAAAAATATTAAAACATATTATAAGATAACAAGCATCAAAAAAGTATATTCGTATGTGGAGTTTTCTTTCACTACTATGTATAAACTAGTGGATTACCAACTATATGTTGCGACAATAACCAACACGATCACGTGTATTTAATGCAGATAAAAGAATGCTGCTATGATTGCCACACTATTATAATACCTTAGAACATACTTTATTGTATAATTAAACGTCACATTAAACGTCACTTCACCATAATATCTGAAAGCATTACCAATAAAAGCCAAGTAAAAAAACGAAGGACAAAATAAGAGGAAAAAAATTAACCCCACTAAAAAACAAAATAACAATTAACCATGTATTTTCTTTTAGTTTATATAATAATTTCATCTCTTTTCTTTCAACATATATAACTTTATAATTCCATAGTTGTTTATGTTTCATGGATTAATCTTTTAGTTTCAAAGATAAACATAGTATTTAATCTACTTGCTACTTCTTAAATCTTGAAATAATTCAATTAGCTTTAGAGGTCATGTTATTTTGTATCTAATTATAAAAATGCGGTTCAAAAACATTGTATCCGGGTTTCTGTTTTAAAATTTTAAAAATATCTATAATTACCTATATATACAAAGTACAACTTAGGGAATAGTAATGGGTACTGATCCAAAGATCCGACTCATTTGATGGTCGTGGATATGCCCCGAGATCCAGTGAGGTTGGGCCGTCAAAAGAAAGGGAGGTCGATGGAAAACGAGAGGGATGAGAGGCTCGCCACTCCTCCGATGTCTTTCTACCTTCCAAATCCTCCCCTTTTTCAATAGTTCATTAGCTCTGCAAATACACAAGATCCTCCTTTTCCGATCTTCATCGGCACTCACGACCTTTCGCTGGAGGAGATGGAGTACATCATAAAGAGCATAGTTAGTCATGAGAGACAAGAATTGCTGCATGTTCTTCCTTTGTTTTAGCAGGAATATGGGTTTTCAATCTACCCTTCATCTCTTTCTCTTCCTCTGCAGAAATCGGTCATGATGAAGAAAACCCCATTTTTCATCAACGAGAGCTTTTCATCGCACTGTCTGCTAGCCCTATCCCTAGCCTTCCACCAGCACCTACTCTTGGCTATCTCGGCCGGTTGATCGCTTATTTATGTTGGCTGTTAACCGGTGCAAGTACAGTATCCACTGACTGCCACCACCAACATCCGCAGCCTTCAGCTTCCACTGCCAACAACTCATCCACGGCTGTCACAGGCGTATGTCGGTGATGCATATGAAGATGATCAAATTTCTTAGCAAATCATTCCTGCTATTTCTTGAATAGGTTCTTTATTTACAATATTTTGTTCATGGTCGCATAATAAAGATTTTAAGTGGCAATTTAAATAGGTACTCAATTTCTTTCTTTCTTTTTTCTTTTTGGTGTTAATTAGTTTTAACTCTCAATTTCATCGGAACCCAAATCATATGTAATTTCATTTTTTTTCAAGATTTTGTTACTTTCTTGATTGTTGAGTTCTTGCTGGATTTCTGTTTTGCACGTGCTTTGTTCTTGGTTTGTTTCTGTTCTTTTGGTCCGTACTACTTTGTGGTTGTCATGATGTGCCCTCCAAGTGTTTGTAAGAATGTCTGCATTCATTTTGATGTATTGAAGTGTTTTTAATCCTTAATGTGAGGCATGTCGTTGTGTTCTTGATTGTTTGCTACAAATGTTCTCTTCCATAATGTTTTCACATTATTACGTGTTTGTTTTTATGTTGCTTCATGAATGCCTATGGTGTGTTCTTTTTGCTGCATTGATTACGAATTTGGATACAATTTCCGTTTAACCTGTGCACACATGTTTAAGAAACATGTTTAGGTTATTCTGTTAAAGCTAGAATGCACAAATCTAACCCACTAGGTGATTTCACCACTCCTACCTACTAACTCCGGCTATTAATCACACTTCTGCTTCAAGAATGAAACGACTGAGGGTGAAATACTTCTCCATAACGGTTGAGTTCTTTGGGATGCAGTGCAATTTACTTCGATTCATAGGTTGGTAACTTCATTGTTTTGGTTCTTCACGCATGGTCGCATGGGCAAGTAGGTTTCCCTCATTTTCGTCTTTGTTTCACCCTACAATATTCCTGGCAGGTCCAATCAAGCCTCCTATGTATGTTGAATGAAAAAGGCAATTAAGATTGTAAGCCCCTCTCTATTAAAAAGCAACAGAGGAATAGTGAAAAATAACGTCATATGAATATGAATTTGATTGAACCAGTGTGGAGGCGGTGAACACTGCGGTGACAAATCGGTTAATCGGAGCAGGCGTTGATGGATAAATCGATTGATACCACAAGTCGATTGCAACCGCCCTCCGTTCAAGTGCGTTTTTCGTTTCGTGGATTTTGAATTTGTTTTTTTAACTAATTTTCTCTTAGAATTATATGATGATTTATGCTTATGCGTTGATTGCCTTAGAAACTACAAATACATGCCATTTGTGAACTTATTCACTTGCCATGTGATGATTCGTGATCCTGGTATTTGCCGCACATAATTTAAATATATATTTGTTTCTTTATTACTGATGCAGTTTCTCACGCAATCAAGTTGGATCAACAGAATCAAAAACACAAGAACAGCTCAAGAACTTGAGTTAATAATCAAAATAAATCAATCAATGCATTCCTCCCAAAAGGGTTACGAATTAATAGAGTTCCAATCCCATAAAAATAGGAAACAAACTAACAAACTAATTAATTAAAATTTAAAAACGATAAAAGAAAATAAATAAAATAAAGCAAATAAATAAAATAAAGCAGCTCCAAAGTTTATCCCAGATCTTGCGTCTCTTCCTCCCCATTACTCGGACCACCTCCTTGTCGAACTGTGCCCGGCATTGCATCATTCCCCCCCTCTTCGAAAAGACTCGTCCTCGAGTCTAAAGGATCATCTAACTCTGGGAAATAAGGAGATAAATCTGCCACATTGAAGGTGGCAGACACGTTATAGTGACCTGGCAAATCAATCTTGTATGCATTATCATTAATTCGAGCAAGAACACGAAAAGGTCCATCCGCACGGGGCTGTAACTTCCCAGCTCTGCCTCGTGGAAAACAATCCTTACTGAGGTGGATCCAAACAAGGTCCCCGACTTGAAAAACAACTTTTTTTCTTTTGATATTTGCACGCCTCTGGTACACAATATTATTATTGGAAATCTGTTCCCTCACTTGTTGATGGATGGACTTGATTTGTTCGGCCCGATCATTGCCCTCAGTACTAAAATGGTCAATGACCGTTAAAGGTGCCAAATCAAGAGGGGTGAATGGGTTGCGACCATAAACAATCAAAAACGGACTCATGCCTGTTGACCGGTGTGTGGACCTGTTGTAAGCGAATTCAGCTTGCGGTAATACGAGATCCCACTGCTTGGGATGGGATCCCACCAAGCTTCGCAACAGATTGCCTAGGCTACGATTTGTGACCTCCGTTTGATCGTCGCTTTGTGGATGGTGAGCACTACTGAAGTGTAACCGTGAGCCCAAGCGTTTCCATAGAGTTCTCCAAAAATGCCCAATGAACTTAACATCCCTGTCGGAGGTGATGGTTTTTGGAACGCCATGCAGGCGAACTATCTCAGCAAAATAAAGGCGCGCCACTTGACTGGCATCATACGTTTTAGCACATGGTATGAAGTGCGCCATTTTGGAGAAACGGTCGACAACAACCATAACAGAGTCTTTTTGTCGCTGTGTGCGGGGAAGTCCCACGACAAAATCCAAGCTGACCTCCTCCCACGGGCTGTCTGGAACAGGTAAGGGTGTATACAGGCCGGCATTGGAGTGTTGCATTTTGGCGGTGTGGCAAATTCGGCACCTATCAATTACCCGGGCGACGTCTGTGCTCATCTTTGGCCAAAAAAACCGCTCCTTTAGGAGTTTCAAGGTTTTGTCTCGTCCAAAATGGCCGGCTAGAGCACCCTGATGGCCTTCTAAGATGATGGCGTCTCGTAGTGAACACTTGGGAACGCATAGACGGACACCCTTGAAGAGGAACCCTTGATGTCTCGAATATCCATTGGTTGGGTTGGCCTGGCAAGAGGCCCACAAGTTGGCGAAGTCAGGGTCATCAGGATAAAGGTTGCAAAAGGATTCAAAGGCATCAATCTGTACATTCAAGGATGTGAGGAGGCTACGTCGGCGGCTGAGGGCATCTGCCACAGTGTTGGTGCTTCCCGATTTGTGCTTAATCACGAATGAGAAATCTTGGAGAAACTCGACCCACTTAGCGTGACGAGGGTTGAGTTTTTGCTGCCCCTGGATGAACTTCAGTGCTTGGTGATCAGAGAATAAGATGAAATCATTCGGGAGGAGTTAGTGGCGCCAATATTCGAGGCTGCGGATGATGGCGTAGAACTCTTTATCGTACGTGCTATACTTTTGCTTGGCATCATTAAGCTTTTCACTGAAAAAGGCTATTGGTCGATGGTTTTGGCTGAGGACACCTCCAATGCCAAACCCGGAAGCGTCGCACTCTACTTGAAAGGTAGCTTGGAAGTCAGGTAAGGCCAGTACAGGGGCTTGGGTACAGGGGCTTGGGTGACCCTTGTCTTGAGGTCTTCAAAGGCTGCGGCTGCTTTGGGTGTCCACTGGAAGTGTTTTCCTTTGAGGCAATCGGTAATTGGGGCCACAATGGAGCTGAAGTTCCGGATGAACCTTCTGTAAAAGGAGGCTAGCCCATGGAAACTTCTGACTTCGTGAAGAGTGGTGGGTGTGGGCCAGGTGGTGATTGCTTTGATCTTTGTTTCATCCATGCGAATTCCTTTTCCTGAAATAAGATAACCCAAGAACAAGACCTCATGTGATAAAAAGTGGCATTTGCTGCCATTGGCATATAATTTTTGTTCTCTTAGGATTGAAAAAACCTGGTGTAAATGTTGGAGGTGTTGTTGGAGGTCCTTGCTGAAGACGAGGATGTCATCAAAATAGACGACTACGCAGTGACCGATAAGGTTTTTAAACACATGGTTCATCAGCCTCATGAAGGTGCTTGGTGCGTTGGATAAGCCGAATGGCATTACCATCCATTCGTAGAGTCCATCCCTTGTTTTAAATGCGGTCTTCCATTCGTCTCCCGGCCTCATTCTTATTTGGTGGTAGCCGCTTCGTAGGTCGATCTTAGAGAATATTTGGGCACCACACAACTGGTCCAACAAGTCCTCGAATCGAGGGATGGGGAACCGGTATTTGACAGTTATTTTGTTGACCGCCCGGCTGTCAATACACATTCGATAGGACCCATTGGCTTTAGGTACGAGTAAAGCGGGTACGGCATAGGGACTCATGCTTTCCCGAATGAGTCCTTTTTCCAATAGCTCCGTCACTTGCCGATGGAGTTCTTCGAATTCTTTCGGGTTCATCCTGTAGGCTGGCTTGTGAGGGATTACGGAACCGGGTAGGAAGTCGATACAGTGTTGTATTTCTCGCATGAGGGGTAGGCCGGGGGGAATAGCTTCTGGAAAAACATCCTTGAACTCGGTCATGAGGGGTTGGAGGTCGGTGGGCATTGCCGGGCCCTCTGAGTTGCCTTCTGTGATTACCAAGGCCAGCATGATAGGAGGTTTTACTTGTCGGGTGAAGTCTAGGAAAGCTGACTTCTCAAGGATGAGAGCTTCAGTTCCTGTCTGCCGTGTATCTAGGGGTGCTAGGGTGACGTTGATACCATCCTTCTTGAAGGAGTAAGTGTTGCTAAAGCCATCGTGTCTCGTCTTTCGATCATATTGCCAGGGCCTTCCGAGTAGGATGTGGCATGCGTCCATGGGGATAACCTCGCACCAGATTTCGTCCGAGTATTTGTTGCCGATTGTAAACTGAACAAGGCATCTGTGAGTGACTTTAACAATGTTGCCTTTTTTTAGCCACGTCAACTGGTAGGGGTCGGGATGGGGATCGACGGGTAGTTCGAGTTTCTCCACCATGTTGGTAGCAACCATGTTTTCACAACTTCCACCATCAATGATGATGGTACAGACTTTGCCTTTTGATGTGCATCGAGTTCTAAAAATATTGTTGCGGAGCCATAACGTATCATCGAGAGTCTTTGTTGGTTCAGTGCTTAGGACTCTCTGGGATATGAGGACTTCTCCCTGATCTGGATAGATGACTTCGTGGTGATTCGGTTCCGGTTGGTCGTCTTCGGTGTCATAAGCCGGCTCCATCTCTTCAGTGAGAGTGACAAACTGTTTGTTGGGGCACTCTCGGGCAAAGTGGCCGAGTCCTTGACAACGGTAGCATCGGGTGACCTTGGTGGGGTTCGAAGGACTGGTCACCGACGAGTTGGACGCACTGGATCCTTCGGCCTTGGTTCCTCCCCCTCTAAAATTGGATGGGCCACTGTTGGACCCACTGTTCTTGGATGGTTCCGGGCGTACAGGACCATACCTGTTGGCATTTGCCTTTGGCCTGGCTTTTAGCTGTTTCTCGACCTTTAAGGCTAATTGGCAGACATCATTATACGACCAATAGGGTTGAAGTTGGATGATATCAGACAGTTTGGGACGTAGCACTCCCAAGAACCGAGCAATCACCTGTTCTTCCTCTTCTTCCGCCCCGCAGCGCATTCGAAGCCTGTCAAATTCGTTGATGACCTCTTCGACAGTGGAACTTCGTTGCGTGAGGTTATGGTACTCAAGGAAAGCATCTTGACGATAGTTAGAGGGTAGAAACTTCTCCCGAAGGAGCTTTCGCATCTTGTCCCATGACTCCACTTTCGATCTACCTTCTTGGGCTCGTTTTTTTTTTGAATGTTCCCACCAAAGGGAGGCGTGTTTTCGGAGCTTAATAGCCACAAGCTTAACTTTGTATTTGTCGGGGATATCGCGCAGGTCAAACACCCGCTCGACAGTGTGGAGCCAGTCAAGGAACTCATCGGGTTGGGCGCGACCATCGAACTCTGGCACTTCAATCTTTAACCCCAGGCTGCGTAGAGGATCAAAGCTTTCCACTTCTCGCGGTCGGCCTCTCTCGAATGGGTTCCCCCGTCCCGGTCGTGCGAAGGGGTTGTGATGATCCCCTCCCTCGCCCCAACCCACGGAATCAGTTTCGGTTTCCTCCAGACGGTCTTCGTTTAAGGATTCCAATTCTCGGATTCAGTTTTGGAGACGAGCGATCTCCTCCACATCTCGTGGATCTCGCCTCAGGTCTTCCGGGCCCCGATCGGCCTGCCGGCGGCGATGTCTACGGTCACCGTGTGCATCCATGGCTCTGATACCAACTGATGCAGTTTCTCACGCAATCAAGTTGGATCAACAGAATCAAGAACACAAGAACAGCTCAAGAACTTGAGTTAATAATCAAAATCAATCAATCAATGCATTCCTCCCAAAGGGTTACGAATTAATAGAGTTCCAATCCCATAAAAATAGGAAACAAACTAACAAACTAATTAATTAAAATTTAAAAACGATAAAAGAAAATAAATAAAATAAAGCAAATAAATAAAATAAAGCAGCTCCAAAGTTTATCCCAGATCTTGCGTCTCTTCCTCCCCATTACTCGGACCACCTCCTTGTCGAACTGTGCCCGGCATTGCATCAATTACTTTCCTTACCCAATGTTTTATACTCAGCGTAAAAATGGGTGTTTTTATCATGGAGTATGCCATCTTCATTCATAAAATTGGGAACTATAGGTGAATTCTTATTGATCAAGGTTCGCATAACTTTGTTTTTTTAACTTTTTGCCTCAACAAACTTTGTGTCACATGTGGTTTTATGAATTTTTTTTTTGAATATTGATGTTTTTGTGATGAATGCATATTGGTGTTAGGTTCATTCAATTTTTGATGTGCATCTTATTGTTTAAATTTGGATGTTACTTTATTAATCAACAAAGTTGAAATTTTAGCAAATATTATTTGGTTATTTCCTTTGATTTATACAGTCTTGGAAGAGAACTAATATTTTGTACATGGCTTGCTAATTCATTTTAATTTGTAAGTGTTCACGCAAATTGATTTCACCCAGGTGTTTTTCAAGGTTAAAAATAAACTCATAGATTCATGTAATATGTTTAGTGACTACTTGAAACCTTTGCCTACATATGCAAACACATTGCTCAAAAACTTTAATTGTTATGTTTTATTCTCATGTTAGGATACTTGGTTTGTTTGCATACAGCGGCCTCTTTTTTGAGGCAGATTTCGCTGAATAAGTATGATCGGATAGATGATTAGTTTTTATGTTAAGAGGAAAAATTTTAGGTATGCTAACATTGTTTGATTGTGAGGCATAAGAAATCCAATGGAATATTACGTGTGCTATGGCTCAACATAATAAATTTGTATGTTTTGAATCCATATGATTGATGCAGCTGCATGGATGGCTGGTCACAAGAACAAGAAGAGAGTGTATCTGTTGTCCAATGAATTTAAGAGACAGAAGGAAAAAAAAAGGGCACATAACATGAATACTTAACTACTAAATAGGAAGTTGCTAGATGCCATTGTTTTTTTTGACATTTTGTATCCTAAACTAAACATCGTGATGTTTCAATTTCTGATGGATGTCACTCATTACGGGCATTTTTGGTTTGTGTCCAGCTCCCCCTAAGAGAAAAGGTAACTATTTATCTGTTTGTTAGTGTAAACTGTTACGTGGAATTCATTTATTATCTTCTTAGTTCTTTTGTGTGTTAATTATGTTTTGTTGTTTAGTCTGGTAATGCAAGGAGTAGGGTGTCTATGAGTAACTAACAATGGATCATACGTTTTGTTTATCAAGTTTAAACATGCATTAAAGTTGAAGCATCCTTTTGATACGTTTAAGCAATTTACTTTTGTTTTTTGGTGTTGTGCTAAATTCACTGATGTTTCATATTGTCATGTTAATTTTGGTCTTTGCTAAACATAGTAAAAACTAACTTAACAGGTGTTAGCTTTAGCAATCCTTTCTGGCGCAACGCGCCAGGGTAGTTTACTAGTTTATTTACAATTTACAATTATCCTTTCCTTTTAGTCCTTTAAAAGTAGACATAGTGGGCCTTGTTTTGTATAAAAGCGTGCTTCCAATTAGGTTTTGGGACCAGCCCGAAATATAAATCATAAGAAATTATTTTTCATTTGAGAAACAAAATAGAAACATGTCTTATCGATCTCCAAAAAGAAATAAAACATAGTTTCTTACATTCTTACATATTCCAACCAAATTTAGGTTCTTTTAACTCAGAAAAACAAAACCAAAAACCAGATAGAAAGACGTTTTAGAAAATCTTCGAATGCCTATAATTCGTATTTTTAAAGCACTCTAACTTTGTGTACTATGATCAACTGGTAAATTTTACATGATAGTAACCAAATTTTTTATTTGTTCTACTCAAATTACTATGTAATTTTTTTTCATAACAAATAGGTGAGCACACGTGCATAAAATATGATCCCAGAAAATTTCGACTTAAGCTTTATAATGCATTTCATTTAGAAAGATGAAAACTCATTATATATGTTAAACATGCTTGTTTGTTTCCTAGTTGCATCACAAAAATCATCAATATTTAGTTTGCATGCAATTAGCAAACCTCCTAAATGCTGAACGATTAATTCTTTACAATTTCATGCCGATCATGATTTCTGATGCGTACCCATTTATGACATGAAAACATCACGACTAGTCAAGTGTTAATTCAAAAGAAACTAAGTGAGTTAACCTCATTGACCCTCGGTTCAGTCCCAAATCAAAGCGGAAATTTCCAAATTTTTTACATACCATGCGTATGGTTGGGTGTATCAGTGGACGTAAACAGAATTATTTGGGCGTATGATACCAATTTGGGCGTTAGATTTTCTTCGAAATCACTCAAAAATCCTACACTCAGATCAACATGTTACCGTTACTATTTAAATTTTTTTTTTTTTTTTTTGCATATGAGTATCAAATGATTACGGTCATTTTAATTGAAAAATTATAACAGCGGATTAACAACATATTTAATCGAGATTATATACTCCAAACCTATATCAATTATATGGATGCAATTCAATCTACGTTTCGTTCCTCGGTCAAATCATTTGACTATTTGAGATTACAATTTGACATTTCCATGAATTACACAGAACAAGATTGTAAATTTCTTCTAAAAAGGAATTTAAAAAGTAAAAAATATGAGAATGATTGTGTGATTGATATGCGTGATTTTTTTTTATTTTTTTTAAAATATTATTTTGGATTTATGAGAATATCATGTGGATTAAATTATTTCCATGTAATCGAGTGAGAAACGGAATGTCAATTGTAAAAGTTTTTAATCAATATATTTTTTTAATTCCTTTTGACTAGATTGTCACATCACTAATTATTTAATCCATGCAAGCATTACAATTTAAAATAAAAAGTAACAACATTGTGACTTGATACCTACACAAGAATTAGAAAATAGAAGTTGTCTTGTGGTAAACATCAGCTAATATATTTACTATAAAACTTTTCGTATTTAGAACAATAGAAAATCGAAAGCAAAAATTGAGGCATAAAAACTAGCTATGTTGGTTTTAAGAATAATATATGATCTTGAGAAAAAAAATAGGTTTTCACATGTCATGTAGTGACGTTGTATCTAAGGACATGACACTGACAACATGATGCATCATGATGAGAGATTACAATTGTAAACGTAACTTAAAGAGTTATAACGATGATTGCATAACGTCAATAGAAAAGTGGTGGTGTGTGTGCGTCATAAGATAATAAAACCGTTACACTAGAAGTAATGAGAGAACGTCACCAATCAAACAATATTATCTAATAATAAATAGAAAGACAACATTCAAACCTTAAGATTCTATGCCATGTATTAATAAAATATGTATATGATGATGATGACGACGACGGCGGCGGCGATAACGACGACGATGATGATCGGATTAATTTGCAAATAAAAGGAATATAATATAGGTACCTATGTGAAGCTAAAGCATGGGGATCCTAAACTCGTAATTGGCATGAAACCAAGCATCTTCAAGACTCATCTTCGGTTCTTCATCTTGCAACGAAGTATTTTGTCTTGAACTATCCAGGGTGGAGTCTGAGTTCTTCATTTGTCGGTATCGGTAACGAGGTCCAGAGAGATGAGAAGTAGGAGACGCCGACGGTGGCTGTATGATTCGTGGAGAGAAGACAGAGACGACGACGGTGGCTGGAAGAGGTGACAATTTTCCATCGGTTTCCTATAGTAAAGGAGCTCTTTACTTTCCAATGAAGGTATGGGGTCTAGGTATGTGCGTATGGCTCCCATGCGTGTTCAGAGGTAAAGATTGGTGATTCATTTGTATCGGTTTTAAAGATTTTAAAAATTATTTTTAGCCTATTTTGTCGACCATTCATCATAGTTTGTAAAACACTTACTCCACATGGCATAATTTAGGGGTGTTCAAATTCGGATATCCGGAGATTCGGATATCCGAAATTTTCGGATAGTGATTTTCACTATCCGAATCCGAATCCGAACTCTAAAATAAAAATAAAAAAATATATATCCGGATATCCGAAAATCTGAAAATCTGAAAAATATCCGAAATATCCGAAAAACTATCCGATATCCGAAAAACTATCCGAAATATCTGAAAAAATATCCGAATATCCGAAAAAACATCCGAATATTTGAAAACTATCCGAAAAAAATAACTATTACGGATAGTTCGGATATCCGAACTATCCGAATTTTTTCAAAACTACTATCCGAATCCGAATCCGAATCCGAATTTCCGGCCTTTCGGATATCCGAACTTCCGGATATCCGAACTTTCGGATATTTCGGATACGGATTTTCGGATATTTCGATTTCGGATTCGGATACGGATTTTTTTGAACACCCCTATGGCATATAGTATATATCTCACATCTTATAGTTTTATAAGATATAAGATTCATCATGCAAAACATCAAAATGATGAGTCTAGCTAGCTATAAGGGTTAATAGCTATTTAATTTATTATCTAGAATATATATCTCTCTCGAAGTGAATCTGAAAAGGCGAATCTTGTACGTGTGTGAGAGCGGAAATTAACACAATTTTGAAACAAATGTGTGTGTATAAAGATGAACAAAAATTGAAAATGAACATACTAGTGTATATGTATCAATTAAGATCAACCAAACATGCACAATCGTTTAATAGTCAGCAAATACAGTTAGCTAATTAATAGCTTGACTTCATAATGATGATCATACCCTTACCCTACGTACCACACAAACTCAAATTAAAAAAAAACAAGAAGAAGAAGATGCTTCTTCTTAATTTTATGAAAGCCACACACTGTTCCTCATATTTTCACACCATGAGATTCAAACTAAAATTTAAAAGGAAAATTAGCAAATACTTGTAATTAAATCGATCAGGAAATCACAGTAATTAATTTGGTAGATGGAGGCTGATCGATGATCATCTTACATGTGTATGAACATGATTATAAATTGATGTTAAATGAGATGCAAAAAACAGCTCTATATCCGGTGGATCAAAGAACGATATGGGTCTTGATCTCAACATACAGCACGAAACAATCCTTCGTTTCTTCGGTGCTGGTGGGCATGTTCCAATCTCTGGTATCTGGTACTTTTGTGCTTTAGGAGTTGTACATCCGTTCATACTAATAATCTCATCTTTCTGTTTCAAAACTGAATCATCAGAACATAAGTTAACCAAATTAGTCTGCTTTATCAGCTTAACCTCATCAATCTTCTTCTTTTTCTTCTTCCTTAGGGGCTTTCTTGCATTCTTTGTTGATGGAGCCATTGAAAGAAACAAGTTAACCCTATAAATTCTTTTCAAAACTCACTCGCCTGCGTGACCCTCAATGTGAGCTTCTCTTGCTTCGCTCTTGTATGGGAGTGGCTAAGTTGTTGTTCGATCTCCGAACATGCCAGCCTATGTTCGTTAAAGATGTCTCAAATTTTTTGACAAAGGGCTCAGAGCGGCGATTGAGGATATTGTGGTATGTGGGGGTCCGTTTTTGGGGATTTTCAATGGAGACTGGCCTCTCTCCCCATTTGTTTTGGTGGTTTAGGGCTATATTCAGCGGAGGATGTTTCTACCTATTCTTTCGTAGCCTCGAGAGCACAATCTTGGAAGTTACAGGATCACATTTTGCGTAATTGTAGTGTTGATGGGTTAGATCCCGATTTTGGGTGTGCGTTGGACTGTTTGCACAACTCGATTCCCGATCTTGATCTTGGCGGGTTCACTAATAAGGACACCGCCCCTCCTAAAGCCCAAAATGTTCTGGCGAGTGCCCTTTATAGTAAAACCGTCCAAAGTTTGGGAGAAAAATTCGGTCTGTCAACTCGCCAAAAAGCGGTGTTAGAATGTCTTCAGACTCCGCATGCTCAAGACTTTCTGACTGTCATCCCAATCGAAGGATTAGGCCAACACATGTCAGCAGTGGAGTACCGGGCTATTCTTAAATACCGTTTAATGATCCCCTTGTTCCCAGTGGATGAGCCCTGCCCGATCTGCCGTAAAGTTTGTTTAGATAAATTCGGTGAACATGCGGTTCATTGCAAAGAACTCCCAGGGTTTAAATACAGACATGATTTGGTCAGGGATGTCCTTTGTGATGTGTTAAAACGGGCGGGAATCTCGGCAAAAAAAGAGGCTCCCGTGAATTTCTTGTCACTCTTCGACCAGCAGACATTCTTGTGTTTGGATGGGCAGGGGAAGCATGCTTGTGTAGACCTTACTGGGGTGTCCCCCCTTGTTGGGCTTAGGGACACCGGGTTCGTCGCTAGGCAGGCCGTGTTAAAGGCAGAATAGGGAAAAATTGCTAAGCACGAGAAGGCGTGTGCCGAGAATCAACATGCCTTCATTCCGTTTGCTTTCGATACTTTTGGGTCTCTTGCCCCCGATGCTGCTACATTTCTGAAGAGAGTTCAGCAGGTCGTGCACAGTAATTCATCGACACCGAAGAACGCTAACTTTGTTTTCAGTAGGATCGGATTTGCCATTCAAAAGGGGGTGGCGGCGCAACTTGTTGCTCGCTTACCTGCCTTTCTATTGTAATTGGATCCATATTGATATATAAAATCTATTATATCTCAAAAAATTTAGAACAAATTCTTTGAAAAACAAAGGGTATAATTAGGTCAACCTAAATTGACAGATTTCAATGATTTTACCAAAATTGTCCCATAAGCAAAAACCCATTTCTTATAATACAAGTCTTAATTGATTCTCTTACAACATGGTTCTAATACCAAAAATGTAGGCACAGAAACTGAAATAAGCTCTCAAAATCAACACTGCCAACGCATTTTTTACTTGCTATGCATCCCCATATTTTTTCTCAAATAAGCACCATCTTTTCTCATCAAAACACCAATAACTCAAGTTCAAAGTTCATTGATTATTCATCACATTACAACAAAAGTAGAATAAAAGATTCTTCATAAAAAAAAAAGGCAAATCAATTCCTTAAAACTGGATCCTTCATCTCCTCAGGAGATGATAAACAGTTCGATGTAACGACTTCCAAGCGTCATCCGATCTTTGGCCAAAGCAGCTTTAGAGTCTTCCACATTTGCAAATTCCACAAATGCTTCTCCTGTTGATCTTCCTTCTGAATTATATGTTAGATTAATCGAGTCTTCAGATAATGCGAATTCTTTGAAGAAATCAAGTATATCATCCTTCCCAGCTGAGTATGGTAATCCCCTCATGCGCAACACTGTTGTATCCTCTTCTGGTGGTTTTGGCACATTTCGTCTGATACCCATAGTTTAAGTCATTAAATTACCCGCAAAAAAAAATAAAATTAATATCACTGGTACAACAATGGTCAACAAAAATCAACTGAGGTTAATATAGTCACACCTAAGGGATGTTTAGATGTGGGATACTAATAAGTCATTGTGTGATATTATAATCAGAATATGTTACCAGTAAGCAGATGAACAGTGCTTTCGTTATTTGACATCTTGTGATTAAAACCGATTATCCAAAACTCATTATCTAATCCCTAAATAAGCAGAAGCAAAATTTGTTACCTAAACATTAAATCCTGATAGAGGCAAGGTTTGTATTCGTATCCCCCTCCTAAACACCCATCTGACTAGTGAGACTTTACTAAGTATATTTGATTGTTTGATTTAATGTATCTATAATAAGATTATACGAAGAAGGTATAATTGCCTTTTGATTAAAAAAAGAAAAGAAAAGAATGCATAGTTACCGGCCCTTTGTAATCGCTTCCTCCCACTCCTCAAGTGTTGATGGGAATAACTCAATATAACGATTACCAATACACGTCCCATCCTCCATCATGGCTGCTTTAGAATCTTCTGCACTTTCAAATTTCACGTATGCCTCCCCAGTCACCTTCCTCTCTGAATTAACCATAAAATAAACTGAATCTTCTAATAAAACAAAACCCTTAAAAAACTCCACAATATCATCGCGATTTGCCGAAAACGGAAGACCTCGTAAACGAATTACACCCGTATGCTGTGCATTATGCCATTATCCTTAGAGGGATCTCGCTTTGGGAGGGAGCAACGTGGGGACCGCGGACGAGCAATACGTGAATCAGAAACAACATTACAAATCCCCTTATAATATTCCTGTCTATTGCTTCTAAAGACTTCAACGTAACGTTTCCCGATATTTTGTCGGTTCTTTTGAAGCGCATATTCAACTTGAAAAGCATACCCAAGTACAGAAAAGGCTTCACCTGCAAACTTTCCATGCTTGTGGACAAACAGAATGTCTACAATGTCGAGACCATGAAAAAACTCAATAATGTCAGTTTCTGAACAATCAAAAGGTAGGCCCCGCAACCTAACAACTGGGAAAGCAGGTGGCTGGTTCACATATGAGTACGCAGGTGGGTTGTAAATAAAGTTTGAAGCCGGTGGTGCACTGTAATATGATGAACCCTGATACATAACCCGTTGTCTTTTTAGACCCATTTCACGCCCATCACCAGCATCCACGTATTTGCTTTAAATATGATTGAGATAAAAAAAATCGTGTTAGTGTATTGTAGAACCACCAAATAAAGATAAGGGCGAACATAATAATACCATGAAAAAAAACCAACATACTTTCTAATTTAGCTCACAAAATTCCTTCAACCAATTTTGTTTACCAAAGCCCTCTACTTATTAAATTTGAACATACTTGTGAAAGTAAGAATTGAAACCAACACAACTGATCGAGCTTGCTTATGCGGCAGATAATTTTCAATTTCGTCTTGTTTGTTGATGAAGCGCTTACCTGAGCGAAGAAATTCGCAATCCTGGTAAGATTTTCAGTCAACTTTAACAGTTGAAGATGAAGAGCTGATTTCCAAAAGGCAATTTCACATGAACGATTTCTAAGAATATCAACAGACATTTGATGAATTCGAATTCCCATGTACAATTACAATGAACAACTTAATTGTAGGTGATTTCCCAGATCAATGTTTTGTATAAATAGTAGTATAATATTGTTTACTTTCATCTTCTATCACACACCAACTTATTCAAACAATTGCAATTAAAACATCAAAAAATGGCTTTTGATAAGACAGGGTTGAGCTCAAGACAAGAAAGTCAACATTCTGGAGAGCATATCAAAAAAAGGGACTAAATAGTAAATACATGAAAGATTTGGATTGTCGTTTGTGGGCTATTTAACAACTCTTGTGAGTTGTGACTATGGTTTATACTCATTTTTTATCTCAAATATTTGGTGAAATTTTTTGATTAGGCATACATGTTTTCATAGGATATAATCATACCCGAATGAGAATGATGATTACTTTTGCGACTATACTAATGAAGCACGCATTGAGGATGAGAAATTATCATATTCCTTCACAATGGAACTCGGAGAAGAGGATCTTGTTACTACTTTTAACTTTACAACTGATTATCCTCTTTTCAATAAACTATCTATGAGAATACATAACACCATTTTATTATTAGTGATGTTGACTTTGATGGGTGATCTTAAACAGGATAGTAAAAGGATAATAGAGATGTATAACACGTTGAAAAAGAGACAATATCACGTATCATGATTCAACCATGAACTCAAAAGACACAAGACCAGTCTTAGGGATAGATATGAAAATCCTGCACAATTGAAATTTGTTCTATGTTGCTATAGCGTAGTAAATGGATATATACAGAGTTCTGAAAAATGAAACAAAAAGACTCATAAGTTGTATGTATCTATGTGGAAACAAATATGTAAGTTATGATGGTCATTTATGAACATCTTGGATACAAGGTGAGAAGTCTTTTCAGATAAAATACCTTAAAGACAATCACAAGCATAGTAGAAGTTAAAGCATGAGCTCACTATAAGCACTACATGCAACCAATTAATGGAAACAAGGTGTTCAAGTCACCACTTCCTCCAAAGGAGGGAGGGACTAGAATAGTCATCCATCAAGCAGAAGAGCCATGAAATTTAAAGCAAAGAAAGTACCATAAAGAAGTATCAACAGCTGATATATACATGACTTACAACAATTGTTTAAAAGAAAGGACATAATATAGAAATGAGAAAACTCACCATAAAGAACCCAAGGGTATGCTTAGAACATGAATGATACTATGTAACAAACTGAATTCTGAATTTAAGTTTTAATTAACCTATGTAATTGGAGCACATTTTATTGGACTGGTATCTTCATCTGATGATTTTTGGAGAATTTACTATGTTTGTGTTGTATAGCATATTTGGGAGGTAATATCCTTCAATGCTTCCAGAACTTCTATGAATTTACTTCTGAAAATCTAAGAATATATAAGGGTTTTTTGATAATCTCTTAATGATTTCATTAAAAGGCTACCTCTGAATAGGCTAGAGGCTGAAACTATTTGTTTCACTAAAAAAAATATCTCTACATGGATCAGCAGTCAGCCGACCTCTTAACCATTAAGCTTTAAATAAAGTCTGAATGATTTAGACCTTTTACTGACTTAACACTTAACAAACCAAACAACCCCATACTTAATTTAGTCAGCTTATACAGAATGTGTGCCGATTAAACTAGCCCAAACTGAATGACTTTAGTATGCATATTTCTGGAAAAAAAATCTTTATAAACTCACTGATGCATCCATAAAATTTACAAGAACTAAAATTTCGATTAAAATCATCTTTATTTCCATTTGCTCAAAAAAATTAAATCTTACATAAATCACAAAATTATGTCTGTTGCCCATTAAAAATCCGACTCCATCCCAATTTCTACATTTCTTGATTACAATAAGGTCCATAACTTAAAAGGCATATGGATTCCTTAACATTCACCATCACCTACTAGCTTAATTTCTTGTCTCTAACCTTATAGTAGCTCATCTACTTCATCAAAAACTATGTTCAATACAGTTCACACATCTAAGATTTGCATCCATATAATAAGTCTATAGTCCTTATTCGTATATAGTTTAAATTACACTCTCCCCAGTCAACATCCTACAGAATCCAAACTTCATATCAATTTCACACTTGAGACGCATTCGGCCAACAACTAACATCAACAGTCAAAATATATATCTATTTTTTTTGTAAAGGAGGTTCAGCTTTTGATTAAAAAATCGATTTCTAGACGAATTCGGATCGAGATTATGAAAAGCATATAAACAATGAAACAACAAATTACTGTAAGCATCACTCTGTGAGATAATCAGTATTTAAGACACAAACAAATGAAACATCAAACCCTACATAATTCATTCATAAATCAACGGAACTTTTGCATACGTAAACGTATACGCTGATCTCAAAAAAAATTAAAAAAAAGGAAGAAAGAAATATAATTAAAAAGGAATTGGAAGATGATAAATAAGAATGGAGTCTTACCCTCTAAAGAACATTTTATCTCGTAGCAAAAATCCTCTTTGCGAATTAGGGTTTACAGGCTGAGCGAAGAAATTCGCAATCCCAACTGAAAAAAGCGCGTTTCTAGTAAGAATTTCAGTCGACTTTAACAGTTGAAGATGAAGAGCCGATTTCCAAAAGACAATTTCAAATGAACGATTTCTAAGAATATCAACAGGCATTTGATGAATTTGAATTCCTATGTATGATTACAATGAACGACTTAATTGTAGGTGATTTCCCAGATCACTGTTTTGTATAAATAGTAGTATAATATTGTTTACTTTCATCTTCTATCACACACAAACTTACTCAAACAATTACAATTAAAACATCAAGAAATGGCTTTTGGTAAGACAGGGTTGAGCTCAAGACAAGAAAGTCAACATTCTGGAGAGCATATGTATGTAAGTGACAATGAAATTGAAGAATTCATAAAAAAAACAGGGACTAAATACATAAATGACTTGGATTGTCATTTGTGGGCTTTTTAATGACTCTTGTGAGTTGTGACTATGGTTTATACACATCTTTCATCTCAAATACTTGGTAAAAATTTTTGATTAGGCATAATACATGTTTTCATAGGATATAATCATACCTGAAATGAGAGTGATGATTATTTTTACAACTATACTACTGAAGCAAGCATTGAGGATAAGAAGTTATCATATTCCTTCACAATGGACATCTGAGAAGAGAATCTTGTTACTACTTTTAACTTTACAACTGATTATCCTCTTTTCAATAAACTATCTATGAGAATACATACCATCATTTTATTATTAGTGATGTTGACTTTGATGGGTGATCATAAAAAGGATAATAAAAGGTAATAGAGATGTATAACATGTTGAAAAAGAGACAATATCATAGATCATGATTCAACCATGAACTGGAAAGTCACAAAACCAGTCTTAGGGTTAGGTATGAAAATCCTGCACAACTGAAATTTGCTCTATGTTGCTATAGCATAGTAAATGGATATATACAGAGTTCTAAAAAATGAAACAAAAAGGCTCTAAGTTGTATGTACATATGTGGAAACAAATATGTAAGTTATGACGGTCATTTATGAACATCTTGGATACAAGGTGAGAAGTCTTTTCAGAAAAATACCTTAAAGACAATCACAAGCATATTAGAAGTTAAAGCATGGGCTCACTGTAAGCACTACATGCAACCGTTAAATGGAAGCAAGGTGTTCAGTCACCACTTCCTCCAAAGGAGACAGGGACAAGATAGGCCATCCATCAAGCAGAAGAGGCATGAAATTTAAGGAAAAGAAAGTATCATAAAGAAGTATCAACAGCTGATATATGCATGACTTACATCAACTGTTTAAAAAAAGGACATAATATAGAAATGAGAAAATCTTCCATAACCATAAAGAATCCAAGGGTATATGCTTAGAACATGAATGATACTATGATAGAAGAAAGAGTGCACGGAAGAGGTGGGGGGCTTAGAACTTTACATACATGTGAAATGTAACAAACCAAATTCTGAATTTAAGTTTTAAATAACCTGTGTAATTGGAGCACATGTTACTGGACTGATATCTTCATCTGATGATTTTTGGAGAATTTACTATGTTTGTGTTGCATAGCATATTTGGGAGGTAATATCAATCAATGCTTCCAGAACTTATATGCATCTACTTTCGAAAATCTAAGAACATATAAGGGTTGTTGATAATCTCTTAATGATTCCATTAAGAGGATGCCTCAGAATAGGCTAGAGGCTGAAACTCTTTGTTTCACTAAAAAAAAACCTTTGCATGGATCAGCAGTCAGCAGACCTCTTAACCATTAAGCTTTAAACAGAGTCTGAATGATTTAGACCTTTTACTGACTTAGCACTTAATGACCCAAACAACCCCATGCTTAATTTAGTAAGCTTATACAGAATGTGTGCCGATTAAAATAGCCCAAACTGAGTGACTTTAGTATGCATATTTGATATTTGTGGGAAAAAAATCTTTATAAACTCACTGATACATCCATAAAATTTACAAGAATTAAAATTTCGATTAAAATCATCTTTATTTCCATTTGCTCAAAACAAATTAATCTCACTTAATCACAAAATTATAAATGTCTGTTACCCATTAAAAATCCGACTCCATCCCAATTTCTACATTTCTTGATTACAAGAAGGCCCATAACTTAAAAAGTGTATGGATTCCTTGACATTCACCATCACCTGCTACCTTAATTTCTTGTCTCCAACCTTATAGTAGCTCATCTACTTCATCAAAAACTATGTTCAATACAGTTCACACATCTAAGATTTGCATCCATATAATAAGTCTATAGTCCTTATTCTTATATACTTTAAATTACTCTCCCCTGTCAACATCCTACAGAATCCAAACTCCATATCAATTTCACAGTTGAGACACCTTCGGCCAACAACTAACATCCAGGGCCGGCTCAACGATTTTGGGGGCCTTAAGCGGAATAAAATCTGGGGCCCTTTACTAACGGTTATGTTAAAAACCTTCCTTTTATGTAGGCTTGGGATCGGTAGTAATAAACTATAAAGTTCTAAGTTTCAACTAATCTAAATAAACTAAACTAAGTGACCAAAGTAAACAACTAAATTCTACAAAGTTTCTATTTTTCAAGTTCCAACTAAATCAAGTTTTGTAAAAATAACAAGTTCTACAAAGTTTCAAAGCTTCAACTAACCTAAACTAACTGAACAACCAAACTAAAACACAATTCTACAAAGTTCCAAGTTTCCAACTAAATCAGGCTATACAAATAACAAGTTTCCTTGTACTTGCTTGAGACCTAAAAATGGCCTGGAAGGACACATAATATATTTACATAAAAAACTTGTTTCGATCATTAGGCACAAAACATTTAACATCTTCATAAAACAACATAATGGAAGGAAAAATAATATATTTACGTACTGAAAAATTAAACATAAATTCAAGAGCATTAACATCACTATATTGTCATCCTTCAATCAAAAAATAGAAGAACAACATGTTCATCAATCATCATCTTAATGATCTCTGTTCATAAAACATGAATAACACATAAAGTTTAACATTGAAAGATCAAAGTGAACAAGCATCAAACAAATACTCATATAGTCATATATTATTAACAAACCAGCACGTTGATTGCTAAAAGATAGTTTTAATTCACATCAAGTAACATCAATAGTCAAAATATATATCTATTTTTTTTGTAAAGGAGGTTTAGCTTTTGATTAAAAAATCGATTTCTAGACTAATTCAGATCGTGATTATGAAAAGCATATAAACAATGAAACAACAAATTACTGTAAGCATCACTCTGTGAGAAAATCAGTATTTAAGCCACAAACAAACGAAACATCAACCCTAATTCGCAAAGAGGATTTTTGCTTCGAGATAAAAATGTTCTTCAGAGGGTAAGACTCCATTCTTAGTTATCATCTTCTAATTAGGCTGAGCAGAAGAAACCGAATCGCTCTATTTGATGGTGTTCGATATCGGTAAACGGGTCGAAATATAAAACGGGTTCCTAAACAATTTCATCTTGTGACACTTTTTGTCCCTTAATTTTAGACTGAATAAACTCTTTCTCGCATCAACAGATTAAAACAAGTATAAACTTAATTCTGATCAAATAAACCTGTAAATCTATCAAAACTGCGTAAACAGACAAATTAAAACAGTTATTAAATCAAAATCAAGTAACTTTTGCAACGATCCGCTAGCTTCGTCAACAAGTTTAATCAACAAGCATATATATAAACAGATCAGTACAAACGAAATCACCTACAACCAAATTTAATCGAAAAAATAAAATAAAATAGATCCAAACAAACTGAATAGATATAATACAGCTTATAACGATTAAAGATCGCCCATGAAGAGAGATAAAAGAAAGATGAGCGAAAACCTTGGTGAATACTTTGCTTGTGAAACTGAATGCCTCATCGCCAATTTGAGGAGATTGATGGATTGTTAACAAATAATGGAGCTGCAAAGACTTTATAATCGGTGGAGGGGAAGGTTTAGACTACTGTTTTCTAAAAGCCGTTGGATTAAATGATCTGACGGTTGTGGAGTTCTGTGGGTTTGTAACGTCGTTTTAATAATCAGCCGTAGATTCAATTTTACCCTACTGCCTGACCCATTTTTTTGCGAACAAGTAACTTGAATCGTCGACGAATCATTGAATTATCGTCGTGTCATCAATGATATCATCTTATTATATTTATTACTATGTCAGTTTAAAAGGAAACTCAGAATTTGAACCCGAGACATTATTGTTCATAAACTTATCCGATCAAGAAGATGTCGTTTTGTTATAATCCCTTTGGCTCTAACCGATTATTATTTATTATTATTATAGTAAATTGTTGATATAATCTCTCCAATATGTTAGTATTTCATATTTAAGTCTTACGTTTTATAAATAACCCATATGTTTTCAAAATTTAAACATTTATAATACTTACAATTCTTAAATGAAAGTAATTTGACAAGATACAGTAATTGAAAACCTAAAAACTGTATTCGTGTGTTCAAAATAAGTGTATTTGTGTTTTCAAAATAAGTAAAAGCACGTACCTATCTTGTCAACAAGATCCAAAAATGGTTAAGTTATATATAAATTCTAAGATTTCTTGCCTTATAAAGAGATGCCTAAAGTAAAACTGCTACCATAGGTAGATAGTGGTTAACAAACCCAACCTAGCTAAAATTTTAAAATTTGAATTTAAGTTAACGCTAAATAGTTAACTGGAAATAACCATAATTGAATGAATAATCAAACCAATGATAATCGATCATTGGTTTTGGTTATTATTATTAGTTTATGGTTCACTGAAATTTTGACATGGTTATTGTCATGTTCACGGTAATGACGAATACAAGGAAAAACATTTTATGATGATCGGTTTTTTTAGGCCATAATATTTAATTTTGTAGGACCAATTTAAATCCAGTCTGGTCACCAAATAAATGATAAACTAAATTAAATCACAAATATATAATAAAAATCGCATCTTGTCGATTAGGATGATATGATAACATTTGTTTTCTTTGGGCAGAATTCCGAAGAAACTATTCAAATCAATAAATTTGATACTATAGATGACGAAGGTCCAAGCTTTTTTTGAAAAATTATGATTATGATGATATGATAACATGTGTTTTCCTTCGGCATAATTCCGAAGAAAACTATTCAAATCAATAAGTTTGATACTATAGATGACGAAGGTCCAAGTTTTTTTGAAAAATTATTTCATATAAGCTAAATATAAAAATTATTCCATAATCAACCAAGTTGATTATCATGTTAACAAGTTTCGAGACCACATTAGTATACAAAATTGTTGTAACAAAAGAAAACTAACAAATAACCAAACAAAATTCATAAAGAATTAAGTATGGACATAATCTAATAAAATGTAACAACCAAAGAATAAGCACATTTGATCGTGTATAAAATCTACGTTGAATTAACAATCGAAATTATTACAGGATGATAGTATGCGAGAAATGGTGGATATGGGTGAAAACCGTGCGCGAAACGGAGTTACGGATTGTCCGGAATCGCGAAACGAAGAAAAATTTCAAAGTATGAAACTTTTGGAATCGTCGCGGTACGCGACGAAAAGGTTGAGGATCCTTCGCGGTACGCGATGGACCAAAATATCTGAAACTCTCCGGATTTCTTCGCAGTACGCGAAGATTTGTTTTGACCTTCGTCGCGGTACGCGATGAGGAAGGCGGTGCAATGGATCAGCTTTCTTCATCAAGTTCACGCAGAAAAATTAAAATTTTTATACATCTCGAACAAGAACACCACCAGACGAACATCAGACGAAAATTCATCATCAAAACACTATTCTAAAGCCATCAGAAGTCACCGATCGTACTAGAGATCATATCTACAAGTTCTGATCATTGTTTTGCAGCCAAAACTCCGTCAGATTAGGGAACGATTCGTTTTAACTTTCTAGTGTGATTTTGATTGAATAGATCTTGATTTTGAACGTAATAACATAGTTAGGATTGTTGATTATTGCCTAGATGATGGCTAGGATTGATTATAAATGAAGAACACGATGTTCTAACGGTTAAATCCTTGTTTTGATCCGTTGTAATGTCCGATTTGCATGAAATCACAACTATGATTATAATGGTTTAATCCATTTGATTATGACAATGTAGGTGATTAGCTTGGTTAATCTTTGAAATGCAAAGGTTAAATCTAAGTGTTTCAAACTAATCACAATCATTAACATACTTACTGGAACGATTATCTGATGTTTATGATAACAGTCAGATTAGTATGTTAAACATGGTTATTAAACCTATTCTAAAACTACATTGTGATATTTCATGATATCTGGGTAATCAATGATAAGGATTTATCATTTCTAAGCCATTAATCTGTTTAGGAACTGTTTTAACATTATAATCAACAACATTAACTATTTGATGACTATCAAGGCAGTGTCTTTGACATTGGACGTTCAGAAAGATCTAATCAGTAGGTTAAAACATAAATAACTTATTAAGTGTAAACTGATGCAGAACTATACTGTTAGTACCAGTTTACGAGAGAACTTGCTACAGTAAGACATCAAGTGAGTTCTTATAGCCCTGTTTTAAATGTTTTATCATTTTGGGCTGATATGTATGTGATAAAGTTATTTTATGAAAATAAGTGTATGTATGTATGTATGTATAAAGTTATTGTATGAAAGTGATTTTTAACCTGATTATGGTCAGGTAAGGAATGTTTACAGATAAAGTATGCTTACAGATAAAGAATGTTTACATATAAAGAATGTTTTAAAGAAAAGAATGTTTTAAGTCTCAACTGCGGTTGAGAAAGAAATGATTTTTGTAAGACACTCGGCCGAGGTCGAGGAGGAAATGTGTTATGAAAGTCCCGGCTGCGGTTGGGCAAAACATGAGCAATGCGGTGAAAGGAGCCGCTTATGTGTATGATGGTTTAAATGATTTAAACCATGTTATGATGTATGTTAAGAAGTCTTTGTACCGGTATGAGCCGTCAATTTCGGTTGATGGTTAAAGAGTCCTGTGGAAACATAGGCCTGCCGACTGTGTGTCGCCAGTTCAGTTAAAGAAATCTTAGGCATGCTTGAGTTATCAGCTGCGCGTTGATAGTGTTAAAGAAATCTTATACATGTATGAGTTATCAGCTACGAGTTGATAGTTTAAGAGCCTTGTGCTGCACAAACCTGTTTGACTTCAGAGTCAGCAGTTGACGGTGAAGTTCCTTCACTGTATGAATTATGTTATGATGATGTGTATGATATGGAATTATGTTATGATACTATGTATTTTATGTAATTATGATATGAGAGCATGTATGCTATGTATTTGAATTATGTCATATGATGACATGAATGAATAAGGATTTTTCTAAGAAATGAACTTAGAACTCACCAGCATAAAGCTGACTTGTTTTACATGCATATCAGGTTGAATAGTTTGAGAAAGAAGACCAGGAGGGCTCATGGCATACGTTGAAGACTACCCCCTGGCATAGACTGGCTATGTTATAAACCTAATAAAGATATGAGCTATGTATTAATGTTTGTTTAGGTTTGTATAATATTTTATGTAATCGCCTTAAATTCCGCTGCTATGGTAGTGTAAATATGTTTTAAAGAATATGGGTTTAATATTTACCAACAGAGGAGCTCAGGGCCCCTCAAGTTGGTATCAGAGCCATAGTTTGAGAGATTCGGTCATCCCTAATGGCTGAACTTAGACTGAAAATGGGACAGAATGATAAGAATGCCAGTCAAGGGTAGTTTGATGCCATGAGCTGAATGTTATGTATGAGTTAAAACGTAGGTGTAAGGTAGAAATATAGTTAGAGTCATGCACGTTGGGGTGACGGGATGGGAAACGTTTAGAGCCTATGAGTTGGGTAAATGGTTAATAACACCTGATCAACGTCATTAACGATTTACGAAGCTTATTTCGTGCTAAACTAATCATGTACTGACGCATCAATTGTTGCATTATGTAGGTAGTTAGATAGCTGGACAAAGGGGTAGACCACGTAAGCAACCACAGGAACCTGAAGAACCACGTATCGAGAATGAAGAACCCGTCAACGAAGACGACCATGAGCACAACGAGCAACCGGAAGATGAAGACGAGTTTACTCTAGAGCCTATTGTAGTGAAGGCTATTTCTGATGAGGTCTGTAAAGTTTTGGATGATAAGCTACCAGCTTTGATTTCAAAAATACTGAAAGATACTTTGAAAGACAAGTCTGAAGGAACTAAGGAGAGCACCAAAGAAGAGGAAGTTGTGATCACCGGAACTAAGAACGGTGATTCTACGTCAGAGAAACGGAAGGGTTGTGATTACAAGGCCTTCAAAGGATGCAATCCACCTTCATTTGATGGTAAGAAGGATGATGTGGCCACCTGTCACTAGGTTTCGGCTATGGAGGCGGTCATCGCTATCAGTGAATGCCGGGAAGACCAAGCTGTGAAATTTGCAGCTCATTCATTTACTGAAGAAGCTCTACATTGGTGGATGTAACATTTGTGCATTTAGTCATGGTAGTCGTAAACAGTGTTAGAACAGTGTGGGTTCATGTTCAGTCTATCAATGTGATTCATATGTTCATAATGTGCTTGTGTGTTACAGGATCTTATTATTCAGGAACAAGTATGTATTACTTATTTACAGTCGAGTTCACTAGGCAAGAACAGTAACTGGTTATATCGAAACAGTGGTGGGCAGCGAGAGTGAGCCCTATATATATACTGCGTTCGGTGTAACAGGTTAGTGTTAGTGCGTAGTGTCGAGACGAATATTATAACAATTAATTCCTTTAACAAGAATCGTAATACGTAAGCGAGACTGAGTATAGTTATGGGTGACGATCCATAATAATACAAATGTTGAACTTATAATTACGATTAAACGACTTTAAATAATTAATACGATCGAAAAACGTACGCGATTGCGGGTATACACGTAATTGTGAGTGTTTAACGATCTGTCAACACACGAAGAGTAAAAATAATTATATTAAATATTTTATATTTTTGCAATTTTGAAACTCATCATTTATTTGAGTTTAACAACTCTTTTTTATTTAAACCGCGTAAAATACGCGTTACGTTCCGGAAACGCGAACCGAGCGACCGAAACGAACCCGAATACTACACGGGCTATAAAAGCCTTGAACAAGACCATTTTCTCATTTAATTCATCACCAACCACTTCTCTCACTAGAATTTTCGTTTACCCTCTCTCTCTCTAGAAAAATCCACTTTAAACGCGCGTAACTCGCTCATATCTTAACGGATTTCGTCATTCTTGGTGTCCACGCGAAGCCCTCAACATTATCTACACAAAAGTACAAGAAATCAGTGGGAATAACCGGCCAAAATCGAGGTATTTGTGATTGAATGTTCGGAAAATTAGGGGTTTTGTGAGTTTATGTTAAAACTCAGCACATAGCCGGTCCTAGCACCTTTCTATTCAGTTTCGCAGCCATGGTCACTATCCTTGATGATAGATCAGCGTAGCTGGATGGCTGGAACAGAATTAATGCGATGAGGATGGTGCAGATGATGCAGGTTCGGCAGTGACAAGGGAAACGAACCCAATAGGGTTTCTCGGCCGAACCAGTGTGAACAAGGCGAACCCCAGCGAACCCCACATGGTTCGTTGGGTTATCAGCCAAGACCAGAAAGTCCTCACGAACCTGCTCCGAACCATCAAGCACCTGTCGAACCTTTTCTGTTGCCACGAACCCTAGTCTTCACCGAACTAGTGAATGTGCAACGAACCCTCGTGAACACAGCAAGCCTACGAACCATTCTAGTCGAACCCTTGCGAACCAATTGATGTCAACCGAACCATTCAGCTGCCGAGCCTTCTGTCATGCAGCGAACCATGCAGACCCACCATCATATCAGACGAACCTTGGGTCGATCCACATTAGCTGCGAACCCTCACACCTTAGCCGAAGCCTGTTCAAGCCTCCTGCGAAGCTTATTGACCACGAACCCTTGGACCACTCATTTTGAACGAACCTTTCAGTTATAAAGGCCGAACCTTGGGCTGAAACCTCAAAAGGTTCGCTGCCTAGGATGGCAGCCCATAAGCCATTCGGCCCAACCCCTCCATACTTGGCCCAATCTCATTAGTAAAAAGACCCATAGGGTAAGACAAGCTCAAGGGAGTTAGGTTGGCCCATTAAGATATTTAATTGGCCCAATAACACCTTGGAACCTTACATGGTCTACATACACAATGGTTGGCCCAACTAAACCCCTTAGGCCCAATCCAAGCCCTTACGGCTCATTATGACCTTAATAAGCTCGATATTAGCTTGGACGCGTTGCGAGGCCTATATACAAGTTGTTGGACCAACATCACATTCAATAGGCCCAACACTATAACCAATTGGCCCATTGTATTTTAAATGACCCATGATGTGGTCTATAATACAAAATGTCTATGAATTGTATTAGTTGGGTTAAGATTAACCTAAACTAATGATGATATCAATTCATAATCACAAGAGTCTAAAACATTGAAACATATTCATACATTTCATGTTGATCAAAGATTAATCAATTTCTCAAACACATGTGATGTGTATCAATAAGTTGAACACAAAGGAACATTTCATAAGTTTCATTGACCCATGATCAATCAAGTGATTCAAACCATAACTTTCAAGTTTTCACAACAATCATAATCATGAGAACAAGTTATCATGTGATAATCAAGTTCAAGAGAACACAAGTCAACCAATGAATCAAAGTTATACAATTATAAATCCTATATCTTATGTATGATTACAATGTTATAGGAACAAATTAGAAGTCCTGTTTGCTACTTGCTATCTGTTTTAGTTCAGAGTCTACTGCAGACAGGTGAGAACATTAGCCCCTCTTTTACTGTTTTTATAACTGTTTTGGGGTGGAACACGTGATCAAAACCACTATTTCAATCTTGTTTCATTACACAGATTATGTGTATACATAAAGATTACAGGTTCATCTTACGAATCCAAGGGATTCTTCAACTGTTTAAGGAAATTGCCAATTGTTTTAAAGGAATTATTCACTATTAAACTCTTATTACTAAAAAGGATTTTTATAAGGATTCTTTGAAATGTTTTATAACAGGATCACTCAAATGTTCTTTTAAAGGATAAACACTTTTAAATAAATGATTTCATAAACTCTTCCTTTTGTTATAAACCTTGTTGTTACACAAGGTCACTATATCATGGTATTCAAATCAAGTGGTTCATTTTGTGGTATTCAAATCAAGTGGTTCATTTCATGGTATTCAAATCATATGGTTCACATCATGGTAATCAAATCAAGGGATTCATTTTCATGTTACATAAAACAAAGGATTTAACTCGTGGAGTTAAATCTAGGTTTTCAATAAGACATTAACACATCCGGTTAAAGTAAGGTTCAGAAAACATGGTGTCCATTGTTGTAAACAAACTTGTAAAAGCATCAAGTATCATATTCATTAGCGTTAGTACTGGGTGATCACAACAAGGGAAAGCGGACACATTGGTTCATATCCAGGATGGAGTTAGCTTTTAAATTTGTTTTAAAAGCTAACTGCAGGTCTGGTGTCATATGGTTTTCAAAACTGCTAAACATAATCTAACTCCAAACGTGGTTTGGGACTTGATATTATATGTTGGCTCATGTGTGAACAGTGATTGGACTGTTTACACTCATTTTCTTACTTGATGTTAGTTTGGGTTGCAGCTCATCCGTGTGAATCTTATGTTGCTTTAACTTACCTATGTCTTATATCATATACTCATGTTTACAAATGTTTAAACCTATTGTTCTCACCAACTACGTCTGTAGTTAACAGTTACTTTTCACGTGTTTCAGGTAATCAGGTTTAAGACATTCTCAGGGACAACTAAGGGGACCAATCTAAGATAGAACAAGATGAAGAAACATGCTAGGATGGATTAGAAACACACTAAATCCTGATTGTTTAGTTGTCTTGTTTGAAGTCTTATTTTGTAACTATATTTTGGGTCTGTAGTTGTCTTTCTTTTGGTAGATAGCAGTCTGTAACTAAACAACTGTCTTAACATTATGAAACATAGTAATCCGTTGTGGTTGTTCTTATTCAATACTTGTGCATGATTCAACTGTTCATACGTCACCGCGCCGTGGATTCCGCACGCGGCGCAGGGGTGTGACAGGTTGGTATCAGAGCCAAGGTTGTAGAGAACTAGGAAGAACCCAATGTTTAATGACCTAGACTATAACCTAAGCTACCCAATAGGACTAAGTGCTATAGACTTGATGATACTTAGGATCTAAGTAACTTAAGTGAGCATTAAGTCTACATCAAGCTTGAAAGATCTTAGGGACATTTTACTAAGATTAGATATCGAGTCAAAGAATTTGAATCGGACTTCTATAATTTTAGAAACCGAATTAAATTCTCACACATATGCATTTAAGGATTTCAGAGGCAAGGATCTGTATTCTTAGTATCCTTGATCTGAAATTCTCACACAGAGATCATTATAGGATTTAGAGGCAAAGATTGATATCTTTGATCTAAAGTCCTTGTCATATTCATTATGGGATTTAGAGGCAAAGGTCTATTAATTTAGTATCTTTGATCTAAAGTCCTTGTCATATTCATTATGGGATTTAGAGGCAAAGATCTATTAATTTAGTATCTTTGATCTAAGATCCTTGTCATATTCATTATGGGATTTAGAGGCAAAGATTGGTATCTTTGATCTAAAGTCCTTGTCATATTCATTATAGGAATTCAAATGTCAAGATCTATTAATTTAGAGTCTTGATTTGAAATCCTTGTCATGCTCATTATAGGAATTCAAAGGTCAAGAACTATTAATTTAGAATCTTGATTTGAAATCCTTGTCATTGTTATCATTGTTATCATTATCAGGTGTTCATTATCATAGGAACTTTATAACTTAGAATCTGTGTAACAGTATTCTTTAGTTGAAGTTCTCACAAGAGATCATTATACTCGATACTGTAAGTATTGAGAACCTAGGTTAATTAACCTAGGACACACATGCTAAAACCTAAGGTTTTAATTTCAAGCAAATTAAGAACCATGGTTTACATAAACATAAACATATCCACAGAACAAGAGGCAATCATGAAACAATCATAATCAATCAACAGTTGGAATCTTAGCCCCAAATATAGACGACGGATTAACGCTGATGTGTTGAGGTAAGTGGTGGGTCGGTGAGAGCTTACCCTATATATAAGCTTATTTCAGTATGTTAGGGGGAATCCGGCGTTTGTATTTGGAGTGAGGATTCGGGATCAACTGGAAACATGGAACATTAGTCAAACACATGGGATACAAACATTTGGGAAACAATCATTGGTGAATCAAATCATAGTGCAATTCAAACTTGGATGAACCAAACATTATGGTGAATCAATCAAGTTGTGAACATTCTTTAGATGTAAACCTTAAGTGAAATTCTTAAGTGATTACATCATTAGTACTTACTGACATAGGTTAATAGGAAAGTGTAGAACACACGTATGACTTAGTTCTACATGTTAACAACTGTTAGTAGGTGCACACATAACATAATCATGGTTCAATCATGGAATCAATCATAGTTCAAGTTGATCAAAGATCATGAGATTCTTAATCAATGGAACACACTTGGGAATCAGTACAAACGTGTTGCCAAATGCTAGCAAGGGCATGATCGTGGTATATCGAAACGGTGGTGGGCAGCGAGAGTGAGCCCTATATATAAGTTGTTTTCGGTATATCGGGAAAGTGTCAGTGTGTAGGTTTGGTGGAGAGATCATGGAACATCATACATATTCACATGATAAGTATGCAAATAAGTTGATAACTTATACGTGTACTGGATCATATTATAATTGAATGATAATACTAGTAGTATGGATATATTACTGACCTTATCATGAAAATTCAATTGTATCCTTCCTCATTACTGACCCACTCGTGGCTTCTATTCGTAGAATGCCTCCCCGACGTGATCCTAACGGAGGGGGTTCAACAAGTGGCAACGACGATGAGATCAACAAGATTGCTCGAGCTATCGCGGTTCATATGCGGGATGTGATCCCGGGTATGGTCACTGATATTACCCAGAATCTTCGGGGAAGTACTGGTGATTCTGCACACAACTCAAATGCCACTAACGCTGGAACTGCTAACTTTACTTTCAAGCAGTCCAACGATGCTAAACCTCCTAAGTACTCTGGTACCGAGGGAGCTACCGGCCTACTGCAATGGCTGGAAAGCATTGAAGACATTCTCGACTTCACTGGATGTCCTGAGAATCTGAAGGTCAAGATGGCCTCAAGCGCTTTTCACAAAGGCGCACTCACCTGGTGGAATTCTGAGAAGAACACCAGAGGACGTGAAGTTGCTTTAGCTTTACCATGGGACGGATTCAAGAACTTACTTGTGGGAAAGTTTTGTCCACGTCATGAACTGAAGAAACTGGAGGTGGAGATGTGGAATCTGGTGCAAGATAGTGGCGAGAACGCAAAGTATACAACTCGGTTCCATGAGTTGTGCATTCTGGTGCCCCATTTGGTTACTCCTCTATCCCGCAGGATAGAGAAATACATTGAAGGTTTGCCTTTGGTTGTCAGAGGAACTGTTATGGGGAACAACCCCACTACTCTGGAAGCAGCCATTCAACTTGGTGCTACTCTTACTGAAGAGTATGTGAAGTCTGGAGTGCTCACCCGAAAGGGATTCAAGAGAGCACAGATTGAAGAAGGCAAGAAGCCTGAACAGCACCATCCCAAGAGGAAAAAGCAAAAGACAATCAAGAACTTTGCAGCGTTGACTGCAGCTGCTCCTACTCATGCCACACTTATCACTGCCATGCCACAACCTGCTAATGTCAGAAAGCCTTACACTGGCCCGTTTCCACTTTTCACCAAATGCCAGTATCATCATCTACCCAACATTCCATGCAGAAAGTGTCTCAAATGTGGACGTATGGGACACTTGGCGGCTACATGCCGATCTGCTCATCTTGCTGCTACAACAACTGCTACCACTACTGCTACAGGTGGAAGGGCCTGTTACAATTGTGGAGCAGAGGGACACTTCAGAAATCAGTGTCCAAAACTCAACAACAATACTGCTGCTGCTCGTGCTTTTGTTATTGGAACTGCTGAAGCACGTGAAGAGCCGGCAGTCATCACGGGTACATTTCTTATCAATGATCATTATGTTCCTATCATATTTGATACTGGTGCCGATAAAAGTTTTATCTCTACTCATACTGCTTCTTTGCTTAATATGCAACTATCCACACTTACTGCTCCTTACACTGTAGAAGTAGCGAATGGTAAGACTATAGTTGTAGATTCTATTATCCATGGTTGTGAATTAAGATTAAATGACCATCTCTTTTCCATCGACCTCATTCCTATGACTCTCGGAAGTTTCGAAGTTGTAGTAGGAATGGATTGGTTATCCAAAAACAATGCTGAAATCGTATGCTCTGAGAAACTTATCCGAATCCCCTTACCGTCCGGCGAAACGATGATAGTCTACGGCGAGAAACCATGCCGCGGATTGAAGATTGTATCGTGCATCAAGGCGAGGAAGTACTTGAAGAAGAAATATTATGCTTTCCTAGCTCATGTAGTGGAAAAGAAACCTGAAAAGAAAGCAGTTGGAGATGTTCCAGTTATCAGAGAATATCCAGACGTATTTCCAGAAGACTTGCCTGGACTACCACCAGTCCGACAAGTGGAGTTTAGAATTGATCTCGTTCCTGGAGCAAACCCAGTGGCGAAGTCACCGTATCGATTAGCACCGTCTGAGATGCAAGAACTGTCTAGTCAGCTTCAAGAACTTTTAGACAAAGGTTTCATAAGACCGAGTTTCTCTCCATGGGGAGCTCCGGTACTCTTTGTCAAAAAGAAAGACGGTTCATTTCGTATGTGCATTGACTATCGTGAACTGAACAAGTTGACGATCAAGAATAGATATCCTCTGCCCAGGATCGATGATCTGTTTGATCAATTACAGGGAGCAACTTGTTTCTCTAAGATTGATTTGCGATCCGGGTATCATCAGTTAAGAGTAAATGATGAGGATATACCAAAGACTGCATTTAGGACTCGATATGGACACTATGAGTTTGTGGTCATGCCATTTGGGTTGACCAATGCACCTGCAGTGTTCATGGACTTGATGAATCGAGTCTGCAGGCCTTACTTGGATCAGTTTGTTATTGTCTTTATTGATGATATACTGATTTATTCCAAGTCGGAACAAGAGCATGAAGATCATTTGAGGAAAGTTTTAGAGTTACTAAGAACTGAACAACTATATGCTAAATTCTCAAAATGTGAGTTTTGGCTAAAGGAAGTTCACTTCTTAGGACATGTCATCAACAAGGATGGAATACATGTAGATCCAGCAAAGATTGAGGCGATTAAGAACTGGACTACTCCATCTACTCCAACAGAGATTCGTTCGTTTCTGGGTCTGGCGGGCTATTACAGGAGATTCATTGCAAATTTCTCTAAGCTTGCCTTGCCACTTACCACTTTGACTCAGAAAAGTCAAGCGTTTATATGGGGACAGAAACAGGAAGATGCATTTCAACTTCTTAAACAGAAGTTATGCAACTCCCCTATCCTTAGTCTTCCAGAAGGCAGTGATGATTTCATTGTCTACTGCGATGCTTCAAACCTTGGTCTCGGTTATGTACTTATGCAACGGGACAAGGTCATTGCTTATGCTTCAAGACAACTTAAGGTTCACGAGAAGAATTACACTACTCATGACCTTGAGTTAGGGGCTGTGGTCTTTGCATTGAAGATTTGGAGACACTACCTGTATGGTACTAAATGTGTTATCTATACAGACCACAAAAGCCTACAACACATTCTAAATCAGAAAGAACTCAACATGAGACAACGGCGTTGGGTTGAGCTTCTAACTGATTACGACTGTGAGATTCGTTACCATCTGGGTAAAGCCAATGTGGTGGCGGATGCTCTTAGTCGCAAGGAACCAGTCAAACCAATTCGTGTAAGAGCCATGGAGATCAACACACAGCCAAACCTGAAAGACTTGATTCGTATTGCACAACAACAAGTAGTAACAAACAATCAACTCAAGACAGACTTGGATTGTGGTATTGAGAAGAAACTAGAACCTCGAGCTGATGGGGTGCTATATCTCAACGGCCGCATTTGGATTCCAAAGTCTGAAGAATTGCGCACACTTATCTGTGATGAGGCTCATAAGTCGCGATACTCAGTTCATCCTGGAGCCGACAAGATGTATCAGGACTTGAGGACATCTTACTGGTGGCCGGGAATGAAGAAAGACATAGCACTGTATGTGGGAAAATGTCTTACCTGTTCAAAAGTCAAAGCAAAACATCAAAAGCCTTCGGGACTTCTACAGCAACCTGAAATTCCTCAATGGAAATGGGAACAAATTTCCATGGATTTCATAACAAAGTTGCCGAGAACTCCGCGAGGTTACGATTCGATTTGGGTGATCGTTGATCGACTCACCAAATCTGCTCATTTTCTCCCGATCCGAGAGGATTACAAGATGGAGAAATTATCCACATTGTACATCAACGAAATCATTGCACGTCATGGTACACCAACATCAATCATATCTGATCGTGATAGTCGTTTCACTTCTCGCTTTTGGCAATCATTGCAAAAGGCTTTGGGAACGCGTGTTAATCTTAGCACGGCATATCATCCCCAAACCGACGGCCAAAGCGAAAGGACTATCCAAACACTTGAGGACATGCTTCGTTCTTGTGTCATTGACTTCGGTGGAAGTTGGGACACTCATCTCCCACTCATCGAGTTTTCATATAACAATAGCTACCATACAAGCATTCAATGTGCACCATTCGAGGCTTTATATGGTAGAAAGTGCCGATCACCGGTCTGCTGGACCGAGATTGGTGACTCACAGGTCGTAGGACCAGAACTCATTCAGGAAACATTAGACAAAATCACAATCATTCAGTCACGGCTTAAGGCCGCACGAGATCGGCAGAAGAGTTATGCTGATCGACGTCGGAAACCGCTTGAGTTTCAAGTCGGTGACCGAGTCTTACTCAAGGTTTCTCCCTGGAAAGGCGTTGTCCGATTCGGGAAGAAAGGGAAACTTGCACCAAGGTACGTTGGACCTTTTGAGATCCTGGAACGGATTGGTCCCTTAGCCTACAAACTCAAACTTCCAGTGGAGCTAAGCAATGTTCATGATACTTTTCATGTATCTAATCTTAAGAAATGCTTGGCGGATCATGATGTCCAGATTCCACTGGAAGACATACAGATTCAGAATAACATGCAATTCATAGAACGTCCAGTTGAGATCATGGATCATGGGGTCAAGAAACTTAAACGCAGCCGTATCCCGATCGTGAAAGTGCGATGGGAGGGCAAACGCGGTGCTGAGTTCACCTGGGAACGTGAAGACCAGATGAAGCTTAAGTACCCTCATCTTTTTACAGTACCTTCGGCTAGTTAATTTCGGGACGAAATTCCCTTAACTAGGGGAGACTGTAACATTTGTGCATTTAGTCATGGTAGTCGTAAACAGTGTTAGAACAGTGTGGGTTCATGTTCAGTCTATCAATGTGATTCATATGTTCATAATGTGCTTGTGTGTTACAAGATCTTATTATTCAGGAACAAGTATGTATTACTTATTTACAGTCGAGTTCACTAGGCAAGAACAGTAACTGGTTATATCGAAACAGTGGTGGGCAGCGAGAGTGAGCCCTATATATATACTGCGTTCGGTGTAACAGGTTAGTGTTAGTGCGTAGTGTCGAGACGAATATTATAACAATTAATTCCTTTAACAAGAATCGTAATACGTAAGCGAGACTGAGTATAGTTATGGGTGACGATCCATAATAATACAAATGTTGAACTTATAATTACGATTAAACGACTTTAAATAATTAATACGATCGAAAAACGTACGCGATTGCGGGTATACACGTAATTGTGAGTGTTTAACGATCTGTCAACACACGAAGAGTAAAAATAATTATATTAAATATTTTATATTTTTGCAATTTTGAAACTCATCATTTATTTGAGTTTAACAACTCTTTTTTATTTAAACCGCGTAAAATACGCGTTACGTTCCGGAAACGCGAACCGAGCGACCGAAACGAACCCGAATACTACACGGGCTATAAAAGCCTTGAACAAGACCATTTTCTCATTTAATTCATCACCAACCACTTCTCTCACTAGAATTTTCGTTTACCCTCTCTCTCTCTAGAAAAATCCACTTTAAACGCGCGTAACTCGCTCATATCTTAACGGATTTCGTCATTCTTGGTGTCCACGCGAAGCCCTCAACATTATCTACACAAAAGTACAAGAAATCAGTGGGAATAACCGGCCAAAATCGAGGTATTTGTGATTGAATGTTCGGAAAATTAGGGGTTTTGTGAGTTTATGTTAAAACTCAGCACATAGCCGGTCCTAGCACCTTTCTATTCAGTTTCGCAGCCATGGTCACTATCCTTGATGATAGATCAGCGTAGCTTGATGGCTGGAACAGAATTAATGCGATGAGGATGGTGCAGATGATGCAGGTTCGGCAGTGACAAGGGAAACGAACCCAATAGGGTTTCTCGGCCGAACCAGTGTGAACAAGGCGAACCCCAGCGAACCCCACATGGTTCGTTGGGTTATCAGCCAAGACCAGAAAGTCCTCACGAACCTGCTCCGAACCATCAAGCACCTGTCGAACCTTTTCTGTTGCCACGAACCCTAGTCTTCACCGAACTAGTGAATGTGCAACGAACCCTCGTGTACACAGCAAGCCTACGAACCATTCTAGTCGAACCCTTGCGAACCAATTGATGTCAACCGAACCATTCAGCTGCCGAGCCTTCTGTCATGCAGCGAACCATGCAGACCCACCATCATATCAGACGAACCTTGGGTCGATCCATATTAGCTGCGAACCCTCACACCTTAGCCGAAGCCTGTTCAAGCCTCCTGCGAAGCTTATTGACCACGAACCCTTGGACCACTCATTTTGAACGAACCTTTCAGTTATAAAGGCCGAACCTTGGGCTGAAACCTCAAAAGGTTCGCTGCCTAGGATGGCAGCCCATAAGCCATTCGGCCCAACCCCTCCATACTTGGCCCAATCTCATTAGTAAAAAGACCCATAGGGTAAGACAAGCTCAAGGGAGTTAGGTTAGCCCATTAAGATATTTAATTGGCCCAATAACACCTTGGAACCTTACATGGTCTACATACACAATGGTTGGCCCAACTAAACCCCTTAGGCCCAATCCAAGCCCTTACGGCTCATTATGACCTTAATAAGCTCGATATTAGCTTGGACGCGTTGCGAGGCCTATATACAAGTTGTTGGACCAACATCACATTCAATAGGCCCAACACTATAACCAATTGGCCCATTGTATTTTAAATGACCCATGATGTGGTCTATAATACAAAATGTCTATGAATTGTATTAGTTGGGTTAAGATTAACCTAAACTAATGATGATATCAATTCATAATCACAAGAGTCTAAAACATTGAAACATATTCATACATTTCATGTTGATCAAAGATTAATCAATTTCTCAAACACATGTGATGTGTATCAATAAGTTGAACACAAAGGAACATTTCATAAGTTTCATTGACCCATGATCAATCAAGTGATTCAAACCATAACTTTCAAGTTTTCACAACAATCATAATCATGAGAACAAGTTATCATGTGATAATCAAGTTCAAGAGAACACAAGTCAACCAATGAATCAAAGTTATACAATTATAAATCCTATATCTTATGTATGATTACAATGTTATAGGAACAAATTAGAAGTCCTGTTTGCTACTTGCTATCTGTTTTAGTTCAGAGTCTACTGCAGACAGGTGAGAACATTAGCCCCTCTTTTACTGTTTTTATAACTGTTTTGGGGTGGAACACGTGATCAAAACCACTATTTCAATCTTGTTTCATTACACAGATTATGTGTATACATAAAGATTACAGGTTCATCTTACGAATCCAAGGGATTCTTCAACTGTTTAAGGAAATTGCCAATTGTTTTAAAGGAATTATTCACTATTAAACTCTTATTACTAAAAAGGATTTTTATAAGGATTCTTTGAAATGTTTTATAACAGGATCACTCAAATGTTCTTTTAAAGGATAAACACTTTTAAATAAATGATTTCATAAACTCTTCCTTTTGTTATAAACCTTGTTGTTACACAAGGTCACTATATCATGGTATTCAAATCAAGTGGTTCATTTTGTGGTATTCAAATCAAGTGGTTCATTTCATGGTATTCAAATCATATGGTTCACATCATGGTAATCAAATCAAGGGATTCATTTTCATGTTACATAAAACAAAGGATTTAACTCGTGGAGTTAAATCTAGGTTTTCAATAAGACATTAACACATCCGGTTAAAGTAAGGTTCAGAAAACATGGTGTCCATTGTTGTAAACAAACTTGTAAAAGCATCAAGTATCATATTCATTAGCGTTAGTACTGGGTGATCACAACAAGGGAAAGCGGACACATTGGTTCATATCCAGGATGGAGTTAGCTTTTAAATTTGTTTTAAAAGCTAACTGCAGGTCTGGTGTCATATGGTTTTCAAAACTGCTAAACATAATCTAACTCCAAACGTGGTTTGGGACTTGATATTATATGTTGGCTCATGTGTGAACAGTGATTGGACTGTTTACACTCATTTTCTTACTTGATGTTAGTTTGGGTTGCAGCTCATCCGTGTGAATCTTATGTTGCTTTAACTTACCTATGTCTTATATCATATACTCATGTTTACAAATGTTTAAACCTATTGTTCTCACCAACTACGTCTGTAGTTAACAGTTACTTTTCACGTGTTTCAGGTAATCAGGTTTAAGACATTCTCAGGGACAACTAAGGGGACCAATCTAAGATAGAACAAGATGAAGAAACATGCTAGGATGGATTAGAAACACACTAAATCCTGATTGTTTAGTTGTCTTGTTTGAAGTCTTATTTTGTAACTATATTTTAGGTCTGTAGTTGTCTTTCTTTTGGTAGATAGCAGTCTGTAACTAAACAACTGTCTTAACATTATGAAACATAGTAATCCGTTGTGGTTGTTCTTATTCAATACTTGTGCATGATTCAACTGTTCATACGTCACCGCGCCGTGGATTCCGCACGCGGCGCAGGGGTGTGACAGGCGCGGCGCGGGGGTGTGACAGTGGAACACTGTCAAGCAGTCAAAGACCACTACTGATGTGGAGGGCTTTAAATGGGAGGACTTGAAGAATTAGTTATAAAACACTTATGTCCAAAGAATGAAATTGATAAAATCGAACGGGAATTTCTGACTTTGAAAGCAGGACGTATGAACCATCGGCAATATACTTCAAAATTTAATGAAATGTCAAGACTGGTTCCTCATTTGGTAAACACGGAGGAACGCATATTGAAGTTATATGTGGAAGGACTACCACCTAAAGTCCGAACACATGTGAAGGCGCATGCTCCTAGAACTTTTGAATCAGCAGTAGAAATTAGCGGCATTGTCTGGGATGATGTTGTGGAAGCTGAACCAACAAAGGAAGAACCGAAGCAAAAGTGGTCACCGGGATTCAAAAGAAATAGAAATGGTAAACCGGGACTCCCCATGAAAAAGCTTAAAGTAGAAGAATTTGAAACGTGCACCAAGTGCGGAAGGAAACATGGGGGAGAATGTCGTCTGGGGACTACTTTGTGCTACCGTTGTGGAAAACTGGACACCTCTCGTATAATTGTCCAACCATACTAAAGTGTTACAATTGTGGTGGGATCAGTCACGTGAGCAAGAATTGTTTTAAACCAAAGACAATACCTACTGAATCTACCAAACCTGAAAGTAGCAAGGGAGGGGAGAAGCAAAAGGCAAAAGCTCGTGCCTTTACTATGACTAAAGATTAGGCAGCCAAAGACCCTGATGTGGTGACAGGTACATTTTTGATTAATGATATCCCTGCTTCAGTGCTATTTGATTCTGGTGCAAGTATGAGCTTTGTGGCTATTGCTTTTTGTGATAAACTGTGTGTAAATGTTAAAAAGATAGAACCTGTCTTTTAACATAGAAACTGCTCTTGGTAAATCGACTAGAGTAACGGAAGCCATCGAGGATAATTGTTATATTGATATAGAAGGTCATAGAATCCCTGTTAAGTTGTTTTTGATTACGTTAGGATGTTTCGATGTAGTTTTGGGAATGGATTGGTTGGCCAAATATGAGGCTAACATCGTTTGTCGACGAAATATGATTTTCTTAACGACTCTTAATGGGAGTTCAGTAACGGTTTACGGGGATAAAGTGTTCAACGTGCCTAAAGTCATTTCAATGATTAAGGCAAGTGAATTTATGAGGCGAGGGTGTGGGGCCTATCTGGCTTATGTTATCGATAAAGAATCTAAGGTAAAAGAATTGGAAGACGTACCCGTGGTGTGTAACTTTCCTGATGTATTTCCTGAGGATTTGCCAAGAATTCCACCTGATCGGGAAATCGAATTCCAAATTGATGTTGTGCTAGGAGCTCAACCTGTCGCCAAGGCACCTTACCGTCTGGCTCCAACGGAAATGAAAGAATTAATGACCCAACTACAAGACCTTCTAGACAAAGGTTTTATACGCCCAAGTGTGTCACCTTGGGGTGCACCAGTGTTATTTGTAAAGAAAAAGGATGGAAGTATGAGAATGTGTATTGATTATTGGGAATTGAATAAGCTCACAATACAGAATAAGTATCCGTTACCAAGAATTGACGATCTATTTGACCAATTGCAAGGGGCAAGTTGGTTTTCTAAAATAGATCTCAGATCAGGGTATCATCAACTAAAGGTGAGAGAACAAGATATTCCGAAGACAGCGTTTCGCACACGTTATGGACATTATGAGTTTCTTGTGATGTCTTTCGGATTAACAAACGCTCCTGCGACGTTTATGGATTTGATGAATCGGGTATGCAGACCTATGTTAGACCGATCAGTGATTGTGTTTATTGACGATATATTAATATACTCAAAGAGTGAAGGTGATCATGCGTGTCATCTTCAGGAAGTACTTGAAATACTAAGAAAAGAAAAGCTTTATGCCAAGTATTCTAAATGTGCCTTTTGGTTACGAGAAGTGCAGTTCCTAGGTCATGTTATTAGTCCAGAAGGCATAATGGTGGACCCAGCTAACGTAGAAGCAGTAATGAAATGGAATCCTCCGAAAACACCAACGGAAGTTCGTAGCTTTCTTGGATTAGCAGGTTATTACAGAAGATTTATCCAGGATTTCTCCAGGATTGCTACACCATTGACAAAATTGACTAGGAAAGAAGTAAAATATGATTGGGGACCAACTCGGATTCAAGCTTTTGAAGAATTAAAGAAAAGATTAACCGAAGCTCCAATTTTAGCATTGCCGGATGGTAATGAAGACATGGTGGTATACTCAGATGCGTCTTATCTGGGCTTAGGTTGTGTACTTATGCAAAGGGGAAAGGTAATAGCGTATGCCTCAAGACAATTGAAAACCCACGAGGCTAATTATCCAACTCATGATTTGGAATTGGCTGCTGTGGTATTTGCTTTAAAAATTTGGAGGCATTATCTATATGGAGTGACATGTACAATCTACACAGATCACAAAAGTTTAAAATATTTCTTTAAACAGAAGGACTTGAATATGAGACAAAGAAGATGGCTTGAACTGCTCAAGGATTATGACTGTGAGATCTTGTATCACCCAGGCAAGGCCAATGTGGTGGCTGATGCTTTAAGTCGTAAGACAGAACACTCGGTTATACAAGTTAAGTCTTATAGTTTGGTGATAACACCAGACTTTCTGAATGAGCTCAAGGATGCACAGAAGGAAGGACTAAAGGAAGAAAATGTTGGATTCGAAAGAATCTTTGGTCAAGTTAAGAATTTAGAAGAAAATGAATTTGGTGTTAAGATCCGATTTGGTCGAATGTGGGTTCCATGAAATGGGGACATCAGGTCAAGGATTTTAGACGAAGCACATAAGTCACGCTACTCTATTCATCCTGGTGCAACGAAAATGTATCAAGACCTTCGAAAGGATTATTGGTGGCCAGGTATGAAGTTTAATGTAATGCAGTACGTAAACAAATGTTTGACATGTGCACAAGTGAAAGCTGAACATCAGAAACCCTATGGTTATGTGCAACCTTTAGAAGTTCCAGAATGGAAGTGGGAACACATCACCATGGATTTTATTACCAAGTTGCCTCTCACAGCGAAACGTCATGATACTATTTGGGTGATTGTAGACCGGTTAACGAAAAGTGCTCATTTCTTGCCTATACGTGAGACTTATACATCAGAGAAACTGTCCGAACTATTTGTGAAAGAAATAATTACCAGACATGGAGTTCCAGTTTCTATAGTGTCAGATCGTGACACGCGATTCGTTTCAAGATTCTGGAAACAATTTCATGAATCGATGGGTACAAGACTTAATATCAGCACTGTATATCATCCTCAGACCGACGGATAGTCTGAAAGAACTATCCAAACTTTATAAGATATGCTCAGAGCCTGCATTATTGATTTTGGTGGTAGTTGGGATGATCATTTACCATTGGTGGAATTCTCGTACAACAACTGCTACCATTCTAGTATTGGAATGCCACCATATGAGGCATTGTACGGACGGCGTTGTAGGACACCCGTGTGTTGGGGAGGAGTAGGACAAAAAGAAGTGGGAAGTAAAGCTGCAATAGTTGATTTGACTGAAAAGCTCCAGCTAGTTAAAGCACGAATGAAAGTTGCACAGGATCGACAGAAGTCCTATGCTGATAAAAGACGGAGACCAATAGAACTTGAGGTAGGTGATCAATTACTATTAATAGTTTCACCATGGAAGGGAGTTATTCGATTTAGGAAGAGAGGAAAGTTGAGTCCGAGATTTATTGGACCTTTTCGAATAATGGCACGGGTCGGTAAGGTAGCTTACCGATTAGATCTACCAGATGAACTGAGTGGAATTCATCCGACATTTCACGTTTCACATTTAAGAAAATGTCTAGCGGATGATGTAGCATATGTGCCTTTAAATGATATTGAAGTTGATGAAAGGTTAAATTACATAGAAGAACCGGTTGTAATAGTTGACACGAAGGAAAAACAATTACGTAACAAGATGATCAGACAAGTTAAGGTTCAATGGAAACACAGAAAAGGATCTGAGGCGACATAGGAGACTGAAGACGAAATGAAACGACTCTACCCACATTTGTTTGAAATGTAACAGGTTTCGAGGACGAAACCTATTGTAAGGAGGGTAGATTTGTAACAACCAAAGAATAAGCACATTTGATCGTGTATAAAATCTACGTTGAATTAACAATCTAAATTATTACAGGATGATAGTATACGAGAAATGGTGAATGTGGGTGAAAACCGTGCGCGAAACGGAGTTACGGATTGTCCGGAATCGCGAAACGAAGAAAAATTTCAAAGTATGGAACTTTTGGACTCGTCGCGGAACGCGACGAAAAGGTTGAGGATCCTTCGCGGTACGCGATGGACCAAAATATCTGAAACTCTCCGGATTTCTTCACGGTACGCGAAGATTTGTTTTGACCATCGTCGCGGTACGCGATGAGGAAGGCGGTGCAATGGATCAGCTTTCTTCATCAAGTTCACGTAGAAAAATTAAAATTTTTATACATCTCGAACAAGAACACCACCAGACGAACATCAGACGAAAATTCATCATCAAAACACTATTCTGAAGCCATCAGAAGTCACCTATCGTACCAGAGATCATATCTACAAGTTATGATCATTGTTTTGCAGCCAAAACTCCGTCAGATTATGTAACGATTCGTTTTAAATTTCTAGTGTGATTTTGATTGATTAGATCTTGATTTTGAACGTAATAACATAGTTAGGATTGTTGATTATTGCCTAGATGATGGCTAGGATTGATTATAAATGAAGAACACGATGTTCTAACGGTTAAATCCTTGTTTTGATCCGTTGTAATGTCCGATTTGCATGAAATCACAACTATGATTATAATGGTTTAATCCATTTGATTATGACAATGTAGGTGATTAGCTTGGTTAATCTTTGAAATGCAAAGGTTAAATCTAAGTGTTTCAAACTAATCACAATCATTAACATACTTACTGGAACGATTATCTGATGTTTATGATAACAGTCAGATTAGTATGTTAAACATGGTTATTAAACCTATTCTAAAACTACATTGTGATATTTCATGATATCTGGGTAATCAATGATAAGGATTTATCATTTCTAAGCCATTAATCTGTTTAGGAACTGTTTTAGCATTATAATCAACAACATTAACTATTTGATGACTATCAAGGCAGTGTCTTTGACATTGGACGTTCAGAAAGATCTAATCAGTAGGTTAAAACATAAATAACTTATTAAGTGTAAACTGATGCAGAACTATACTGTTAGTACCAGTTTACGAGAGATCTTGCTACAGTAAGACATCAAGTGAGTTCTTATAGCCCTGTTTTAAATGTTTTATCATTTTGGGCTGATATGTATGTGATAAAGTTATTTTATGAAAATAAGTGTATGTATGTATAAAGTTATTGTATGAAAGTGATTTTTAACCTGATTATGGTCAGGTAAGGAATGTTTACAGATAAAGTATGTTTACAGATAAAGAATGTTTTAAATAAAAGAATGTTTTAAGTCTCAACTGCGGTTGAGAAAGAAATGATTTGTGTAAGACACTCGGCCGAGATCGAGGAGGAAATGTGTTATGAAAGTCACGGCTGCGGTTGGGCAAAACATGAGCAATGCGGTGAAAGGAGTCGCTTATGTGTATGATGGTTTAAATGATTTATGTTAAGAAGTCTTGTACCGGTATGAGCCGTCAATTTCGGTTGATAGTTAAAGAGTCCTGTGGAAACATAGGCCTGCCTACTGTGTGTCGCCAGTTCAGTTAAAGAAATCTTAGGCATGCTTGAGTTATCAGCTGCACGTTGATAGTGTTAAAGAAATCTTATACATGTATGAGTTATCAGCTACGAGTTGATAGTTTAAGAGCCTTGTGCTGCACAAACCTGTTGACTTCAGAGTCAGCAGTTGACGGTGAAGTTCCTTCACTGTATGAATTATGTTATGATGATATGTATGTTATGGAATTATGTTATGATACTATGTATGTTATGTAATTATGATATGAGAGCATGTATGCTATGTATTTGAATTATGTCATATGATGACATGAATGAATAAGGATTTTTCTAAGAAATGAACTTAGAACTCACCAGCATAAAGCTGACTTGTTTTACATGCATATCAGGTTGAATAGTTTGAGAAAGTAGACCAGGAGGGCTCATGGCATACGTTGAAGACTACCCCTGGCATAGACTGGCTATGTTATGAACCTAATAAAGATATGAGCTATGTATTAATGTTTGTTTAGGTTTGTATAATATTTTATGTAATCGCCTTAAATTCCGCTGCTATGGTAGTGTAAATATGTTTTAAAGAATATGTGTTTGATATTTACCAACAGAGGAGCTCAGGGCCTCTCATAAAATAAATACAAAAGTTAAATTTAATATACAAATTGTGTCTTATTAATTTTTAAGTGGTTTTAAGCGATTTTATATTGAACTATTTGTTAATTGATAATTAGGTTTTACACGGATAATATATATTGGGTTATTTTGGTATTAGTTTATTAGTTTGGTTTTAAATAATTTTATATTTAAGCTTCATTTGAAGAGTCTAAATTTCACGAAAGTCAGTTACAAAATTTATTAGGGACCAGTCACGATTAGATAATATACATAACATTAAAAAAAGTTCATAGAGTCAGACAGTCGGTTTAACTTCATACCTAGGGGTGTAAACGAGCCGAGCCGATCCCGAGCTCGTTAAGGCTCGAGCTCGGCTCGTTTAGAAAAATTAAGGCTCGAGCTCGAGCTCGGCTTGTTAAGAGAAATTAGGGCTCGAGCTCAAGCTCGGCTCGTTAAAGAATTTTTAGGCTCGAGCTCGGCTCGGCTCGTTTAGATTTATTTATTTAATTTATTTACTTTAATTACTAATTTAATTATATTTATAACTATATTTTATAAATTAAACATAAAATATTTAATTTAAATATATTTATCATAATTTTATATATAAAAATAATTAATTTTATAAATAAACACTTAATATAATAAATAAACACTTAATATAATAAATAAAAATTATATAAACAAAAAACTCATTAAGGCTCGCGAGCCGACTCGAGCTTGTTAAGTAAAGCTCGAGCTCGGGCTCGATAACTAAACTCGTTAAGGCTCGGCTCGTTCGAGCTTTTTACCGATCCGATCTCGAGCATTTCACGAGCTGCCTTGGTTCGTTTACACCCCTATTCATACCTACAACATGGGTGCGCCATTGGTTCATGACTAGTTGATGCTAAAAATTAAAAAAAAATTTGACAGTTTTGAAAAATGAAAATCGTTTTCTTGAAAAGGAACTTGAGATAAGAACCAAATGTGTTGTTGCGACAAACACACGTGATCAAAAGTTTAAAACGAGTAGGGAGGTTAGACTAGAGGTGGCCAACGGGCACCGACCCGGAACCGGAAATTGAAACCGGAACTGGTCGTACCCGAACCGGCGGATACGGACGGTTCCGGGTTTTCAGAGAAATTGGAACCGGAACCTGTTCCACCCTTAAACCGGTCAAACCCGAACCGAAACCGGCCAAACCGGAACCGGAACCGGCAAAAAACCGTTTGGAACCGGTCAAAAACCGGAATCAGAACCGGTTCTTGACTTTGTTGACCGGAACCGATTCCAAGCCGTTTGGAACTGGAACCGGTTTCGGTTCAAAAAAAAAAACCGGTTTGGCCACCACTAGGTTGGAAGTAAATTTACATTTAATAAACTTTGGTGACAAATATTAGTATGTTGGTTAAAAACCTAATGCTCGCATATTTGATACTATTTGAATAAATAAGTTTTCTAATAACATTTTTGTTTGAAAAAAAAAATCAAATAAAGTTATAGCTTTAGTCCTGGGTATTTATGCATATATAGCTTCAATCACTTGATATTTTATTTGACATTATTGGTCCATATTAACTAGTAAACAGTGCTTAAAGCTTTAGTCTTTTAAGGTGTATGTAGTGAGACATGATCCTTATTAAGTGAGGCCCTTCAAGCCCTTATTACGACCACTTATCATCACATGTTTTTTGTGATTGAGGCGTGACTGCGTGACCCCCACATATATGACCATGGTCACGGCGTAAAGTAAGAAGAAGAGGGAAAAAATAGAATGATAATAACACATGTGATGATAAAAGTGTGATTATGTTGGTTATTTAGGACGTCTGCGTAAGATGATGTATGATGATCACTACACATGTTCTTTTATAATAATATTTAACACATAATATTAACTAGGATCTAGGACCCGCGCGTTGTGCCGGGTCCGTAACACTTACATGAAACGTATTGTTTGTTTATACTGATTCTATAAAGCGACACGTTCTTAAAACCTACTTAAAAGATCAGAATTTAGTGATAGATAAATACACGACTCAGACTCGATTATCATCCATTCCGGAATTGAATAACTAAGAAAGAGGTAATCATCTTTTTATGGATCTTATTTTATCAACTACCGGTAAACTAACCTGTCAGGCATGCGACTAACATGGTTGAGAAAGAAGCATGGCATTTGCAATCATCAGCCCCTAAAAACTCAATATTTACCTATAAAAAGGAACAAAATAAGCATCTGAACCATATTAACATAATTTATAGATAGAGCAATTTCTAACATCCAACTTCTATTTTGTAGCAATTGTTACAACTTAAACTTAACATCCAGTTTTGCATGAAAGATTAAAAAAAACATAAGGAATTAATTTATATAATATAACATGAGAAATTAAGTTATATAACATATAACATATAACAGCAAGTTTTAAAATTTGAAAATAAACCTAAATAGCACATACCTGTAGACGAATTAAACCAAACAGGTGGTCGGTAGTTCTTGCTCTCTCGTTCAACAATGCAAATATAATTGGGTTTTATTAATTTGGAGACTGGTTTGTGGAATTGGAAGGGAAAATGGAGGTTTTTCCTCTCCTCTCCAATAATGATTGGCCAATAACATCAAAGACAAACTACTTAAGCATATAGTCATAAACCAAACGACCTTATAAATAACATAATTCAAATAAAAAATAATAAATTGAGTGCGAGCATGAATAACTGAAAAAATCATGTAGATGAAATATTTCACTAACAATCACGTCAAAGACGACAGGTACGGGCTTCCATACATTTTTGATATGCTCGTGGTCATAAGGCTAAAATGAGAGTCCAATAATAAGAATGGTTTCAACAAATACCTAGTAAAAACCAAAGTAACAAAAACATTTTATATTCCTATTTCATCTTGATTATTCTCTTAGTAAATCGTCGTCATCGTCGTCAATCTCGTTAAATAGAGGATCCCCTGACTATTATAAAAATTTTGAATAAGAACATTTTAAAGAGCTAAGATAGTTACCTTGCAATTACCTTCAAACAAATGTCAACATCCATGCATTATTTTCCTTGTTGTTAGCACTCAAAGCATAATCATCACATTTCATTGAAGCAATATTTGGCAGAACTCGTGATTCAAATACAGTTTAAAAAAGTTATGAACATTGCAAGTTCTCAGATCGCTCTTATGAAAATAGGAAATTTTAGCAAAGGTCATGTCTTATTCATCTAAAGAAAACTTACTTGGGTACCAATGATCTGTGTATGTATAAGATTGATACTGATCTGCTTTATAACCAAATATACAATACCTATGGAGGTAAATGTAAGCATACAATGGAATCAGATGTAAGTTATTGACATAATATATCACCGACTTTGGGATCACAATGTGGTTAAACTTGAACTATATTCAAAATCCTACCTGGTCACAATGTGGTTAAACTTGAACTGTATTCAAAATCTTACCCTGTCACAATGTGGTTAAACTTGAACTGTATTCAAAATCTTACCCACACCCGTGACCAACACATGTTACCAATGGGACCCTAGCACATAAATATGTAGACACACCATATCCCACATTTTGAATATTCTAGTAGACTACAGTTTTATTTACCTATAGAAGGTAGCACAATGTGGTTAAACTTGATTTAACACCAAATGTTTTATCAATATCATTAAACCTGAAAAGCATATGATCTCGTATGCAACTCCCCTGCTTTGTTTCCTTGATTTATAGTAAAAATAAAAAAAACTTATTTAACCAAATGAGACATACATAGGAAAGTAAAGTTAAAACAGAAAACACATATATATGTATGGAATTAACATAAAAATTTATAGTTTCTAATTTATAACCTTAAAGATAATAATCATAGATCTAAATTTGTTGTAAGAAAGTTATTGTTTATAATCCATGAAACAAATTATCTTCTATAAAATGATCTAAATCAAGATCCCTAAAACACAATTTTCAAATCAATGTTACTTTACAAAGTAACGTATACTGAAGTCGGATGTTTACCAAGGGCCTCACCTAACTCCTATAGGTGTTAACAATTGAAACAAAAATGTATATGAAGATTACTCCACAAATATTCATGTCAAACGTAAGAACTCCGCCACCTCCTAAGAAGTAATAACCACAATCCACAAAACCTACGATTGTGGAGTAATCTGAACTCAATGTATTGCAACACACAAAATACATCCACAGTCCAGGAAGATGTAAATTTTATAGAACAATAACCAAAATCAGGTAAATTCAGGAAACTCACAAAGTCATGACCCTGGGCTGAGAACCATAGAACAGCCGGAATGTTGGGGTCTCCTTCGAACCGTAAAACCCTAGACTCCGGAAACCCTCGGTGTCACAGAATAAAGCCATCGAACCAAGATAGAGAGGTAGGCGGTGAGATGAGACGTAACTGGGCGTCATCGGAGCAACGATAGTCGAGATTTCGGAGCAAGAATGGAAGAAGGAGGCGGTGAGATGACTGAACCGACACAGTAATTTCCCGTCTTCTTTATGCTTTCTCTCTAAGAAAGGTGATGTTGATGACATAGCATGAAGAAGACGGAGGAAATCTAAGCAGAAAATCGTGGGAGAAATGGTAAAAGGTAAAGGAGTTGTACCGGGTGGATTGAAAGTAGTAGGAAAGAAATAGTGTTTTTTCTCTCACAACAAAATTTTGGTTTTTAATATATATATTAATTAAAAGAAAAAAAACTTGTATAATTTGTCGTATGTAGTTCATTATCCTTGGTATATATTCATTCTTTAATGTTTATTTATTTTCACACCGTTAAAGAAATGATCCATCATTTGATTTGATGCATCACATAATCTTTGATCAAATATTTAAGAATATCCGGTTATTTAAAGAACTACAAGACATTATGTTTGTTTAATAGTAAATTTATCTTATTTATATTGTTAAACTATTTATTGCTAAAAATAAATCTAGTTTAGCTTGAATTACTGACTACTATTTGAAAAGAAAAACATATAACAAGTGGGTTAGTATTTAAATGTTAATTAAAAGGAGTATGTTATCAGTGCATTAAAAATAAAAATATGCATATCGCTTTAGGCTTATATTTTTTAGTTCCAGTTTATTTATGTAATAGACAAGCAAAGCGAGATGTAGGCCCTTTTTTGGAAATTGGAAGTTAAAACTATAGTTGTTCATCCCATGTCCCCAACTAAGTCTTTTCTTTTCATTATCATAATTTTTATATGTTGCCATTGATAATTGCGTTTACTCTATTTGGTCTTTCTTTCACTTTTAAATTTTAATATGATTATTAGATGCATTTAAAGTTTTTTTATTTGTTAATAATATCATGGTATTTATAAGTTGAATGCCAGATTTACGATCATTTCATTCTTTTAGACGCTACTGATAAGTAAGAAATTATTTTTTATATTTTTTATTATTTTTTGTTAATGTTAATATCCATAATTACTTCTTAAAGATGCCTTAGGTTCATCCTATGATCTGGTTACTTGCAGTCGGGTTCTCATTTATTTCACTCTTCGAAGGTGAAGATTGGTCACGGAAATGAGATTCTTTCTTAAACGAGAAAAGGCGATTAAGCTTCAAAGAACTGAGCTCAATGAATAGGTGATTCAGGAACAGGTGAAAGGATACGTAGGTTTTTTCTTCATCTAAATGTGATCTTCCTCGCTCGCCGAAAAGTACTAGTTTTCTTCTCCCGACTTCCGCTAGGGCTCTTTCTTTCCGGTGAAAAGGTTACGTAAAATCATAATTATTGATACGGGCCTTTTCCACATAAAAGGGGAATCTTTTGTTACAATAGAAGCAGAAGTATTGTATACGTCATTAGTCTGATCCTTTGTAGGAACTACCCGTAATAACGAACTTGCAAAACGGATCTGTTTACTCCAATTTATTAGCCGATACCGGGACGTCTTTGCTTGGTCATATAACGATATGCCAGGCTTAGATCCAGTCCTAGTAGAGCATAACTTTAATATAGGTCTAAAAAGAAAGTCTCCAAGCTCCATCCCGACTTGGAGTTTTCAAAGAAAAAATGAAAAAGTGGCCCGCTGAATTAGTTATCCAATGTTTTAAAGTGTGGGCGCTTGAATATGATAGTTTAATCTTTTGAATAAATGAAAATTGGTTTGGTAATGTTGATTTTCGATCTTAATTTTTTATAAATCAAGCATGCTTGAGCCATAATTTTTTAACTTTATTACGCGCAATTGTTGTTTAATATACCGTGTTGTTGATTTAGGATGTGTTAATGAAGTTTAAAAAATGTAGAAGTTATTAAGCTTAGTAAATAGAAATAAGTTTAAAAATTTAGGAGTTATTAAGCTTAGCAAATACAAATAAGAGATTAAATTAACAAGCGACATTGTTCAAAATTTTATGAAGATTATGAAAACAAAAACTCAGCTATAAAGTTTGAGTCAAACTTGAATAATTTTGAGCCATCCCCCAAAACCAAGATCGTTTTCAAAGTTTTGGTACATATAAAATTAAAAAAAAAGCCTATTTAAAAATAATATCGGTTAGACTTATGACTTTCAACTTTCTCAGAATAGGATGTTCATTAGAATTTAGAACATCATCTTTCAAACTTATTATAAGCTTAATCATGCATATGTCACAATACATGGATGCTACACACTTATAATCATTTTATAAATTATATAAAGCCTAAATTCTAAATCTCATCTATTATTCTTTAGACCCTATTAGAGACGTGATCTTTTTCACATGAAGAAATAGGGTCTTTGCCTTTTTAGAACCTTAAAATTCTCTTGAATTATAAAATATAAATAGTCTTAAATCAAGTGTATACTCAAATCTCTTGTTTCATGTTAATTTTTATTTCAAGTTATCATTATATTTTAATTACTACAATGACAATTATGACATTAATATCACCAACATTAATCGCATCATCATTGCAATTCATCAAACCCAAAACATGATCACAACCTTAAATGGATGTTTGAGGCCTCAAACATAGACTACTAAAAGGTCATGCCTGATAAAAACTTCATAAAATTGACACAACAAACACATTTTTGTGTATTTCACATTTTTATTATAAGAATATAGCGCATAACATAATATTACAAATTATCTTGTGTAATTTAGTTATGTTCTACAACAAGACAAAAACATCACATGCAAAACTATATCCTCTTTCACAATCTTGTCATTTTTCACATGAGTTGTTTAAGTACAAACTAATATTTGTAATTCTAATATGATTAAAATTTAAAAGATATAATTATAATTGCTTATTCTTTTTGTTCCTTTTCACTGTTTGTACTTGTTTTTCTTTCATAAAATAAGGAAAATGAAGTAAACCATAAGTCAGTTCAAACACAAGTTATTTAAAACTATTTTAAAAATAAAAGTAAAATAACTTTATCAATGATAAAGAAGGAAAAAAAACATAATGGGCTAAAGTCTAAACTATGGAAAAACTAGTTTTTTTTTTTTTCATTTAGAAATTAAAAATAAAATCTGCAAAGCATAATTAAATCATTGGGAATCAGGAGCGAACACTACAAGAACAAATTTAATGCATAAATTGACACTTCAACAGCGTAAATTGCAAATTCAAAATCAATCTACGAGTTAAGTATTTAATGGATCATTTTTTTACAGCGAATTTCATGTATGTTATCTTAATCAGACCCACCAGAAATTGTTGTCCCAGATACGCTGGAACCTATGAAATGAGTAAACCATCCCCCGCCATCGAGAAACCTGGACAGTATCTCAGGTTCGTCATCTGGCTTGGATATCCTTCTATGCACAGCAACGGCCTCGAACCCTCGACCTACCATTTGGCAGGCCGAAGTGTAAACCATTGAGCTGAAACATATAAAAGCAGCATCATAATTTCAGTTTCGCAGATCGAATCATACCGATTCATGAAGATCACAAACAGTTTTCAAAACAAAATAATAAAAGGAAAACTTATAACTGAAAATCGCTCTCTCCTAGGCAGCTTTGGCTGTACAAGGAGCATGACGAATTGACGATTGATCATCCTCATTGTGGAGATTAAACATTACCAGATCTGATGATCTAAGAACAGCTTCAATTTCTCCTGCCTCGCCATCGATTTCACCCCCCGGTAGATCGCTTCTGTTTTCCTTTTTTGCTGTCTTCATTTCCTCTCTTCTCCGATCATGATCTGCAATTCTGTTTGAAATCATACATCAGAAAACACAAATTAAATCGCATAAAGTGTGCGTGTAGAGTGTGTATCATCACATAGAAAAAAGTAAAGAGAGATAGAGAGAGAGACTCTTTAGAGAGCGAAAGGTGATGATAGCGAGTGACGCCGGAGAGGCAGAGAGGGAGGCCGTAGGTGGCTCGGATGTTGAAGATCGACTGCATTGGTGATCCGGCGATGGTTTGAAAGGGGAAATAATTGGAAATAAATGGTGATGAAGACGGATAATTATATTGAGGAAGAATTCCTAGGGCTATGCAAAAGGTATTATTATTATTAGTTTACCACTCCTAAAAATAAAAGACTATCCCAAAATAGGATTTGTTAGGGTGACGTGACACTTATAACAAACGAAACATCGTCCTTTAGGTGTTGTTAAGGGCATTACAAAGTTTTTAGTTAGAAGGGTGTAACAGGGTGTTGTCAAGGTGCTCCCTTCATGACACCTAACGAACAACATGTGCGTGAGAGAAAGAGAAAGGAGAGGGTAGGTGAAGGATAAGCTTGAAAAAATGGACGGTTTGGGTCGGGCAAAACAATTTAAACCAACATGATTAGACAGGAGAACTAATATACCTTGGTTATTTTGTTCGGTTCTAGTTAATTTCCATATTCATGTTTTCAAAATTCGAATAACCTGACAAAAAAAAAACGAAACCTAAAAACCAACAAGAACGACACCCCTAATTAAGAATAGTTGTTTAGGTGAAGCCTACATGAAGTGGCAAATTGATGATAACTACACATTGATGTTTGAAATAGTGTCTTTTAGATGTTATTTGATGTTATAAAGCTTTTATTGATTATAATAACAGGTTGTAGAACAAGAGAAAAGCACTTTTTTCCGTTTTTAATCTATTTCATTTGTTTCCTTTCTTTTGTTTTGCAAATAACAATATGTGGATTTCGGTCATTTTAAAGCCAAATTTGCTTCAAATCAATCACGCGCAATCTAGATCTAATTGTTATATGCGAAATGGTCTCGGCCACGCGTTATGTATAATAAAAGGATTTAATAATGAAAAGAGGGATGGTGATAAAGATTTACCATATAATTTTTTTTTGGTTAAAAAATAAGAACATAGTTTGTGATGATAATGTGGTTAAGCAAAAAAGTGACCATGATCACTTGTCTTTTTTACCTAATGATCATGCCTTTATATGATATGATGAAAGATATGGTGATACATTGAGCGTCACTTGGTAGTTAAATCTCATTATATAAACAACTCAACTTACTCTTAAGCTAATTGATTGATTACAAACTTAAATTAAGTTAAAAATATAAGAATTAATAGTATGAGCTCGAGTCTAAACTTAAAATTTGGTTTGTAAAGGGCTTAGGTTTAAGCTTGAATAATCTTATTATATTGTTTTAAACAAACATTCTATTATTCTTATTAAAAAAACTAATGTTTATACATAAATAATTAACAAAATCTGATGAAAAGGAGACAATGGACTTTCCTGATCGTCCACAAGTTCCCCATCTACATAAATGTAATTATGTATAATAATATAATATTAACTTAATAAACGAGCTATACTTGAGTTCGTATCAAGTTTGAAAATTTTCACACGAACATAGCTTAAGTTGTGAATATATTATCCGGCTTGTTCACAATTCTACTTACAAAGTAGTAAGTCGTACTAGAAATAACAAAATATACTATAGCATGTCATAATATCTAAAAAGTAATCACAAAATTACAAACTGTATTAAAAATATCAAAACATATTATAAGATAACATAGCATCAAAAAAGTATATTCGTATGCGGAGTTTTCTTTCACTACTAGTATAAACTAGTGGATTACCAACTGTATATTGCAACCATAGCCAACATGATTATGTATATTTAAATGCAGATAAAAAAATGTTGCTATAATTGTTAGAATGTTACAATACCTTAGAACATACTTTATTGTATAACTGAATGTCACCCCACCATAATATTTGAAAACAGTACCAATAAAAGCCAAGTAAAAAAACAAAGTACAAAATAAGAGGAAAAAAATAAACCTCACTAAAAATCAAAATAACCATTAACCATCTCTTTTCTTCTTTTAATATCTAAGATAAACACAGTATTTAATCTACTTGCTACTTCTTAAATCTTGAAATAATTCAATTTGATTTAGTGGTCATGTTATTTTTTTATAATTATAAAAATGCGGTTCAAAAACATTGTATCCGGGTTTCTGTTTTTATAAAAAAATCTATAATTTATTTACAATTTACAATTATCCTTTCCATTTAGTCCTTTAAAACTTAAAAGTATACATTGTGGGCCTTGTTTTGTATAAGAGCGTGCTTTCAATTAGGTTTTGGGACCAGCCCGAAATATAAAACATAAGAAATTATATTTCAATTGAGAAACAAAATAGAAACATGTCTTATCGATCTCCAAAAAGAAATACAACATGGTTTCTTACATTTTCCAACCTAACTAAGGTTCGTTTAACTCAAAAAAAACAGAGAGAAAGACGTTTTAGAAAATCTTCAAATGCATATTATTTTAAAGCACTCTAACTTGCGTACTATGATAACTAGTAAATTTTACAAAATAACAACCAGATTTTTTATTTGTTCTACTCAAATTACTAAGCTTTTTTCCAAAACAAATAGGTGCTTACATGTATACAAAATATAATCCCAGAAAAAATCGACTAAAACTTTACAATGCATTTTATTGAGAAAGACGAAAACTTGTTGTATATTAGTATATGTTAAACATGCGGGTTTAGTTTCCTAGTTGCATCACAAAATCATCACTACTTAGTTTGCATGTTATTAACAAACTTCCAAAATGCATAATGTTTGATTCTTCACAATTGCATGCCGATCATGATTTCTGATGCGTACCTATTTGAAGACCTGAAAACAGCACAACTAGTAAAGTGTTAGTTCAAAAGAACTAAGTGAGTTAACTCCATTAACCCTCGGTCCAGTCCCAATCAAACCGGAAATTTCCAAATTTTTATATACTGAGCGTATGGTTGGGCGTATCAGTGGGCGTAGACAGAACTATTTGGGTGTATGATACCAATCTGGGCATAAGATGTTCTTTAAAGTCATGCAAGAATCCTACACTTTGGTCAACAGGTTACCATCACTAATTAATTATTTATTTTTTGCATACAAGTTAAAATAATGAGTAACTAATTCAGTTAGTAAACATTGGTTTTAGTTATGTTTAATAACTTTGTTGCATAAGTGTTTGTATTGCAGATATTGGATAATCTTGAGGATTGAAAAATAAAAAAGGAAAAATGAAGGGTTCAATTGAAAAGTGAGAGCATAAAGTTAGTCAGTATGCACTTAGTAGTGCATACTGACTAACTTTGTTTCTGTTGTGGTTCTAGAGTTTAAGTCGATTGTTCTTAGATCGAGTTGTAATAGTTTAGGATTATTGATTCTTGTACGTGTTTCTTCATTTTATTGATCACAGATTCATTTGAATCTGTAAGTTTTATTCAGTCGTGTTTTTGACACAAGTATCAAATGATTACCGACATTTTAATTTAAAAATGTATAACAAGTTTATGGATTAACAACATATTCTATCGAGATCATATTCTCCAAACCTATCTCAATCATATGGATGCAATTCAATCGAAGTTTTGTTCCTCAGTCAAATCATTTGAGCTGTTCAAAAAAAAGTCAAATCATTTGAGATTACAATCTGACATTTCCATAAATTACATATAACAAAATTGTAGATTTCTTCCAAAACGGAATTTTCAGTGTAAATAATACGAGAATAAGGTGGTGTTTGTTTTTTCAGAGGCAAAACGTCTGCGGACCACATCTGCAGACCTCTTTTGCAGAAGAGGTGGACCAAACATCTGCAAGAAGAGCTTTTGGGGACGTTTGTTTTTCAATATTTTCACAACCTCTTCACATTTTCAATATCTTCACAACCTCTTCCCCAACCCTAACCCACGACCGTCCCCATGGCTCGATCATCGTCACCATCACGAGCTGAGTACCACCACCGGCCGTCACTCTTCCCCACCGTCAGCCTCGATCTCAGCCCAACCGTCAGCCTCGATCAACCACCACCGGATCCCTAGATTGCGAACCCTAGATTGACGAGGTAGGTCACGAGCAAATGCACCACTGTCACCATCACCGATCGGAGGTAGGTCACGAGCGCCGGTGGACTTCAATCTCATTCGGTGGTTGCTTGAGCCACTGACCACGATTCTAAACCCTAATCATCCGGAGGAGCACAGGAGGTTCGACGGGAGCACAGGGAGGTGCAACGCCGGAGGAGCAATGGGATCTTCTGGGCCGATCGTGGATGGTGGTAGCAGATCAGGAAGGGGGTGACGAGAACAAGGAAGGGGCGTGAGTTTTTTTGCCCTAGAAGAAGTTTGCATATATGAGAAGTGGGTATACCATGTCTGCAAGGAAAAGAGGTTTCGCAGACATTTTTTAATGAAATGTCTACGAAAAAACAAACACCCTTCATCTATCCGTGGTCTGCGAGGCACAGACAAAAGAGGTTTCGCAGACCTTCGCAGACGTTTTTGATATAAACAAACAACACCTAATTGTGTGATTGATATATGTTATGTTTTATATTTTATTTTAAATATTATTTTGTCTTTATGAACATCATGTCGATTAAATTATTTCCATGTAATCGAGTGAGAAACTGGAATGTCAATTGTAAAAGATTTTAATCAATGCATTTTTCTAATTCTTTTTGACTAGAATGTCACATCACTAATTATTTAATCCACGCAAGTGTTACAATTAAAATAAAATGTAACAACATTGTGACTTGAGACCTACACAAGAATCAGAAAATAAAAGGTGTGTTGTGGTAAACATCAGCTAATATATTTACTTATAAAACTTTTTCGTGCCTAGAACAGTAGAAAATCGAAAGCCAAAATTGAGGCATAAACACTAACTATGTTGGTATAAGAATAATATATGATCTTGAGAAAAAACTTGGGCACTTTTTCACGCGTCAAAAAGTGACGTTGCGTCTAAAGACATGACGGTGATAACATGATGAGAGACTACAATTGCAAACGTAACGTAAAGAACTATAGCAATGATTGCATAACGTCAACATGAAAGTGGTGGTGGGTGTGCGTCATAAGAGAATAAAAACCGTTACACTAGAAGTGATGAGAGAACGTCAGCGACCAAACAATATTATCTAATAAATAGTAAAATAGTAAGACAACATTAAAAGCTTAAGATTCTATATCATTATATATTTATATGATAATAATTATAGCATTATTATTATTATTATTATTATTATTATTATTATTTATTGTTAATGTTATAATTATTATTGAAACACATGAAACCATAAGAGTCAATAATCATATCTATGATAAAGGTTATTATAAAACTCTAATTGTTAAATTCTCTTTAATAAGTTATATTGTTTTGATTTATTTCATTAATTTTGTGTAATCACTTTTAATTTTGTATAATCACTTAATTACAGTGATAATTATCATCATTAGCTCTTTCAAATTTGTAAAGTTTATCTCTGATATCATATATAATATAATCTTTCTTTGATAACTCTTGTTTGTTAATTTAGAATAATAATAATAATAATAATATGTTATATCGGCTAATGTTAACGTGTTGATATCATGAATAATAAAACCAACTAAAGAAAAATGATATTGTTATATAATGTATTCACATATGCTTCGGTCTCCCTAACAAAACCGTAAGCTTATATGTATCTTTTATATAGTTAACCATGTTAATATCATATATGGAACACACTTAATAAATTTAGTAAACACATCACACCAAGCGAATTTATATTTCATGTTTTATAAATGACTTTTTTTGTATTTAGTATTTAACTAAAAAACTAAATAGTTTAACTAAGTGTAACAGCCGAAAAATTTAGCACATTTGAACGTGCTTGAAATCCACGATGATATGTGTGACAACTCAAAATTCTCAGGTTAGAATCACAACTCGAAAATGAAGAGAATGAGTGTAAGCGAAATCGTGAAACGAGGCTCCGATTTCAAGATACACTGAATTGAATATAGCAATAGATTAGAGGTCAAATATTTTGAACTCTTTAGGTCTTGAGATTATAACCACTGGAAAGAGCTCGAAAAATCGTGAACGTAGGCGAAAACCGTGCACAAAACGGAGTTCGTATGCTCCCGGAATCGCGAAACGAAGATAGGATCAAAAATCTGGCCGCCTTAGCCCCGCGCGGTACGCCCCAGACCACCGTCTGGGGTGGGGCGATGCGCCTGACGTCATCCGGACGCAAATTGGGCTTAAAAAGTCAGTTTTTCATCTAGAAGCCATAATTTTTGCTTCTATTCGACGATTCAGCCTCCACACCCACGAAAAATCATCTTCTAAGCCATCAAATATTCAATTTTGAAGCCTTTTGATCATATGGATCGCACCAAGGATTGTTAATACAAGTCCGAATCGTCTTTTTACGCACAGAACTTTGTTTGAAGAGGTAACGGTTCATTTTAACCTTCTAGATTGATAATGATTGATTAAATCTTGTTTCTGAACGTAATGATATAGTTAGGGTTTTTGATTATTGCCTAGATGATGGCTAGGATTGATTTTAAATGACAAACTCGAATTGTTAACGGGTAAATCCTTGTTTTGAGCCGTTGTAATGCCCGGTTTGCATGAAATCATAACAATGGTTATAATGGTTTAAACCATGTGATTATGACACTGTAGGTGATTAGTTTGATTAATCCTTGACATGCAACGTGAAATCCAGGTGTTTCAAACTAATCACAACCATTAACATACTCATTGGAATGGTTATCTGATGTTTATGATAACAGGCAGATTAGTATGTTAAATATGGTTGTTACACCTATTCTAATGCTATGTTGTGATATTTCATGATATCTGGGTAATCAATAACAAGGATTGGTCATTTCTAAGCCATTAATCTGTCTAGGAACCTGTTTTAGCAGTTCAATCAACAACATTAACTATTTGATTAATCCAAGATTTATTCTGACTAATCAAGTGTGTTATCAACCTAATATCGGTTTGATGACTATCAAGGCAATGTCTTTGACATTGAACGTTCAGAAAGAATTAATCTGCAAGTTAAAGTATTGATAGCTAATTAAATGTAAACCAATGCAGAGTTATATTGTTAGCACCAGTTTACGAGAAATTTTGCTACAGTAAGACATCAAGTGAGTTCTTGTAGCCCTATTTTAAATGCTTTATCATTTTGGGCTGTTATGCATGTTATAAAGTTATTTTATGAAAATGATTATTTTACCTGACTACGGTCAGATAAACGTATATGTTAAAGAAAAGAAGGTTTTCAGATAAATAATGTTTTAAGTCCCGACTGCGGTTGAGGAAGAAATGATTTTTAAAAAGACTCGGCCGAGGTCGAGTAGTAAATGTCATTTTGAAGTCCCAGCTGCGGTTGGGCAAAAGATGAGCACTGTGGTGCTGAGAAAGATTTATGATTATGATGGTTTAAATGATTTAAACCATGTTATGTATGAATGAGGTATGTAAGCAAGTCTTGTACCGGTATGAGCCGTCAACTTCGGTTGATGGTTAAAGAGTCCTGTGGAAACACAGGCCTGCCGACTGTGTGTCGTCAGTTGAGGAAATCTTATGCATGTATGAGTTATCGACTTCGGGTTGATAGTTTAAGAGTCTTGTGCTGCACAAGCCTGCTGACTTCGGTCAGCAGTTCAGGTTAAAGTTTCTGTACCGTTCAATAAATTTTATGAGGACATGTATGATATGTATGGAATTATGTTATGTGATTATATGGATGGATAAAGATTTGTTTACAAATATAACTTAGAACTCACCAGCATATAGCTGACTTGTTTTACATGTATAACAGGTTGAATAAATTAAGTAATGATAACAGGAGGGCTCGTGGCATGTGTGGATGATTACCCTGGCATAATCTGGCATAGACTAGCTATGTATAAAACCATAGAGTGTGGGCTATGTTTAACGTTTGTATAGTATGTGCACCTTATTTTATGTAAACACCGGAAATTCTGCTGCTATGATAATGTATTTATGGTTTAAGAACTATGAGTTTGATGATTTGCCAACTGAGGGGACTCCCGGGAATCGGGGCCTCTCACTAAGTGAATGAGAGCTTATTAACAACAAAACATATATCTAACAATTTACTTCCACTTAAATGTGTCATACACTCATACGTATGTGTTGATAGAATGATAGGTGTGCAATCCTGCAATGAATGGTACAAACATAGACCACGACTCTAACCAAACGGTCCACTAAATGTGCAAATATTGTGTCAAATTTTGGACCATACAAATAGGCCCAACTATTTTGAAATCATGTCATATGAAATAGCAATTTAAGAAAAGCTTTAATGATTGAGAAAGAAAACCAGAAAAGAAATATTCGAAGCACGACCTCACTTCAATCCTTCATAATTGAGATAGTAAGGGTGATGTTCTAAGAAACTTTACCTCTATCCACAGAAATAAATATATCGTTTTTAAAAAGCATGGATATCAAATTCCTAATTAGAGGAATTAAAAATTTACCTAAATTTATATTAAGAGTTAACATATGATAGAACATTATTAATAACTTTGTAATAAACTGTCAATTATTAATATAGCATTAACATGCTTGATCTACTACTCTTTGGCTACTTGTATATATCTAATTAACTTTAATTTGCTATCTAAGGTTGTAAATTATGTTATCATAAATAAATAGTGATGATTTATGCTAATCATAAGAATCAAGCTTGAAATATAATCATAAGAATCAAGCTTGAGATATCAATTGACATTGCAATTTGATAATGATTACAAGAATCAAGGTAACAAACACCAAAGTAAACACAATGAAACACAAAATCATATTAGTGAGTCTTAGGTGGTATTTGTTTTTTTCCAAAAAGGTCTGCGTGACCTCTTATGTCTGCGTCGCGCAGTCGCGGGCAGAGGTTGGCCCTCTACAGACTGTTTGTTTTCTCGCAGACATTTCATTAAAAAAGGTCTACGCGGCCTCTTCTTGGCGCAGACGTGGACCAAACTCTTTTTGAGCTCTTCCAACCTCTTCTTCCCTACCCACGATCCATGATATGATGAACCAAGCTTCCCACCGCCACAGCCACGCCTCCCACCTCCGTCGGCCTCCACCGCCGCACCTACCGCCGCCGTCGGCCTCCACCGCAGCGCCCTCCACAACCGCGCCTATCACCGGCGCTCGTGACCTACCTCCGATCGTGGTGCAGATGCTCGTTTCATCGCTGGGTTCCAAAAATAACCGACTACCACCGCCACTCGTGACCCACCTCCGATCCACACACACGACTACCACCGCCGCTCGTGACCTACTTCCGATTGTGGTGCAGGTGCTCGGGTTTCTTGGGTTCCAAAAATAACCGTATCCACACACACGACTACCACCGGCGCTCGTGACCTACCTCCGATCGGTGATGGTGACAGTGGTGCATTTGCTCGGTGTAACGACCCGTTTTGATAAATTATTATAATATAATCGATCGGGTGAAATTTTGAGTTAAATATTTATTTAATAAGTATTTGAATTGTGTTGGTAAGTTAAATTAAATAACTAAGTTAGTTAACTTGGTTATAAAGTTTGATAAGTTGAGGGATGGGAGTTGCCAATCTCTCCAACTTGAAAAAAATTGGTGAATAAGTGTTGACTTGAGTCAACATTACTAGATATTTTCTAGTGTGTTGTGTGTGTGTTTTACGTGGTGAAGAAGAGAAGAAGAGGAGAAGAAACTCAAGCCCTAGTTTCTAATCTTGTAAAAATTCGTGGTCCAAATCGAAGATTGGAAGCTTAAATCACTATCCTTAGTGATTACTAACATCATGTAAGTGATTTGTGATTCCTAATTTGATGTTAGTCATGATTTCTTGAGATGAACAAGATATGGGTTTTGCTCAAATCTTGAAATTTGTTGTTTAAATAAGTTAGAAATCATGAATAGATGTCTGTTATGAGTTTAAAACAATCAAACTACTAGTTGATATGATATTTGGTTGAATTTGATTTGGTATGGAATTGGGTAACTTGAGAAGTTAAGAGAAAATTCATATGATGGTGTTTATTAACTAGTAGGAAGGTTGAAGGCATGGTTTTGATTGTGTGATGCATCAATTTTGATTAATCTTATATAAAAATGATGAATTGGTGATTTTGAGTGGGATTGGTTAATGTTTAAACATTATAGAGATTAGTGTAATAGATTGATGCACACAAAGTGTTTGTAGAAATGCCAATAGTTTGATTTTTAGTCAAAGTTGGTGAAGTGAATCATGAAACTTGTTTGAAGTGATTATCATTGTAAAATAGAGAATTTGATAGTCAATGAATTGACTTAGATAAGTCAATGTAAATCTTAACTAGAATGATAGTTAAGAGAATTGAAATTTGATGTGAAATAGGTGGTGGTATTGGAAGTGCAAAGGAAAGTCAAAGAGAAGACAAATCACCATTTGTTAATCTCTAATCCTAGTGCTAAGGTAAGTTATCCAACTTGCTAAACACCATATATGTAAAGTAGTAATAGTCTACTAATTGAATTGGTGTGTCTATGAATGATTTGATTCATAGGTGTTGTTTGTTGATAGTGCAGTTGACTTATTTAGTCAAACTGTGCATATCTAATTTTATGTTTGAATTGTGATTAGTTGCAATGAAATTGAGTGTTAATTGATGATATAGTCTCACAATTGAATTAAATTGGTTAAGAATTGTTAAATTTATAAAGGAATTGAGTTGATTGTGTGGTTTGGCTTATTTGGTCAAACTATGAAATTGTGATTATGTGTAGTCCACTAATTGATTTGAATGGACTATGAATTGTTGAATTCATATTTGAATTGGATTAATTATGAATTGTTTAGTTCATAATTGAAATTGGTTTGATTGTTATGTTTGACTTTATTTAGTCAAACTGTATAAAGATCATAATGTTTGAATTATGACTTGTGTAATTGAATTGAATGTAAATTGGTTGGTAAATCTATGATAGAAGTATCGGAGGATGAATATCATAGAATCATGGTTTATAAATGTGTATAAACCTATGAATTGTTGGTTGATATATATAAAATCTATGATGGAAGGACTAGAGTGTGAACATCATAGTATGAGTGGAAATTGTTGATTACTTCACCACTTGAATGTGGAAGTAGATTTTGGTAAGTTATGATGGAAGTACTTGGGTGAGAACATCATAACTATGTTGAATATCAATTTGCCACTTGAGTGTGGTTTAATTGATTTGAATTGGTTGAAATTTGATTAATTGATAGAGTTGATTTGTAATCTATAATGGAAGTACCTTAGGGGTGAACATTATAGTAATTATTGATGAAATATGTTTGGTTATTGATGGAATAATCAAATGAGTTGATATGAAAGGAAAATTTAGGAGTTAAATCACTTTTGGTGATTTTGACCCGTTTGGGGAAAATAATGCATAAACTATGTTTGGTGTGCATTTGTATGTTTGAGTTTATTATAATATGATTCAAACATGATAATAATACATATAATATGTATGTGGATGATTTAATGGAGTTTTGGAAGGGTCATAACGTTAATTGCTTGATTTTGGAATTTTGACCCGTTTGAGTAATTTATTTACAAATTGATTAAATTAGTATCCAATTGTGTTTGGATATGTTATGATATGAATTTGAGGAGTTGTGAGTCCATATAATATGTATTGGAAACTTGTGATTTAGTTTCGGGTGGTTTGGAACGATAGAAAGTGGTTTAAAAGGTCCAAAACGCGCAAAATGGAGGAAAAACATACACCCAGTGGCGTAGGCTACGCCCTGGGCGTAGGTTACGCTGAGAAGGTTATGTCCCACTGGGCGTAGGCTACGGCCAGGCCGTAGCCTACGGCTCGGGCAATCTAGATTTGTCCGTTTTTGACGTTTTAAACGCGTTTTAAGGCCTAGAACCCTTCCGTTTCGAACCATAACCTATATTTGGATAATCTTACTTAGTTCTTATGAACTAATGGTGAAAATATATGTGGTGTTTGCAGGTCGGAAGTAGATGATGCGTTAAAGCTCATGATCGGGGCGCGTAAGTTGAAAGTTCAAACGTTTTGGTAAATTTTGGTTGTTGGGTTTTCATACAAACTATTGGATGATGATTTTAGAATGTAATTAGTAACTAATCAAGTATATATTACTTGTATAAATGTTTTTGACGCTTCCGCATTAAACTTTGATAAAGTTTTGAGATAAAACTTAACCGGGACCTACTTTTGACACGTGTATGCGTGTATAGAATTTGGGTGTTACACTCGGTTTCATAGTTGGGTTGGATTCAAGATTAGGGTTCTTTTTTGTCTACTTAGGACAGGGGAAGGGAGTAGGAAAGAGTTTTGAAGAGGTTAAAAAATAAACCCTCTTTTTCCCTCTTCTTGCAGGGGTTTGGTCCATCTCTTCTGCAAAAGAGGTTTGCAGACGTGGTCCGCAGACTGCAGATGTGGTCCGTAGACTGCAGATGTTTTACCTCTGAAAAAACAAACACCACCTTAATTGTTTTTACATCTTTTTGGTCCTTACTTTCTTCTTTCTATTATCCTTCAACCCATCTCCATCACCCAACAATCTTTCATTAGCCCAATTGTCCACCACATGTGCACAATTATCATCATTTGAGCATATGACATAAACAAAAATTCAACATACTCCTTACAAGACCAATAAAATGTGAAAACCATATAACTGAATTAACAAAACACACAACGTAAGGATAATGAGTGAAGATAACTTATAAAACCCTAGTAGCTCAAATCAATATTTGAGATGATGAAGATGTAGATACGTTTAAAGAGTCTACTTCTATTCAAAATACCCTAGTTTAGTAGTTGATGTTTACTCCCAGTGGGGTTTCCTCCTGGGGTGGTTGTGATGGTTCATGGGAGGTTCAGGTAACTAGACCTTGGTGACATGGCCTGGAAACAGTGGGTTCACACGATTGAGACCTTCGCCGTTCAAAAAAACAAGTAGTTGATGTTTATTGCTTGATATTGATCATTATCAAGACACTTTAAAATCAACCACCCTGATAGATGATTACATTTAATGTTCTAATTAATCACTAAAATTGCAAGAAACTGACTACATAAGCCATTTGCATTAAGAACATGTGTTTTAGACAGAGAACACTAATACGAAAGTCTTAAGAAAAGTCCATGCGTTCTTCTCAGTTTCTCTTTTATTAAGATAGATGAAACAACTTGTAAACATGATTCACCACCCACCTTAATGGTTTGCGCCTTGCTCCTATTCATATATCTTCATTTAACACTGATATAAACAGTGTTTTAAAGACCGGACCGACCCAGACGGTTCAACCGGAAACCGATTGGTTCACCAGCTTATTTTAGCAATAAAACCCGCTACTCCAAGAACCGGAAAGTTCTGCAATTGACCGAACTGAAAACAGCGGGTGAACCGTCCTCCATTATCCTGCTCAAGCGAGTCTATTTATAAAATGCAAGAAGATAGCAAGTTTTCAGGTGGGTCGATGTGGGACATTTTTTCAGCAATTTGGGACACCAAGATTGAAGGCAAGGGGTCGATGTGGGACACATTGGGAGTTCTTTTGCAGCAACTGATAGATTAAAAACCAATAAAAACTCTATTGAATTAAAGTTTGACATTAAAACAAATAGACTAAATGCAATTTCAACTACTATATTCATTATTTTGGATAAATTAATAATCAAACTAGATCAAATATTGTTACGAAAATTATCTATATATTTTTATTTATAAAAGTTAAATTAAAACTTTATCCGGTTCTTGATCTGGTTGAACCGGTCCAACCAGTGGACTTTTAATGCGACCGGTTTGTTGTCCGGTCCGGTTTTAAAAACATTGATATTTAGCCTAATCATGATGGCACTAAAATCTTGTTGATAGTAGGAAAAAAAAAGATTATATCACTTCGTCATCAACTTTGAGATAACTAACATTTATTTTAATGATAAACTCTTGTCTACTATATGTTTATATCTGCTATTGAATTTACCAATTTTTTTCATATGATAATATTTGAAACATAAAAAGAAAGACATTTTTTATTAAGATTCTAGTGCCATTAAGATAGATGTCCTTTAATATATACAATACTAAGTTAATACCATATATATTACACATTTAAAAATATAGTAAATAATCACCAATGTTAATCTATAAATCATGAGATGATTTTTTGATATAAAATATTATAAAAATTTTATGTAGTGATAACTTTATTGTTAGTGCCATTTATAGTTCGAGGGCGCCCATCAATTCATTTGGGATGACTTTATTGTGTGATATAATCTCACATGTATTTATTGATCTTTTAGTATTTTAACAAAAAAAAATTATCTTCTAACTTGAAAATTAAAAAAGTCTTTAATTTTTTTCTTTTTTCTTCTTTTTTATAAATGGAAAACACACAATAAATACATACATACGTACATGTTAAAAGGCTAAGTTTGCTCTCCTCTTAAATTACAACAAATTAATTATAATTTATATCAATTCAAAACATCTATCAAATAGGCTAGTTTTACGTTGACACACAAAATACCTGCATCTTATTATTTCACCTCTTTTTTTCTATTATAAATTATCTTTTTATAATTATAAACATGGTTGTATAAGTCGCTAGACGCTAGTCGGGCGGCGAGGTACCGCCTAGGGATTAATAGGCGCTAGGCGAATTGAATTTTTATATGTAATTTTACAAATATATATTATATGCAGGGAAAGATCAAATAAGAAGAGTTTTTTGCCTAAGAAGAGTGAGAACTAATAATAATTTGACACGTGTCACATAATTTAGGTATAAAATCTTATTTTTTATACTAGATTTTTATTTTTTTGTACTAGATTTGTTCTATATTTTTTTATACTGGATTTTTGTGGTTTTTTGTATTAGATTTTTGTTTTTTGTACTATATTTTATTTTTTTTGTGCTGGATTTTTTTGTACTAGATTTTTGATTTTTTGTACGGGATTTTGTTTCTTTTTGTACTGTATTTCGTTTTTTGTACTATATTACTGTTTTATGATGACATGTGTCAAATTTCTATTGGTTCTTACTCTTCTTAGGCAAAAATCTCTTCTTAGTGGATCCAACCCCATTATATACACACATCAATATCAATAATTTAATATAATAACTCAAATAATTTTAAAAATAAACTTAAATATATTAAATCAAGTACTTCAAAGTTCAAACTCATACACCAAGCTCAAAGTTTAGAAATGGATTTTGATGTTAAGTGGCTGGATTCGATGTTTCAGAGACATATTAAGAATTTTTTGTTGATAAATATCTAAATAATCATGAAAATGGTCTATTTTTACCCGAAAAAAAATAAAAAAAAGTCAAAAAAGTCAAAAAAAAATAAAAATCCGAGTAGGCCCCGCCTAGCGCCTAGGCACCGCCTTGGGCAAAATCGACAAGATTGGAGGGCGTCTAGCGCCTAGGCTAATTTTTACAACACTGATTATAAATTAAAGAAACAAAAGAGAAAATGTTTTAAACTCACTATCATGTTCTTTTGTTAGAAGCAATCATACCACTAGGCTATTAGGTCATGAAATATCAAATTTTAACGTATGCTAGTTGTAAGTTATATCGTTTTTGTTTAGGGCAATTTTATTTAAACACCCAATTTTTTTATTTTAACACCCCTGTCGACCTATACGGCCCGTACTATCCTATACGGCCGTTATAGAAGTACAGACAAACAATTTTAAGAGAATGTTTTGAATTCAGTGCCGATCCTGCAGACGGGTCGTACTGCCATGTACGAGCCGCACAAGCCTTTAGTTATTTTTCCAAGCCAATTTGAGTCTCAAATGGTGTGGAGTAGTTTTATACGGCCAGTACAGGACAGTACGGGCCGTACATGAATTATTTATTTTATTTAAACTTAATATATATATGTTGTTAATTTGTAACAATATACGTATATTATGTTAATTTTGAACATTACAAGTTTGTTACGTAATGATTTTAAACGATATCAATTATCTTCGTGTTCAAATTAAATCTTTTATTTTATAATTAGTTTGTCTATGTTAATTTAAACGATATAAGTTTGTCGCGTAGTTATTAAAAAACAAAACATAACCAGAAACAGTACAAATAAACAACAAAACACACATATATACACAACATAAGTTTTTACATACAACGTAAAACAAAATACAAAAAGACAAACTAAACTATGATTCTCCAGGAGGTACAGTGGACGATCCAGCATCTAGGTAGAAATCTGGGTAGACACGTGGCTCCGACATCTGACAGCACAGTTCTCACGTCAGAGACAGGATCAGAGCAAGTGGGTACGCCATGATGAGGTTGAAATGACGTACTTGCACCGATTTCTAATATTATCGTTCAAGACTTCACCCAGATCAATCTCAGCAAACATGTTAACGGGTTTGGGTACATCTGAACCCGTAATCTCCACGTGTATATCTTCATACGCATCAAAATTAATCCCCATACCCGTGTTTTGACTGTTTTCTTCTTCAACAAGTTTCAGCTTACTAAACTTGCCTGGCTGGAGGTAGTGTTGAAGTTGAGTCGGAGAAGACGAAGAGGTTGGCCATCTGTAGTTGTGACAGTGAGCAGAAGAAAAGATGAAAGGGTTAAAGATTTGATTTGATAATTTGTAAATGATCGCTTCTAAACTCATAAATATTGTTTTTATTAAATTAAACCAAGATCTTATTTAAAATCTCTATAGTAATGAGTCTGTAAGTAGGCAGATCCACTGTATCAAAAAGAAAAGCCGAGCAAAGAACGTTATAAAAAAATTTAAATACGGCCTGTACAGACCAGTACGACCCGTATTGCCCTTGGTTGTCTAGCCCAAAACCACTCCGTCTCAGAGAAACTAGGTCGTCTATCACCCAAACCAGGCCGTCTCACTATACTGGTCGTACTGCCCAATACGGCCCGTCTCACCCAAAACCACCCCGTCTCAGAGAAAATAGGCCGTCTATTACCCAAACTAGGCCGTCTCACTATATGGGCCGTACTGCCCAATACGGCCCGTCTCACCCAAACCAGGCCAAAACTAGGCCGTCTCCCTTATACGGCCCGTACAGGTCAGTACTGGCCGTCTTGATCCAAACATTGTCTTAGAATGTCAGCATTGTCAGGAAGAAAAAGAAAGACGGGACGTACAGGTCTGTACGGGCCATCTTGCTTTCAATCACTGTCCTGGAATGTCAGAGGAATGTCTGTCCAAGTAATGAAACGGGCCGTACTGACCAGTACGGCCCGTTTATAGGGTGTATTTTTAAATTTTGGGTGTTAGTTTAACGACCTTTGTTTATTATTTTCAAAAAACATGAACAAAGTTTTATTCTTCTTCAAATCAGGGAAATCGTTGAGAAACAGAAGTAAAGTCGGCGTCGTACGGCTTCTGAGTTCACAAAAGTCTCCGGTTTCTGGATTCATCGTTCCTAACTTGGCCCTTATTCGTTCATATCGCAGGTGCCCTAATCTCTGTTGGATTTTATGTGTTTGTATTTGAATATCTTACTAGATCGATCGTAAATTTACGGGAAGCAGACGAAATGTTATTACTGGTTTGGCTACTGGTGATTTAGAATAGCTTCAGGAGAGAGGGGCAATCTTGTTATTTAGTTAACGATGGATTTGGTAACTAGTTGCAAGGTATTGTTTCGATTCTGTAAGATCATGATGCTTTTTGGTTATTGGTTTTTGGGTCTTAATGCCGGTGAATGTTTGCTGTTTTTGATGCCATGCTTTCTGAATACTGAAGATTAAGGATTTATGAGATTTTGAGTGGTATTGGGAATATGATTCTGGAACTATGTTGTGCAGGAGAACTGTGGCATGTGTTGCTGCTAATCTAATTGCTTACTTATCTTAGCTTATGCATTTGGTTAAAAATGCTAGTTGTTGCTGAGGTTGCATAGTTATAGCTGATGTGAAACTAGTTGGCTACTGAATAAATGATTATGCCTCCCTAAAAAGAGTCATAAATTTTGTTCCTTATTAACAATTTGTTAAATTAGAACCAACGACTTTGATTAAATAAAAACCTGCATATATGATTGCTATAGAGAATAGCATGGCAGTATCCTTTTTCTAATCGCTTAGACTAATATAATATGCATGGCGGTTGAAAGTAAAAGCTGATAAAGCCCTTAACATGTGACTGCTTTGCATTTGTTTGTTTTTTGGGCAAAATGTGCATCTTTTAATGTTATTCTCAAAGAGAAGAATCCTTAGTGCTGTAAACTAATTTCTGATCACATGTTCCAAGTTTCTTGTGACTGCATAGTGTTCATGTCATTTTTTGTTATTGTATGTTAGGAAAAATTGACACATTTCCGGTTAAAAGACCTTAAAGAAATTCTTACTCAACTTGGCCTTTCCAAGCAAGGAACGAAGAAGGTTCAATGTTTCACTAGCTCAGATTTTAGTTGGCTTCTCATCAAGGCATGCAGTTCATTATTTTCAATTTTTGTCATTGTTTTAGGATCTTGCTGACAGGATATTAGCAATTATCTCAGATGACCGAGGTAAATGGTACTTTTTCTCATCTTTATTGATATATGAGCATCTATTCAGTATATTTTTTTGATGACCGTGGGATCACACTTACGTGGTAAACCCTCAGGTCCCCCAACACCCGACTAACCGGGAGGATCAGGTAAAGTGTGGCCACAAGCAACCGTGGCGGTAGCCTCCAAGGAAAATAATCCCATGTGAGAATCGAACTTGAGACCTCTAGGTTGTCACTCCTTCACTTTAACCACTACACTACTTCCTTGGAGGTTATCTATTTTGTATTTGTGTTCACCTGGATAAGTTTTTCAATCGGAATATCTGATCAGTTCAAAATTTCTTATTTAGAGGCTTACTGTGAATTGCTAGTTTACAGCAGTTGATATGCTTTTTAATATTACATTTGTATTAGAACCGTTGCTTAAGGTAGTTTAAAGGTGATATATATCGACAGTTTTTATATGCTATAATTTCACAATAGTTAATATGGAAATAATTCGTATCTCATCAGCTAGGTTAGTCATATAAGTATCACTAGAGCCTTAGATGAATAAAATATTATTCTTCATTTGCAAATTGCAATTGAATCAGGGCTATGCTGCTATGGTAAACTTTTATCTACTGTATTTTCTAATAGATATATTATTGATTTCTATCATCTTTATTAAAAATCAAATGAACAGTACATTCTTATTTCATGTTGAGAAGTTTCTGGAGTGTGGGCCAAAAGAAATGCGGTTAAGAAGGAAGAGGTAGCAAAACTAGTTGACAACAGCTACAGGTCTTTTCTTTGTTTGCTTAAAATAAAAATCTGTCTTAATTTATATAACTAAATGCCTTAGTGTCCCGACACACCTTTCATTGCCTGTTTGTATCCCTGACACTTTTTATTCCTTTGTTCCCAGAAAGTTGCAGGTTCCAGGGGCAATTGGCTTGGCATCAAAAAGTCAAAATGTTTCAAATGTCACATTTGATACAAAATTCAAGGAGGAAGTTGAGGATAAAGGTTTCAACATAGAAAAAATTCGTTGTCTCTGTGGAAGTACTTTACAAGCAGATTCAATGATAAAGGTTTCAACATTCAATAGTCAATTTTTTCTCCATTATTCTTTTTTTACATTCACAACGATTAATCAGGTGTTCTAATGATAATATCTTTATGTTTCCTTCTTAGTGTGTAGATAAAAAATGCAACGTGCGCCAGCATGTCAGTTGTGTTATTATACCAGAGACACCATTGGAGGGCATTAAACCAACACCTCCCACAACTTTTTATTGTGAACTATGTAGGCTTGCTCATGCAGATCCGTAAGTCACTTTGTAAAACACTAATTAGCAGACTTATATTGATTTGATCTAAGTACTGCTTTATAAGAAATGGAAAATTAATTCCCCCTTTTAAAATTGGTTTTTGAGCATGCAGGTTCTGGCTAACTGTGGGACACCCATTATATCCTGTGAAGTGGAGTATTGCAAGTGTCCCTACAGATGGGTGAGTCTGCGTTTATTTTCTTAAAATTTTGATTCTATATCATTTTTTTTAGTTCATAAAACCTTCTGTAAGTGAAATCTTTTTAAGAAAAATATGCAAATCTACTTCTCCATGTATTTAGAGAAATTCAAGCTGTTTGTATTTTTGTTAACGGGTCAATAACAAATTAGTCTGACTAATATTATTATACCAAATATATTACTTCAATAATTATATAACCCGAATAAAATGATATTGGAGGCTTTGGCCTGTTTTGTTTTAGTTCTAATTGCAATTTGTTTGTTCAACCCGTTAGAGGCAACATTTTTCGAACAACCCATTCCTAATTTTTGGGTCAAATTTGTCTCCTATAATAGTTTGCTGTTGCTGACATTCGATCAAAATTTTTTCAGTGCAAACCCAGTGCAGAAAGTGGAAAAAACTTTTCAACTTTCAAAAGCTGATAGGGCTTTGTTGGCAAAACCAGAGTTTGAAATACAGGTATAATTTTCATCTTTTTTTTTTTTTTTTTACCAAATTAGCATAATTAATAATAACTTGTTGATAACTGACCAATCATAAATAATAGGCCTGGTGTATGCTCCTAAATGACAAGGTCTGTTTTAGGATGCAATGGCCACAATATGCAGACTTGCAAGTCAACGGTATGCCGTTATGCTGTATCTGATTCTGTTGACTCAATAAATTGTTATATGATGAGGAATTTGATTTAACTTTAATTTTGTTGAGGTTGACAGGTTTGCCTGTGCGAGCAATCAATAGACCTGGCTCCCAACTTCTTGGAGCCAACGGACGTGATGATGGCCCTGTAGTAAGTTTCAACCTCTTCATCAGACAATTCTCTTTGATAATTATATTATTCTTATGTTAAGGAGTGTTGTTTACTTTTATGTTCTTATTGTCATTTCAGATTTCACTATGCATCCATGAGGGGAGTAATAAAATTTCATTGACAGGTTGTGATGCTCGCGTGTTTTGTCTGGGGGTCAGAATTGTGAGAAGGCGCACAGTTCAACAGGTTAAATAACATTCACTGTTTCTAATTTTTCTTTTTAAAGTTTGATGAGACTGACTGCTAGCTTATTCTTGTTTAGTTTTTGAAACGAATAACTGTCATTCACGAACATAAAACTTTAGGGCTTTAACATGCTTCTCATTTACAAATCTGATCCCTATACTTGTGCCCATAGTTAGAGGTAGCAAAATCAATGGGTTATGCAGGGTTGGGTAAGGGGCCAATATGGGTTCTGGTAATAAGAGGTACGTTTATAGTGTGGGCCTTGATGGGTTCGATAGAGCTGACCCAAAGCAATTAATTGTAATATATTATATTTCTAATAAACATTAGTGCATAAGAGACGATTACTAAACTATAGCATTTTGGTAACAAGTTTAATTTTCCTCTATTACAGTTTAGTTGCTAGAAAAACATATTTTGGGTGACTTTTAACTCTCTTGAGTTTAAACATAACCTAAACCAGCCAGTGATAAATAAATGAGCTGAAATGGCCACTTCTACCTTGATAACAGGATTAAATCTGATGTATTAGATCTTTGTCATGGTTTATTTAGATGTAAAATTTAATTCAAATGTCCAACCTAATTTGGAATACTCGTTAGAAAATGAGGGTTATATTTGTGCATCTCAAAAGGAAAATATTTTCTTGTTTTTTTCTTTATTTCAATATTGTTTTTGTTCTTAGCCGATATTATTTAGATTAGATTATATTAAATTATGTTTATTTTGTGTTTATCTCATTATTCTGTTCCTACTTTCTTGGATGTATTTTCCCTATTTAAAGGGTTGAATTCTTCAATGGAAATCATGGAGTTTTGATTAACCATAAACACTTTTATGGTATCAGAGCTACGGTTCTGAAGAAGCCTCATCGTCGGATCTCTGCCTCCAGCCTCCAGCCTCCGATCATCTCCAAACATGACGAAGGACGACACCGGAGCAGAACCCTCCCAGCGGCCTGCAAACCCGCTTCACCCCGCCTACTCAGTCACAAACATCCATGCCAAAATTCGTACCCTAGATGGCGCCAAGGTAACCTATTCGTCTTGGACAAAGCTGTTCAAGCTCCACGCCATTGCCTACAAGGTCCTCGATCACCTCAATGGTACGCCGCCGCCCCCCTCAACATCGCCTGATTTTGCTTCATGGAAGGAAATCGACGCCCTCATCCTTCAGTGGATTTATAGCACAATATCCGATGATCTACTAACCCGTGTGCTAGATACTGAGTCCACAGCCCTTGCGGTTTGGATGAAGATTGAGAAAATCTTCCTTAGCAACAAGAAAGCCAGGGCGGCTGCCCTCGAAACCAAGTTTGTCAATCTCACCCTTGCCTCCTGCTCCTCCATTGATGACTACTGTCAACGACTCAAGGAATTGGCCAACCAACTTGGGGATGTCGATCAACCAATTCCAGAATCTCGACTTGTGCTGCAACTGGTTCGCGGCTTGCCCCCAGAATTTGACACTACGGCCTCCCTCATCAATGCTCAAGCTGCCGACTGGGATCTTGCGCGTACGATGCTTACTGATGAACTCCTTCGCCAAGAAGCTCGCCAGCCTACCCAAAACTCGGTCCTCGTGGCTCCTGCTGTTCCACAAAATCCATCAGCACCTACTAACCCTTCACCTCACAACAACCACCAGCCTTCCTCCACACCATATTTTCAACGATCTCGTGGTCGTGGTCGCGGTCCAGGGTTTCGTCCCTCCCGTGGTCGAGGCCGTGGGGGTGGTCGCAGCCAACACTTCTCAAACACATGGTCTCCACAACTTGGTGGATACCCTCAATGGGCTTGGTGGAACACTCCTCCCTGTCCTTACCCAACTCAGCCCCCTTGGCGCCCCTCAAGCAACAACCCACCTGGTCAGCCCCCTCCTCAGGCTAACCTCACTTGTCCCCCACACCCTGACACCCATCCGGCTCCCTCCTACCACAATGCCGCACCACCCCAATCCCCTGACTTAAACGCCCTCAGCCCCTCTGACCTTCAGGCTGCTTTCTCCACTATGCAGCTCCAACCACCTGATTCCCTCTGGAACATGGATACCAGAGCAGAACGACATGTCACTTCCGACCAAGGTATGATCCATATTCCCTCATCTTCTCTTGATTGGAGTAAACTTCTGGTCGGCAATGGCCAATGTTTACCAATTCAAGGATCTGGCACTGGTTTTCATCCTATCCTTGACCGCACGTACATTCTTCCCAATATTCTTTACAGCCCGAGTATTATCAAAAACCTTATTTCTGTCCGTCGTTTCACTCGTGATAATAATTTATCTGTTGAATTTGACCCCCTTGGTTTTTCTTTAAAGGATCTCACCACTGGACGCATCCTCTCCCGCCACAATAGCTCCGGCGACCTCTACCCGCTCACACCTCCACAGCTCCCTCCTTCTGCTGCCTACATCACAACTGCTGCACTTCCTTGGCATGAACGTTTTGGACATCCAGGCTCTCAAGTTTTAGATATTATTAGTCGAGTTTTTCAGTTTCCTTGTAATAAAATCAAGTTTCGTTTTGTCATTCTTGTCAATTTTTCACCTTTTGATATCATACACTGTGATTTGTGGACTTCCCCATTGCTTAGTAAATCTGGATACAAATACTACTTGGTTTTAATTGACAACTTTTCTCACTTTATTTGGGTGTACCCATTGAAATACAAATCTGAGACATTCCAAACGTTTGTCAAATTCCACCGACTCATCCAAACACAATTCAACCGATACATTAAAACCTTCCAATGTGATCTCGGTGGAGAGTTTGACAACCATGCTTTCAAACTCTTTGCCCATCAACAGGGACTCCTTTTCCGCTTCTCCTGTCCCCAAACTTCCCCCAAAACGGACACGCAGAACGAATGATTCGTCGCCTAAACGATATCATTCGCTCATTACTCTTTCATGTGCATCTACCACCCTCCTTTTGGGTGGAAGCACTGCACACAGCCGCCTACCTACACAATATTCTCCCAACCAAGCGTTTAAGCTACTTCACACCCACCTTTGCTTTGTACCTACGCCATCCAACCTACACCCACCTTCGAGTATTCGGCTGTGCATGCTACCCCAACATGCCCGCTACACAACCTCACAAACTCCACCACCGTTCTACCCGCTGCATCTTCCTTGGCTATCCACCCGATTTCCGCGGCTACCGCTGCTTTGACCCCTCGACGGGCAAAGTACACATCTCTCGCCATGTCACATTTGACGAGCAAACTTTTCCCTACACCTTACCAACACCCACCAGCAGCTATCACTTCCTTGATGACCCACTCCCACCTGCCTTTACCTTTCAAAGCCCACAACCACCCTCGGCCAACCAAACCAGACCAACAAACACCCCACATAGCACAATTCCATACCCCATCACCTACTCCCGCCGCAACAAGCACATACCCTCACAGCCACCTCCCATCCCAGTCCAACCCAAAACCCATCCGCAGTCTTTAAACCTCACCAATCTTTCACCAGTCCCTCATTCCTATGCAGCCGCCTTTGCCGATCCAAATTGGTTACATGCTATGCAATAAGAGTTTTCTGCTTTACAGGTGAATGACACTTGGGAATTGGTTCCACGACCTACGGATAGGCCCATTATACATTGTATATGGCTGTTTAAACGCAAGTTCAAATCCGACGGGTCCTTGGAATGCTACAAGGCACGATTAGTCGTCAATGGTAAGTCTCAAACTGTGGGAATCGACTGTCATGACACGTTCAGCCCCGTTATCAAACCGGCAACCATCAGGACCGTTCTCTCCTTATCCGTCTCTCAATCATGGCCCATACACCAACTGGACGTCAAAAACGCGTTCCTACACGGCCATTTAAATGAACTAGTATTTATGCAGCAGCCTCCGGGCTTCGTTGACAAACGTCATCCTGACTTTGTTTGTAGACTCAAAAAATCACTATACGGCCTCAAACAAGCGCCTAGGGCGTGGTATACCCGTTTTGCCAACCACCTACTCACACAAGGTTTCAAGAGCAGCACCTGCGACAACTCCTTGTTCATCTACAGCCACGGCACTGACCTCGCCTACCTGCTACTCTACGTCGATGACATTGTCTTGACCGCATCTAATGATGCCTTGCTCCAAAACATCATCCTCATGCTTTCTCGCGAGTTCGCCATGACAGACTTGGGACAACTTCACCATTTCCTGGGTATCACAGTCACCCGCAACTCACAAGGCCTGTTTCTCTCCCAAGCTCAATACACCAAAGACATTATTGCTCGTGCCTCTATGACAAATTGTAAACCTTGTGTTACTCCAGTTGACTTGGCTGCAAAACTCAGTGCTACGGATGGCCCTCAATTCCACGATCCCACACTTTACAGAAGTCTCGCTGGGGCCCTACAATACCTCACTTTCACACGGCCGAACATCTCCTATGCCGTCCAGCAGATTTGCCTCTTTATGCATGATCCACGTGACTCACACTTCAGTTTTTTGAAACGCATCATTCGATATTTGCAAGGCACCATCGATTATGGTCTCAAAATCTGCCCTTCTAAAACTAACTCGCTTATAGCCTATTCTGATGCTGATTGGGGTGGCTGCCCCGACTCTCGACGATCCACTAGTGGCTATTGTGTATTTCTTGGTGATAACCTCATCTCTTGGGCATCCAAATGACAGCCGATTGTCTCTCGGTCCAGCGCTGAAGCTGAATATCGCGGGGTTGCAAATGTTGTGGCTGAAGCAACATGGATTCGCAATCTTCTGTTGGAATTAAGTACACCTCTCACATGTGCCTCAATTGTCTACTGCGATAATGTTTCTGCTACATATCTTTCTGACAATCCAGTTCAGCACCAACGGTCGAAACACATTGAAATTGACATTCACTTTGTTCGAGAGAAGGTCCGGATCGGTCACATTCGAGTTCTCCATGTTCCATCGTCTTTGCAGTTTGCGGATATCTTTACAAAAGGCATCAACAGACAACTTTTTCAGTCATTTCGTATCAGTTTGAACGTCTGTCCTCCGCCCGCTCAAACTGCGGGGGTGTCTTAGCCGATGTTATTTAGATTAGATTATATTAAATTATGTTTATTTTGTGTTTATCTCATTATTCTGTTCCTACTTTCTTGGATGTATTTTCCCTATTTAAAGGGTTGAATTCTTCAATGGAAATCATGGAGTTTTGATTAACCATAAACACTTTTATTTGTTACATGACAACCTCAAAAGATTCTCAACCTCATTCCTGGAGAGAATGATGGTGAGAGATTTGAAGATGCTTTGGCACGTGTTCGTCGGTGTGTTGGTGGTGGGCCTGCCGCAGAAAATGCAGACAGTGACAGTGATTTGGAAGTTGTTTCCGATTCTATACCAGTTAATCTACGGTGTCCTGTAAGTAGCACATTTTCTCTTACTTTTTCTACCTTCTAAGCTATAAGTCGTGGACTATTTTGGGCAGCAAACATATGTATGTAGGGTTGATTGGTTGGATTTGTATCAGCTGTTAATAATTTGATGCGAACCATTAATTAATTGGCCTTGATTCGACTCATGAACACAGCTTATCTAAATAATTGGATCATGACCCACACCAGTGAATTTACGCTTCACCTGTCCCCCTCCCCCCACTCTTCTTTTTCATTAATGCTGCAGTTTTTATATTTTTTTATTTTATTTTAAAAATCATACCCTTTTTCAATTATATTGATATAAAGTTACTTGTGATTTGACATTTCTCATATTAAAAGTTTAGTATTGCTCATGGATCAAGTTATTTATACCAGAAAGTATCATTACTAAAACCTATTTCATAAACATGACGATCATTACAACTTTCTCTATGATAAAACCACTTAAGTTTATAATATTGATATTATTTTGAACACACATCTGTCATACAAAAAATTCAGGAACATTTTACAAAATTTGACCTTGTAAAACAAATAGTTTATTTTTTAGAAGTTGTCCTTATAATCTTATTGTTAGAAAATTTACTCACATTACATGAAATTTTCACCAGAAAAAAGTATTCATATAAATATAATTCTCAACAATGAACTTATACTTAAGCTTTGTTTGTATGCTACAGATGAGTGGTTCAAGAATGAAAATTGCTGGAAGATTTAAACCTTGTGCTCACATGGGCTGCTTTGATCTTGAAGTATTTGTGCAAATGAACCAACGTTCTCGAAAGGCAAGCATCATACCAAAAATAATAAATAAATAAGAAGAACGAAAGAAAGAAAAGAAATTATGGCCTTTCCATTTGTGTATTAGTTTATTCATTTTCTGTTGGGTTATTTTCAGTGGCAATGCCCTATATGTCTCAAAAACTATTCTTTGGAGGATGTTATTATTGATCCATATTTTACTCGTATCACAACCAAGGTAATGCCTTATTGATTCAATGGATTTTCAGTTTTAATTATTAACTTTTTTGTTGGTTCATTTCTTATTCTCTCAGTTTTTTTTTTTTTTTTTTTTTTTTTTGTATAGATGCGGGATTGTGGAGAGGATGTAACAGAAATTGAGGTGAAACCAGACGGTTCTTGGCGTGTAAAAGCAGAAAATGGCCAAAAAAGTTTGTTGCAGCTTGGGCAGTGGCATTTACCTGATGGTACTCTTTTTGTTCCATTGGAAATCAAGGCTAAACCTAAACAAGAAGCTTTAAAACTGGTTAAACATGAAGGTGGTTTAGAAGGTCATAATACAGGTTTAAAACTCGGGTTAAAAAGAAACAGAAATGGACATTGGGAAGTTAGCAAACATGAAAATTTATGTTCACTTTCTTCTGAAAAATTTGCAAGCAATGGGCATGCCAGGAATAATAGTGGTTTTCCTATAAGCAGCAGTGCTACTTGCAGTGGTAGAGATGGTGAAGATCCTAGTATTAATCAAGATGGTGAAGGCCATTTTGGTCATTCCACCACCAATGTTACTGATTTTGGTTCACTATCACCAAACACGGATCCGGTTTATGGGTTTCCCAGCCTAAACCCACCAGCTGCAGGTGGGGTTGCTGATGTAATTGTTCTGAGTGATTCAGATGAAGAAACTGAAAACCTAATGTCACCTGGACTTGCTTATAGCAAGAATGTTGCATTTTCCGGTCTTCCACAAACTGAAAATATTGTTGGTGGAAGTTCATGTTTAGGTTCTTTTAACAATAACGATGATGATTTCGGAGTACCATTTTGGTCTTTACCTTCAACAAATCAAGCGGAATCCAGCTTTGAGTTTTTCCATTCAGATGAGAATGCGTGTCATGGATTTGGTGGTCCCACCTCTATAGATGGCTTTACATTGACCGATGAAATTGGATTGAATGCTGCACCACTGGGTTCCGATCCTTCACTTTACCAATCTAACCTTGACATAAACGACGGGTTGGTTGATAATCCCTTAGCTTTTGGGCACAACGACCCATCACTTCAGTTGTTTCTTCCTACACGGTTGCCAGTGGCAGCAGAGCAGGTGGATCCGACTGTGTCAAAGGGTTTGAATGCTGATGATTGGATATCCCTCCGGTTAAGCAGCAGTGGTGGCTGCAACAGTGGGGTTAGTTGTGAACCTGCCCTTGTGAATGGGCCAAACTTAATTCATCAACCACCTCCTAGGGATGCTGACACAGATGCAGCGACAGATAATGGTATTTATCTTTTATCTAGCTAGCATAATCATTTTGAAACACGTCTAACATCCAGCAATCAGTTCTTTGTTACCACTTTAAACATTTTGGGGTAATTTATTTGCCCTAGTTATTTCACACGTGTCACGTATCTATTTAGGAGTGTTAATGCCTAGTTTTTTATCTTCAGTTTTAAGTAGAGTATCTAATCAGTTCAAGTTTAAGGCATGATATAGGGCAATTTCATATATCCCCTATAACTTGCAAAATTACATATATCTAAGTCATGCTTAGAGAGCATTGTACAAACCTATGAATTTCATGTTAGATTCTTGTAGGGTTGTAAACGAACTGAACGTTCAGCGAACAGTTTGTGAACCGTTCGGCGGGAAGTTAGTTTATGTTCGTTCATTTAATAAATGAACGAACACAAACAAGAAATTCCGTTCATTTAGTTAAAGGAACAAACATGAACCGTTCGTGAACAAGCTAAATTCCTTAATGAACGAACATGAACAAGAATTTCCGTTCGTTTAGCGTTCGTGAACAAGTTAAACGAACCAACACGAACAAGGGCTCGTTCGTGTTCGTTCGGTTCGTTTACAGCCCTTCATTCTTGTGTCAGAAATTTACGATCCTGTTTATCATCAGGTGTAGCAGCAGCAACAGCAATTTCTTTGCTTCTTGGAACAAAAGGCAGCAAATCTGTCAAGACAAGCAGGGAAAGATCCGATAACCCGTTTTCATTTCCCCGTCAAAAGCGTTCAGCAAGACAGAGATCGTATCTATCCATTCATACACACAGATAACACATCTGCAGCTGTCAGGGCTGGTATAGATTTTTGTGATGGCAACTGGTTGCAAGTGGTTTTTGTAAATGGCATTTGCTTCTTGTTTAATGCTTATACAATTATTCGAAAGCTAACGAGAGTTGAATCATTTTCATAGAGTTCTCAATGATTTCTATGATGTTATTAAGTTTCCCTTTTTATATATTGTGATTTTATATGTTCATTGTTTCTGTTATGATATTTACAACTTTATTTAAAATCGTTAAAAAAAATTTATGCCTGTCTCGCAAATTGTAGGTTTGCTACACACACACAGAGGGAAACCGGAAAAGGATCAAACTAGAACACATATTTTTATTTTTTATTTTATTTTATTTTTTTCAAGAATTCGATCTAACGATAAACCGTGAACCTTGAGTCACACACACATGGTAGTTTTAAGTAGAGGTGAATGAAAATACCGGTTTGGGTTTACAAACCGGTATTCAATAGCAATGTTGTAGAAATCGCTAGCCGCTAGTCGGTGCGGTGGGGACTAGGGATTAATCGGGATTAATTGGCTAACTAATCAGCTTAATCGGATAGTCGGGCCTAGTCAGCGTTAGGGGACTAACGATTAATCGGCCGATTAGTCGGCCTAGTCGGGGATTTTTACAACCATGTTCAATAGTTCTCAAACCGGTTCCAGCCAAACCGGTCTGAACCGCCGGTTTGGCATAGGTTCGGGATCTTATCTTTAAAACCGGTTTCAACCCCTCCAAACCGGTTTCAAACTTATCCAAACCGGTTCCTATAGGTTTGACATCCTCATTTCCCAAACCGGTTTTGACCATCCGTAGACCAAACCGAACTGGTTTAGTAAAAAACCCGATTTGTGCAACCCTTGTTTTAAGCAATAATTCATTTAATAACTCATTTTTAGTGATAACATGTCTATTAATTCAATTTTTTAAAATATCATTATCACACATTTAATAATTTTCTTATTTTATTTTTTTTGAACGGTTAATTTTTGGATCATTGACAGATCACTGGAGTATTATTTTATGTGTATGAGTAAATTCACGTTTGTTTAGAAGTTAGACCTGTATAAATTTTGTATCTAAAAACTTTTGCTGATGCAAGATCTAAACTCTTATATTGGTTCACATTAAAGTTGAATAAAAAATTAGTGTTTGAAAAAATAAATAAATAAATTTTAATATGGTTTAAGGTAGATCAAATATTTATTTTTAAAATTATAAATAGATGACCCATATAGAGTTTCAGGAATTTCTTTTTAAGATCGGGCTTTCCTTATTAGATCGGATTTTTACATGATAAAATCCACACACACACACACAGATATATATATATATATATTATACATGTACATGTGTAATAATGATAATCGAAAAAATAATATTTGGATGGGTTATGATTGGTTATCAAAACTAATTGTTGTAAGAGTGGGTTACTATTTATTATATGTTCATGATATACATAGGAGAATAATATGTTGTTAACTCACTCTCATTATGTTAACTCCTGTAACCCTGTCAATATCTATCAAAATATGTTTCTTGTTTCTTCATATAATTACTACACATATATAATACATTTTTTATTTGTGTTTGTAAATTCGTCACCGTTTAAGATTTGGAAATAGTGTAAGGTTTAGTTACATTACCACTATGATTTTCGGTTGAATGTTACTTAAACTTACATTATTTTTAAATCTTAAACGATGAATAATTTATATACACATAAAAATATAAAGTGTTATGAATATGTAATAATGATATTCAAAAAAGTAAAAAATTGGATTGATCTTGACACAGTTATACGTATTAATACAATAAGAGTGTTATTACATGATGTGAATCATACACACACACATGTATTGTATCATGTGAAAACTCGTTTTTAAAGAGAAAACCTTTAAACTTTATATGAGTCCTTCATTTTGAAAATATATACGTGGTGCACATTAAAGTTAAATAAAAAAATAGGGTTTGTCTAAAAGAACCAATTTAATATGCTTTAATGTAAACTAAATATTTATTTTCAAGATTTCAAATAAATGATACAAATAAAATTTCCGAGTTTATTAAATGAGAGAATAGAAAGAAAAAAGAAAGGAAAGGAAATGAGAGGAAATGAAAAGAAGAGAAGAGATTTCTTTTCTTCCATTTCCTTCTAAATCGGAAGGAAAGGAAAACTAAAAAATTTTGCTTAGTTTTCTTCCCACTTCCCTTCCTTTCTCTCCTTAAATAAAACTGGGGAACACAGCGTTTAATATTTTCCTTTCATTTCCCTCGTTAAATGAAACTTAGGAACACAAAATGTTTCTCCTTTCCTTTCATTTCCTTTCTTTTCTCTTCTTATATTAACTCGGGAACAAGTTTTCTCTCTTTTAAGATCTAGTTTTACATGATACAAACCTCACACACACACAATTTCTAAAAATTTATTATGAATTTCACACTTATGTTTTTGTTAGATTCGATACTCGATCGACCAACTTTCTATTTTGAATCCAAACCAAACATATATAACAACCATATGAGACATCATATGGTTGTTATATATGTTTGGTTTGGATTCAAACATCATATACGGTGCACGCATATAATGTATATATGTGTGGGCCCTTAATGGGCAAAAATAAAAGTGCACTAATTTTAACGTTATTTTAGTTATTTTGTGAAAATAACGTTAAAATCGTTGGGATGATCAACTTCAAACGATAACTTTGAGCCTGGGACTCTTTCGGAGCAGCCTCTCTATCTCAATTGGGATAGGGGTAATGTTTGTGTGACACCTCGTAAATTCCAGGTCAGCACTAACTTTACTTTAATAATAATTTATATTATTATTTCATACGTGGCACTAGAATAATTATTATTTAGTGTGACACGTAGCACAACAGACCAAACGCACTGATAATTCATGGAATTATCGCAAAACACAACGCACGTGTCTTGAATAACGAACGTTGGTGAAACCACAGTACACTTTCACTGCACCTAGGTTCTAGGGAACCTAAAATATTGGGAACAATGTTTATATATCGAGAAACGATAAGCGTAATCGAGAAGTACGCGAAAATCGGTTCGAGACAACAAAACTAGGTTTATTGGGCTCTCCAGGGGCCCATCGCGGTACGCGATGGCCCAACAGGAGGTCCTGTAGCGGTACGCGACAGGCGACGCGGGGGTTTGAACCCCGAATTCCTCCGCGTATCGCGAGGAATCTTTTCTGACTTTTCCGCGGTACGCGATGGGTGCCAGTCGACAATATCTTTATTTAACCAAGGCAAATCCTATCCTACTCTACACTTAATCATTTCTTCGGCCAAGCACGCTACATCTCGATCATTTCTCTCTGAAACACCCTGAATTGACCTCTTGGAAGCCATTGGAGGTCCTTGAAGCTTAAGATTGAAGAGGATTGAAGCTTGGAGTCCATATTTGGAGCTTGAAACCACCACCAACCTCTTGAACCTGCATCATTCGAAGTTCCAGAAGCATTGGGGGCTGATCTTGTCACCATCTCGACCATCTTGAGGCTTTGGAAGGTAGTTCTATGACTAAAATGCACCCTACACCTCAAAACACACACATGCAATGGGTAAAACCCACATGCAAGCACTCATCCACCACATGCACGAATTTTCACCCATTTGAATCTGGGTTTGTTGATGAATCCACTGTAATTGATGATCTATAATGTTATTGTAAGGATTTAGGACAATCCATGATGATGTGTTTGTATGAAATGCGTATTTTGGTCACGAAATGATGAAATCTTGACATGCATGTATGATCCATGATGTTTAGGATGATTTTGAGTATATAGAGATGTTCATAGATGATATTGAAGGATGACTACATGATTAGATGATGTTGAAATGGTTGAAAAAGCTATTTTTGATAAAACTTGCTAAATATAGTAACTTTTAGTTACAAGTTAATGTTATGGTTAAAATGGTAAACATGCATGTATGTGAATATGATATTAGGATGTTAGAAAGATGATTTGAATACTTAGAATGTGCTTATGATAATGTTCATGGTCATTTTCAACAAAGTTACTATATTTAGTAACTTTTCGGGTCAAAGTCTTGATAAATGATGATTTGGATCGTTTTGACACGTTTAAATGATAGTAAATGGTTTATTGTGATGATTGGTGACATGAAAAAGGGTTTAGGAGTGTTAGATTGATCATTTCTATGCAAAACTACAAAGCTACTATTTTTAGTAACTTTATTTTTACAAAAACCAATTTATAAACATGTTGTATGATTTATGCATGCTAAGTGATTTAAAATGTTGTAATATGATGATTGGATGCTAAGTTAGATGGTTTCCGATATCACGTACGCTAAAATGGAAACTTTCCATTTTAGGAAACTTTTATGTGCTAACATGTTATCAACGACTTATGTGAATTCATATGATGATGTGCTATGTGTTAACATGATCACATAGGACAAATGAGCATGCTAGAACTATAAAATCAATATGCTTTGTGAACTTCCCATAAATGGAAACTTACTATAAATAGTAAGTTGTCCATAGACGAGACTTGCATGTTTTGCACCCGACAAGCACTTACACGAATGTTACACGATACACAACCGACACACGATTCACCAACGGGTCGTTAGGTCAAACACGACCGACACGGTCAACCACGGACAACGCGACCCACATAACAACCAGGAGTTGTTTAGACATGAATACGGTCCTGTGAGACCCACACAAATATGATCACAAACTTATAACACCTATGTGATATAGGTATCTACTAGCCAGCGAGCTACTCCGTTCTCGAAAGAACGCACTCAAGCAAACTCAGGTGAGTTTACAGCCCCACTTTTACTCATTAAATGTTTTACCAATCTTTTGGGGTGAGAATGCTATGCAACTGCTTTAGATATATGACTGGTATGTTACAAAACTATTTTGAGTGTACTATTATCGCAACAAGTCCTCTCTACCCTTACCGTTAGTTGTGTACAAACGAGTCGTTATTACGTAGTACTACTGGGTTTGACTAGCCCCACTCGGCAACAACGTTGACTGCGGTCATAACGAGTGTAATATCGATGTTGATGTCGGGTTCCGCGATGACCCGCAGAGGCAAATGGAAACAGTCGAGTTTCGGTAAGATGACATGACACACTCTACGGATCGTAGATCCAACAAAACTATTTAGCATACCCAGTATATATAACTGTTTTACTGTTTTCCAATACTTAAACCTGTGAACTCACCAACTTTATGTTGACACACTTTAGCATGTATTCTCAGGTAACTAATGGAGCACACGCTAGGATGCGCACAAGGAAAGCCTTAAGGAGTCTGGCTTGCATATAGACTCGTGTCCTAGGCATTGTGTGCATTGGAAATGTTTTAAAACAAATTTAAACTTTTGTAGTGTTGGTTAATCAATTTACTATTCCGCTGCAACATTGTTTACTTATGAATCCGCTGCTTTTGATGTTAAACACATTTTCCGCTGCATATTAAATGAAAACTTGTATTGTTTTACAATCTGTGTGAATGTGTATCTCATATAGAGTCGTTCTATATGACCATAAGCTGTGATCCTGGCCACGTCACACCCACGTGGACTGACACCACGAGTGGGAATTTGGGGGTGTGACAGTTTGTATCTATCCTTCCCCCCAGACCCTACTGAAAAGTGGGACTATACTGGGTAAGGTTGTTGTTGTTGTTGTATATAAGACATCATATGCACCATTACTAACCCAGCAGCCATATTAGGTTAATAACACAAATCATTACAACGGTAAAAAAAATATCATTTTAGCATATGATTTTTGCATGTTCTTGTTTATTGACAAAGATGCAATAGAGCCTACAACTTTGTCACATCAGTCAAAATATGCTACCTGCTTAAAACTTGAAACTCTCATAGCAGTTATGATGCACAAAACACTTGCATAAACATATACCATCCTCATCTTGATTTCATTATTCCGCCGCCATGGCTAGCGGTGTCCAGCATGGCGGGTGCTTCCTCCAAGCAACTGGTGTCATCACTAATCACACCACCACTCATTAGTTTCTCCACTTCTTCCCTGGTGTATATGTGAATCTTTGTAGCCATTCTTGCAAACTCACTGCACCAACATTCATGGATCAAAACACACCTATGCATGAAAGAGTTGAGGTATGCATAAGGACTTACTCCCAAGGATCATCCCCAACAACCATCATGTCGTTTTCTTCATCGGTATACAGCAGCCGCCATGCACCATCACGATCTGTTAACATACCCTCCATCTGAAATAGCGACTCCAGCTCGCTGGTTAACTCGTGATAACTTGACATTTTGGAGAGATCAATGGCTCTTCCGACTTTACTTCCTTGTTTGTGAACCTAACATAAAAAATTGTACTAAAATTGAAGCACTACTGTATGCATAAAAAGCTCGTTTTCCATTGCAATTTTGACTCAACCAATGTTTTCCATTTCAATTTTTAACTTGCATAAACAAAATATGGAAAGATTTTATCTTTTGGTGTAGATTTGCTAGTTAACAATATATGAAGCCATGAATAAACAAAATATAGATGGTAGTAAATGACAGATTTTTGGAGGAAAAACTGAAATCTAGTCCAACCGCCCAATCCAGCTGGTTAAAAGGTACTCAACCGGACCAGTGCCAGTTCTGGTATGATTTTGATAACAATGTGCATAACCAATACCATTTCACTTTATAGTTAGATCACCATTGCTGTTAATCAAGAAAAACAAAACCAAAGATGTTTTGTGGGTTGGTGTCATTATGTGACATGTCCGGTTTTGGCCCTTGTTGAAATGACACTTTTTTGACCCGATACGGTTTTGAATTTTGAGATGTTACCCAAGCTACCTGACCCGCCCATTTTCCATCTCTAATTTCATGTACAAGTAAAAGACATTACCTTTGTACAACTTCTCTTGCCCAAAGTTTGTGCATCTTCCATTGAAGGAGCTCCATTTAAATGAAAACCAAATAATTTACAACTATTCCCATTGCTATCAGAGCCACCATCATCTTTATCACTACCTGAATTGCCTTCTATCATAGGATTCGGGTCAACGGTTGTTTTCCTGAGGTCAACTGGAACCTGAAGTTGTCGCTTTAGCCCGTTAATATCATCATTTTTTGTAAGCCCATTTCCAGTAACAACCCGAGTAGTTGGGAATCCAATCATGGGCATGACAGGAGCCGGATTTGGGAAGCAAAAGTTTCTGCCACCTTCAGAACCAACAGGATAAAAACCAGGATTATCTGGTCTTTGATGAGTGTTAAGATTGGCTCTTGATGGGCCCCAAGAACTGTTTGTTTTCCCGGTTAAAGATTTCAATGAGAAAATTTCTTGACCTTGCAAGACCTTTGGGAATCTGGTGGTGTCAGATCCCAAAAAGATCGGGTTAGGAGCAGTGGCAATGTTTGTACTTTTTCCTGTTAATAGTATCGGATTCGGAGAAAAACCCGCGTGCATTGAGGGTTGTACCCCGAAGCTTAACAAGCTGTTCATTTTACCACCTATATTTTCTTGACCTTGCAAAACCTTAGAGGATCTTGTTGATTCCTCAAAGTCTAGACATCCAACACTCCATGCTGTCCAAAAAAAAATATTTTTTTACTACTAAAGTCACCACACAACTTCCAAGATTATAATCTGAAATTGTAAACAAGTGGGCAGGGTAACAAGTCAACATGGATTTGGGTCAAAAACATATCGGGTCGGGTTGATCCAAAACATGTTTTGACCAAAATTTTTAGAATTGGTATGAATAGTCTGTGTGTGAAATATAACTTCAAAATTTGTATTATATCCACAATACTTTACTCTTCTGAAAAAGAAAAAAAAAGATGTCGTATGGGATTTTATCCATTATACATTCAAACTACACTTTAGGCTACTTTCAACCCGGTCAATCGATTACTGATAAAAACAACCCAAATTGACTCGTAATATAATTAAATGGGTCAAAATCGCCTTGTCTAAGTGCCTACTTATTTCTCCAAAAGTAGCAATAAAGAAAGTCAACTACCAGCAGCAGGATGTTCAAATGGTGTTGAATGAAGATTTTCCCTCAATTTCTTGAATCTTAAAGAGGAAGCAATGCTTAAAAGTGGCATAGAAGCACCAGAAAGATCCACCTCCCACGGAGATATTCGTTCTTGATTATTATTACTAACATCTTCATCCCACCTCACCTGTTAAGACATAATATTAAAATAAAAAAATAAAGAATATAAAGATGAATGAAATAGAAACTAGTTTATCTCAATGAACCGAAATTTGAACTACCGTTAGGCATCTCCATTTTGATTTAGGCCATTTGTAAGGATCCATGTCACTTACACCAATCACAGCACCTTTAAACCTGAAAAAAGATGATCAAGATTTTCATTTTATGGACAACAAACAAATAAGTGTTTAATCTTTGTATCATAAGCAAAATAGGCAGGCCAGGCCCTTTGGGTATCGGGTCAAAATAAGTTCAGGCCAAAAGGTAAGGCTTTGAACAAAGCTGGGTAGGGTTGACCCATAAACAATGTATTATTATAAAATTTGTTTTTCATATATCATTAACCAAATAATGCTACTTATATTATACTATGATGTTTTAATAAATGTATAAAAAATGAACTTAGTTTAAATGATTATTGACCCACTTAACCTCTTCCCTTTTTAGCTAATTTTAATAAATTTAGTAACTTACTCACTTGGCAGCCTGTTAAAAGAAAGTTATAACCGAAATCAAGTGATCAACAAGTAAATGGATTGAAATTGCTGCCTCTGAAAGATACCTTCTTTCAGGAGATTCATCCATGCTGAATTTCATCTTGAATCTTGTTCCTATTGTTATCATGTTACTGATGCACTTCATATACTTAACATAAGGAACAACAAAATCTGCTCGATTAGACCTGCATTGCATTTATAATTTTAGAGTAACAATACGACAACGGGTCGATTAGACCTGCATTGCATTTATAAATTAGAGTAACAAATGAGGTTTGTGAGGTGTTTGGATGTGAGTTTTGAAACTAGTTACATTTGAAAAATGAGAATCATATATTTTACTGTAATAAAAAATGGTTCCCCAAACAATGTTTGGATGTGCAATAACTGCTTGAAGTTTTAATAATCATATTATTATTTGTTGAGTGTTTTTGACATTCTAATTGTTTAGATGGAAAAAAATTTCTAACATGTTGTTTTTGTAGCTAAAAAAAGAACATGACCATATATTTTTTTAATAAAGTGCTTTTTATAAACTGTTTATTTAAAGTTTTCAATAGTATTTATCATATATCACTTCAATAGCCTTTTTATTCCTTGATATTATTATCAAGAACAAAAGCATGGGTGTAAATTCTTTAAAATGGGTTAAAAGAGCGGGTAAAGTGACAAAAAAGTAATTTTAGCTTTTCGTTAAATAGTAAATTTTGAAGCACCCCATATGAAACTAAATAATTAGATTATCTATGTGGGTTGAGTTCTCTTGTTTAACTTGTAACAGTGATATCAGAGCTAACTCGGAGTGGTGGCCTTGAGGGAGCCAGCCGTAACCAACATGGTTGTGATCAAAGAGGATGTTGGCCCTTAAATAGGGTCGATTGTTATGGATCGAAACCATTGCAAGGTATGAGACTTGTCTCACATCGGTTTTATTGGCAATTGATGTGGGGTTTATAAGTCAAATAAGCTCTTTCAACCATCAGACTAGTCTTTTTGATTGAGTTATCCTGTTTGGCTTGTAACATAATGAGTTCAATAACGCATACCCAAACACCACCTTAATGATCTTAGATCTTACCTAGGACTGTAAAAAACATCAAAAGTAGTGTTGGTAGATACTGCATTAGCTACTGGGGCAAGAATGTCCATGTAGGAATCTGAGTTGGGCATAATGGTATCCGGAAGATATTTTCTTGGTCGAGTGGCTCTTCGAGTTCCCAGCCTTAGTTCACCATCTTTGCCCCTAAAATAACCATAATAATAAAATACATAAAACCTTATAAGCTATTGTAGATCTTTTAGTTTAGTCTTTTTGGTTTATTTTGCCAGTTGTTCTTGCTTTAGACAATTATAGATCACAATTTCAAAATGGTTACTTTTTGGTTTACAAGCATCTGAATGACCAACTATAGTCCTTGTCTATAAAAACAGCTAAAAAAATATAATTATAAACTGATGAAAAACGATTTCAAAGAAAAAAGTTCAACCAAAAGTTAAAGAAAAAGATATGATTCTTTCTTCATTTTCTACTCTTTTTCTTGCTACCAAACTGAGGTGTTATGGTCACCATTCCCTTAGAATATGCCTAAAGTGTTTTCAACATTTTTCAGTGTTTACTTTACCAGACCAAAAGAATAATCCTCAACTTCTTGTATCCATACACATTACCAACCTACTACTTTTTTGCTATATATATATATATATATAGGATTGGAAATAAAATATAACTCACTGTATTTGTACTAACCCAAATAACTCTGTCAAGATCAACCCAAATCTTGGATTTTTTTAACATCATTATAACACATGTAGAACACTTTATTCTTTTATGTGTATGTGTAAATTCATCACCGTTTAAGAGTTAATATAGTTGCAAGTATTTTTGTTACAATAATGTAACTGTCTTATTACAAATTTGTAACTATTTAGACCCAAAACTTACAACGATGTTGACTGTTAAACGGTGATGAATTTACACATACACATAAAAGAATAAAGTGTTCTACATGTGTTATAATGATGTTAAAAAAATACAAGATTTGGCTTCATCTTGACGGAGTTATTTGAGTTAATACAAAGACAGTGAGTTATTAAAACTTTCATGCCCTATATATATATATATATATATTCTAATATCATTGTAATTTTTATTTTTTGATCATCTCAATTTCAAATAAGTAATCCCAACAAAGGGTTCTGGGTTTTCAAAATGGAATCTTCTTTTTCTTTGTGTCTCCAAATTACACACACTGACACAAGTATGTATATATGTATTAATGTGGGGAAAGATCAAATAAAAAGTCTTTTTTGTCTAAGAAGGCTAAAAAGGATTTTTAAAACCTTCAAAACCGACCCAAACGAACTCCGATTGAACTCATTTCGATGACATTGGAATCGTTTCATCGAACCCTACAATATTAGCTTTTAGGTTTTAGCTTTAACAAGTAGTTTTAGAATTCAGATTTTAGGGCTTCATTTTTAGCTTTTATGTTTTATCTTTATGTTTAAGGTTTGTTTTTAAAGTTTTGATTTTAGTATTTGGGTTTATTGTTTATGATTTAAGGTTTGGGTTTTAGGGTTCGATAAAACGGTTCCAATGGCGCAAAAATGAATTCAATCGGAGTGTGTTTGGTTCGGTTTTTGAGTTTTTAAAAATCCTTCTTAGCCTTCTTAGGCAAAATAGACTTTTTAGGGGAACCTTCCCCTATGTATTAATGTGTGTATCTATATGCTTAATTAATTATTGTTTAAAACTTTAAATATATCTAATTAACATGGAAAGATGTATATAATCATATTTAATTGTAATTTGTATATATAACCTTAAAAAGAGAACTGCGTCCCCAGAAACAAGATTCTTTTGGCTTACAAATATGCACCATCCAGTAGTAAGCAAATGCCGCCTCGGTTGACCTGAAAAACATCAACCCACTTCTCAAATTACCAGTTATATTGTTAATTATAGTTGGAAAATTTGTATGATTGGTAAAGGGCATCATATGTAACCAAGTGCTTCCTAGCCTAATGGTTAGTTTTAGGTTCGAATCTGAGTTGAAGTTTATTTCGTAGCCTACTCAGTTGTAAGATTCCTTCTTGGGTGGGCTCGGGCGTACATCATAGAGCGTTAAATCAAATGGGACGATTGAAATTTCCTCTTGAGCATCGTTGTTTCAAGCCGTTCAAGAAAAAAATATATATAATTAAGAATATTATTTTATTTAAATATAAGTTTTTAAATAAAATATAGAGTAAATTACATAAATCGTCCTTTATATTCACTCATTTTATGGATGACATCCTTTATTAAAAATAGTTTCAGAAAACATCTTTAAAATGAAAATTTATAATGGATTTCATCCTTTATATTACATAAATCGTCCTTTAATTACATCACATAAATCGTCCTTTGCATCATGAAATCCATTATAAATTATCATTTTTAAGGATGATTTATGTACCTATTTCTAATAAAGGACGATATCCGTAAATTGAGTGAATTTAAATGACGAATTATGTAATTTACTCAAAAATATATCATTCAAACTTTCTACACGTTAGGCTGAATTTCCTCGTTGCCCTAGTAATGGACTTATTCGTAACAAAATTGATTGAAATTGACACTTTTATCAGTAATCAGCAAAAAAATATGGGAAAAATGCGAATAAATTAGTGACAATCACCTCTGTAAATATGCCTAAACTTCCATTCAACTCCATGAAGGTCCTTGGCAACTAGCTCTTGGCTGGGCCTCTGCTGCTTATGATCCTAAAAATGGAAGTAATGTAACGTATGTGTAAAATAATTATTATAACTTTAAATTTTTACAGATTAAACTAAGTTAATTATAAAAAAAAAACCCTTAAAAAAATACAGAAATTCAAACCAGAGGAGGGAAACAATCTTCAGCAGCTCTTCTAGGCACAGAAAATCCACCATGAGTGGATGTATCAGATGCAGTTAGGGTTTTGCAGAACATTTGAGGGGTTGATTTTGTGAGTGCCACGTCACCACCTTCTTCTTCCCCTTCTTGCAAATCCTTAACCTTCCACTACACATCATCATTAACAAGAAGAAAAAAAAATCATTTTTGCAAGAAATACACAAAGTTGCAATAAATTAGTAGTAAAAGACACATTGTGATAAAAAAAAAAGAAAAAAGAAGTAACCTCACCAATTACTCAAAAATGGAGAAATTAAGGTTGAATTCTTCCTTTGGTGTACTTTAAATAAAAAAGTTTTTTTTTTTTTTTTATATATATTTATCAGAATTTCTAAAAATTGAGAAGAATTACAAGTTAATTGCAAATCAAACATACCTCTGGTAGTGGGAGAAGGGTTAGTTTTGTATAAATTTCATCATTCTCCTTGTTGGCCTGTTACAAGAATTGAGTCAAACATCAAAATTCATAAGCAATTGAGCAAAAAGTCAAAAATTGAGAGAATCATCACTTACAAGCAATTGAACATCAACGACTTTGCAAAAGATTTGGGGTTGAAGACCCAAAGAGGGAATATCAGTAAGTGAAAACTGAATGCAAGATTGTGAAGCAATTTGTTCTAAATGACCTTGTGGGAAATAAACAACCACATTTCTTTTATTTGGAAGAGTGGTGAGAGGGCCAGCACAAGCATGCCAAAGTTCTTTGCAAATTGAGGATTCAAAATTGGGATTTGAGGATTTTAAGGATGAATTTGAGGAGTTTGAGGAAGCTGATAAAGATGAATCTCCACCATTTTCAAATGATTCAACACTGTAAATTTCATTCACAACCTCAGTCTCACTTGCTGCATGGTTGAGATCAATTTCCATTACAAAACCCAACTTCAATTTCTCACAATTTTCTCAAAAACAGGTTCTTGAAACTAAAGATGAACACAAATGATAAAGATTTGATTTTTAGATAAAAGGAAATCAAGACTCTTGAAGGGGTAAAGAAATAGGGGACGTGAAGTCAAATCACAAACATATGACATGTTCTTTTATGGTACCCAACAAGACGATGAACAAAAGGCGATAAGTTGATCAAGAATTGAGGGTATGAATGCCACCTCATCTTAAAGTTTTGAAATCTAGTGCGTGTATCTGTCTGTCTCTCTGTGTGTGTCTTTTTTTTTCTTCTTTATTATTATTATTTTTTTTTTGGGGCTTTCAGAGGTTGAGACTGGAGAAGAGAAGAAGACAGCACGGAAACCAAAGGAAGAAACATCCAAATGAGTTGGTGTCTTTATAGCTTTTTTTTTTAAAAAAAAAGAGAGAGAGAAAGATCCAGTTTTTAATTATGAATCTTATTTTATTTTATCCGTAATCTTTTATTTAGATATTGATATATAAAAATTTTGTTGTGTTTGTAGCTATGTATATTGTATAATATAATTCATTTATACTGTGACTTGTAAGAGATTTTGATAATAAACATTATAACACAATCAATTTAGAAACCTCATCTAAATTGACAAGCATATAATATGTGTAGGAGAGTTAAAAAGACGATGCATGAGCGGAGTAGGATCCTCGAGAAACAAACGGGCTATTTCTTTGATGAAATCAACCCCTTTAAATCCCAAACTTCCACTTATACATTTTATAAATGAAAATTGCAAAAGAAAAACAGAAACCAAAACCAAATATCTTTAAAAACTATACTATTTTCACAATATATATATATATATATATATATATTTTGAAGAAGACGAGGACCCTTTACCAAAAAATTTAAAGGTTTTTGGAATTATGTAATTAAATGCCATATGCTATACTATGACTCCTACAATTTAATTGCTTGGTGATGGACAATACTAGCAACAACCACATTCGAGTTTAAATTAAGTTTTTAATAACACATATAATCAATATCGCACCAATCGTATTTTACTTTGAGAAGTTACATTGGTAGTTTGAAATGTTTTAAAAATCACCGATATTATGTATTCATTAAGCCTGGAAAAATAGACGAATTGAGTTGAGTTGGGTAATGAGTTTTAAGTCAGAACGGGTTCAGGTTAAATGTGTGCAGGTCAGGTTGAATTTTAAGCGAAATGCCAAAATCAGTTTGGGTATACATGAGTCATTTTTAAAGAAAGCTTCAATTTAATTTAAGTGAAAATGAGTTGTAACTAAATATATAGTCTATTTAAATAATCTTTAGTAATTTTTTTTTATCAAACATATTATTAAAAATTATTATACATTTGTATTTATTCTATTTACATAGTTTTTAAGTTACTCATTTTGACTCGCATTGTATTAAGGAGTCATCTATCTCAACCCGTTCTATGTTATGTTGCTACTCATTTCAACCATAAATACAATATTTATTCACCCGAACCAACCCATTTCTTTTGTTTTGCGTCAAGATTGTCAGGTGTGTTATTAATGCGTAAATGACACTTATTTTTTTGTTTATTAAATGTAAATTGATCAAATACCCTTAATCATAAGTAAATATAACCAAAAATATTATACCCTTTAATCTTAACTAAATTTCCTATCCCCCTTATTCATTCCCGCTACCAATCAACCACACACTAACCATACACACAAAGGCAATGCCACCATCACCCATATATAGGGATTTTTTTTTATCCGTATCCGAATCCGAAAAATCTGAAAAAACTGGATATTCGGAAGACTTAATAGAAAATGAGCATGATGATCAATTCCTGCATCAGATAACAATATAACTATTAAAACATAAGTGCCACTTGGGTTGTAGCCCAGTGGTTAGAGGCAACGCCTCTTTGGAGGAGACCCAGGTTCAATCCTGGTAAAGGGGGTAATTTAGAAGTAGTGTAGGGTGTGTGAGTTAGCCGTTCAAAAAAAAAATATTAAAACATAAGTACCAAAAAGGCAAAAATACAGCCTGTTTGATTAGACAAATTCCTGTATCTTTGTGTACGCCAATGACTTAGAGGGTTCACAAACATGCTTTGACTTTTTGGTCAAACCCATGTAATATCCGAAAATTTAATAACAGTATTAATAATAATAAAATACATTATATTTAACTCTGATCCGTTTTTAAAGAAACTTAGTTCGTAGAGAAAAAAATGAGCAGGCCATATCCGTATATTTATAATTTTACAACACATAATATTTTAAAAAAAGTTCTAAAAAATAAATAAAAAATATATATTTTTTTATTAAATTCAATAACAGTGCACATGTGCAAGTGTAGATAGATTAGAAAGATGAGCATGCATACATAAAGGATGTGTGTGCCTTATGTATGAACACATATGCATTATCAAAATTCAAGGATTCTTGTTTATCATAAATTGATCAGAGGAACGAGAGGAGAAAATAGATCCTCATGAAATATATAGTTTTCTGACTTCTAAATTTTGAAGAACTTTCAACAAAATAAAAAATAAAAAAATTGGTGCACTTTTAGGAAGATTGTTTGCGTATTGATTCTAATCTACAGTTAAGGTTTGGATAGTCTAATCTCTTTCTTTTGATATGTGTCAACTGGCCTTCGGCCATCTAATTCTTATTAATGTTTCGTTTTAAGTTCTGTTATTCTGATTTTATTTTGTGTCAAATTTTGTTGTTATGTGTTTATGATTTGTATGAAGTTGAGAAGTTCTATTATAAAAATAATAAATAATATGTTTTAAAGTTATAAGTATTTAAAAATATATTTTATATATTCTAAACACTGTTTATGAAATTTGTTATTTATATGCTCATGAGTTTACATGTTTGTGAGTTACTTGTTTATAAGTTTATGAGTTTGCATGTTTACGGGATTGCATGCTTACGAGTTTACGAGTTTACTTATCTACAAGTCTACAAATTTGCATGTTTACAAGTGACAAGTTTTGTTAATTTGCAAATACTTATTTTGATTACTCTCAAGTTACAAGTTCATATTAATTTGATATGATTGTAAGATTTTGGTATGAATATATGTTATGTTATTTAAAATATGGTACCCAAGTATGTCACCACCTGAGGAGTTGACCCATGTACATCATTGTGGCATAGAATGATGTAGTACTTACCGTGACAGTACGTTGAGATCACGGCGTCTCAATCTGGCTCAATGAGCGTTCTGGTACATTTTGTACATTCTGGAGGCGTATGGATCGATCATGGAGAAAATTAATACATCAGTTATCTGGTGAATGATCGCTGTGATTTGCCACACTCCATTCGCATTTGGATGTATGGGCTAGCTACCCTGCATTAACCTTTGAAATTAAATGAACCTTCTAAGACTTTAGGTACATTCTGATTATAAATGAACCTGCATATGTGTGTGTGTGTGTGTGTTTATACATTAATATTTTACATTTTTGATTTAAAAATACAAGTTATACATCCTTGAAGTTATATTAATATTTAAATTTATTTGTTTATTTTATCTGTTTTAATTTATGAAAACTCGAGACATTTATTAAAAATAAAAGAAGCCAATTTATTTTCCTCTATCCGCTCACTGGGCAAGATAAATTATTTTGCTCAAATGTACGTTTTGTGTTTTCCTTTTTGTACCCAGATTATCAAGAAACAAGGGATGAAATAGTGGAGAGTGCTCGAGAGTATAAATAGATATTTATTCAAATAAATGTAGATGATTAGCTCTTGTGTATATTGGTAGTAAGTTGTTAAAATTCATAACATTTAAGGATTTATGGAATTATGTTTTGATCTGACTCTATAAAGATGACGTGTCAGTCTAGTCAGGCTGGGGTGTTACATCAAATCCAAAATTAAGATCATGATTTAAGATTTAAATTATTTAATCAAGTATATCCAATATACTAGTGAATTAAAAGGTGGGTGTGATTATTATACCCTAATCAAGAGATTTTTCATGGGAATTGGGAAATTGATGGTATGATATCCACAAGTGGAGAAGGATGTCTCTACAATCCTCAATAGTGTCCCCTGATCACTGTCTTCGTCAACCACTACCATTGTTATTTTGGTTGCTTGGTCCGGTCATGATTTTATAATTTAATATATCTGTTTTTTTTTATAATTTTTGTAAAGTAGGATATATTGATCCTTTCAAAAATTAACATAAAAAATAGATGAATATCTAACTGAAAACTGAGGGACAACTGATGTTACAATTTAACAAACAGTTTGAGTTACTACTATAATGTATTAAAGATGAAAAACCATACATATAATATCGACATACTACAAGACCACTTCGGGTAATTAACTTATAGTTTTACAAGAATAAGTTTTTTTGACATTCTTGACATTTAATTTGGTTTATCACTTTATCGGTAAATATTTCTAGATTTTCGCTTTTACTTACCAATTAACTTGTACGATTTTCTTGAGCAAATTTTAACATGTCGATCTATAACCTTTTCTATGTTATTTTAATTAAAATATGCAAATGGTTTTAGTTTCTAAAATTACTTAATACATATATGTGAAATTTGATTACATGTTCGTACGCTTTCCTATAATCCTATATGTGCATGGGGATCACTAAATCAGTTTCTTGTTTTCAGTTACCCAAAATGAAAATATTAAAATAACAATGTCTTAATGGGTTATTTAACTTCAAACATAATCAAACTTAACATTTTCATTTGATAATAAAACATTATAGTCAAGTTTATAATAATACTGCAAGTTGATTTTTATATATTTTTAAAACATAAACACCAAGCACCATTGTAGTAGGTTTTTAGTTTTCTAAAAAAAAACATAAAGTCAAAAATAGAAAACAACCAAATGTATAGGTGACGGATCCGAGATTTTTAACCAAAAATATATTGAAACGAATAAATTTAATACTTTTGATGGAAAATTGTGTCACCTCCCAAAATGACCCATATACCCTTGAAAGTTGCCATACCGCCAGGTTAATTCTTGGCTTCTGGCATTTTAACATTTTTGGAATTAAACATAGCTACCTCTTTTATTTTAACTCTAAAACATGTTATTTTAGATCTTCTTTTTAATCTTCTAACAAACAGTATTCAAACAATTTAAGGGGATTTTATACTCAAAGAAACTTATAATTACTATACAAACAATTGTCATTTTTGCCCTAAGTAGTAGCATGGTATAATAGTTTCATATTTGTTTTGCTTTATTCTTCTTCTTCTTTTTTTCGGTTTTATTTTAATTATTTTAGTTTTTATCTTCTTTTATTATTGTTGATTTTTTAGTGAATTTATAAGTTTCTCTTTTATCAACATTATGTTTATTATTTTGTGTGATGTTCTTTTTTTAAGATTTTTGTTATTACTCTTGATATTTTTATTATTGTATCAGCGTATAAATATACCTTTGAGTTTTCCCCTAAGCTTTCGAAAAATGGGTTCATCCTAACATCAAACCAGGTTGTTACATATGAACATCAATATATGAATGTGTCATCTAGTTATTTTTAAGAAACATTTAAGTTATTTAAATTAAAACTAATGTTAGATTGATAACTAAGAGAATCTTATAGTAAGTTTACTTAATGCGTGCAAGTAGGACCCCACTCAAGTTTTTATGAAGCCAAAAGCAAATATAAAAATTAAGACTTTTTTTATGTAAAAATGACTAAAATACCTATTATCTTACCATCATCATATCTCAGCCACCACGTCCTCACTTTTCAACCACCACTGCTACCTCCCCTATGTTTTCAAATACAAGGCACAGAGGGATTGAATATACTTTGAATTGTATTGATCAGAGTTAATTGTTTTTTTACAAGGAGATCACCAACAATATAAATAAGAGAAAAAACAAAGATCTAACTATAGGAACTTTGGCTGGCATTCCTTGATTGAAGGGCAACGACTCCTTGCTTTGATAAGGAGAATAATCTTGTGGAAATAAACGGGAAGTGATGCAAATATTAGGCTGATCCCAAAATATCTTTTTTTCTTTTATATTTTCTAACACTCCCCCTCAAGTTGAGTAGTCGGGTCGCCTCGCCTATACTCAACTTGTCAAGACAATGTTTGAATATTCTTCCATTAACTGCTTTGGTCAGGATGTCTGCTAACTGGTCTTCGGATCGAACAAAGGGAAGCTCAATAATTCCTGTTTCAAGTTTTTCTTTGATGAAATGTCGGTCGACTTCGACGTGCTTTGTCCTATCATGTTGAACCGGATTCTCTGATATTTGTATAGCCGCCTTGTTATCACACATTATCATACTTTTTTCGTTTTGAGAGAAGCCGATTTCTTCTAGAAGTTTGCGTATCCATAAAACTTCCGCTAATCCTCGAGCAATTCCTCGAAATTCTGCTTCGGCATTAGACAAGGCTACCACTTTTTGTTTTTTGCTTCTCCAGGTCACAAGATTTCCCCCGACAAGGGTGAAATATCCGGATGTTGACCTTCGGTCTTTTTGATCTCCTGCCCAGTCTGCATCTGTATAAGCTTGAATTTTTAGATGTTTATTAGGTTGAAACAGAACTCCGTGCCCTGCTGTTCCTTTGAGGTATTTGACAATCCTCCATACTGCTTCCATGTGGATCACATGTGGTTGGTGCATAAATTGACTAACAACCCCAACGGCATATGCAATATCTGGGCGGGTATGAGAGAGATATATAAGTTTACCCACTAGGTGTTGGTATCTCTCTTTATCGGCTAATTCTACTCCATCTTCCATATGGAATTTTTGGTTGGCAATCATTGGGGTATCGACTGGCTTGCAATCGATCATTCCTGTTTCGGCAAGAAGATCAAGAATATATTTCTTTTGGCAGATGAAGATCCCTTGTTTGGACCTGAGAACTTCAATCCCAAGGAAATACTTTAATCTTCCTATGTCCTTCATCTCAAATTCTGTGAACAACTTTGCCTTTAATGTCTTCATTTCTTCCTCATCATTCCCTGTAATAATCATATCATCGACATATATAATTAAACAAGTTATAAGTTCACCTTTTCGTTTTAGGAATAATGTATGATCGGAGTTGCTCTGTCGGAAGCCATATTCCTTCATAGCTAGAGAGAATCTGCCAAACCAAGCCCGAGGGGATTTTTTAAGCCCGTAGAGAGTCTTTTTTAGCCGGCATACTTCCTTGTCTTTGAAATCTTCTTTAAATCCGGGAGGAGGTTCCATATACACCTCTTCTTTTAATTCCCCATGTAGAAAGGCATTCTTAACATCAAATTGATGAAGAGGCCATCCTTGATTGGCAGCAATAGAGAGGAGAACACGAATTGTATCAATCTTTGCTACTGGAGAGAAGGTCTCTGAATAATCAATCCCATATGTTTGGGAGTATCCTTTCGCAACTAGGCGGGCTTTATACCTTTCAATGGTTCCATCTGGCTTGCGTTTGATTGTGAAGACCCAACGACATCCCACATGTTTTTTTCCTGAAGGGAGAACACTCTTTTCCCATGTTTCATTTTTTCTCAGTGCTCCCATTTCTTCTTCCATTGCTTTCTTCCAGTTTTGTGAGTTAAGGGCTTCTTCCACGTGGTTGGGAATTTTTTCATCATATAAGGCTGCAGTGAAGGCCTGTGCTTCTTTGGTTAAGTTACCTTTGGCGATATTTGTTATGGGATATCTGGATGATTTTGGTTCTTTTTCTGGAGAGTAGCGTTTAGGGGGGACACCTCTATTGGCTCTTGGTGGTAAAACATATTTTTCCATTGGTTCTTCTTGTATAAGATCTTCTTGCATATGCTGTTCTACATGTGTCTCATGGTTATCAGATATATCATTATTTTCAAGATCATGAGATATATTATTAGAGACATCATTGCAAGGCTCATAGGTATCTTCAGAGATATTCTCAAAAGTTTGAGGCATACCTTCAAAAGTTTGAGGATTACTAACCTCAGAAACCAGGATAGGAGTGTCTTGATTAGGCGTGTCACTGGTTGTAGATTTGCCATGTGAAGTTCGTGACTCATCTTGAGTAATGTTAGAAGGTGGGAACCATTTTAGCCAACTCAGGGTGTCAATGTCATTCTCCCCCTGACCACTGTGTTGGGCAGTGTAGAAGAATTCAGTTTCAAGGAAGTCGCAGTCGAGGGTGGTATACATACGGCGTTTTTTTGGACTATAACAACGGTATCCTTTTTGGTTGATACCGTAGCCCAGAAAAACGCATTTTTCAGCACATGGACCAAGTTTCCCCCGATCTGTTTTTGGGATATGGACAAAGACGGAACATCCGAATACCCGTGGTTCAAGAGTGAGGGTAGGAGGGAGTTTAGTTCGGTCAGATAAAGCCTTTAGAGGAGTTTTAAGATCAAGAGCTTTGGTCGGAAGTCTGTTGATGAGATACGTGGCGGTAGCAACTGCTTCGGGCCAAAAAGACTTGGGGACCCAAGATTCTATTAGAATGGCCCGTGTAATTTCTAAAAGAATACGGTTTTTTCTTTCAACAGTCTCGTTTTGTTCGGGAGTATGTGGACAAGTAGTTTGGTGAATAATTCCCTTATCTTGACAAAAGACTATCATAGAATCATTAACAAATTCTTCCCCGTTATCTGACCGAAGGGTTTGAATGTTGGTTTTAAATTGATTTTGGACAAAATTGTAAAAAATAGAGAATTTATTAAAAACTTCTGATTTGTTTTTTAAGAAATAAATCCATGTCATATGGGTGCAGTCATCAATAAAAAGAACAAAATATCGAAAGTCTTGTCCCTCAATGACTTCTGCGGGACCCCAAACATCAGAATGAACAAGAGAAAATGGTGAATCAACTTTCGTGTTATTAATTTTATAAGAATGTCTATGACTTTTGGAAAAAAACACATGTTTCACAATGTAACTGTTTATTTGAAGGAAAAAGTTTTGGAAATAACAGACGTAAATATCCGACGGATGGATGTCCTAGTCTCCTATGCCAAAGCCATGCCTCTCTATCCATAGTTCCATGAGCAAGCATCACACTCTCATGTTGAGTCACTTCCTCCACATAGTATAATCCACTACGTTCAGTGCCACGCCCAATGATTGCTCCCGTCCTGATATCCTGAAGGATGCAAAAAGTAGGGTGCATCAAAACGGTACAATTTAGTTCTTTTGTGACATGGATAATGGACAATAACTTGTGGGACAAGGAGGGAACATATAGACAGTTTGAAAGTTTTAAGGTTGGTGATATCTCAATTGTTCCTCCTCCTTTAACGGGAGCACTTCCCCCATTAGCAGTTTTAATATAGTCAACTCTTGGTTTAGATTGTGATACTATATCTGATACGTCAAAGGTCATAGTATCGGTAGCACCACAATCAAATATCCAAGCGTTATTAAGGTCTCCACAATTTTGGGCTATATTGACTTGAACACCATTTTTGTTAGTCATTTTTATTTTACCCCTTTTTAAGGTTTGCTTGGACTTAGTTGCACTTAAAAAAGAATTTTGTCCAGTATCATCATAGCCCCTTTTTTTAATTGTGTTCGTCTTAGAGATAATATTATTAAAGGAAAAATATGAAGAGATATATGAAGGGCTAGAGGGAGACTTCCCTAACCCTTTACCTATTTCCTCGTTCTCTGTAATCTCATGGGCGGTGGAAGGACCAAAAGTGAATCCGCCAAAGGCGGTGCCCCTCATTTCATCTTCTTCTGTTCTTCCGATGGTTGCAGCAGCTTTGCCCCCCTCCTTATTCCCTTTCTTGTGGCCGTCGGTCCACCATTCCGGATAACCGACGAGTTGAAAACACTGATTCTTGGTGTGCCTGGTCATACCACAATGGTCACACTTCAGCTTGGTCTTATCTATCCGGGATGATGAACTCGAATTCTTTTGATTTGGTCGCCCCTTTGACAGAAACCCTAGACTCTCTGGTTCCTTCGATCCGTTGGTACTCAATCCTGCCGCCACTCCACCTGAAGATGTTACGTTTTCAGTGGTTCCTAGGATCCCCTGATGTGCCATCTCCTTTCGCACGGCGGCGTAGGCGCCCTCGACCGAGGGTAACGGATCCCACCGGAGAATCTCCCTTTTTATTGGGTCATACTGTCGATCGAGAGCGTTCAAGAACTGAAAAAGTTTCTGTTCTGACCGGAGTTTGTTATACGTGGCTATGTCAACGGCACACGTCATAGGGTTTGGGTCTCTCCTCTCAATCTCCCCCCAAACTCCCTGCATAGCAATCCAAAAATTTTCAAAGGGAGATCCGTTTTGTTTCATGCTATTTGCTTTAACATGAAGATCAAAAGTTTGTAGTTTATCTTTCCCGCTGCTATATGTGACAACTAACACATCCCATAAGGCTTTTGTCGTCGGGAATTCCGTTAGGTTGCTAGCAAGATCGGGTTCGATATTCTGTATTAACCATGAGAACACGACTAAATCGTCTTGTTCCCATTGTTCGTGTTGATCTTTGTCTGGTTCTGTGGTCAGATGGTTAAGTAAAGGTTTTGATCTGCCGCCAATAGCGACCCGTATCATTCGGGACCATAGGGCGTAGTTCTGGCTATTCAGTTTGAGACTGATTTTTAACGAATCAGAAAGGCTTTGTTTTTGGGTTTGGGTTTGGTTGTTGATACTGTTTTTTAGGAGGTTGGTGATCTGCAAAGCAAGATCATCATTCTTGTGATTATCAGACATGGCTGGAAACAAAATAGGTTAAGAAAAAAGATGATGAGCAGGTAAAATCTAAGATCGATAACACCGCTCTGATACCATGTTTTCAAATACAAGGCACAGAGGGATTGAATATACTTTGAATTGTATTGATCAGAGTTAATTGTTTTTTTACAAAGAGATCACCAACAATATAAATAAGAGAAAAAACAAAGATCTAACTATAGGAACTTTGGCTGGCATTCATTGATTGAAGGGCAACGACTCCTTGCTTTGATAAGGAGAATAATCTTGTGGAAATAAACGGGAAGTGATGCAAATATTAGGCTGATCCCAAAATATCTTTTTTTCTTTTATATTTTCTAACACCCTACCCCTCATATTCACTCTTCAACTCCTCATCCATTCTTCTCTTTATTGTGTCATCAACCCCACCACCCATTCACACAACAAATTAAAACTATATTTAACAAAATCAAATAACAATCATAGAGTTGATATGGGTGGTGGTCGATAGCCGATTAACGAGGGGTGGGTTGGCATTGTGTGCAATGGTGCTTGTGTAGAGAGAAGGCATATAGATAAAGATAGAGAGACAATAATATTGGTGTTGATGTGATCGCTGAAGAATCATTGATGGTGGTGGTAAGTGAATATGAGACGGAGGTGATCTATACACACACATATTATATTTAGAAATCAAGGATATAATTGTTATTTTGAAAAATATAACATGATGTTGTCCGTTTTAGAGATCATAAGGGTTACGTTTTTGCAAACTAGTTCAAAACAAAGATGTAACTTCTTGAAGTTAAATCAACATATTACATATACCGACCGCTCAATTGAGACCATTTAGTTGCCGGAAGTAAGCATCACACAAGGGAATTTGAATAAAAAAAATAAAATAAAACTCATCCCTACCCACTACAAGGATACCAGCCTATAGCGACGACAAAAGTCGTCGCAATAGGGTCCTTATATCGTCGCTATAGGCTATAGCGACGACGTCTCGTCGCTGAAATGTCGTCGCAACAGGTTCGTCGCTATTGCCCGGATTAGTCGTCGCTACTGCCGTCGTCGCAATATGGTCACCTATAGCGACGACAAGTCGTCGCTATAGGTTATATTTAATTTTTTTTTCCTTTTTTTTTCAAACTTATATTCAATTTTTAAATAAAAACAAAAATGAAATAATAATTTTGATTAAAATATTATTAAAAATTGTTTTTTTAATATTTTTCCGTACACCCTATAGCGACGACATGTCATCGCTATAGGGTAACATCAAAAAAATTTTTTTTTTTTTGTTTTTTCCCCAAATTAAAAACCTGTTTAAATAATCTAATAAACCTGTAAAAACCTGCTATAAAACAATCCCAAATCTTCACATTACTAAAAACATAGTTATCCTAATGCGCATACGCAATACATGTTTAAAAGTACACGTCTGAATTCAAACACAAAACACAATTATCCAAAAAACACAAGATAACCCAAGTGAAATTTTATTCACTATCATCATCATCATCTTCTTCTTCTTCTTCTTCTTCAAAGGTTGGTTTGTAGGTATTTTCAAAAGGATTGTCAAAGGCTTTTTGGCGTGACATTAGCTCGTTTATTTGTTGTTGCATCCGTAGGTTAATTTCTTGTTGTTCTTGCCAACGAGCATTTGCTTGTCGTAATTCATTGTGCAAATCTTGATTGTGTGGTGTATACGACATACTTTGAGCAAAATCCGGGGTTACACTTTTCACCGTTCGGCCAACACCTCGAATGTGACCACGCCTTTGTCCCAACGACCTTTCAAGTATTTCAACCTCATTAATTGGCGTATCATCGCCACCCGAGCTTGACATTGACTTGTTTTTTTCATCCATAATTTTACCCTACATTTAATTATTTAAACGGGTCAAAGACATATTACACTTACAACATATATATACATATACACTTACAACATACAATTACAACTCTAAACGGGTCAAAATTTAACAAACATACTTATATACCTTTAAAACATGCAATTGCAACTACAAACGGGTCAAAATTTAGTAAACATATGCATATATACTTTCAACATACAATTACAACTCTAAACGGGTCAAAATTTAACAAACATACTTATATACCTTTAAAACATGCAATTGTAACTACAAACGGGTCAAAATTTAGTAAACATATGCATATACACTTACAACATACAATTACAACTCTAAACGGGTCAAAATTTAACAAACATACTCATATACCTTTAAAAATGCAATTACAACTCTAAATGGGTCAAAATTACCAAACATACTCATATACCTCTAAAACATGCAATTGCAACTACAAACGGGTCAAAATTTACTAACACATATGCATATACACTTACAACATACAATTACAACTCTAAACGGGTCAAAATTTAACAAACATACTCATATACCTTTAAAACATGCAATTACAACTCTAAACGGGTCAAAATTACCAAACATACTCATATACCTTTAAAACATGCAATTGCAACTACAAACGGGTCAAAATTTACTAACACATATGCATATACACTTACAACATACACTTACACAACTCTAAACGGGTCAAAATTTAACAAACATACTCATATACCTTTAAAACATGCAATTACAACTCTAAATGGCTCAAAATTACCAAACATACTCATATACCTCTAAAACATGCAATTGCAACTACAAACGGGTCAAAATTTACTAACACATATGCATATACACTTACAACATACTCATATGAGTTATTATAACCTAAACTCACATACAAAGACATTACACAAGACATGCACTTACCCAATGAGTTTCTGCCATCTCATTGTACCAACCTGAGCTTCCCTTACAGTGCATCTCCCTCCAACCTTCAACATGTTTTGGAACCCCAGTTTCTTGGACCTTACAAACAATTAAAATATTATATTAATGAAATTTTAAATATATATTTACACATATAATGAAAATTGTAAGATTTTACTTCAGTGTATCGTCTTTGTGCATAAGACTGCGTCCCATGATAACTCCCATATAGTTGTTTTGAACGATTTGCTGAGTTTGCTTGAGAACGTTTCTGGTATGTGGGAGTTGTAAATAGCTCCTCAATAACTCGAACCCAAGCAACTGGGTTCATGCCCTCTGGTGGTTTTGTCTTCGCTCTTTCAGTGTTGTCGTAACCTCCAACTTTATCAAAATGTTTTTTAAGCTTTGTCTTTCGATCCTTATAACGGTTTGCACAATCCGATTGTATCCCTTGCTTAATGCCTTCCCAGTACTCAGTGTTGTGATATCGTTGAAGATCAAAGTAGTGCTACAAAAAGAAAAGATGAAATTACAAAGCAACAAAAACTTAGAAAATTTAATATAAAACTTAAAATGACTACTTACATGTAGTGTGGTTAGGATGGACATTTTGATCTCACCAGGAACTTCTTGCCAACTTCGGTAGTGAAACGGGGCATGCTTATCAACCTCGTTTGAAACCAATCTCACAAACAATTGGTAGTTCTCTCCAACAGCCCTAAATTGGTTAGAGGAGTAGTCAAATTCTAACGGAAGTGGCCTGCTTCCATTTCTTTGAAACTTCTCATACAAGTTTAAATTTTTTCCGTGAGAACGTTTTTTTGCAGGTTTTGCTACATCAATTTAATCCAAAAGTTAGCAACTACAACTTACAAGATTCGCAATCAACATAATAAAACATATAAATACTACAACTTACAAGATTTACAATGAACATAATAAAACATATAAATACTACAACTTCAGAAAACGATGTCGTTCAGTTTAAGGCTTTTAAATAATAAAAAATTCATAATAACCTATAGCGACGACTTGTCGTCGCTATTTTTTTCTTAAAATTTTTTTTTAATTTTTTTTATTGAAATTCAGGTATTTTAATTAAGGAAAATTAAAAAAAAAATAAACTTACCTATAGCGACGACAAGTCGTCCCTGAACATTTTCCCTCAACCGCGAAAAAAATTGGTGTTCCCGCTTAACCCTATAGCGACGACAAGACGTCGCTATAGGTAAAGGAAAAAAAATCATATTTAACCCTATAGCGACGACATGTCGTCGCTGTACCTCTGTCTACAGAGGCGACTTCAGTCGTCGCTATAGGTGTCGTCGCTATAGGTTTGTATCCTTGTAGTGACCAAATTTATATCATGTTAAAGATATTGAAACACAGATCTATACGAAAATATGAGAAAGAATAAAAAATTTATAATTCATATGATAGATCTAAAAATAGGCTTGTTGATATCTAAGACATAAGAAATTAGGAATTAGAATTTTGATATTTTCTTACTTTTTGGATATATTAAAAAAAAAATTAACATGATATATTGAACCTATATTATTTACCTTAATCTTATAGAGAAAAAGATACCCTCATCATCTTGCATATAAGTGGTTGACCAAAACCCAATTATGACAAAATTTAGCAAAGATTTGACTCATTATTGTGTTAAGAGTGTGGAAGAAACTCCATTTAGTCATTCATATGGGGTACTTATGTTAATTTTTTATTAAAAAATGTTCCGCATCGGATGCTCCGACCCATATTGATTTTAAGCATGACTCTTCGAGAAGACGAAGCCTCATATACGTTATACCTTGTACAATTTATTTTTTATATGAACTCATTGTTTTAGATTGTTATTTAGCACTTAGAGTTGAAACAATATTACCGAAATCTAAAATCAAATTCTAATAATTTACATTAATAATGGCCAAGAGAATAAGAGTCTTCCATGTACTCAAAGACTTGTGTTTTCTAATGTAATCATTTTGGCTTTTGAAGAAACATATATAAATAGGTGTTTGTTTTTATCATTATCAATCCAAAAAGAAGATTTCATACTTTGTCATTTGATAAAAAAAAATACATGATTTTAGCTTACCTATATTAAATATATATATATAATAATGCATAAGACATAAAGGTAATTTTTTCTCACAAATTTTTAGTGATATAATATAACTCTTAAAAGCTAGATGTGTGATTAATTATAATATTAAATAACCGTTAACCTTTAACATTAAATAATATAATGATAACAACAAAAATAATAACAACAATCTTAATTTTTATACGATTATAACTTTTTCATCCATTAATAACTTTAAAAACACATTATGAAAGCAAACATATTATTTTCTTTAATTTGAGTATATTATTATTGTTTTTTTTTAACTTTACAAAAATTTTAACATGTTATGTGATTATATACTTTATAAGAACTTACGTTAATGGGTTCTTTTTATTATCATATCATATGTGGTTACTTAAATATAAATTGATTCAATGACAAACTAGTATTCATATGCATTGAAAATAAGAATACTTCATATTTAATCAAATAAGAATTAAAGATTTTTAAAGTGAAATTTGTTAAAAAGTTTGTTGGGTGTGTTGTAACAAAAGATTGCCTTCTTTATATAACATGTGAATTAACAATACCAACCATAGCAATGTTTCGAAAACAATTTGATAGACAAGCAACTATCGAGTCTTAGAAAATTAAATAGATAACTAAATTGAAAACAAATATCTTACTTTCAAATAACGATTTGCTTTCAAAAGTATAGTACCTAAGTGATTTACTTCATAAAACCAACTTTATTTCCTATTTCTAAAAACACTACGCTTTTGAAGAACAAATTTACTTTTAAAGCACAATTTTACTTGTGAAATAGCTTCTTTGGAAGCAAACATACTTCTAAAGAAGCTACCACCCTTAGGATTCTCCAAACCAAAAGTGTTGTACTTGGATCATATTATTGGGAAAACCCCAACCTATTTGATCATGTGTTTTCCCGTATATATCCATTTGACTTTCTAATGCCAGAATTGTTAATACTGTGTACGGGCGCTGGCGCCCGTGTGTACATAGGCAGGCGCCTACACAAAACACCATTTAAATGTTGACACATGTCTTATATAGGCACGTCAAAAAACATGTACATGCGGACGCCTGTATATGGTACTATTTCCTTAACAAACGGGCGCCTATAATTAACAGGCGGCCGCCTGTACACGTTTTTTGTCACGTTTATAAAAGACACGTGTCAACTTTTAAACGGTGGTTGTATAGGCACCCGCCTATGCATATATGGGCGCTGACGCCCATATATGAATGGACGCTAGATATCAACATGGATATAATGGAAAAAGTTTTGGTCAAATTGGTTATTTTGGGCATTTCCCCCATATTATATAGTAGATTTCATCCTTTTAACACCACAAGGTTTTATAACAACATGAAACTTAAATTATCAAATATGTACTAAAAAAAACTTCACTAAAGTTGGTTTTACACAGTATTAGAAAGCACAATTAAACAATGAAAACAACAGTTTTAATTAATTAATATATATTTTGGTAAATGATTGGCAACCACACAAGTGGAAGACCTACATAGGAGACAAATCGTATCTCCATCATTGAAAGCTTGCAAATTGGACATCTTAACAACATTAACGTTTTCCCTTTTTATATCTTTATTTCTTTACTTTTTGTTTCTGATGCAACAACCAGTTGTGGTCGATCATGTCCTTTTAAGGTTTTTTAAATAAAGTTATATACTTTTAATTATTATTCAAATTTTATTTTAAATACTAAATTATGTGGTGTATAGTTTTCACTAATTATAACATATTAATGCATATATAGAGATTTTAAAAAAATAATATCTTGAAGAGTTTAACAACTAGGGGCTTATCATGTGTTATCTAGGCGTCATGTAGGCATAGTTATGGTTAATGGTATGAGTAATAAATGTGTATAATAAGAAGATTAAGTGGATTAAAAGATGGATGATATGTGTGTTATTTTTATAAGTTTAAAAATATATATATATATATATATATATTGATGGTGATGTTGTAGTCAAGCAAGTGACTATGGTTGCTTTACTTCTTCATTAGACGGTCAAGTTTATGTATATGAAATAATGAAATAACTTGATAATGATGTGATCAAATTCTACATTAGATAATTAATCATAATTAAACATAGTCTCATAAACTATATATTAAATATTAGGATAGTATCTCATATATTATACATGTAGAATAAAAAAATTACAACAAATAGTTATTGTTTTTATTTTAAAAATATATAAAAAAATAGATTTAATATTTAATACTATTATTTAATATGTGATTTATTTAATAGAAGAAAGATGCGAAAAATTAAGGTTAAGATGATCTAGGAATATACCAAGTGTTCTTAAAACCTTAGTTTCATATGAAGAATTCTAACATTCAAATTAAATATTTAGATCATTAAATCTATCTATACCTGATAAATAAAATTATAAATGACACCGGGCATAAATCTAAGCTTTCTCATACCAAGTTTCATGACATGTTTCTCATATTACATGTTTATCTCTTTTATAAAATAATAATACTAAATTTTAAGATATTAACACGTATAATAATTTAAAATACCATGATGTGTAATATACTGACACACATATATATAATTGATCCTAATGATGCTATGGTGTGTTAAAGTGTTTCTTTCTAAAAAAATTGAGGGTTAAATTCTCATAACAGAATTGAAAGTACAAATTTATGAGCAAAAAATATAAGCTTTATAAAGTTTAAGTATAGAACATGAAAGTTTAGAAGTTAAATAGAAAAGAATATTGATTCTAAAAATAAAAGTTTTGATATTAAGTATAGTAGCTATATGAGTGAACTAAAATAAAATTTTACTAGTTTGTTTGGGTCATAATAGGTATGAATGGATCTGGATCGGAACTATTCAGATTCAGATTGTTTGTTTCAAGAAAAAAAACACATTTGAACGAGAAAGAATGTCTGAATTAAGGTCTGATTCATTCAAATTTCAGACCAAGTCTAAATGGGGGAAACACGTCCCTGCTCAACTCTCACGAACGCCGCTCCACTCCATCGTAAACACATCCTTTTCACTCGTAAACACGACTTGCCCACCGCCGTTGCGAAGCGACCGACAGAGGGGGAGGCGATGGCGAGGTTGAAGACGGATGGCGGTGGCGACGGGGGCGGCGACGAGATCTGCGGCGGGGGCGGCGGCGAGATCTGCAACGGGAGTGACAACGAGATCAGCGACCGAGAACGTCGACGCGAGGGGGGGAGGTGCCATTTTTAGGGGTTTAGTAAATAAGAGGGTATTTTTTTTATTTTCATTCAGACATAAAACAAAACAGCTTTAACTGGTTCAACACTTGTTGGTTCATACCTTGTTAATCATTCAGACATCTTAACCATTCAGTACAACGTTACCAAAGGGTATCTAAGTTTGTGAATTAGACATTTGAAATTTTAAGAGTGAAACAATTAAAAAAATTACAGTTGGACATTTAAAAGTATTATTATAAGGAATAGTAATTATATTAATATTATATTGAATAGTAAATGTAATTTTTATATATATATGTGTGTGTGTGTGTATGGAATTGAATGATATGAAAACCCAATTTTAGAGAAAAAATTCTTAAACCCTATAAAACCATTGATTTGAAATCTTGAAAATAAATATGTGGTCCACATTAACCCACATTAAAAATGATTTGTTTATTCAAAACCCAATTTTTTTTATTCAGGTTTAATTTGGACCACATATTTATTTTCAAAATTCCAAATCAATGGCTTACATAGGGTTTAAGGGTTTCTCTTTAAGATTGGTTTTCATAGGATTCAATCCATATATATATATATATATGGCATGGAATTTTTCATAACCCACCAAATGCTCGCTAACCCAAATAACTTTGGCAAGATGAAGCCGAATCTTGGATTTTTTTTTGAACATCATTGTAACACATTTTGAACACCATGTTCTTTTATGAGTTTGTGAAAATTCATCACCGTTTAAAAAATATCATCGTTGTAAGTTTTGTGCTACAGTACTGTAAGTTTTAAATATTTACAAACTTACAGTACTGTAAGTTTTTTAACGGTGATGAATTAGCCCAAACTCATAAAAGAACATGGTGTTCAAAATGTGTTACAATGATGTTTAAAAAAAATCCAAGATTCGGCTTCATCTTGCGAAAGTTATTTGGGTTAGCGCGTATTTAGTGGGTTATATTTTTAACCTTCCCCTATATATATATAAGGGAAATATCAAATAAAAAGTATATTTTGTCTAAGAAGGCTAAGAAGGATTTTTAAAATCTCCAAAACCGACCCAAACGAACTCCGATTGAACTCATTTCGATGGCATTGGAACCGTCTCATCGAACCATACAATATTAGATTTTAAGTTTTCGTTTTAACAACTAGATTTATATTTTGGGTTTTAGGGCTTGGTTTTTAGCTTTTAAGTTGTATCTTTATGTTAAAGATTTGTTTTTAAAGTTTTGGTTTTAGTATTAGGGTTTATTGTTTACGATTTAAGGTTTGGGTTTTAGGGTTCGACAAGCCGGTTCCAATGATGTAAAAATTAATTCAATCGGGGTTTGTTTGAGTCGGTTTTCAAGTTTTTAAAATCTTTCTTAGCCTTCTTAAGCAAAATAGACTTTTTAGGGGAACCTTCCCCTATATATATATATATATATATATATATATATATATATATATATATATATATATATATATATATATATATATATATATATAATGAGTGGGCCCGATGCTTACATTATATGCATTATTATATATTATTATATATTATAATTATATTATTTAGGTGTCTGATCCGTCATCCGTGTATTAACGTTTTCAATATTTAGACTTAAACCATTAGAAGTTTTTAACTTTAAAAAGTAGTAAACAGATATAAAAGGTATTAAATTTGAAAATTTTGCTTAAAAATTTGAGTTTTTATTAAATTTGAGAGATTTGCTTAAAGATTTGGGTTTTTGTTTTAATTCAAACGATTGATTGCCGGTGAGACGGATTTTGTAAGTAATTTTTTATTATTATTTTTATAACATATTTGTGAGGTTTTTGTATGATATTATAAAATAATTGTATATAGTTCGTGATGAGATATTTGATTTTGGTATGTAACTTATGCTTCTGCAAATGATATATATAATACCCGCTCTCAGAAGTATATTGTGATAACCCGCCGCAACGCGCGGGGGAATAAACCTAGTTATTAATAAAAGAATAAATGTTGTAACAGAGATACAGAATAAAGACGAAATACTAAAATGTGATAAAGAAAAGCTAAAAGAAATTAAAGTAAAAATATCTACAACTAAAATAAAATTTTAATTAATTACAGAAACCTTAATACAGATACAAATTTCAAACATATAAATTAAAAAAATTATAAATAAGAAATTAAAGTGTAATAAGAGATGAGTTATGTTATTCTCACACTCATCCCTAACCTTTCGTACCGTCTATATACCTTGTATAGGTCTATATGCATTCTATAATATATACGAGACGCATTTGAGGAAAATCAATATTTGTTAGAATTTCTCAGTTTGAATGATTGGATTCTTATACATCTCCTATAAACCTATATGGTACATATAGTTCGTATACAAGACGTATACGAAACTAATTATTGTTGACTTAGTGAGTTAGTGGTTGTCTGAGGAGGCTATGCATCTCGTGTAGTTCTATACGAGATGTGTAGACTCAATAGAGTGTTAGAACAGGATGTTAAGGTGTGTAATTAAAGATGTTATAAAAGAAATGTCAAACTTTGTTATTTAATATCATGCACAATGACTAAAGAAAAAAACATAATAATTGGGACAGGCAACTTGTCATGGTCACAGGGTCTAAAATGGATTAATAGGCAGGTAGACATTTAATTATTTAACTATTTGAATAAGGTGGGCCGTCGATTTATCAGTAATGGACACCTAGTAATGGTAGTATGGTACGAACGTTTGACTTGGGCCTGATCTGTTAATTCTTCGTGGGCCTTCACTTTCAAATTCACCAGTGCACCACTGCTTCTCTTTTATTGTCCCTTATTTCCAATAAATATATAAATAATTTGGTCCATCTATATATGTAATGTTAAAATTTAATTGTAAAAAATAATAATATTATTGTTTGGTGTACAGGGTGAGATGTCATTTTAAAGCAGAAACATATTGAACCTTATGTGTTGTGCTTTATGGTAAAATGAGTACATATGAAAGTAACCGACCAAAAAGGGTGTTAAAAGCACATTTGTTTGATCAAATGAATGGTTTCAAACTTACTCCAACTTTTTTTCTTAAATTTACTCATAAAGTCATTTATTTGATTTGAAACATATGTAATGTAACTAGCTTTCAGATTAGGTTGTGGTCTTATCTCCTTCTAATAGTAACCTTATCTCCTTTATCGGCCCACACAACACAATAGATGCCATTTCATCATATCAAACTATCAAAGTGTTTTTTTATTTTTTTATTATTATTTTTTATTTTTAACTCTAGTGTGTAAAGATCACAAGAGCTGATAAAGACTCATGAACAACCACAGGAATTAATAAAAGCAATAGCCATCGTAAAAAATTAAATTAAAAAAAAATCCTTAAAATAGACTGGCTTGTATCATTCTTAAAAAGTAAAAACTAAACAATCCCATTCTTCGTGTCATGCCTACAAAAAGAATATTTTACTTCGTATATGTGTTTACTACCCACATATATTATCATATAATGAACAACACACATTTTATTTTATTTGTTTCTAAATTTATATATCTACATACTTTAATAAAAAAAATATTTTTACGAAACATATGTCATCTTCTAATGAATTGGAAAAAAATTTCCCAACTCTCTCGCCTAAAAAACATTAATAATTTTTATTAATTAAATTATACAATTAAACATGCTAATCAGATCCAAATTCATAAAAAATTTCTAGTGTACTAAAAATTAATAAAATATAATAAAACTTCAATTATATCTTATGCGTATATATAATTTTAAAGTTATTAAACATTTATAATTGTTTGTTATTTATAATTTTTAAATATTCATATTTATTATTTAATCAACAGTTGATAAATGTAATATATAAATATTTATATAAACCATTGTTTATTACATACTATATATGTTCCACTCATGTAATACATAAATTTGTTTTTATGCTGTTATATATATGGTTCCGTCTATATTTTATATGTTTACGGGTATTGATATATAAATTCTTGTTGTATGGTTCGGTTCTATACCCAAAATTTACATCCAAAACTGCATATTTTTTACGATCTTTAAATAAAAAATAAAAAAAACTCAAATTTTTTAATGTATTCACTTATACTCATCTACGTATTTTACACCGTAGTCGTAGAACTTCTTTGGCATACCTCTCATCATATTCTTAATTTGATATGTATTTATCGATTATATGTATGCAGGTTTTGATGTACGTATGCAAATGAATTTTGTTATCTGCGTGCGTGAATGTATTCGAGTTGAGTCGATGATAATGACGGAATCAAGTGATAGAATGACGGAATCAAGTGACGTCGTCAATTTCGTTTTTCAACAATGGAATTTCTTTTCTTTTTTTTCAAGTGAAATGTCACTGTGATGATGAGAATGACTAAATCAATTTTATGTAGCAGTTGCTAATTTTTTTTTAATTTTTTTTAATTTTTTTTTTGTAGATTATATATATAAATTTTGATGTCTGCGTGAATAGTATTTGGTTCATGATTTTCAGAATTGACCTATTCGAGTACGGATTTTCAGGTTACGGGTCTAATAGGCGATACCTTTTTGCTCACCCCAAATTCTGTTGTGATAAATGAAAGAATAAGAATCATGATACATTGTAACCAATGAAAAAGCAGAAAGCTTGATTATTTTTAGGTTAGTGAATGAGCAATAACCCTAATCGTTTTGACTAATAAATGATCATGAACCTTGATTTTTTTCTACAGTAAGTGAGTAACTGTTGAAAACAGTGATATTAAAGCAAACACACACAATACACAAAAGAGCTTTTTTCTTTATAATGAAAGTAATGGAAATTGCAGTACATAACCAAAAAAGAAACCCTCCTTATATAGGAGAACAAACCAACGGATCTAAACATAAAAATAGCTAAACTTAACAACTTATTCAACTTAACAAACGTTCAAATAGCTTGCGTAAAATACTCAGGAAAAAGCTCAACAATCTTGACTTCCTTTTAGCCACGTGCCAAATTCTCTTCTCTGCATGGTTCCACGTCATCATTGCATGTGAGTGTTGCATTACTCTCAACACCCCCCCTTAATGCACACTCCTGTACTCCAATCTTGAATCTGAGATGAACAAATTTCTCCTTTGGAATTGCCTTAGTCATAATGTCAGCCAGTTGCTCATGGGTGCTACAAAACTCCAATTTCACTTGCCTTTGATTGACCATATCACGAATGAAATGATACTTAAGTTCTATATGTTTAGACCTGCTGTTCATAACTGGATTTTTGGACAAGTTTATTGCTGATTTACTATCACAAAACATAATAGTCTCTTCTTTCTGTTCTATTCCAAGATCTTCCAAAATTCTTCTAAGCCATATGGCTTGACATGCACCTCCACTAGCTGAAATGTATTCAGCCTCTATACTTGAAAGGGCCACCGTCTTCTGCTTTTTAGAACACCACGAGATAGCACTATTTCCAAGTAGAAATACATTAGCAGAAACACTTTTTCTATCATTAGCACACCCAGCCCAGTCACTGTCTGTGTATCCAACAAGTTGCAACTCATTCTTATGTTCATACCATAGGCCCAAATGAATAGTACCTGTAATGTACTGAAGAACTTTCTTGGCAGCTCCCATATGAAGCTTCGAAGGAGACTGCATGTACCTTGCTAGAACACCAACTGCAAAAGCAAGATCAGGTCTAGTATGAGTTAAGTACATGAGCCCTCCTACTAAACTTCGATAAAGAGTTTCATTTACTTTATCTTCTCCATCTTCAAGCTGTAGCTTATCATATGGACTCATGGGAATGACTTCTTGCTTGCTGCCTTTCATTTGAAATTTTTTAATCAAGCTACACGCATACTTTTCTTGACTTGCAAAGATGCCGTCATGTAATTGCTTGACTTCCAACCCCAGAAAATATTGTAGTGCACCCATATCAGTCATCTCAAAAACCTCCTTCATACCACTTTTAAATTCTGAAATGAGTAAATCAGAAGAACTAGTACAAATAATATCATCCACATAAAGACAAACATAGATAATATCATTAGAACTAGTTTGTTTCACATATAAAGTAGGTTCATTGAGACTTCTTTTGTACCCATTTGAGGTAAAATAACCATCAATCTTAGCATACCAAGCCCTTGGAGCTTGTTTAAGGCCATACAAAGCCTTTTTAAGTTTATAGACTTTATCAACAGCATCATGAAGCTCATATCCCTCAGGTTGTTTGACATAAATATCTTCATGTAATTCTCCATTCAAAAAGGCTGACTTAACATGTAATTGATGTAGAAGCCATCCTTTCTGAGCAGCTACAGCAATAACAACTCTGATTGTTTCAAACCTTGCCACAGGTGCAAAGGTTTCCTCAAAATCAATTCCCTTCTTTTGTGAGTATTCTTTAGCCACTAGTCTGGCCTTATGCCGCACCACCTGACCATCAACATCGAGTTTAGTTTTAAAAAGCCATTTAAGGCCCACAACATTCTTACCTTTTGGAAGAGTGACTAGTTCCTAGGTAGCATTCTTTTCAATAGCTGCAATTTCTTCAGCCATTGCTATTTGCCATTCACGCTTGTGTGCAGCTTCTTCATAAGATAAAGGTGTAACATCACTGTACTTTCGGTTGTCCGTACGTCCGTACATCCGTACGAATGTACTGTTACGACCGGAGATTTATTAATTATTAATGATTATGAATTAATGATATTCATTACTGATATTATCACTGTTACTGGTATGCATGTTATAGCACATTTATGATACGCGTAAACCACGGGAAGTTTAGTTGTGATACAACCAAACAGACCCGTAGAGTTTATCGCAGTTAATTATTATTGAGGATGATGGATTAATGGTCTGAGAATAGATTTGGGGTCGGAACTGGGAGTTTGTTTGAGTCTGGTTACTAAACATAGTCAAGGACCCATGGACATGGTTTATCGAAATAGCGGTGGGACGGTGGCTAGGGCAGTTGCGACTGACCCTTACATATGCCCTATATATATGCATATTTCGGTCTATCATGGATGTGTCAGTGACTAGGGTTTAGTGGGTTTTGGTTTGGGAAATGATAATATTAAATTTAATAATGATGGGAATTAATTACGCGATGTGAGGTTACGAACATTAATTAAACGCGAGTATTGATTCAGAAACATTAACTTAATAATGTATTCGTGCAGGTGACGATTCACACGATTATAATTATTAAGAGTAATATGCTGAAACGATATTCCACAAACTGTAAATCAAATCGAAATACGATACGAGCATCGGATTCGCAAAGGTGACGATCTTTACGGATACGTACGTGAGTAACGTGTTTCGAAGAGATAATTAAATAATATCTAATGATATTAAATTGATAAAAGAAATTATAAAAACGTTTATTAGGAATCACAACCTAAAATAAATTGGAATACATTAATTTATTAAATAATTGACTTAACGAAAATAAATGAAAACCGTTTTTACGAACGATTTATTTAAAATCATTTTTATTAAACGAAATCTATTTATTTAAACATCTTACATTTTAAAAGTGTTTTACGATAAAAAATCGATCGTTTATAATATTTTATCGCGATAAAAATGAGACCGGACACGTGGCGACAATAAGCGGTATAAGAAAGACATATTCTTTCTTCTTCCTCATTTCCCATTTCTTCCTTCTCTCTCTAAAAGCAATTTCCGCCACTTTCTCTCTCTAGACCTTCTCTCTATGATATCTCCTTCGTTTCTTGACGGATTCGAGAGATTCCGGTGCCTACGCGTTCGTGAGATCGAGAGGAACACGAACATACCAAGAAAACTATCGTTTGCTCACGATTTGAAGGTAAGAGATCCATTTTATTTTCGGTTTTGGGTGAAAACCCTATTTCGTTTATAGATGCTTACTTAAATCGAGAGTTAAGGTTTTGTAATGTGTTAATCGAGTTACTATTGAGTTAAGAGGAACTAGAGACGACCTTAAACCTGTAGGGTGCGATGAAGATGATGATGAACAGTAATGGTTCGCGATCCAGCTCTAGGGCCGAACCTTTTCAACCGGCCGAACCCTTGGTTGGCGCCTGCAAATGCCACGAACCTACCCCACCGAACCTGCATGGCCGAACCCTTGGCTAGGTGGCGAACCTGTGTGGACCGAACCCTTCAAGGATTAGCCGAACCTTGGATTAACCTCCCATGCAGCGAACCTTATCTCCTTGGAGCCGAACCCTAGGGTGGCGAACCCTAGGGACACCGAACCTATCCCCTTCGGTGGCCGAACCCTATTAACCGACGAACCCTTTCACCCTTGGCGAGCCCTAGGAGCTGCGAACCTATGGGCGAGCCTTGCATGGTTGGATGGGCAGCGAACCCTTGGCCAATCCTTAGCCCTACGAACCTTGTTGCTTGTTGGCCGAACCATGCCCCAACGAACCATGGACCACGAACCAAACATTATGAGGGCCGAACCTTAGCCATAAACCCCATAGGTTCGCTGGTCTAGGAGGCTAGTTGAGTTCAATTTATTTAGACTAAGTAATTAAGTGGGTTTAAGCAATGATATGGGGGTAAATAGAGATGGATGTATCCATGCATGTGTGAATGAACTTAACCACCACTTTTCTTATTTCTAATTTGAATTTAAGAAACAAATGAATATATATACCTTAAACTTGAATTGGGATTAACTTAATGTATATGAATTATTAAATTGAGATCTAAGGAAATCACTATTTCAAATTAAGGTGGTTAAGGTAATTAATTTTGCATGTAAGGATATATCCATGATATCATAATAAGTGCATCATACTAGGATAGTTAGCAACTAGCAAATCTAACTATCTTTAATGATGAGCACTCATACGATCAATCCAAATATGTTTTCTTAAGTTTAAATCGAAATATTATTAATTAAAGTTATAATGACCACCTATTTAAACATGCATGCAAAGATCATGGGATATGTATGTTTAGTTAAGGGTGGGATTAGGGTTATCTATGAAAATAACTATATTATTTCATAATAATTTATCCTCGAAAGATAGATTGACTATCGCAAGTCTAAATTGTATTTTAATGACAAATATTCATACAAGGAGGTGTAAGTCTATTGTACTTAGAATTTAACCAACTAGGTACAATACACTTAATAGCAAATAGAAACACTTATGGCTATTTAATTAGATTTAGACACGAATACTTATAAGCACGAACATCTATTAACTACAGATTGTTGAGTTGCTTTGAACTATCTACACGAGCGCGCATAATACGAGAACAATTATACTAAGGACTTCAGGTGAGTTCTCATAACCTCCCTTTCTTTAAACTGTTTTAGTTTTGAAACTCGGAGGTGAAACATTTATACCAGATTAATTATTATTTGATAACACAAGGTTTATACCTGTTTATCAATATGATAATTACAACTTAAAATTTTATTGATTATTATGGATTATCTTTTATTATCTTAAATCCGTGTAAACATTGTTATTGACTTATGTCACTAACAAAGATTACATGTATTGTCACGTGGATGATTTCCACATCCGTGAATCATTACTCTTAACTTCGGTTAATTGTTTTGACTTCATGTATTGTCACGTGGATGATTTCCACATCCGTGAAGTATTGTCTTTGACTTCGGTTAATTGCTTTGACTTCATGTATTGTCACGTGGTTAGCGACCACTCCATGAATCATGTATTTAACTTATGTTAATTACATAATGATCATGTATAGTCACGAACATTATTGAGAATATAGTTGATGAGATTGGTTGATTAGTTTGTGGATTGATTATCTATATTTGATTATGATTATTTGTGATTGACTATGACTGATTTGGTTATGTGGTTATATGATTGTGTATGTGTTTGATTGTTAAATTGGTGGATGTGTGTTGGATTATCTCATACAGGTATTCATATGGATTTTCTCAAGAAGATCATAAGTCTTATACTCGTTTTAAACAAAGCGTTTTATAAAACCATTTTAAGCATAAACTTTTAAACTCATTTTACTAAAACATTTTTAAATATAAAAACTTATGATTACTCACCAACTACTTTTGTAGTTGACACTTGATTTTCTAACATGTTTCAGGTGATGGAGACAAGTAGGATGAAGAGAGGATCTCTTCTATTTTGGACATCATCATATAGGCTCTTGGACTTAGTTAATTAACTAAATTTCTAGCGATTAGAATTTAGTTAGTTTAACTAATTCTTTTGTGTAATTGATGTAATTGATGTAATTGATTCATGACGAACATGATTTTTGTGTAATTATGTTGTTTGCTTAAATGATATATGATGATTGAATTAGATGCCCACGAGCTTTTGAACAATCTACACATCCCTCGTGGCATCCCGACGATTCCGCCGCCGGTCGGGGTGTTACAAAAGGATCACTAATATTCAACAAAAATTGTAAGTGCATGTGATCCTCTCGTGTATTGGCAGGTGGTTTAATAGGTTTGGTAGTGGCATATATATCTGAAAGAGGTCTAAGGTTTAAAGGAGTATGGGAACTAGGAGTATGAGAACTTTGACTAGATGAGGCTTGATGGGACATGGCATTGGAATTGATGGGTGGCAAAAAAGGTTGATTAGTAGATGAGGGATTGTCCTTTGAACTAGAAGTAGGTGACCCTAGTTCAAAAGTAGGTTGTGAATTGGTAGTTGTGAATATGCTGACATGGTCCCACTTGCCTCATGTGATGGAGACAATACTTCATCTTCATTAAATACAAATGGATCTTCACAAGAAATATCAACAGTTCTTTGAATGCTACTCTCTTTCCAATTCCATACGGCATCTTTCAAAATTGTAACATCTCTGTTGGCTTCAAACTTTTGGGTAATAGGATCCCAAAGTCTATAACTAGAAGGACTTTGAGAAGAATATCCAATTACCACCATTTTCTGAGCTCTGTCATCCAGGTTTATTCTTCCATGAGCATGAACATGCTTATATGCAACACTTCCAAAGACACATAGTTTAGACACACAGTTTAGACACATCAGGAGTTTCCCCATTCCATGCATGCAGAGGTGTCTTATCATCAACCGCTCGGGTTGGCGATCGGTTGAGTATATAGACAGCCGTTGCAACAGCCTCTGCCCACAAGAAGTTTGGAATCTCCTTTTCTTTAAGCATACTTCTAGCCATGCCCATAATGGTTCGGTTCTTTCGCTCCACCACACCATTAAGTTGAGGTGTATGAGGAGTTGTTAATTCTCTTCTAATGCCTTGTTCTTCGCAAAAGAGATTAAATTCTTTAGAACAAAACTCCCCCCCTTTGTCAATTCTTAAAACCTTGATGGATTCATTGCATTGTTTTTCAACCAGATTTTTAAATATCTTAAACTTACCAAATGCTTCTGATTTGGCAGAAAGAAAATACACCCATGACATCCTGGTTAAATCATCGATCAGCAAAAAATAATAGAAGCTTCTCCCAAGACTTGGTACTTGCATGGGACCGCATAAGTCTGCATGAACAAGTTCAAGTCTTGACTTAGCTCGCCAAGAGTGTTGTAACACCCAAACTTTCCACACGCTTACACGTGTCCATTTTAGGTCCCAGATTAAACTTTCTCAAAAATTTTGTTCGGAAGCGTAAAAATAACATTTCATAAGTTAAACACACTTAATTTCAAATCATTTACATTTATGATTAATAAAACTAGTGTGTTTAAGTTTAATACCATCAGAGAATTTTACATAACATTTGGTTCTGCTTCATAACATGCCCGATCAGATCGCCCTATGCATATCTATCTTTGACCTGTAACATCGCATATAAGTCACCATTAGTTCATACGAACTAAGTAAGTAACCCCTCCCCGAGTTCCCACAACTCATTTAACACATCCACATACATATCATATGGATGTTTATCATATCTAGATAATAATATATTATCCAATACAACTTTATCACCAGCACCTCTGGCTAATTTAAAACACAATAATCACCACATATATATACACATATATATATATATATATATATCATTGGCTCAACCAATTTCCCACACACCTGTGGTTTCAACAATTCAATTTCCGGTGTAACCGGTTATCCACACATTGGTGGTATCATACACATATTAAGTCTTAAGATGTTCACCCACCGGTCCTTCCATATAAGACAACTGCTAGCACCTCTAGCTAGTGTATCCCGTAACACATTACGGATACACTACCGATGTCCCAAATATAATTTGGTAACAATATTCAATCACCTACAAAACGATCCACTAGTGGGTCGTTTCCACCCAAAACCCCATGAATCACCCATTCATGTATAATTATTATAATTTAACACCACACATACATGTGCATATTTCCAATTCACCATTTGTTCACACACCTTGTGAATCAATTACATGGGAATTGCAGGTTTTATGTTCACACACCTTGTGATTCCAATGCATGCGCTTTACCAATCCAACATCTACACATTTGTAGATCACCACACGTTCACACACCGTGTGACTCATGCAACCATAATAACCACCATCATGATCACGGCATGCTCACACACATTGTGAATCATGCAGCAACCATAACCACAATCACGATCATGGCATGTTCACACACATTGTGAATCATGCAGCAACAATAACCACAATCACGATAACGGCATGTTCACACACCTTGTGAATCATGCAGCAACAATAACCGCAATCATGATAACGGCATGTTCACACACCTTGTGAATCATGCAGCAACAATAACCACAATCACGATAACGGCATGTTCACACACCTTGTGAATCATGCAGCAACAATAACCACAATCACGATAACGGCATGTTCACACACCTTGTGAATCATGCAGCAACAATAACCACAATCACGATAACGGCATGTTCACACACCTTGTGAATCATGCAGCAACGATAACCACAATCATTTATATTAGCACCAAAATCATATTGATTAATCACCGGTTCGTCCGGTTATTCCAATGCAAATATATTGCATACACGTTTCTCATTGAAACACCACAACACAAACTAATGGATTTCTCATCCATTAGTTTGTAACGCCCAAACTCAACACACGCTTACACGTGTCAAATTTAGGTCCCAGTTAACTTTTATCTCAAAACTTTATCAAAGTTTAATGCGGAAGCGTCAAAAACATTTATACAAGTAATATATACTTGATTAATTACTAATTACCTTCTAAAATCATCATACAATAGTTTGTATGAAAACCCAACAACCAAAATTTACCAAAACGTTTGAACTTTCAACTTACGCACCCCGATCATGAGCTTTAACGCGTCATCTACTTCCGACCTACAAACACCACATATAATTTCACCATTAGTTCATAAGAACTAAGTAAGATTATCCAAATATAAGTTATGGTTCGAATCGGGAGTTTTCGGGACCCCAGAACGCGTTTTAAACAACAAAACTGAAAATTTCCGGAAGCCCCCAGCCGTAGCCTACGGCCTGGCCGTAGGTTACGGCCCTCTGGGACAGAACCTTTCAACCGTAGGCTACGCCCCGGGCGTAGCTTATGGTCGCCTGTGTGCAGAAAATCCCATTTTTTTCGCGTTTCGGAGCTTTTCGACCAATTCCAATCGTTCCAAAACACTTTAAACGAAACCACAAGTTTCCAATACATATTATATGAAATCACAACTCCTCAAACTCCAAATTATATATATCTAAACATGTATGTGCTCGAAATCAACGATGATGCACACAATCCCTTAACGGGTCAAAAATTGCAAAATCAAGCAATTTTCATTACAACCATTTCAAAACCCATCCGATACATCCATATACATATAATATGGATTAGTATCATGTTTGGATCACAATATAATGAATTCAAACATACAAATGCACCCCAAACATAGTTTATGCATTATTTTCCCTTAACGGGTCAAAATCACCAAAAGTGATTTAACTCCTAAATTTCCCTTTCATTTCAACTCGTTTAGTTATTCAATCGATAACCAAACATATTTCATCAATAATTACTATAATGTTCACCTTTAGGTACTTCCATCATAGATTTCAAATCAACTCTATCAATTAAACAATTTCAACCAATTCAAATCAATTAAACCACCCTCAAGTGGCAATTTGATATTCAACATAGTTATGATGTTCTCACCCAAGTACTTCCATCATAACTTACCAAAATTTACTTCCACATTCAAGTGGTGAAGTAATCAACAATTTTAACTCATACTATGATGTTCACCCTCTAGTCCTTCCATCATAGGTTTTATATCAACCAACAATTTCATAGGTTTATAAATATTTATAAACCATGATTCTATGATATTCATCCTCCGATACTTCTATCATAGATTTACCCAACCAATTTGACATTCAATTCAATTACACAAGTCATAATTCAAACATTATGATCTTTATGCAGTTTGACTAAATAAAGTCAAACCTAACAATCAAACCAATTTCAATTATGAACTAAACAATTCATAATTAATCCAATTCAAGTATGAGTTCAACAATTCATAGCAAATTCCACTTAAATATGAATTCAACAATTCATAGTCCATTCAACTCAATTAGTGAACTACACATAATCACAATCCCATACTTTGATCTACATACATAGTTTGACCAAATAAGCCAAACCATACAATCAAACTCTATCCCTTTATGAATTTAACAATTCATAACCAATTCCATTCAAGTATGAATTCGACAATTCATAGTTCATTCAACTCAATTAATGGAATACCCATAATCACAATCTCACATTTTGATATATATGCATAGTTTGACCAATTCAATTAATAGACTATTACTACATCACAAATATGGTGTTTAGCAAGTTAGATAACTTACCTTAGCATTAGGATTAGAGATTAACAAATGATGATTTGCCTTCTCTTTGACTTCCTTTGCACTTCCAATACCACCACCTATTTCACAACAAATTTCAATTTTCTTAACTAACATTCTAGTTAAGATTGACATTGACTTATCCAAATCAATCCCATTTTCCATCAAACTCTCAATTTTACAATTACAACTCTTGAAACTAAATTTCATGATTCAATTCACCAAATTTGACCCAAAAGTCAATTATTGGAATTTTAACAAACAACTTATGTGCAAGATTTCTCATGCACACTATCTTGAACATTTCAATTTGTCCAAATCCCATTTTATGCTCAAACTCATTAAAACCTTAAGTTTATTGGATTTGTTGAGTTTTGACTACAATCATGCATCCAAAACATCAACCTACACCATTTTACAATCCAATCCATCAAACTCTTAAGTGGACTCAAACCACATAATATACCCAACACCCAAATCATCATCTATTGATTCTACATACTAGAATCTATGTTTGGATGTTTACAACATGTTTTAACAATCAAAACTAACAATCTTTTACTAGTAATAACATCCAATTCATGATTTGATGAAAACCCATCTATGGCCTCATCTTCCTCACGAAAATTTCAACCATAACAACAAACTAACACTTACCTCTTATTAGCAACCACATTGGGTGTTGATTTCTAGCTTCAATTACTAAGTTACAACTCCAACAAGCTTCCAATTTGATCAAATGATGAAAAAAATAGGGTTTTCCCCTTTTCTTTCTCTTGAACGTCGAACACACCCAAATGGGTGAAAAAATCTGGATTTTGACTTTTATAAGTCTTATCCACCTTTACTTCAACTTTGCCTATTTGGCAATTCTAGTCCCTCAACCTTTTTAAACTAGTTAACTCACTTAACCATCCTAATCAAGTTAGTTACTAGTTAACTTTAATACCCCAAATATTATTATATTATTATCACCACTTAATTTAAAACATAATAACATTTGTTTATTAAAACACAAGTGACCGTTAAAACCGGTCGTTACAAATCTCCTCCCCTTACAAAGGTTTCGTCCCCGAAACCTGTTTTTTCCGACATAGGCCGCCGGGCGCATCGCCCCAGCCCGAGGGTTGGCTCGGGGCGTACCGCCCCACATCAGCTTTCGGCAATTTTGATCTTATCTTGTTTTCGCGATTCCGGGGGCATACGGACTCCGTTTTGCGCACGGTTTTCGCCTACGTTCACGATTTTTCGAGCTCTTTCCAATGGTTATAATTTCAAGACCTGAAAAATTCAAAATATATGATCTCTTATTTAACGCTATCTTTAACTTAGCGTATCTTGAAATCAGAGCCTCGTTTCGTGATTTCGCTTACACTTATTCTCTTCATTTTTGAGTTATGATTCTAACCTGAGAATTTTGAGTTTCATAGTAACCATCACAATCGTTCAATTAACGATTATCACAATTACATTTCGTTTTATTAAAAACGGGTCGTTACAAATCTCCCCTCCTTACAAAGGTTTCGTCCTCGAAACCGCTCAGACATTAAAAGAAAAGAATAGAATTCTTCATCTCATCTTCTGACACCCACATGGCGTCAAATCCCCTTATATTATTCCATTGAACCTTCACCTGGTTCAAGGATTTGTTTCTCAACTGGTTGACTTTCCTGTCAATATAGTTATCGGCTGTTCCACATATTTCAACTTGTCATAAATTTCCAAATCTTCTAGTGGCATTTAACCGATTCATTAGCCAGACATTTTCTTAGATATAACACATGAAAAGTATCATGTATACCATTCAATTCCTCCGGTAGCTCAATACGATAAGTAACACTACCTATCCGAGCTATAATTCAGAATGGTTCGTTAAAACGTAGCTTAACTTCCCTTGCTTTGTAAAACGTATCACACATTTCCACGGTGAGACTTTTAACAACACAAAATCTCTCACCTGAAACTCACTAGTCCTCCTATACTTATTAGCATAGGCATTCTGACAGTTTTATGCCACCTTCAAATGAACTAGAATCTAATCTATTCGTTCATTCCTTACTTTAACTACCTTTTTATTTGCCAGTTCTCATTGTCCAACTTCTCCTCAACACCAAGGAGTACAACATTTCCTCCCATATAACATTTCATATGGAGGCATTCCAATACTGGAATGACAACTATTATTATATGAGAATTTAGCCAAAGGTAGATAATTATCCCAACTACCCCCAAAATCTATTATGCACACTTGTAACATATCTCAAGTATTTGAATAGTCCTTTCACCTGACCATCAATCTGAGAATGATACGCCGTGCTCATCCACGATCCTAATTTTTCTGATATCTTGATCAGAAATAATCGTAATAGGCATACCATGCCTAGACACCACTTCTCTAACCTATATTTTAAGCATAATTAAACATTTATCCTTAGATACACATGATCATTATACATGATTCTACAATATCAATCTGCAATTGATTACTTGGTTTGACTTTCTTCATTCAAACCAAACCATACACTCAAGTGTATTTCTATATACATCTTTCACTTCTCATTTGAATATTCATATAAATATTCATCTCATCATATGTATGAATACAACTTATACATATTATGAATATCCTATTTCTTTACAAATAGGCTTAATTTTGACTTTTTAAAGTCAAACATCATGTATAATGTATTTAACACACAACCACAACCGAATGACTTAACATTCGCGTTATTCATTCATTCCATAACCAAATGACTTCACATTCGCGTTATTCGTTATCTCATAAGAGCTGTTAATTACACACAATGGTAACTATGGCATTCATTTACATAGATAGACAGTCTTATCTACCATTCATGCTCAACCCATATCATTTAACACAATACATATGTGCACACAAAACTCCAATTGTGCATCATATTTCCCAAAAGTCAAACTTAAACAATTCAACTCTTGAAATTTGATGTCTACACTCTTGTAGATCATCTTTTGTTCACATAACATCTACATTAAGATGATTGTTTACACTCTTGTAAATCAACTCAATCATTATTACTAGTTGAATGTTTACACACCTTGCAAATCATTCAACTACAATAACCACACTAACCATAATTATTTACATCAAATTCAATTAAAACAACAAATCATATATATGCTAATTGCACAAACAATTGTAGTGTAGACTCACCTATTCCTACAATCAACAAATTCAGTCACCTGGGTACTTACACCCAATTTGAACACATTCAATTGTGTTTACATCAATACACTCCCAATTCATATGATCACCAATTGAGTTTTACACACATGATCACAACACTTGTGATTCATTATCACAAGTTTAAACAACTCAATAGTAACAGGTGACTTACTATCATGTACATGTACATGATTTACCCCCAACGCCACAAAAATTGCGGACTTACATGACAAACACCAACGCCATTTCATTATGGACTTACATGTTAATATTAATGCCACGCACCAGTGGTCTTACATCAGTTTCACACGAACGTGAAACGTCACCCATTATCTGTGTCAGGTAATTTAAACATATAACTACACCTTTATTAGTTATGCAATTTATCATAACATTAATCAATTTCCAACGATCCAAATACCACCCCATGTGGTTTCATATTCATATACTTCCACACAATTTGGATTATCATCAATTTATAGTGTCAACTATAAGTTATCATTTAGTAACACCTTTCAACTCATGCATTTAGCACATAACATTCGTCCAATACTACGAGACATCTATCAAGTAGTTAGATACCACCCCATGTGGTTTCATTTTCATATTTTCAACATTTCATGACACATATGGTCAATTTACCATTCAATTTATCACAATTACTACAAGTCAACTACAAGTAGTAACAACAAACATAATCCCATAACACATAAACACTAATATGTCTTATGGTTGCATATTAGAGAGTAGGTAACTCACCTATTCACATTAATCATAACTTTGACTTTTTAAAAGTCCACGTCGTTCAACGCATACTCACGTATTGACCAATCCACACGCATGTGGATTCTTTCCAATGCCTCACTAAGGAGGACTTACATGATAACCCAATGCCACTCACCAGTGGTCTTACATGATAAACCCAATGCCACTCACCAGTGGACTTACATTTTAAATCCAATTCAATGTGTCAATATAATGACACTATTACTAGTTATGAAATCATATCATAACATTCACCATACGTATACACATTGTATACTTACAACTCTATATAGCCCTCATATAGATTGTATGCACATTATACACATTATTCACATGTGTAAATCATTACATTTCAAGCTTAAACATGTATAAACACATAAACACAATTACGTGTCTTTCCCCTATTTTACCCTCCACGGTCAAATTATACATTTTTAATTCATGTATACACACCAAAACATTTTTCATATTCAAATGGATTAATTTCCCCAACACATCAAGTGTTATTGCCTACACTCATGTAGGTCTTTCCACATTAATTTTCCAATTCATTTATCCTGAATTGGTAACGCTAGTACATACAAGTAATAGACACATTAAGCTCCAAACACCTTACCTAATCTCAATAGCCTAAGTATAAAATGATTTCCATAAGAGCTGTTCATATCATGTTTGCACTAGTAAGTTGGCCAGACATACTAGTACACTCATTATATGCCAAATTCCTTACTTCCTTCATTTCATACTCAAGACATTGATTTCGGTTTCAAACAATCACATAATCACACTTAACATGTAACGATTGACATTACATTTAACAATTATAATACAGGACATAGATATGCTAACCTCATACATTCGGCATCATGATCGGGTCTTCGAATCAAACGTTATGTTTTCATATCAAGAGCACAAGAGTTTGAGATCAAGTGTTCATGACGCACTTGATTCACTCAAACCATTGCTCTGATACCAACTTGTAACACCCAAACTTTCCACACGCTTACACGTGTCCATTTTAGGTCCCAGATTAAACTTTCTCAAAAATTTTGTTCGGAAGCGTAAAAATAACATTTCATAAGTTAAACACACTTAATTTCAAATCATTTACATTTATGATTAATAAAACTAGTGTGTTTAAGTTTAATACCATCAGAGAATTTTACATAACATTTGGTTCTGTTTCATAACATGCCCGATCAGATCGCCCTATGCATATCTATCTTTGACCTGTAACATCACATATAAGTCACCATTAGTTCATACGAACTAAGTAAGTAACCCCTCCCCGAGTTCCCACAACTCATTTAACACATCCACATACATATCATATGGATGTTTATCATATCTAGATAATAATATATTATCCAATACAACTTTATCACCAGCACCTCTGGCTAATTTAAAACACAATAATCACCACATATATATATATACATATATATATATATATATATATATATATATCATTGGCTCAACCAATTTCCCACACACCTGTGGTTTCAACAATTCAATTTCCGGTGTAACCGGTTATCCACACATTGGTGGTATCATACACATATTAAGTCTTAAGATGTTCACCCACCGGTCCTTCCATATAAGACAACTGCTAGCACCTCTAGCTAGTGTATCCCGTAACACATTACGGATACACTACCGATGTCCCAAATATAATTTGGTAACAATATTCAATCACCTACAAAACGATCCACTAGTGGGTCGTTTCCACCCAAAACCCCATGAATCACCCATTCATGTATAATTATTATAATTTAACACCACACATACATGTGCATATTTCCAATTCACCATTTGTTCACACACCTTGTGAATCAATTACATGGGAATTGCAGGTTTTATGTTCACACACATTGTGATTCCAATGCATGCGCTTTACCAATCCAACATTTACACATTTGTAGATCACCACACGTTCACACACCGTGTGACTCATGCAACCATAATAACCACCATCATGATCACGGCATGCTCACACACATTGTGAATCATGCAGCAACCATAACCACAATCACGATCACGGCATGTTCACACACATTGTGAATCATGCAGCAACAATAACCACAATCACGATAACAGCATGTTCACACACCTTGTGAATCATGCAGCAACAATAACCGCAATCATGATAACGGCATGTTCACACACCTTGTGAATCATGCAGCAACAATAACCACAATCACGATAACGGCATGTTCACACACCTTGTGAATCATGCAGCAACAATAACCACAATCACGATAACGGCATGTTCACACACCTTGTGAATCATGCAGCAACAATAACCACAATCACGATAACGGCATGTTCACACACATTGTGAATCATGCAGCAACGATAACCACAATCATTTATATTAGCACCAAAATCATATTGATTAATCACCGGTTCGTCCGGTTATTCCAATGCAAATATATTGCATACACGTTTCTCATTGAAACACCACAACACAAACTAATGGATTTCTCATCCATTAGTTTCAATCACATATTCAACATCATTCACATATATCAGACACACAAGTAGACTCATTCTACTTCTTATATGTAATGTTACAGTAAGTTGGGTAACTTACCTGGTTCAAACGGTTGTTCACTTGCTACAACCTCTTTTCCACTTCTGTAAATTGTCACTTGATGTTCACCACCAACACCTAGTTGCATATTCACATATATACAACTATATTCAATACATATAACACATACAACAAGTTCAACGCACTTGACTGATTTGACTTTCTCAAAGTCAACTTATCACATAATTGGCTCTATCTTACTATATTTAGTAAGTATTAGTCAATTAATCATATCCCATGCCTTCCTTAAGCATTTCATCAAATAATTGATGTTTATTATATTAGTTATAATCTCAATCGCTTCTCTTTAACCAAAATTCATTCATGATCATAACTGTTAATAATCTTTAACATCAATTAATCAAAATCATCATTTAACCCATGGATTATAATCCATATTTCATCTCAAATCATATTCTACCCATCCTACTAGTTATCTCACCATGATATGGGTTTCATAACAACCGGACATTATACCGGCTTCAGAACGAAGATTTCACCATCAAAATATCAAGTTCTTCGTTTCTAACAATCCCTAGTTATCAACTAGGCAATAATCAATACCCATAATCATACTAATACATTTAAACTAGATTTAATCCACAAAATATTGAACCAGTAGGATAAAACGGACCATTACCTAATCTGACGGATTTCTGCGGGTAGAATAGCGATCTAGACTTGCAAAAACGTTCCTGGGTGCGATCCAGATGTTTGGAAGGCTTCGAAATGAAGATTTAATGCTAAAAATGTGTGTGGGTGCGTTTTTGGATGAAAATGATCGAATTATATGAAAAAAATACGTTCTGATGCAAATCTGATCCATTTAACCAATTTTTTCCGACATAGGCCGCCGGGCGCATCGCCCCAGCCCGAGGGTTGGCCCTGGGCGTACCGCCCCACATCAGCTTTCGGCAATTTTGATCTTATCTTGTTTTCGCGATTCCGGGGGCATACGGACTCCGTTTTGCGCACGGTTTTCGCCTACGTTCACGATTTTTCGAGCTCTTACCAATGGTTATAATTTCAAGACCTGAAAAATTCAAAATATATTGAATCAAGGCCATGGCATGAGCAGCCCGTTTCTTCATTGTCTTCAGTTTTGTTGGGTCAGCTTCATTTGAATCAACCCCTAGTTCGACCAAATCCCAGAGATCCCGTGACTTGAGGATTGTCTTCATGCGTATACTCAATATTCGTACCCCTCGCCTTTGAACACCGGGATAGGATTTGGAGCAGTCGGAAGCACACTGGTTTGATTGGCCATGGAAGCAAGGTGGTGGAAGAATTACTTGGTAGAGAGAGAAACAAGCAGTGCTCTGATACCACAGTTGAAAACAATGATATTAAAGCAAACACACACAATACACAAAAGAGCTTTTTCCTTTATAATGAAAGTAATAGAAATTGCAGTACATAACCAAAAAAGAAACCCTCCTTATATAGGAGAACAAACCAACGGATCTAAACATAAAAATAGCTAAACTTAACAACTAATTCAACTTAACAAACGTTCAAATAGCTTGCGTAAAATACTCAGGAAAAAGCTCATCAATCTTGACTTCCTTTTAGCCACGTGCCAAATTCTCTTCTCTGCATGGTTCCACGTCATCATTGCATGAGAGTGTTGCATTAGTCTCAACAGTAACAACCCTAAGTTTACATTAATAAAAGAGTAAGAACTCTAATAAGTTTTTATTAATGAAAGAGTAAGAAACCTAGTCGGATTTCATAAGTTAAAGAAAAAAAACTTAATCATTTTTTATTAGTTAAAAAGCAAGAACCCAAAATATCATTAAATGGGCAAAAAATCGAAACACACATGTTTTTGATTTGAAGGGACAAGTGAAAGCAAGAAAAAAACAAGAAAAGTAAGCAATAGCAAGCAAGCAAACAAACTTACCTACTGTATTCTCACTTTTCAGTAGGGACTGTGAGGAATGATAGACAATAACCTTACCCATATCTCAGGACAGAGAGGTTGCTCCTAAGGAGTTTCCGACTCAAAGTTATCGTTTGAAGTAAATCTTCCAAGCACTTTTAACGTTATTTTCACAAAATAAGTAAAATACCGTTAAATTAGAACAATTTTCTTTTAATTATCATTTAAGGGTCACACATATATACTATATAGTATCAACAAGCAAAAAATAGGACAATGTGAACGAGTGTGTGATTGTTGGATTTAGTCATTTTGGTTACTTCGAATAAAGACAAGTCTAGCGTTGGTTTTAAAGTATTTAGTTTAAGGGAGGAATCTTTAGTTATTTATTTTGGCTAATAGTAATCTAGTTAGTTTAATAGATAATTCCAAATTTGCTTGTATTATATTATTTTTTTTTAAGTATGATTATGTTTGGATCGAGTAAGTGTTATAATGGATAGTCTTTGATTTATGTTTTATTTATTCAATAAAAGACCAAGTTCAAATAAATATCTATTTTTTTTCTTTGTGTGCAAGTTTCATGTTTGGTGTTTCTTGGACTAGTTTTCAACAATATGGACTTTATAAAGAATCAATATCTCAAATTTTATTTATAAAACACATAATTCAGATTACACGTGTTTTTATTTAAAAATAAAGGAATAAGTTTGTTAAGGTTTTGATAATTATTAATATTTTAATTAATAAAGAAAATAAGAAGAATGGTTTGCCGATAAAAAAAACATAAATTATAGTGTTTGTATTCTTCTCTACAAATCTTTTTACTCGAGAGGATTTAAAAACATAATGTCTAAAACCCGAAATTTTTTTTATTCGTTTTGCGCAATTGTTTTTTTTTTATATATTTTATTTATTTAAGCCCGTTTAAAATGTTTCTTGAATCAAATAATCTATTAATGGGCTGGATATACCGGTGTATCAATGGATTATAAGCCCATTGGGTCAACATATATTATACTAGTGAAGGACTAAAGGAGTAAAGGGTGTAATCTTATATCATCAAGTCATCAACATTATTCTATTTACTATAACAAAAGGTATTAGTGCTATTAGGTTATCAAATAATAGATACATGATACATAGAATTAACGAATAAATAATGCTAATTAAAATAAGTTTAGGAATCAATTATTTCTTCTTCAGCTTCTTGAATCTCTTCATCGACTTCATCTATTCGCATGGTGGCACGAGGAGTGAACTCGGAAAGAGTCAATGTTCTATTATGTTGATCCATGGAGTTGAGTTGAGTAACCATGTTTGATATCGGACTATCATTAGGTGTTTGTGTTTGTGTCTGTTTTCTTCGCTTTTCTTTCACCTCTTCGTGCCATTGCTTTATCATATGCCTCGTTTGTTCTTCCAACACCGCACATTTATATGTTGTGCCCATCTGTATATTCGAAAATCGGTTTCAAGCTAGGTTCAATAGAGTTTTATTGTAATTCCTTATAAGATAACAGTCCTTAGTAAAATGTAATTCATTATTAACTAAAGATATACACGCATATGGAGGCCCCTAAGTATTCATTTTAGTTGTTGCGTTAGGTCACTAATGTACTAAAAACTACCATACACGTCATGTAGTGTAGTTCTTCATCTCAATTTTCACTAAAATATATATATCAAATATCAGAAATTTACTTAAACCTGTTGAAAAGACAAGGTTTTAACATACAACGTGTCAACGATTCATCTAGAAATGCATACCTGAGTCACAAGAGCATAGAGTGGAAGAGTAATGTAGCTACAAATGACTTGAACCATCACCCTAGAAACAACAATTTTGGATCGTATTTTAGTCAAGTTCAAGATTGGAAATCTACTAACTTTGGTGGAAAAATTACATATAGTTAAAATTTCAAGGCCAAAATAGTTACATGTAATTCTTCAGGGTAGTGAAGTGTGTTTATGTAACTTACGCTAACATAACTCTTGACACAACAATAGTTGTAGTTTCATGGAAGCATGAGTCTATCCCATATTGCAACTGCATATAATAATAATAAACAAAAATTAATTAATTAATTTTGACCAGGAGTTTTTCATAAAAGGTGAAACCAAAGTTATTTAAGTTGTACATGAAATACGTATATATTGTGAGATAATGTGTTTCACAAGCATTGGCATACCCACTAGGGGTGTTCGCGGTCCGGTTTTTATGGTTTTTAAGTGGAACTGTAACCGAACCGTTAACAACGGCTTTTGAACAATGAAAACCAAAACCGAACCGTTCAAAATAAAAACCGAACCAAACCGAACTGAACCATTATCAACGGTTTGTTTCCGGTTTTGTTTACGGTTTGGGTTTTGATCCCGTTAAAAATAAATCAAATCAAACCAAACATTTATAGTTAACACAGACAATTTACATAATGTCCTGAACAAAATAAAAAGTTGATTATATAGCAATCCTATAGTGATCCTTTAGGAGGAGATAACCTTTGTTCAAAAAAAAATTGTTTACCAATGATGTCTTGTCCTAGTGGTAAGATGGAGGTATGGGGTTAAGGATAGGAGACCCAGGTCATGGGTTCGATTCTTGATCCCACCCGGTTTTACCGGACTTTCATCGTCGTGCCTTTGGGCGGGTGCTTGGGGTCGGGTTTTCCCCGGGAATTAGTGGCTGGTGGGCTAGAGGCTACGTCCGTCTGGGCTAGTGACCAGCTTGGGCATCCTTTAGCCATTGGGGGCCGCGTACGGAATTCCCGGCAGTTAATTAGTTGGCCGTTTAAAAAAAATACAGTGATCCTCTAATGACCCAAACGGATGCTAAAGGTTTCTTAAATAAGAAATAAGAAAGGCTTTCTAATTAATGGAATCTTTTAAATTTAGCGGGGCGTAAAGTTTCTATTTTGTTAAAAGGCCACTATATGGCAAGGCTATAGTATAAATCATTAAATTGTGTGTGTGTGTGTTTTTTTTTTAGAGAAATAAATGTACCGTAACCCATACGAAAAACGCAAACTCAAATGCATTCTGCAAAATAGATAAAAAGAAAAAAAAAAGACATAATTAGCGTGATTGATCTTGACAAATTAGCTTTATTGTTGTTGTATAACCAAATTATTACCACAAAGAGTGTGTAGTGCAAGAGAGTTAGCACAAACTGAGGCTTTTTAAACCAAAAAAGATCATCATTAGGTGTAACCAACGGGGCTCCTATGATTACTTTGTTTTGTTCCTTGAGCCTTAAGGCCATTCTAGCCACGATCACTTGTAGTTTGGTTCCAAGAACCAAAACAATCTGTCACATGCATGATTTAATAAAACAAAAGGATTTATATACTTATCATAAATGATTAATTAAATTAGTTTGAATCAAATGATTTAATGTTTATACGAAACAATAGGAATGATTTAATTTTTATACGAAACAATAGGTGACCGCCAACTCCATCGCAAAAGACCTTTGCGATGGTTTTGGACATGATGATAGACATTTTATATAAGGGTTATTAGATTTAAATACTCCTAACTTTAATCTGTTGATCGGCACTACTCTTAACTGAGAAAATGTTTAGTGACACTCACAACTTTCAACATAGTTTCTGGTGACACTCCATTATGCTATTACACGTCATCAAAAAATTGTCAAATGGAGTGTCAATGAAAAATGTGTTGAAAGTTCAGAGTGCCAATAAACATTTCTTCAGTTGAGAGTATTGTTGGCCAACAGGTTAAAGTTGGGAGTATTTAAATCCAATAACCGTTTATTTAACAACTTATTGTGACAAATTTTAGAAATGAATGATGTATAACATTATGCTTACAACAAGTGGAAGCATCGCAACCCAAAGATACATATGCCAACCTGAAATCAAAAATCATTTAATTATTATTAGCTAATTTATGGTTTTATCTACTATCTATGTAAAAGACTTAAATAAATGGGGCTGAAGTTTCTACATACCATGAACATCGATAAGCATGAAGATAATGAGCAGAAACCACATGAGAGGACTTTCCAAATCATGAAAAGGTTAAATAAATAAAAAAAATTATACATATAAAAGAATCTTTAGAAATTGCAATTTAGAAAATATAAGTTACAAAGTATCGGGGTTTGTTATACAAATTAAACAAAGATTAAGGGGGATACTGTTAAATTTACCTTATGCCAACCACAACTTTGAAGTCATCTTCCAATGAACGTTGTATGTACTTGCGGAAATTGAAATAGTTGTTTGATGATAAATGAGCCTACGGTTATCAATATTAACCAACTAGGTTAGTACCCCGTATATTATACGAGTTAAATAAAGAAATATAACAAAAAATTATTATTGAAAATTTAGAAAATATAAGATGATTTTTAATATAAAATACGATTACAATTTCGTATGATTTAATATTTATAAATATTAAAATAATAATATTATTTCTATAAACAATAACTTTTCTTAAAACTTTGTTTTTCTTTAAACATTGTGCTACAAATAATTGTTTTCAAAAATTTTATAACTTATAATATATATTTTTTTAAAAAAGTGTTTTTTAATATTATATATTTTAATGTATTAAAAAATCTTTTTTATTTTAAAAATGTATAAAAAGTATATTTAATATTTAATATGATTATTTAATATTTGATGTATTTAATATGAGAGAGATGAGGAAAATGAAGGTTGAGATTCTCTAAAAACATGACATGTGGGACTACAAAACCTTTATTTATTAGTATATATAGATATAGATTTATTAATATTATTAATAAAATAATTTAGAGTGTTCGTTTATAAGGTTCCATTGAAAGGTTCTAGTTTTATTATATATATATATATGTGTGTGTGTGTGACTATTTATTTAAATACTTACCGATATAAATCCATGACGTAAGGTAAAATAGTCGACTTTAACTACGGAATGAAAGAACTGTCTAAAGAAGCATTTCTGTTTCAATATATTTCAAGCATTTATTAAAACAATGATAGATATTTTGTTTTTAAATTGGAAAAACTTTGATGAACTTACTATCCACAATAAAATTGTTGTGTTGATTGGATCATTTATATGCCGTCTCCCGAATGTTGTTTGTCTTGTGAATCTAAACCGGTTAGGATCTAGGTTAAGGACAAACAGGACACATGTTAATAATAAGAATTCGATAAAAAAAAAATTGTTTTTCTAATCATATACTAATAATCTAATTCAAGATTACATATGTAGATTGTTCACATGATAGTAATTTTGTACAATTGGATTGTAAAATACCATTGGCGACCATGTATTCAATTGTTTGAGTTTCTTGCTCCCAAACTTTCCAACTCCTCATCTGTGTAAAAAGAAAATTAAGAGAGCTAATTATTAACTTTTAGGGAAAACTGAAGGTGCAAATTGCAAATTTGGTTTTCTGATTCTTCCAACATCGGTCCCTCATGTTTATAAACTTTACATATTAGAACCTATACTTTATAGAAATGAAGAAAAGTAGGGTAAATGGGTAATTAGTACCTTGGCTCTCCCCAAAGTCATGGTAACAACAGTATACACTATTTGCATGATAGCCAATACACATATGAAAGTGTTTAGCTGGTTTACTCCACCCTCAGATATAAAAGATGTCATTCCCTGTACAAGAAAACATGTTCTAGAATAAATAGAAACAACAAATAAATTATGACTATTTAGTTGGTGACCCTAACCTATAAATAGTTATTTATTTATTTATTTATTTATTTTAATATAACCATTGACCACATGGGCTAAGGCCTAAGAGTAATTGTATAGAAGAGCCAAAGTCAAATCGTCATTCTTATGTTATACAAATGGTCAGATATGTTCTGTTTAATGTTATTAAACGGGCAGACATTTCTACTAAAAGGAAAGCTATCGTGAACTTCTTAACAGATCCACTCGAGAGGACGTCTACTCTACGACTTGCGGATATTTTGGTGTTTGGATGGAAGGGGGAAACAATCGTGTGTGGACCTTACAGGAGTGTTCCCTCTTGTTGGGATGAAGGACAATAGATTCATGGCGGGTCATGTTGCATTAAAAGCGGAATCAGACAAAGTTGTTAAACACGAGAAGGCTTGCTTGGAGAACCAACATGTGTTTACCCCCTTCCTTTCGATACATTTGGGTTCCTGACCCCGGAGGCAATGAATTTTCTGTATAGAGTTCAAAGGGTCATACGTGGTAATATCTCGACACCTAGGACTCAAAATATTATTTTTAGTAGGATTGGTTTTGCAATTCAAATGAGGGTTGCGGCGCAACTAGTTGCCTACTTACCTGTCAGTTTATTGTAATTCGTTTGAAGTTAATTTATTCTCAGGGATAAAAAAGAAAAAAAAAAGAAAAAAAAGAAATCACCTTGGAAGCACAATGACCAGTTGAATTAGAAGAAGTGTTGGAAACCGAAGCTAGCAGCCTGTATTCGGGTCGGACCATGTTGTCTTCGAAGGGTTGCGATTCAAACCCAGGTGAGGCACCATAATGAAGCTGATATGCTTGTGTTGTTTGCAACGTTTCCTTGGGTTTTTTTTCACACGGAAGCATGGTATATGCAACTTTGTTGGGTACGCAAATTTTGGCAATCGTTTTTTGAGTAGTTACTAGTATTAGTGACATTAATCCCAAAAGCATCAACACTGCAACATGTACATAAAGTTATAATTAAACACAAGTTCAAACGTTACGAGTTTTTAAACGCACGTGGGTTTCGTACGTGTTAGTACCTGATTTGAGCTTCTCTACTGCTTCATACATGGCTGTTTTCCTATGTTCCTTGAGCCACTACATTGATAACATACCAACAACTTTACAAAGGAAATTAACGAGATAGATTTCCTAACAAATATGTAATATCTGATAAAACTGTCGGTCAATCAGTGTATAACTTAACGTTAGATGTATAGAACGAAGTTTAATTACTTACACGAGAGGTGATATTGAATAGATGTTCGATGAGAAGTCCTAGAAAGATGAAGACGAAGCAAACCGTAGCCACAGCCCAAGTGGGTGTGTTTTGTAATGAATGTGCTGCTATCATTTTTGCTACAAAATGAGAGAAAATAAAGATGAATGAGTGAGTTTAAGTAGGATGAAGTAAAGAAAAGTTCAAAGTCGTGGTCAATATGTCCATTTATTATCAATTAGGGTGATAATGACCAGGGAAGGTGGTTCTATGTAGCGTAAATCGATAGGATACCGTTCACATGGCTCTCTCTCTCTTTATTTTTATAATAAATATATAATGGACCAGAGTAACATCTCTTCCTATTATTGAGATTTGTAGTTGTTATCGTCATAAATCGATCATAAATAGCCTTTTTCTAATTGTTTTTGTTCAAAACCAAAAAATAACTGATAATAGCTCAGAACATAACCGATTTTAACCAAAAACGAAGTTTAATAGAAAGTTATGGTTAAACTAAGTCATTAATAGACTCATTCGGTTTTGGTTATAATTAAGTCAAACCATTAACCAACTTTAACATATTCAAACTGATTATTGTATATTTGCTTATTTTATATATATATGTATTTCTACATGTCTTTTTTAAAAAGTTATGATATAGGTTAAATATAAAAGATGAGTCATCACTTTTTATCGAATGAAAATATTATAGGTAACATGCGAGACAAAATATTAAAAAATAAGTTATAGTTAATGTGATTTTTACTTTTTCTTCATTCATTCTCAGTCATTTTAAAGTAATACGAGCTTTATTTAGATTTTCATTATCAATATATATTTATTTCAAAAGCTTATTTACAAGTTTTTATTAGTTTTTCAACAATTTCAATTAACCGATTTAACTGAAATCGAACCATAACCGGTAGTTAACCGATTAACCGATCAATTAGTTATAGTTATTAATATGAATTTATATTAACCAAAGTAACTGTTTTGGTAACGATAATAACTTTAACCGCAGTGGTCAAAATCTCACACAACTACACAAGTCGCTCGATCATAAATAACCTTTTCTTATTAATTTTATGTTTGAAAATACAGTTGTAAAAATCTCTACGGCTGCTTTCTTTTTTTGACTGCTTTGCAATCAGAGATTATTTTACGATTATTTTTGTTGTCTTGCGAGAGACTTGTAACCACATGTTTTGCGACTGATATTTGATTTTGTAACATTCCTCCAATGATATTATGTAATATTGTTTGTTTTGTGAAATTGATTTTCCTAAAGATTATTTAAACCTGAATTTCCTATCTAGTCCATGATCAGTACATTAAAAATACGTTGATGGTATTTCAGATGATTAATTTCTTATGATATTAGTATCGACATAAATTTATTATCAACTCAACATCATGGCCAATGTGAGAATTATATATTTGTGAATTGTTATGGAATAATTATTACCATATACAGGAGTAGACAATTATAAAAATACACAATTTAATACGTTACATAAAATTTCACTGTAAGAAATCGTCGCTATAGGGATAAGAAATCATAGTATAAGCTATAGCGACGACATGTGGTTGTTAAACAGTCGCCTCAATAGGTTCGTCATAGTTGCAAGGATTTGTCAACGCTATAAGGGATAGTATACTAGTGAGTTAGTGACTATATATCGTCGATATATCATATATGTCAAAAATATTGTTTATTTTCAATTTTTTTCCAATGTAAAATAAGGTTATGGTAATAAAAAATAATTAAAAATATTTAAAATTACAATAAAATAATATATAAAATGAATATTTTAATATTAAAGTGGAATGAGATTCAGCGACGACTTATCGTCGCTATAGGTCAAAATTTTTATTTTTTTTGAATTTTATATCCAGATTTCACGATATCATGAAACATATATAAAAGTATAAAACCTGCTATTAAATAGACAAACTAGAAATAATAAAACTATAATTACACTTAAAAAGAAATTTTCCCGTCCTTTCTATTGCAACTACTAGTTGTTACTATACCCAAAAAAAGAAATTTTTTCCTGCCTATTGCGACCATACTACTTCGCTATAGGTTGTTAGTCAGCAATGACCCATGTTGTCACTATATAGGTCGTCTATGTATACTAAGATTCATGTAGAGTTCGTGACATCAATTTTGTGAATAACATATCACATATATTTCTTTTTCTTTCTTTCACATATAGCGGATTCTAAGCAAAATTCGAGTTTAAAATTTCATTAAATAATGATAGAACATATATGTTAAGTTTCATGTGGTAAGATATAGGATGGCGAAAGGGAAGACTTTTTTAAGATTCTTTAAAACATACCATCAATAATTAATAAGGTGTTGATTCTTTTTCTTTTTCTTTTTCTTTCTTTCCTAGAAAAAAATTTATTTGACTTTAAGTGGTCACACACAACTCGCGTTATGATAAACTTCGTGATATTAGTGTGTTTGTATGTTTTTTATGATAAATAAAGGAGAAAAGAAAGACTATAAATTTAAGTATTTATAAATAGTTATAATTCTTTGCAACTAAAATCGATTTTATAGACAGGTAAAATTCAATTAAAAAACTATTAGTCATACATTGAAATATTTCAAAGAGGTAATATTAAATAGGTTGTGTTATTCATATATCCTCAATACACTCCATGTACGACTTAAATAAGATGTATAGGTCGTACAACACACCTAATATGACCCATACGCTGGTCGTGTGAAGATCAAACCATGAGGGAATTTTAGAGAGCCAATATGGGAGGTATAGGTCTATATGGATTACGGACCATATAACACCCTCTTATACGACCCGTATAGACATATACAACATCTATAATTAGACGGGTTGTTGAATTACGGATTTGAGACGTGTAAGGAAAAACATGTAATATATGTTATTATTTGTTAAATCACATGATATGTATATATTTTTGTAACAGTATAGTTGAAACAAATATATTTTTTATTTACATTTGATTTATTCAATAAACTAATGTAACTTGTAACTTGTAAATCTTGTAATGTTTTCATTTATTCTTTTTTGTATGTATCTTTTAGCTCTGTTTGGCCATCAAGGTTTCTTGAGACGAGTATACATTATAGTTTACTTTAACTCTTTGTATGTTTTTATACATGTTTCGTAGATGTGTCAATTTCGACTTATTTATTATAACGGGTTGATTTACATTATATTATAGGTTTGGGTCTGATAGGAAGAAATTTTAGTATAAAAAGAATAGAAATCAATAACAATTTGACATGTGACATTCTAAAAACATAAAAACAAAAATCATATGCAAAAAAATAAACTCAATGCAAAAAAATAAAATAAAAAATCCAGTACAAAAATAAAAATGGGAGTATAAAAAATCAAAAATTAGGTACTAAAAAATAAAAATCCAACATGAAAAACAACAGTATAATAAAAAAAATGCAGTACAAAAAAAAATTACAAAGCAAAAAAAGAATCAGTACATAAAAGTAAATTCTATTACAAAAATAAGATGTTATATATCTAAATTATCTTTTATTTCTTTTTGTAGCATGTCACATATCAACTCTTGTTTTTTACTTACCCTTTTTAAACAAAAATATTTTACTATTTGATCTTTTTTCTATATATTATATCTAGTAGAGCAAAGGGTTAAAATTAAATAAAAGTAATCTAAAAAAAGAGTGTATATTGTTTGAAAGTTGACATTTGACACAACTTTTATTTTGTACAAACAAATATATTTCGATTGTTATATGATAACTTGAGTAATATAAATTTTCATTTATATATAACAATAGATACACATAATAAATAACTTGTCACATTCATTTGAAATTTTTTATGTTTATTTTCTAGTGAAATCAAAGTTATATAATTAACTAATTGAAGCTTTTCTTACTTATTGTATCTTAAATGCTTATTATTTTCTTTACTAGTATTTATTTTATAAATCTTTATTTTTGTAACTATTTATTTTACCTCTTTTACATATTACTGATAATTTTATATTAATCCAGTTGAAGATTATTGAAAAAAAATAATCTTAATAACAACAACAATAATAAACAGAAATAGTTTTTTTTTTTTTAACGGCGAAGGTCTCAATCGTGTGAACCTACTGTTTCCAGGCCATGTTACCAAGGTCTAGTTACATGGGCCTCCTATGAGCCATCACAACCACCTCAAGAGGAAACCCCACTGGGAAAACCCCATAACCCCTCTCAGATCCCTATTTCGCTGCGGGAAGGATTTGAACACAAGACCTCACATTTAGAAGAATCTTGAGGTATTACCGAGGCAATGTCTCGTTGGTAAACAGAAATAGTTACTCTAGGGCTTCAAATGACCCTTTTAACTTTGTTTCCATTTCCCGGTGACGGATTGTTCCAAGTTCTTTTCAACGCTTCTCCGTTGTCAAACCTTCTAGTTCTACTCAACGACCTGCCGCATCCATGGCGAGAGGTGCCTCTCAATCTCAGACCACCTCTTCTTCCACCTCCAAACCCCCACCTCTCGGCGCTGCGCCTCGCGGAACCCCTGCTGCCACCGCAGTTTTGCGTCGCCGTCGTCTGGCCTCTGGATCTTCCTCTGAATTCAGTGCCGGAACCGGTGGTAATAGCGTAAACAACATGCTCAGGTTTTACACCGATGATGCTCCCGGCCTCAAGATCACACCGACTGTTGTCCTTATCATGAGCGTCTGCTTCATCGGATTCGTCACCGCTCTTCATGTGTTTGGTAAGCTCTACCGCAGTTCATCAGTCTAAGCTTGAATCTCCGCAGATGTGGCCTGTTTCTCGCTTTTATTGTGTGATCTGAGGTTTGTTCATCGGTAAATCTAGTCTATCTCACTGCTAGTTTCTGATCTGTAAATTTGCTCTTGGTGTGCCTCGCATCTTGTTTCCAGTTCATCCTTTTAAAGGAGAAATACTTATGCATAAACAGCACCTTCAGTTTTTACAAATCGATCGTTTAAGCTATCGAGATTCAAGTTTTTGCATACTTTCAATTCGCATATGATCTGTTCACTTGCTGGCTAATTAAATGCCTATAGTTTCAGCAAACAATTTCTTCATAACCGATGATGAATTCATCATTCACTTCACGATTCATGTATGTTAGCATCAAAAATTTGACCAAAAAAGTTGATCTCAAACATTTAATCAAATTGTTGGATAAAATGTACTTATGGATAATTATGCTTATTTATGCGAGGTGTCAATTTTTATTATAAAATTTGAAGTTTACTTGATTTAAAGCATACTATACGGATTTGATGTGTCAAGACAAGAAACTACGAGTGTAAAAGCATTGGATTAGGATTTGATTCTTGAACAACTTGTAAATGAAGTTATATTAAAGCATGGGATAGGAGATCTTGGCCCGACATTTGCTATATGTATCATTAGGCCTGCGAACCGAACGAACAAGAACATAGGCATGTTCGTGTTCGTTCATTTAAATTTAACCGAACACGATCACATTAACGAACATGAATTTTGTGTTCGTGTTCGTTTATTAAGAAAATTAATATGTTCGTGTTCGTTCATTAATAAATGAAACGGACTGTTCATAAACATAAATGAAAACAACAAACCAAAATAAACGTACAAATATAAATAAACATTATTTAACACTATTGAATAATCATAAACGAACATGAACACTATTGAACAAATATAAACAAACACAAACAACAAGTCTCTTAAATGTAAATACATATCATTCGTAAATTGGATAGTTAACCGAACATAAACTAACATTACATACTTAATGAACATAAACGAACATTAATGAACACAAATAAACGAACATAACCGAACAGTTCATGAACATAAATAAACAAGCACTAAGTGTGTTCATGTTCGTTCATTTAATTAAACGGACACAAATTTTATGTTTGTGTTGGTTCGTTTACAGGTCTATGTATCATGAGCCATTATCAAATTTCTCGTTAAAGTAGCATGCGTTTAAGAATGAATTATGCATACCTGCCATGATGACATCGTGTTATGCTTTGATAAGATAAAATGCATACGCGTTGGAATTTAAAGTTATCAATTGAACGCACAAAGTTATGCTCGAAGACTAGAGAGTTTATGCTCGGGTGAGGGATTTTATTTAGTTTATAAGCTTCATATCACTTGTTCATACAATTGATGAGTCACAACTCTCGTGCCTTGTATTCCTTGTAATGATCTATGATAATAGAACTTCCCACCTTTTCTTAAAAGGCAAAAACGCCTTCATTGGTCACAACTAGCTCCCTTCAAGCCATTGTTTCATGTGTTATCACTTCATGTTGGCTTTGATATCACTTTATAGATCAAATATAAGATTCCAAAAAACAATTTGATGGATGAGAGAGTTTATTTGAAATATAAATTCTACATTAATTGCCTATACAATCAAATTAAAACAAGTCGTATACCTTGCTAGCAATGTTTCAACCACAATATCATCACGAGGTAAAAGACCTTAAATGAAATATGTTGCCTTGTCCTACATACTGAGAGAGTAGAAGTAGAACCAAGAATTAAAATAACCACCAATCACTGATTTATGTGAGATGCTATATGTACAAGAGACCATGTAGTTTTTATTTTTTTAACAGTTTTGTTTACTTCTAAATATCAACTAATGCAGCAATGAAAAAGATTCATACTCGTATATTTTTTATATGTGCCATCATCTTTAGCCTACAAGGCTATGATAATAAAACATCATGTAGTTAACTCCAACATGTCGTTGTCAAAAAAGGAGAGGCATTTTACAAGGGCATGTGGCATCATACTCTCTTGAACATAAGCATTTTGGAATACAGCCTAAAAAATGGTCTTGTCTTGAAAAATACATCATTTGAAGAAAATGTTGTGTTTTAAAGTAAACATCTTTGAAAAAGGATTATGAACGGGTGTTTATTGCATTATATGACCCCATGACCCCATCATTTACGTGTCATACATTTTTTTTTCAAATATGTAATAGTTAACATACATTAATATCAATCGAGTCTGCCTTATACACATGATTAAGAGAATCATAACCATATGATTGAAATAATTAGTTGAAGTTAGAATTGGCTGTTAAAAGTTAGAATTGACTTGCCATGTCAAGACTTGATCATTAGACCACCCACAGTGCCAACCCCGCTGGGCTAGCGACCCTTCACCCGCGGCCGGGTCCAGCGGGAACACCGCCCCCTAGCCCCACGGTGCCCGCCCAACTGGCCTCCACAGCCCCTGCTCCTCGTTTCCATTCCTTGCATCTCATTGGTTGGTTCAAAAATTTGTGGGCCCCCCCCAATGCTTTTGAACGGCTAGTTTTTTTAAAAATAAATAAATAAATAAAATCAAACTTTATACAAACCTTTCATTTCAACCATTTTACACACTCATTTTTGTAACACCAATGTTACTTTATATCACATCCAGACATTTAAAACACCTATTTAAGGTTTTTGTTTAGGTCCCAGAAAAATTTCTGTGTTTTGTTTGTAAACACACACACTGTACATCGTACAAACATTATAAACATGTTTAAGTATATCCACATACTTAAAATAAGTTAACTTATGCAAAATTTTCACAAATGGTTTGATTTTTAACTTCAAACCACCACCCAAGCCTTCATGTTCGATCCAGATCACTTTCACCGATCACCCAACTCTTTTGTACCTGTAAACATCACAGTTTAAATCACCATTAGTTCGTTAGAACTAAGTAAGATCACCCCACTATTTCTCCAAGTGTATTCCATAACACCATATGGATACACCAATAATGTCCCAAATATAATTTGGTGACGTTATTCAATCGAACACAAAACAATTTACTAACGGGTCGTTTTCACCCAAAATCCCTTAAATCTTCCATTCATGCACAATCATTATAACTTAATACAATACATATGTGCACACAAAACTCCAATTGTGCATCATATTTCCCAAAAGTCAAACTTAAATAATTTGACTCTTGAAATTTGATGTCTACACTCTTGTAGATCATGTTTTGTTCACACACCTTGTGAATCTATTATATTGGATTTGCAAGTCTTATGTTCACACAACTTGTGAATCAAAGCATGCACATTGCCAATTTAATGTCTACACTTTTGTAGATCATCTTTTGTTCACACACCTTGTGAATCTACTACATTAGCTTTGCAAGTCTTATGTTCACACAATTGTGAATCAAAGCATGCACATTGTCAATTTAATGTCTACACTTTTGTAGATCATCTTTTGTTCACACACCTTGTGAATCTACTACATTAGCTTTGCAAGTCTTATGTTCACACAATTGTGAATCAAAGCATGCACATAGCTAATTTAATGTCTACACTTTTGTAGATCATCTTTTGTTCACACACCTTGTGAATCTACTACATTAGCTTTGCAAGTCTTATGTTCACACAACTTGTGAATCGAAGCATGCACATTGCCAATTTAATGTCTACACTTTTGTAGATCATCTTTTGTTCACACACCTTGTGAATCAAAGCATGCACATAGCTAATTTAATGTCTACACTTTTGTAGATCATCTTTTACAATTCTTTTCATCTATCAAATAGGTATCACATCATTAAAATTCAAAACAACACACTTATGTGTCTCATTGAGTTTTCACACTTTTGTGAATTATTCAAACTTTCACTAATATAGTTATGTTCTCACCCTTGAGAATCCACTAAAACAAAGTTTACAGTATGTGTTATTTACACATATTGTCAACATTAGACACAAACAACAAATAGTCACACAATTGTGAATTCAAAATAACATATATTAGTGTCTAACTTCAAATTCAACATAAAGTCTATCACCCTTACATATGTTCACACACCTTGTGAATCATATAAAGGTAAATCAATTACAAATTGTTCACATCCAAGTGAACCAATTTTAACATACTTTCTATAAACATTATCCACACTCATGTGGATTAATATCAATTAAAGCAAACATAAATGCCTACACACTTGTAGGTCATCACTATATCACATTCAACACATGGTTTATATCCATGTGGATCACCAATTGAGTTTTGTTCACATGATCACAATATTTGCGATTCATTATCACAACATTAAGCAAACTCAACAATAACGGGTGACTTACCTTATTCAAATGGTTGATCACTTTCTATAACTTCTTTTCCACTTCTATGACTTGTCTCTTGACTCCCACCACCAACATCTAGTTGCAATTCACATATATACAACTAGTTTTAATACACCCAACACCCATAGATATTTATTCAAACTCGTTTGAATCTCATTTATTACTATGTGGTATTTAGAAGTCAAGTTGTCACCTATAATTAGCATATTTATGCCAAAATCATTAACTTTCAAATCCCAACATTTAATCAAGCATTTGAATCGAATTGATCATTACAAAGAATGATCCAACTCCATCATAATCATGATTTTATCATCCTACTAGTTATCATACTTAATAATATGGATTCCATGACAACCGGACATTATAACGAATCAAAACCAAGATTTCACAGTTAAACTGTCGAGTTCTTCGTTTCTAATTATTCCTAGTCGTCATCTAGGCAATAATCAACACCCATAATGTCACACCCCGAGCCGGCGAGCTGGATCAACTTTCCCGTCGGGCGGAAGGTTCTCGAGGAGCGTGATGTTTGTAAAGTAGCTTAATTAAAACTAATAAAAACCAATACTATCCTAGACACTAAGTAATACTCTAGACTCTCTAAAACCTAAGCTACCGACAGGCAAGTGTACCTATCGTATGTAGCAGAGCAAAGTAAGTCCGGATATCGAACCCACAGACTTCTGCAGACTGTACTAACTAGACTCAAGGACTTATCTATACAAATTTACTTGATTTAAAAGAATTGTTTAAAGGGGGGTTTACTAACGAAACTAAGAATAACTTAAATGGAAGAAAACTAAAACGATAGCAGACGGCGAACAAAGAAGAGAATCAGATGGACAAAACACTACCTAGGCTCGAATCCTACACATGCTCGACAAGGTTCTATCGGTAATGGAAACTATGTGATACCGGAATCTTAAAATACTAAACTCAAAGGAAACCTAGAGCACCCTCGACCCTTCTCAAGGATTATCAACTAAGAATCCTAAAAGCCGTTAAGCCACCGGTTGATTGGACTTCCCTCACAGGTTATCCGTTTATCTTATGAAATACCCGCTAGACAATCTACTTCACAGCGCGATCGTCTCAATACACAAGAGATAAAATCTGACAAACTATCTACCTCACGGTGCGACAGTTGTAAGACACCTAAAGTGTACGAGGTAACTTGGGATTTTCTATTGGATTCAATAAACAAGGTTTTATAGACGAACTAGACCGATCTTCTCACGAAGCCTCTAACCTAGCAATCTAACAACCAAGACTTATTGACAACTTCTCACCTCACGGCTATTGAAGTTGGTTGCACATCTTAATCATCTAAATCATAATAAAACACTCCTATGAATTACCTGATCACAATAATTCATCCATTGATCAAAAACACACAGTCATTGACCTAGCATGCGCCTATTATATGACAGACAATCATCAAGACCCATGAGGAGTGAAAAATCAATCAAAAGACAATCAAAGATACACATACACATCCATTATTCCAAACCAAATCTTTAAATCATGAGTTCATCACATAAACGTAATCCAAAACCGATAGAAACGAATGTCAAACATGTGTAATCATCAAAACCTAGGTAGTTCTAGAAGTTTAGCCAAGAAACATCATACGAATACAAATCATAATCTGTTTAAAGTAAAGGAGAAACATGGAAATCGAAGAAAACAAAGAAACAAGGTAAACCGAATGAAGAACACCCGATATCGTTGATCCTAGGCCTTCAATCTTCAATCCAATGCCTTCCCAACCTTCAATTCCTCTTGAAAATACTCTTCCTTAATCCTCCTAGTCGCCTCTAGCCGTTCCAGATCGTATTCTCTCCCTAGGGTTTTCGACTTTTTGGCTTAAAACTGATTTTCTGCGATTTTAAGTCTGTGGCGTAGCGCGACAGATACCTCTAAATCCGTCGCATAGCGCGAGAGATTTCAGAGGGCATTTTTGTCTTTTCCACCTCTAGCGTAGCGCGACAGGGTTTGCTATGGTCGTCGCGTAGCGCGAGGGAATCCAGAATCCAGTTTTCTTCTTCTCTTGTTTCCGGGTTTGTCCTTACCCAACCGTGAGCTCGTTTCTTTGTACTTTATTACCAAATATGTGTGTTTATTACCTGCAAGCATCAAATTACAGAAATGTGAAGCACCAGCTTAAATCGACTCTTAAACTGAATAAAACTGTACAGAAACGAAATAAAAACAAATAGAAAAATAGATGTGTTTTACAACACATCACATCCCCACACTTATCTCTTTTTCGTCCCTGAAAAAGGTTTATACAAAAATCTGGGATCATAGCTAGGTAAAACGGTTTCCACACAATTAAACTCATTAATTCAAAATTAAATGCCATGGAAAAGATTGCAAGTATTGTTATCCTACTAAACCCATACTGATTTTCCCAGTCCCTTAGTCATGGTCCATTATGTTCACGTTCTACATTTCTTCTCATTAGACCCACACTTAGGAAATTAAAAATCAAATCAATCCTGGATTCTAGCTTTCAAGTCATCCTTACATACTAAACAGACAAGAAATTTCTCAAATCAGATTTTTATAATGGAAGCAGATGAAAGCGTGAGCATTTTTCTTTTATTTTTCAATCCATTGAATTTAACTTAGTGGTGTTTCAACCAGGCTACAACCCAGCGTGTGACACATAAGTTTTTTATCCAACTTCTTTTATTTCATTTTTTCTTTTTACTCAGCTTATTTGGTGAAATGGAGGCGCCATAAGACTCGGATTTATTCTCATAAAAAGAGTACTTATGTGCCAAACAAAAATCAGATTTTCAAAACTCTCATCCGTTACTATGCAAAGACTCCTTTAATAACCAGAAAACAGTTTCATTAATTACAAATTCCCAAGATGTTTCCCATGAAAATCATGCATTTAAGTAATATTATACCAATCCTATGGGACAAAAACAATCAGTTGAGCCTACCGACACATCCCATAACCAAAGCATAAAACCCAAACCAACAAGTTAACCATGAAAGAAACCACAAAACTTAACTTTTCTATCATTTCCCATCATACTTTTGCAACCAACTTAAGTAAGGACAAGAAAGATCTAAGCTAAAGATGTAAAAACAAAAATAAAAGCAAAAATTTTCAAAAATTTTGACTCAAAAACTAAAGTAATTTAAAACTAAAATTGAAAAACTAACTACTAAAATAAAAACTAAATTAAACTAAGTTTCCCATCCCCACACTTAAACTGTACATTGTCCCCAATGTAGAGAATAAGGAAAACCAAAAGAAAAACTAAAAATTAAAAACTAAAAACTGAAAATGACTTAGCTGGTTGAAGAAGAGACTGTCGAGTGCCAATCTTTCCACGTAGCTTCACAATCTACAATTCAGCTCCGCAGGCTAAAAACATACAGAAAAATACCTACCAAAACAAAGATCAAGCACATCCAAGCATCCAAACATACTAAAAAAAATATCCATGAATAAGTCCAACCACAAACCAACCCGGTTCCCGAAACCAACAAATCAAAATTTACAAAATTGCAAAATTTCTAATCAACATAACCATGCACGACAAGAAACACAAGCCTCCCCACACTTAGTCTCCATGTTGTCGTGCGGTGTATGAGAATGGAGGCCAATGGAGTAGAAGAGAAGAAATGGAGTTAAAAATCTGATCTCTAAGGCTTGAAAAGCTTTAAACTCATCTGGAAGGTCGTCGCGTATCGCGACACCATGTGAAGGAACCCTCGCGATACGCGAGGGAATGTTGAACCGCGAAGTTGACTATATTGTCGCGTAGCGCGACATGTTTCCCAGTGGTTGTCGCGTGACGCGACGAGGCTCTTTTTCCAGAGAGTTTCCAGATTTCCATGCCTTAGCCAAATTTTCAACCCCAAAACTCACTAAACCATCCACAAACGTTATAAAACAAGAAATACATACCTGGTGGCTCCAATTCATCATTATGGTATCAAATTGATTAAAAACCTGCAAAACAAAAGAAAACACACAAAAAACGAAAACGAAAAACGAAAAAAAAAATCACGAAAAACTAAAATCTACAAACTATACACTTGGGAGTTTAACCCAAGAGCTTCTCAAACTCATCTCAATTGGGGGGGTCAAGGGAAACCTCCTCCCTTGCAATTAACTCGTGACCACGATCACCAACATCCCATGGTCCTTCTCCCACAACTTCATTCACACCTACATCATCACTAACCAAAATCACATCATCCCCACACTTGGATTTGTTAACACCCTCACCAATCCTTCCTTTACCAATGGATTTGGCTACCGCAAAAGTGACCGTCTCGTCACCGACCCTAAGTGAGAGCTTCCCGTCAAAAACATCAATGACGGCCTTAGCGGTTCGAAGAAACGGACGTCCTAAAATGATGGGAACATTGGTATCCGCCTCCATATCCATAACCACAAAGTCCACGGGGAAAACAAACTTATCAACCTTCACAAGCACGTTTTCCAAGATTCCCCGAGGACACTTCACAGACCGGTCCGCTAGGGAGAGTGTCATGCGCGTTGGGACTAGGTCACCAAGTGCTAGTTTCTCGTAAAGAGAATAGGGCATCAAATTGATGCTAGCACCTGAATCTGCCAACGCGTGTCTACGAACATCGCTACCAAACAAACACGGGATCGTGAGAATACCCGGATCCGTCAGTTTCTCCGGTAGCGTGTTCGTTATCACCGCAGAACAGTCTCTACTCAACGGGACCTCAGTTAACTTGCCTAACCGGTCCTTACCCTTCAACAGATCTTTCAAAAACTTAGCGTATTTAGGCATACGCTGAAGGGCATCAATAAATGGGAGATTGATCTTTAGCTGCTTAAAGATATCAAGAAAGTGCCCATATTCCTTAGCATGCTTCTGATTAGCAATGCGTGCAGGGTAAGGAACACGAGAAAGATCAATCTCTGGAGTGGGCTTTAATGTAGCCGGCTTCTTCACGGGAGACTCACCGCTCGGTGCGGTACTTGCTGGGGCTAGCCTCGAGTGCACCCCTACGGGAGTCTCCAACTCCACTTCTTCAGCAACCGGTTCTTTCTCAACTACAACCGGTGCTCTCACATCCTCTCCACTTCTACCACTACGAGTGGTGACCGCATTCACGTGGGCATTTGGATTAGGTTGGGTACCACCTGGAAATCGGCCTTTTGGCCTTTCATCCAAACGCTTGGCAATGTCACCAACCGTGCGCTGCAAATCAAGGAAAGCAGACTGCTGGTTCTTAAGAAGGATGTCATGCTCATGAAGAATTTTCTGAGTGTTTGCATCCTTTGCAACTAACTGTGTCAGCAGTTCCTCAATCCTACCTAAGTTACTACTACCTCCTCCATCCGAGGTACCTCCAGAATTATTACTCGAAGACTGGCCGCCCTGCCCCTGGTTCTGAGGAAAATTTGAATAAAAACCAGGGGGATTACCGGAAGAGCGAAATGTTTGGTTCTGAGGATTTCTCCAACTGGAGTTGTAAGACTGACCAAACCTACCCTGTCCGCCTACAAAATTGGCTTGTTCCTGGCCCACTAAGCACTCAGAGGTGGCATGGCCACCTCTACAGATCTCACATCTGTCCACTCTCATCTTCAGATCCTTCACATCTCTCGCCAAAGCCTCTAGAGTAGCTGCCACACTAGTATCCACATTAACGTGGTGAACTCCTCTTGTGGAAGAGGAGGAACTAGAAATAGGATTGGAATTCCTATTAGCAGACCTCTGCTCATATTCAGCCTGAGCAAAACTTTCAAACATATCTGTGCACTCAGCAACATCCCTTTTTCCCATAAGATGACCACCCGCAGAAGTGTCAAAACGAGCCCGAGTCTCATATGTGAGACCATTGTAGAATTTCTCTACAAGAGCCCAATCAGAGAGACCGTGCTGGGAGCATCTGCTAAGAAGGTTTTGGAACCTCTCCCAAGCAAGATAGTAGGGCTCATCAGGGGCCATTCGGAATGAATGGATCTCATCTCTCAGGCGGGCGGCCTTGGCAGGTGGGAAGTACTTTTTAAGAAAAGCATCCCGAAGGCTAGCCCATGTTATGAAGGTGCCTGGAGGGTGCGAGTCAAGCCATGTGGCTGCTCTTCCCGCAAGTGAGAAGGGAAATAGCTGCAGAAAAATAGCATCTTCAGTGGCACCTTGAAGATTAAAGGTACCACAGATGCGAGTGAGGCGAGCTATATGTGCTGGAGCATCCTCATCATCCCGGCCATTAAACTGAGAGTTATTAATGGCTGTCATGATATACGAAGGAATCTGCCACGAATTTTCATTCGTGATATTTGGCACAGTGATGGGATTGTTAAGTCCCGTGAATCCAGCAGTGGCCTGCTGGTGAACCGTGCGACGCGCCTCCATGGGTGGAACAAAATGAACACGTGGACTAGAAGGAATGGAAGAAGTAGAAGAAGAGGATGGGGTGTGCTCAGAAAAATCAACAGAAATGGGAGTAGAAGCACTTACCTCGCTCGTAGAACCTTCAGAAAAGTCCCGCGAATCGCTCCTTGATGGCAAAGAAAGCTCAGGTGGCGGTCCGTGTGAGCGTAGGTGTGGCATACACTACCAAACCTGCAAATAAAAAAAACAAAAAATAAATAAATCAAAAAGAAATAAATAAAATAAAATAAAATAGAACTAAAAATAAACCAAAACACAAATATGCACAGATAAGAAAAAAAAACTAGTAAGCACAATCGACTAAGAAGTCCCCGGCAACGGCGCCAAAAACTTGATGTTTGTAAAGTAGCTTAATTAAAACTAATAAAAACCAATACTATCCTAGACACTAAGTAATACTCTAGACTCTCTAAAACCTAAGCTACCGACAGGCAAGTGTACCTATCGTATGTAGCAGAGCAAAGTAAGTCCGGATATCGAACCCACAGACTTCTGCAGACTGTACTAACTAGACTCAAGGACTTATCTATACAAATTTACTTGATTTAAAAGAATTGTTTAAAGGGGGGTTTACTAACGAAACTAAGAATAACTTAAATGGAAGAAAACTAAAACGATAGCAGACGGCGAACAAAGAAGAGAATCAGATGGACAAAACACTACCTAGGCTCGAATCCTACACATGCTCGACAAGGTTCTATCGGTAATGGAAACTATGTGATACCGGAATCTTAAAATACTAAACCCAAAGGAAACCTAGAGCACCCTCGACCCTTCTCAAGGATTATCAACTAAGAATCCTAAAAGCCGTTAAGCCACCGGTTGATTGGACTTCCCTCACAGGTTATCCGTTTATCTTATGAAATACCCGCTAGACAATCTACTTCACAGCGCGATCGTCTCAATACACAAGAGATAAAATCTGACAAACTATCTACCTCACGGTGCGACAGTTGTAAGACACCTAAAGTGTACGAGGTAACTTGGGATTTTCTATTGGATTCAATAAACAAGGTTTTATAGACGAACTAGACCGATCTTCTCACGAAGCCTCTAACCTAGCAATCTAACAACCAAGACTTATTGACAACTTCTCACCTCACGGCTATTGAAGTTGGTTGCACATCTTAATCATCTAAATCATAATAAAACACTCCTATGAATTACCTGATCACAATAATTCATCCATTAATCAAAAACACACAGTCATTGACCTAGCATGCGCCTATTATATGACAGACAATCATCAAGACCCATGAGGAGTGAAAAATCAATCAAAAGACAATCAAAGATACACATACACATCCATTATTCCAAACCAAATCTTTAAATCATGAGTTCATCACATAAACGTAATCCAAAACCGATAGAAACGAATGTCAAACATGTGTAATCATCAAAACCTAGGTAGTTCTAGAAGTTTAGCCAAGAAACATCATACGAATACAAATCATAATCTGTTTAAAGTAAAGGAGAAACATGGAAATCGAAGAAAACAAAGAAACAAGGTAAACCGAATGAAGAACACCCGATATCGTTGATCCTAGGCCTTCAATCTTCAATCCAATGCCTTCCCAACCTTCAATTCCTCTTGAAAATACTCTTCCTTAATCCTCCTAGTCGCCTCTAGCCGTTCCAGATCGTATTCTCTCCCTAGGGTTTTCGACTTTTTGGCTTAAAACTGATTTTCTGCGATTTTAAGTCTGTGGCGTAGCGCGACAGATACCTCTAAATCCGTCGCGTAGCGCGAGAGATTTCAGAGGGCATTTTTGTCTTTTCCACCTCTAGCGTAGCGCGACAGGGTTTGCTATGGTCGTCGCGTAGCGCGAGGGAATCCAGAATCCAGTTTTCTTCTTCTCTTGTTTCCGGGTTTGTCCTTACCCAACCGTGAGCTCGTTTCTTTGTACTTTATTACCAAATATGTGTGTTTATTACCTGCAAGCATCAAATTACAGAAATGTGAAGCACCAGCTTAAATCGACTCTTAAACTGAATAAAACTGTACAGAAACGAAATAAAAACAAATAGAAAAATAGATGTGTTTTACAACACATCAGAGCGATATCGTTTGATAATCAAAATGATCAGATTGTTTACATAGCACATGAGATATAATGAGAAATGCTAACATGATAATGATATAGAATTACAAAGTTAAATTACAATGTTTCGTTCATAATTTAACCAAGTAAATCTATTCAAAAGAATCAATGAGTTTCTATCTTGTAACTGTACAAGATCTACAAAAGATGATTCATTGTTTTGTCATTCAAAAGTATGCTCGACACAAAATGTAGCTAGGTCTTCTAAAAGTCCACTAGCTATGTTCCTGAATGCTGGTAACTAAACATGTTCGTCACCTGAGAAAACATGCATTTAAACAAAGTCAACACTAGGTTGGTGAGTTCATAATTTTGATAATGGAAAACATTGATTTATTCACATACACAGTCACAATGTCATACATGATACTTGTTAATGTTTGATTCGTCTGTTCACACAATGGCCTCTCCATAGTTATATTCATAAGTAGTATCTCATCCTATTAGCTATGCTTATATATAGGGCATAGTAGGGGAACAAGCCCCAGCCGACATCCCACCACATACCTAATAGAACTCAACACCACTTGCAATACAACTATAAATACCCATTTTCATATCACATGTTCAACCCGTTTGATATTCACCCGTCTGTTTGTGTTCATCACCCAGTGTGTTATATGTAGAATAATATAGTAAGAGGGATTTAGTTATCAAACCGAAGTATTGATAAACTCTCAATGTGTTAAGGAAAATAGATTAATTAAATCTTATCCTTGTTATTATTCTCTCGCTTGTGGTGTTAACTATCAGTCACTACTAATATTAGAAGTGTTAGTTAATCAATTGATATGTGTTCTCTGCTTGTAGTGCATAGAGCCTAAAAGGAATCCATTGTAATCCTCACGTAATCAGACTACAATGCATTCGATTTACCTCTACCACCTTGAGGTTCCCAATGACTTCAACGAAACTACTACCAGTAATGTGACATGAGAGAAAATCAATTCCTCAGTCTACTAGTAAATAGAATCGAAGGATGAATTACAATTATCACTGTAGATTAATATCACCATGTGTCATTTACCAGACCCTGACTGTTGTCGCCCTGTCACCGGTCATACGTTACCGGCCAAATGATAAATACGATCAACATACCAGCCCTACAAGCCTGAGGTTTGTCAAACCTATGGTACCACTATGCTATCGTCGGTTTAGTCACGTCAAACTAACTGGTAAACGATTCGTGTGAGGGACTTACAATGTTAAACTTGAATACATGGCACATGATTGTCGTGATATAATACAAACAGTTTAATGGTAATCAATTATTGATGTGTTCACCGATGTTGTTTGTTCCCAATGTTGTGTGCTATCGTTGTTACTAACAAAGTTATATAAGATCTTGTCTTATTATACAATGTTAAATGTTGTGAGAATGATGTTGTTATCATGAAGTTACATTATCATGATTATCATTCTTGTTGTTCCATGGTTTCACCCTGTTGCCACTACAGTGTTGTAAGCACTAGTCTTACTGCACCTAGTCGGCTCAGGTGGTGGATGATGTCATGAAGTCATGTGGACATGATCATCACTCTTGTTCTCCTTGATGTTTGTTTCGTGTTATCCCAGTGTCTTCTCCGAGTTGTAAGCATAGTGTTATAAGAGCCCGTCTTATTACACTTAGCTAACCCCAGTGGTGAATGATACTATGAAGATATGTTATCTTCATATCATTCTTGTTTGTTGTTGTTGTTGTCAGCATGTTAACATGTGATTATCTTGTTGTTCATTCATGTAAGAATAATAAAATGTCATAAGATATAATCTTACAACTAGCATTATTCTATTGTGTTGATGATTCATGAAGCTACATTATCATGTTTCATCCTAGTTGTCTTAGTCATGTTATGATCATACAAGCATGCATACAATGATAAGCGATAATAAGTCAAGAAATATTATCTAAATCATAGTATAAACAATATGTTGTACTAAAACTTTTAAGTAAATAAAAGATTTAGCATGTTTCTCAGCCCCGAGAGTTAAAATCGGTTAAGATTAGAAAAGGGGCGTATGAACTCACCTTGTAGTTGTTGTGGTTGACTAAGTATAAACAAGAATGCACGCGTTCATTGTTGTTCTTGATGTTGTTTTCACGATCCTGTATTGATTTCACGTTGTTTGTACTTATAAGTATAAGTTATAAGTGGTTGTGTGTGTGTATGTGTTAGCCTTAAAGTTGGCTAATACCCGTTAGTCTCGGTCATCATTCGGCCTCGGTTTACTTGTTATGGATTTTAAATAACACTTAACCCAATTAGGTTCAGGTTAGTATACTTTGTTATTGATTTTATGTTCAACTTGATTTAATGTCATAACAAGAGGGTTTCTAAGTATAGAAATTTAGACTTTAAATTAAGCTTAATAACCCTTAGCATCTTGTAAAAGAGTTTTGCATGATCGTTGTTCCATCTATCTTAACACTTTGAAATCGCTTGTTAACATATTCAAAAAGCAAGGTTTTAGTCTTTATGAAGTTCATTAAACCCAAATTCTACCATCTTTGTAGTAATTTATATGATTATTGTCCAATTCCCATGCATGATTTCTTTATGGTTGGTTCCAAATATTTGTTTACAATTTGGGTGATGTGGGCCGAACCAATCAACTCTGGGCCGAACTGGGCCGAAGTAGAAGGTTTGGGCCGATGATGGCCTAGGTCGATTGAGATGATGATGTGGCCGAATGGTGATGATCCTAGGCCGACTGAATGGTCTTCAACCGAATAACAATTGACTTGGCCGAATGAAACATGGTTTGCTTGGACGAATGAGGATGCCCATCGAATGAGGGTGATCGAACCACCTCTGGTCGAATGAACATGGCCGAATCAAGGGTGGTGGGCGAATGAAGGAGGTCCGACCGAATAAACATGTTTTCTTGGCCGAATGAAGGTGGTTCGAATGGGAAAAATGTCATTTGGCCGTAGCCCAGTCACCTGGTCTCTTCGGCCTGTGATCGAGACATTCGGCCCTTGGCCCTAGCCATTCGCTCGGCTGGCTTCCTTCGCCCAGGGTTCTCATTCGGCCAATTGCAGGCCGTGGCCCTAGGCTTCCATATTCAGCCCTTATCGTGGCTCATGGTGGTTCTCTATATTTGTGAGTGCTAGGACTAGTTTTCAGTGGTGTATGGTTCGAGTAAGAAGGTTTTAAAACCGGTTATGCTATGGGCTCAACAAAAAGGGTTGAAAACCCTAATTTTTCGTGATCTTTGCAGCTTCATACCTCGAGTTTTGGTGGGTTTTACTCCAGATCAGTTGTACTTCTAGGTAGAGGAGATCAAGAGCTTCGTTTAGGCTCAAAGATCACACGATTTCATCAAGAAATGAGTGAGATCTAGTGGATTGAAGTTTGAAACTTCTAGAGAGAGAAAGTTCCAAAAAAATGGGTTTAGAGAGAGAGAATGAGAGAATTAAATGTGGTAGATGAATTCATTTAGGGTATTTATACCCCAAGTGAGTTCGGGTTCGTTTCGTTTGCTCGGTTTTCGTTTTCGTCGCGTTTCCGGCACGTTATGCGCGTATGTTTCGTTTTAAAATAAAAAGGGTTTTATTTTTAACATTTGAAAAGTGGTTACCCCTAGTAAATCTTCTAAATTTGTTTTCCTTAAATTATTTCATCGAAAACGATTATTTCAACGGTTTCGTCAGATCGCGTCACCTTCGCGTGTATTCGTTCGAATCGTCACCCGAACGAGCACGACGAGGGTTTCACTTTCTGATTCTTGTTTTCTACTTTTCAGTCACCATTTCAGAACTTTAAACTCACATATATGTTTGTGTGAATCGTCACCCACGCAAACACACTGTCAGTTCGTTGTTCCGAAACGATACTGAACTTGTGTTTTGAATTGTGTTTCCTCACTGACGGACTCAACTAAACTTGCATGTTTTCACATTGATAACCTTGAATTCACATTGTTTTCTTACTGAGTTGTCGGCCATCTGATTCCTGTCATCTATGGATATCAGATCGCAACCGATATGTTCTTGTCATTTGTTTGAACACTGTTGTTTCTCTTGAATTGTTGTATTAACTGTATTTAAGTTTTCACTTAAATACATACAACTGTGATTTATCGTGTGTTGTTGTACTTACTGTATTTAAGTTTTCACTTAAACACGTACAACTATTGTTTTGTTTTTAGAGTTCTGTTATCACACACACTGTTCACACATTGTATTTACACACAGTAAATAGTGAAAGTACACATACCGTACGGACTTGCCATCAGGTACTGGTTGTCACACATAATTATTATAATACCATATCTAATCCATATACTATCAAATCAGTAAGAGAGATCGAATCGTTAACCTTTTGAACGGATTTTTCGGAAGAAAACGATGATCAGGAGTTGTAGAAACGATCCCTAGCTCGATCCGTATGTTTAGATGGCTTCAAAACACTGATTTGATGGTAGAAAATCACCCTAAATCGAGTATATTTGACCCAGAATGAATTCTGATCGAGCAGATCAGATTTTTATGTCATCTGGGTCCGTCGCGTACCGCCAAGATGGAAAAGGGTCCTCGGCGTACCTCCACCGCCTTAGTCAGATTCCGATTTTGTTTTCGCGATTCCGGGAGCATACGAACTCCGTTTTACGCGCCGTTTTCGCCACGTTCACGATTTTTCTAGCTCTTTCCAATGGTTATAATTTCAAGACCTAAAGAGTTCAAAATATCTGATCTCTTATTTAACGCTATATTCGACTCAGCGTATCTTGAAATCGGAGCCTCGTTTCGTAATATAAAAAATGCTTATGACCGTCTAAAACCGGTCGTTACAATTTTCATTCAAACAATCTTTATTTTTATACAATTTATTTTTTTATAAAAATGTCATCAACCTCTCCGGTGTTTTCATCATCCTCTTCATCTTCTGATAGCGAGGGTATTGATCTTTTTATCTCGTCGTTGTCTATGATGGCTCAAGAAAACGCTTCTCAGATTCCTCGCCCTATCATTAGAAGAATTCAAATTAATTGAGACAGGGAAGCGGGGCATAATCTTTTGATGCGCCATTATTTTGGAAACGAACCGTTGTATAAGGAGACGTTGTTCAAGAGGCGTTTCCATATGCAACGACCTTTATTTGAACGTATTGTGAACGACCTAGAGGTTGCGGATACTTATTTTCAATTGAGATGGGATGCTAGCGGCAAGCGAGGATTTACACCTTTACAAAAGTGTACGTCGGCTATTCGACAATTGGCATATGGGAGTACGGCAGACATAATGGACGACTATTTACAGATGCCAGACATCACTTCCAGAGAATGCCTTTATAATTTCTGTAAGAATATCCGTCGACTCTATGGTCCTAAATATTTGCGCAAACCAAATTATAATGATGTTATGAGTTTGTATGAACACCATGAAAATTATCATGAGTTTCCCGGTATCCTTGGTAGTATTGATTGTATGCACTGAGATTGGGAAAATTGTCCGGTTGCATGGAGAGGACAATTTATGAGAGGCGATCACGGATGCCCCTCGATTATTCTTGAAGCAGTTGCTTCACAGGATTTATGGATTTGGCATGCATATTTTGGCATGCCCGGTGCGAATAACGACCTAAACGTTCTAAACTCGTCACCGTTACCCAATGATATGGAAAACAGTGTGTTTCCACAATCATCGTTTTTTTGTAACGATAACGAGTACGCTCACGGTTACTATCTTGCTAACGGGATTTACCCAGAATGGCCAGTTTTTATGCAAACAATAACATGTCCAACAACCTTTAAACGTAAAAGGTTTCAAGTAGCTCAAGAGGGTGCAAGGAAGGATATTGAGCGGGCTTTTGGTGTTCTTAAAAAAAGATTTCAAATTATAAAAAATCCGGCTAGAGCATGGCATCCCAAAAAAACTAGATGAGTTATGTATGCATGTATCATAATACACAATATGATACTTGAATGTGAGGGCAAGTCGATTAGCCCGTTTATATCGGATGAAGACGAACCGCTATCTCCTTTTGACATTGATGACCCGCGCAGAGATAACCAAATTTTGGCGTTGCGAAACAAAAGCATTCACGAGTCGTTAAAAGCCGATTTGGTCGAACATATCGAAAGGGTTCGCACCGATATTGTTGTTCGTAGCATCTAAGGCGACTAGTAGATTTTTAGTATGTTTTTGTTTTTTTAATGTAATGTGTGTTTTTTTGTAAAATATTGAATTATTTTAATTTAGAGTAATGTTTTTTATTTATTTTTAATTGTTGATAATGTGGAATAGTGGGGAAGGGTTTTCGGTGGGTGTTTAAGGTTTTCAATAGGGTGATGACGTGGCATGAAATTTCAGTGGGGAAGGGTTTCGGTGAGATGACCGCTGTGGATAGTCTTATTATAAATCTAGTAAATTGATTACAATATAAAGCTTAGAGTTAATTATATAATTGGTTCTGTGATATGTTTATTATATATTGATGGTCTATAACTTAGAGAAATTATAACCGTGGTTTGAATTATTTGTAAAAATGTAACACTGATGATTGTTAGTTTTTGTTGTTAAGTTTTCTAAATGACCATTATACCCCTCTCTCTTCCATTTTCCTTCTCGCCTCATTCTCCTATTTTCTATTAGCACCACCAAACAGTAAAACAACCGTAATCCTTGATCCACTTTGGTCACCAAATGTTCTCAGCTGATGATTCGTCAAAGAATGAGAAAAAATAACCCTACCATCATACATTGATTGTATCCATTAGTTGATGGTATAAAGCATAAACAAAAGATGTGATGTCGTGCGGTAGCTTAATTAAAACTAATAAAAATCAAAACTAACCTAGACACTAAGTAATACTCTAGACTCTCTAAAACTAAACTACTGACAGGCAAGTGTACCTATCGGAGATAGTATAGCCTAAGCAAGTCCGGATATCGAACCCACAGACTTCTACAGAATGTACTAACTAGACTCTATGACTTATCTATACAAAATTTGTACTTAAATAAAACAATATTAAGGAAGGGGGTTTTGCTAACAAAACTAAGAATAACTTAAATAAAGACTAAAGAGAAAACACTAAACTGAAACGAAGATCAGACGAAGAAAGAACACTACCTAGGCATAAATCATACACACGCTCAACAAAGGATCTATCGGTAATGGAAACTATGTGATACCGGGATCTTAGAATACTAAACTCAAAGGAAACCTAGAGCACCCTCGACCCTTCTCAAGGATTATCAACTAAGAGTCCTAAAAGCCGTTAAGCCACCGGTTGATTGGACTTTCCTTACAGGTCTTCCAATTATACTCAAAATGTATCCGCTAGACAATCTACCTCACAGCGCGAAAGTCTCAGACACCTAAGTGAAAGGGATAACTCGGATTTTCCTATTGGATTCGGTAAACACGGATGTAAAACGAACTAGAAAGATCTTCTCACAAAGTCTCTGAACTAGCAATTCTAACACCCTAGACACACCGACAATCTCTCACCTCACGGCTATCAAGATTGGTTGCACATCTAATATATATATATCAAGATAATCACTCCTATGGTAAACTCGTACGTAGTAAACCATCTATTAATCAAAAACACACAGTAATTGATCTAGCATGCACCTATTACATGAAAGACATTCAACAAGGCACACGAGGAATAAATCACCAATCCATAAACAATCATAGACACACATAAACATCCAATAATACAAACCAAGTTTGTTACATCATGAGTTCATCACATAAACATAATCCAAAACCGATAGAAACGAATGTCAAACATGTGCAATCATCAAGACCTAGGTAGTTCTAAAAGTTTAGCCAATAAACATCATATGAAAACAACCCATAATCTGTTTAAAGTAAAGGAGAAACATGAAAATCAAAGAGAAACAAAGAAACCAAGTAAATCGAATGATGAACACCCGATATCGTTGATCCTAGGCCTTGATTCTTCGATCCTATGCTTTCCCAACCTTTGATTCACCTTAGAATAGCCTTTCGTCGTCCTCCTAGTCGCCTCTAGCCGTCCAAAATCGTATATATCCCTAGGGTTTTCGACCTTTTGGCTTAAAACTGATTTTCTGCGATTTTAATCCTGTCGCGTAGCGCGACAGTTACCTCCAAATCCGCCGCGTAGCTCGAGGGATATCAGAGGGTATTTTGGTCTTTCCCACCTCTCGCGTAGCGCGACAGGGTTTAAAGAAACCGTCGCGTAGCTCGAGGGGTTCCAGATTTCAGTTTTCTTCTTTTCTTGTTTCCGGGTCCGTCCTCGACCAACCGTGAGCTCGTTTCTTTGAACTTTTGTGCCAAATATACATGTTTATGACCTGCAAGCATCAAATTACAGAATTGTAAAGCACCAGCTTAAATCGACTCTAAAACTGAATAAAACTATACCGAAACTTAAACAAAACCAATGGAAAAACATATGTGTTTTATAACACATCAAGATGATAGCAGAGAATTATGTGATTGTATTATTGAATCATCAAAATGAAGTGCGTACAAAGAAGAATAAAGCAAACTTAAATACACATTCAGATCCAGAAAAATCTCTAAGATCCTACAAATGTGTTTGACTCAACAACTTAGCCGTTAGGCCCTTATTATACGAAAATCAAAAACAGACTTCAACTGACAGACTTTAACGTAAACATGCAAGACACATCACATAAATCTCATAGCTAAAAAACCGGTTGAATCATATTTCATCATTAGTGACCACCACCATCTTCGGTGGCCCACATCTATCACCACCGCAGCCCATCATGAGCAGCCTCTCAAATCGATGTGAACCTAATCGAACTCCAATCGTGGATTCAAATTAAATTTCAAGAACCCTAGTTGAAACTCAAATCGAATTTTAGTAGACCCTTAGTGGGGTCAATTTGTTATTCGTAGGGGTGTAGCAGTGTGTTGTGATGACTGATTGTGGTCTGCAAAAAGAAAGGAAGGTTGAGAGGGTTTTTTTTTGAACGACGAAGGTCTCAATCGTGTGAACCCATTGTTTCCAGGTCATGTCACCAAGGTCTAGTTACCTGGACCTCACATGAGCCACCACAACCACCCTAGGAGGAAACCCCACTGGAAAAACCCCCTGACTCTCCTCAGACCCCTTTTTCACTGCGGGAGGGGTTTGAACCCAAGACCTCCCATTTGGAAGAATCTTGGGGGTACTATTGAGGCAATGCCTGGTGTTAAAGCATGTTTTAACTTATTAACTTATTATCTTTATAAAAAGGTCAATAAGTTAAAATATGTTTGGTAATGTTAAATGTATTTTTTTTTGAACGGCGAATGTCTCAATCGTGTGAACCCACTGTTTCCAGGCCATGTCACCAATGTCTAGTTACAAGGACCTCCCATGAGCCACCACAACCACCCTAGGAGGAAACCCCACTGGGAAAACCCCCTGACCCCTCTCAGACCCATTTTTCGCTGCGTGAGGGATTTGAACTTAAGACCTCCCATTTGGAAGAATCCTGGAGTACCATTGAGGCAATGCCTTTTTGGTGTTGAATGTATTTTTTGTTTTAACTTTTTGAGTAAGGTTAAAAAGTTATTTTTTAAAACTATAATTTGTAGCTTTTAAAATGGTTTTTTTAACTTTTTGGTGGAATAAGCCAAAAAATTAATCCCAACGCTTTTTTAAAAAGTTAATCCAAACAACTTATTGATTTTTTGACTATTCACATATCAAAAACTAATCCAAACACTTTTTTTAAAAACTTCATTTTAAAAACTTATAAGTTAATAAGTGTTTTTGAAAAAAAGTTCTTTTAAATTTAAATAAGCAATCCCAAACATACGCTTAATTTCAAGCGTTTACATTGGCTAAAACAAGGTGAGTTCCTGACGTGTGTGGTCAATAGTTATAAAGACAACTACAAATAATTTGGACAATAGTTGTAATTTTTACAAAACTGACATACCACGTGGATCATAAACTAAATGATCAAGAGTTTACTTTTTAATATTACATCTTAACCACTAATGCTTAATTATTCAGACTTAAAAGTTGCCTCTTAGCTATTATTATTCTTGGATGTATTAAAAATAGCCTTAACCATTATTAATTTTTGATATATTAGAAAATAGTCTCTTGATGTTACCAATATTTTAGTTATAGATTTGTTTATCATAATATCAACATTCATTTAACCAAAGAGTTTGTATCTCAACTGGTACTATATATCTCAACTAGTACTCTATAGACTTTATGAGGGTTATGTGTTCAAATTCTAGACAAAGCAATTAATATGAGGTTTTACCACATATTGAGTTTCATCCTGAGAGACAGATGCCTTTACTCGCTTCAGCGCTCGTCAATACCTGGGAGTTGGATACCGGAGGTTGGTAACGAACTGTTATCGCAACATGCGTGTTGTTGGGTTCAAGGATCTATTTGGGTTATGAAGCACGTCTGAGCCCTTGTTTGCCGTTCAAAAAAAATCCAACATTATTTTTAACGTTCAATTTATGTTATGTGACCACCTAATTTATTAATTGTCCCTTTAACAATTTATTTAAATAATAATGACACTGCCATAGTTTTCTAACCAACTCGTCTTTCAGCTTTCCATTATCAGTCGTCAAATAAAATAATCCAACACCTCTAACTTCGCTTTTCCAAAAGCAGTAGATTCAATTCAATCGAATCGACAATCTCAATCGCAATCGTAAATGTAATCGTAATCGCAGTGGCGCTAATCAGTCCATTCATCCACCTGATAATCAATAATTCATCTTAATAGATATTTGATCATGGAGGTTCGGCAGGAATCGGCAATGGATAATCAATCGACGGAAGAACGGCAACGTCATCATCCGTCGCCGTCTAAGCAGCCAAAAGCTTCTCCGGTGCCCGTCGATACTAATTCCGTCACTCAGAGGTTTGTTGATTGCTCGCGTAATTGATTAGTTGTTCTTCGTTTTCACTTTTCGAGATTCAGTATATATTGTTTGTTAGCATTTGTTTTTCTTTGCATAGTTGTGTTGTTGATTGTTGTTATCTATTTTTCGTCTTTTCGCAGGCTCCAGAAAGAACTTATGGCTCTTATGGTATGTATTACGAAATGCTGTTTCTTCCTCTAAAAGTTAATAATTGAACATATTAAATTTGATATATGTTGCTTATGTTAATCAATTAAATCCAAATTCTATTGCTGATGTTTTGAGCAAAGGATTGGTTAAACTCTATTGCTGATGTTTTGAGTTTGCACTAGCATTTACGAATGAACATTAGAATATGCTAGTAGACTCTGTCTATAGGATCATTAAAGGTGATGCCTGTGATTATGTATAGAAAATGTATATATTCACTTTTCATAATTCATACAGAAGATTTAACCAATCAGTAGTTAAACTTATTGTTTTTAATTTAAGAAGACTAATTAGTATACACGAAATCTGTCTTTGTTATTTTGGTTTTTAACCTGAATGTGATATATGCATGCTTGATACATAAATGATGGTGTTAAACTTTTAACTATATCAGAATATCTGATTTTCAATGGATAAAGTGATAGGTTTGACTTTGACATTGATTATCAATTTGTTATGTATACATATAAGGGGAGACATTTTTTATAAGGGGAGACATGCACATTTCCAGTAAAGTATCTGCTAGTGCCAAAGTTTTACTAAATTTAGGCGTGTAGATATTAAAAAGTTATGTCTTGTCATAAACTTGTTTTTGCATACATCTTATTTGTTGAATAACAATTATGTTTGTTGATGAATATAGATGAGTGGAGATCTTGGAGTGTCTGCTTTTCCAAAAAGCGAGAGCATATTTACATGGATTGGTCTTATCGAAGGTGGGAAAGGAACTATGTATGAGGGATTAACTTATAAACTCTCTTCACAGTTTCCCCTGGATTACCCCTTCAAACCGCCTCAGGTTAAATTTGAAACAATGTGCTTCCATCCCAATATTGACCAGTTTGGTAATATCTGCCTGGATATCCTTCAGGTATATAAATCTTTATATAACTTTATATTCTTGTTCTTCCTTGTTATAGGATGATTGCATGGGCAAATTGTTCTAGTATATGTGGATGTTATGATATCAATTCAGTTTAGCTTTAGGTGTGATTCGAAGAATTTCATAGACTCCAAGATCTAAAATTAACTAACCTTCTTTTTTCAATTGGCTAATTATAGCATTATTGTTTTGTTTGCAGGACAAATGGTCTGCGGCCTATGATTGTCGAACCATTCTTTTGTCTATTCAAAGTTTATTAGGAGGTTTGTAAAACCCTTCATGAACCAGTAAAATTTGATTCTGATTGCGGTTTATTGTTATGGTTTAATGATTTATTTTTCTGTTGCAGAACCAAATATTGAAAGTCCTCTCAACAGCTCTGCTGCTTCACTCTGGAGCAATCAAGAAGGTGAGTTAATTATTTTTTAATTTATTGTAATAAAAGTTTTGAATTGTAGTATGTCTGCAACAATTTGTTAGAAATTTGATATTTATGCCTACCTATAGAATCACACGCCCATAACCTGGACAGCTAACATACATCACAACTCATGGTACATGCTGGAATCGATATAGGAATAGGGGTGTTATATGGATTGTGACTTCGTGTTTGCTAATTGGTGGTTGACTCCAAGACGTGCCAAGAAATTTGACATAAACATAAAAATTATGTCAAACACATAAACCCAAACACGACAAAGATTTTTATAGGTTGAAACAAACATGACGTGTATAACCAAAAATTGTATTTTATTTCATTCTTTTGCATATCAATTCTCTAAAATTTACTACAAAAAATACGTATGTGTGTAAAATAATTACTTTTAAACTATAGAACTTGATTCTAGTTTATCTTTGATTTTTCAAGTCTCAATATAAGATGCCAAATTTCTTTAAGCTATGACAGGAAACATTTCAAACAATTAATCAATCAACCATATCCAGTAAATCCTTTTAATAACATGACTATTTGTAGGGACCGAGGAGGGTTAGATATAAGTTGACCTTACCTAGTAAAACCAACCCGAACCTGTTTGTACTAAACCCAAACTCATGAAAAATATGTTTTGTCAGAGTTTCACAACCAGTGATCATTGCATCTTTTATGGGCAATAACTATTATTTTTGAATCGTTTCTAGAATTTAGTAATAACTAGCATAATTTGTTTGTTGTGTAATTTGTCAGATTACAGAAAAATGGTACACAAACAGTATGCTGCTGGAGAAGCATGTGAGAGCTGATACGAAAACTCAGGGTCTACTTTCATAGTAAGAAATTAGTGCTCAAAGAATTTAAACGAGTTTACATTCGACTTATATTTTCATTTCTATACTGGATTCAAACTCGTTATTTGATAAATATAAAACTGGACTAAATTGAAGATGAGTTTATTTGCAAAAAGTAAAATTGGACATCAACCTTTTTGTACATCATGAGATAAGTTGCACTTGCAATTTATTATAGCCATTTTTATAAACAATATATGAGCTTAAATGATCCATCCTTGATAGGCTTCATCAAAAGTAATGATTTCTTTATAAACTGCTTGGTTTTCATATTCAAGACCACTGTTGTCACCTTGAAGTAGTTTGGGAGAACCTGTTTTGCTTAGTGGAGGAATGCCTTGGCCCGCAAGGATCGAGGCCATAAGTTGAATCTCTTTGAACCTACGGTTTGAGCCGATGTCCAGATTAGGGGTTGTAAACATGTGCGGTGAAGGGAGCTCCTTAGCTATAGTTGGAATATGACCATACATCAAGTTGTTTTTGGGGTAGTGTTGTACTCGTGAAATCTTCTTAGAGTTATTGTCTTTTTGGCAAATGCGACACAACACCCAGTCATCTAACTGCTAATAAAATAGTAAACAATGAAACATGAAACCAAATAATTAACAAAAGGTATGGTTGACTATGGGTGTTCAATTCAAAATGACCAAACCCCTCAAACTGAACTACTGAAGCAAGTCAGCCGGTTTGAGATCCAAACGGTCTGGTTCATGATTTGGTTTTCATGGTTTGACGGGTTTATGTAATCAGTTTGAAACACAAAAATGTATATCCTTTTTTTTATTTAATATGTTGTTAATTATGTGTATTATTATCGTCGGTGCCCAGAAACATATTATGTTTATTCCCATAAAAATTGGGTAGGTGCAAGTCTTGTATATTGGCCAATAAATTAATGTTAGAAGTGGATTTTAGGAGGGTACGTGTGTTTCCATTCAGAATAAAGGTGCTATAATCACAAACGGTATTAAACTTTTTGGCCCAATTTTTTATTTTTCAAAATAGATTGGGTCGGACTGCCAACACCCTAGTTTAGCATTACTACTCTACTAAAACCCAATGAAGGAATAGTTATGGATACTCGCCCTGGCTGGTCAAGACAATGGGAGGTTGAGAGAAAAAGAAGATAGGGGTGGGAGGCCCGCCTTAGGCAACTTTCGGCATGGTTATGACCACCATGACAATGGTGATGCTAACATCTGGTGGCTACCATTGCCATTTTCCTCTTCACCATAGAGAGTGTAGAGAGAAATAGTGGCTTTCAGATTAAGAGGATGACCATCAAGGCTTTTAGGTAATGTGTGGTGCACTGACTAAATATGTGATTAGATTTTTTCTTTTAAGTTTGTACATATAGTTTGCATAGCAGCTAATTTTTTTGATGGATCAGTTTTAGTTCACTTTATTTTGATTATTTTACTTTTTTTGATAAGGTGTTCACGTTGTAGTGTGATTAAATGTTAAAACTATTATCAAATTATTTCTTTGGTGTAGGAAATCAACTTAAAAAATTAGAAGTATTTTGACACTACAAATTGAAATTATAGAATTCATATTAATGGTAGGATTATTAAATTTTATTTTTATTTTTATTTTTTTAACACAATTTTGTGCAACTATGTTTACTATGTATTTTTAATCTAATTTTTTGTAGCTATCTTTAGTTTGGAAGTTGTGTAATTAACTTTACTTGCTATTGCATTTATTTTTCTCATTGCTGGAGGAAAAAAGAATTTTTTTTTTTTTTTTGTGTTTTTTACTTAATTATGTCTTCAACTTCTTTTCATGTGAAACTTAATTTTCTTTTGTTGCAGCAAAGTTTGAATGTATGCACCACATCAGTATGTTTTAGATCTTTTAATTGGATTATATTTGCCCTTTCATAACTACTTTAAAGCTCTAAAAATAAATAGATCTCTCTGTCACATATGATTAATCCCATTTGGTGTGGTGACAAATTTGCGGTGGCATTCAAACTTAGGAACTATGATGAATCTAATATAGTAATATGAATGAAAGCATGTTGAGAGAAGATATGGTTATTTACATGAACTGATTGTTGCTAGGTAATATCTGATTTGGTAACATATTGCTTTACATGTCGTGTATTATGTATTTCATTGTAAAATAGTGAATTTGTAAGGTCGAAGGTTTACTTTTAAAACACATTTGTACACCTCATTCTTTAGCAAAATAAGCATCAATCGAAAAAATTGTTACTAGTAATTAGGTTATGGTCCTTTTTGATCTTGACATATGATGTTACAAAATCAGAATTCTAAGGGTTATAGTATTTATGCATTAATACCCCCTAAACTAAAATATTTTGATCCGTCCACCTCTTAGAATGGTATTTTTGTAAAAAACTGTTAACTTTATTTTTAGAATTGCACGTATTTAACAAAGAAAAAAAAACAATTTTGATAAATAATAATAATAATAATAATAATAATAAAACACATAGTAGTGCACGAGAGATGCTTCCTAGTTGTACTTGAATGTAAAGCTCAAAATTTATTTATTAAAAAGTGTCTTACTCTCATGGATTCGGATGACTGGCTAGATGACTCAGGCAAACGGTACTCATTCATGATCCAATTCGTCTTGATGCTCTTTGTCGGACTACCAGTAAAGAAAGCCAGAGATTTCTTCAACCCGATTTTTGTCGACCCTGAAGAAGCAAAAATTGGTTTATCTTTCCCTGTGGCCTTCCAAAAACCTGAACCCGCGGACCTATTTGGCCTCGATCCGTTCGGATATTTCCTTTCTCTTGGGGTGAAAAAGAACCATTCATCCTCTCCAAACAACGCCTTATCTGTCAAGTTAATAAAACATTGTATCAATCAATAGTAAACCTGACACACATAAAAACACATGTTAAACTCACCCGGAAGATCCCATGGGTCAAAATTACAAAGATTTATTTCACCAATGATTGAGGTAGGAAGGGAACGTAGTTTCACTTTGTTAAACAAATAATGAACGATGAGTTCTTCATCGGACGGATGAAATCTAAAACCAGGCGGAAGATGACGAAAGTCTTCTCCCCTCTCCATAGTTCAATTGAACAGGAGAAGTGTTATGAAACATAGAAACATTGATTATATAAGTTTAGAAAGAATAGGGACAATTTAAGACGATACAAAAAAGAAGAAATCTCATTTTTATTGAATTCTAGGATAATATTTTTTTAATGAAGATGCGGGGTGTTAACTTTTATCTTGCATCTAGGTTGCATCGCGTAAATCACCCTAAGTTTGTGGAGTGGGACACCCGTCATTATTGTTTTCAATGATTTAAATAGTTATTTATTTTTTTTTAACAATTAACGTTAAATACCAATGTTTAAATGGGTACATTGACACCACCTTTTAGGAGGAAACTCACATTGGGAAACCCTCTAGCTCAACGTAGAGCATTTTTTTGCTCCGCTGAGACTCGAACCCAAGACCTCTCATTCGGGGAGTCAATGGGGTACCATTAGGCTATAAGCCCTTTGATAATAGTTATTTTTTATGTGTAATATTATATTTGTTACCATTAGGCTATAAGCCCTTTAGTAATAGTTATTTTTTATGTGTAGTATTATATTCGCAAATAATTATTTTTATATAATTTGTACAACTAATCGACAACTCTAGCCTCCAGGGCAGCCCGGGGAGAGGCAAACCCAGCATCCGTCCCAAACCCATTTTTTGGGGGCACAATTTGTTGAAATATATGTGCATACAGAGATTCATTCAAGCAAGAACCAACAAGTTACAGATATCTAAAAAAACTATAAAACAGTATTTAATGTATATAAAATTACTTTCATGCTCTTTAAATTAGGAGTGTTCATTGGTTCGATTGAATATGTTTTCAATCTTTTTTCCTATCCAAAAACCGAACCGAATTCGGCAAGTGGTTTGGTTAAGTTTTGGTTAATACCGAATAAACGATTAAAAACCAAATAAACTGTTTAAAACTGAATTCAACCAGATAAACTGATTATAAACCGGTTAAAAGAGAATAAATTGAATTCTACCTTATAAATTACTGATAAAATAATATTTATAAATCTGAATTAAGTTTAATCAGTTAACCGACTTTTGCAACAATGCAAAAATTTAAAGTGTTCTCTTCTTTGTTAAGTGTGATTTTGTTCTATTAGAAAGTAACGAAGTATATAGAATAAGTATTTATGGTGTTGGTATATTTGATTGGTGAAACCTATGAGCCAACAATATTTTTCTCTTTTTTTTTTTAACTCTCTCTTTAATGTTTTAACTTAAGGTCAGTTATTTATAATTATAATATTCAACCTAAACGTTATACTGTAGGTAATATATTTTTTTTAAAATTAATAATACTTTAACAAATTAATTTTAATTTTTTCCAAAAACAAAAAATTGAGGGCTGATTGTGAAAAGATTGTGGGTTTTTGTTGGTTTTGTTTTATCAATTTATAGGTGTAAAGTATTTTTTTTATTTATTGAATTCAAATGTGTGTCTAACATAGTTAGTTAATACGTGGTTTTGAGTTGGCTTGTAACACATGTTTGGCCCTTTTTGCGTAAATCAATTTTTTTCTCTGTACATTTATAAAATTCTTATAGTGGAGTGTCCGCATAACAGTAATTTTCTATCTATGTCTGAATCCTCATAACTAAGCTGTCGTATTTCATTTTTTTTAACCATATAAATCGCCACACAACAACACATGTTTTAACCGTAGCGCTATGTGATAGCGTGCAAGCAACTTTACTTGTTTTCTCCTATTCATAGCAAAGTTATAGGAAGTTATCTCATTTCTCTATTTCTTGCATTCAAAATTTTTTTTGCTATTATTCATTATAAATTTTTTCTCTGTTTTTCCACGTTAAATCAACATCACATCAACAATTTTTTATTGTTTCTCATTTTCTTAAAATGTTTCTCATTTCTCACCAATAAGACATTGTCTCAATGGTACCCATGATTCTTTCAAATAGAAGGTCTTGGGTTTAAATACCTCATGCAACGAAATTAGGGGTGTTTATCGGATCGGATAACGGTTTATTCGGGTTATTCGGATTTGAAAATTTTAAGACCTTATCCGAAACCCGACCCGATCCAAATTTGAAAATTTTCTATCCGATCCGAATCTATCCGAATAACCCGAAAAACCCGAATAAACCTATTTTTTATCCAAATAATCCGAACAACCCGAATAAACAGGGTTTAGTCGGGTTATTCGGATTGAATACGGATATCCGATCCGAATAAAGAGGATTTTGGATATCCGATATCCGATCCGAACCGAATTCGGAAAACGGATATGCGATCCGAATCTATCCGAATATCCGAATCTTTAATTCGGATCGGTTTTTTCAGGTTTTAGATACGATTCGGATTTCGGATTTTTTCGGATTTCGGATTTTTTGAACACCCCTAAACAAAATAGGGGTCTGAATGGGGTCAGGGGATTTTCTCAGTGGGGTTTCTTCCTGTGGTGGTTGTGGTGGCTCATGGGAGGTCTAGGTAACTAGACCTTGGTGACATGGCCTGGAAACAGTGGGTTCACACGATTGAGACCTTTGCCGTTGAAAAAAACTACATTCCTCAAATTCTTTGGTCTTCACGAACTTATGTTGAACTTTGATAGGTTTAAAAATCTATATCTATACTCTCTAATAAAAGAGTAAATATTTTGTCACATGTCAATTTATTAGGCTATCATTGCCACATGTCATTTTTTTAAAAGAGTTATTGCCGCATGGCATTTTTTAATCTTTACAATCATTCTCTTTCGTATTAAATGATAATTATAATTATATTGTTTAATTTATTAAAGAATTTTAAATCTAATGACTAATGACTTTATATACCTTTTTTTCATATTAAAAAGATAGTTCTAACAAATAAAAAATGAAATCTTTTTTTATTAAAAAGCACACTTAAACAAAGTTTACAAATTATGAAAATTTTCTAAAAATGAATTTAAAAAAAATAAGAATTATATTAAATTTGTAGTTTTAGGAAAAATAAAAGTTCTGTAAAAATAAGTTTTCTTAAAAAAAACAAGTTTTCTTACAAAGTATATAAAATTTCAGTTAAAAACCCGTGTAATACACGGGATTTTACCTAGTTTAAAAAATAAAACAAAATGGGAGGGGTTCAACGAAGATTTTAAGAAATAATCTCCTATTTGAATAGAGGTGAACAAAAAAAACCGATTTGGGTTTACAAACCGGTCATCAGTGGATCTCAAACCGGTTCTTGCCAAACCGGTTTACAAACCGGTCCGAACCGTCAGTATGGCATAGGTTCGGGATTTTGCCTTTAAAACCGGTTTACATACCGGTCCGAACCGGTTTCAACCCTTCAAACCGGTTTCAAACCCCCAAACCTGTTCCTATAGGTTTGGCATCCCTTTCTTTCAAACCGGTTTCACCCTTATCATGGGCAGCCCTGAGAATTAGCGTGCCCAGGACGAGCCGGAAAAAAAGGCCCTATAGCGAATTTAAATTTTAAAGTGGAGGTGTTCAAAAAACCAAAAAACCGTTTAATACCGAAAACCGAAACGTATTCGTAACTGAAAAAATCGAACAAAATTCTGAATTTGGTTCTCGTTTTGGTTCTAGTTGTTTCCAAATTCCGAATTCGGTTTTCGATTCGGTACCTAACCATATCCGAATTTCAGTTTTTAATTCAATTTTTTTATAAATTTGGTTTATTTGGTTAACCGATTAAACCGAATTCAAATTTAAATTTATCATCTTATTAATAATATATAAAATTGAATTCGGTTTACTCGGTTGAATTCGGTTTATTCAAATCGGTTTATTCTGTTTTTAATCGGTTTATTTGGTTTTAATATGTTTATTCGATTGAATTCGGTTTATTTGAATCGGTTTATTCGACTTTTAAGCGGTTTATTTGGCTTTCAATCTGTTTATTTGGTTTTAACCAAAATTAGAAACAAACCATTTCTCGAATTCGGTTCGGTTTTTTGATAGGGAAAAAATTGAAAACCGATTAAATCAAACCAAATAAACCGTTAACCGAACCAACGGACATATTTAGTTTAAAGGGAATTAAAGTAACTTCCTATACTTTAAAGAATGATTTTTTGCGCCTATTAAAAATGTGTTTATAAATGTTTTATTTTTAATTATTTTCGGCTTATTAATTCTCATTTGAATAACTATATATATACGTATATATGAAAATTTTTGTGCCCCTCTAAAAAATTGCCCCGGGACGGGGGTCGGGTTTGCCCCTCCCCCGGGCCGCCCATGACCCTTATACTACCCAAACAAAACCAGTTTGATGAAAAAAACCGGTTTGTGCAACTCTATGTTTGAAGTGGTTTCGACTTTCAATAGGCTTTAAATTGAAAAGGGAGGTAATCTCATTTGGTCCAACATCCCCCACACCTTGATGGGCGCTCCAACCCCTCTGGGCTCTGACTGCTTCGAAAAGGATTTCTATTCACCGTATATTTGGCATTCATGGAGCCCAATAGTTGAGGCTGATCATATTCTGAGTCCTTAACCGAGATTTTATTATTAACTAGGTATATTCATTATGCACGTTGCGCAAAGAATACAAAATTTGCAATATTAGCCACAAAAGAGTTAAGTGTTTTTATCCGCATGAAATTGCTTATATTAGTTGCAAAGAGGCTGGAGTTTGGTGTTTATAGCCATGCCACAGGTTAAAAATGTTTTAAATACGAAAGTTAATACAAAAGTTGGATCTTAGTTTTCCTAGATTCAAACTTGATGTTGATTTTTCTACTCATCATGACATGCACCCGTTCTGACCCGTTACGCAACACAACAGAACCTAAACCGCCCATTTTGCCGGACATAGGCATCAACATAAAATGACTTGACAATTTGACAATAAATTGCATCTAATTAAAATACCTTAAAAATGACAAAGCATAAAGCATTAGTCCATATTGATCTGTATAACAAAAGGGATGAATTTAGAAAATAAATTAGTAAAGACAACCTAAAACAACATAATATTTGTAGAAATTGGAGAAACCAAAAACATGGCATAGAATCAGAAAAGAAATTGCCTGAGAAACCCAAATGAAAACGTGAATAAATAGCATCTAATACCTTAAAAGTGAAGAAGCATAAAGCATTAGTCCATAATGACATGTCTAACAAAAGGCGTGAAGTTGGAAAATAAAGTGCTAAAGAAAACAAAAACCTAAAACAACATAATTTGTGTAGAAATATAAGAAGCCAAAAACATGGTATGGAATCAGAAAAGAAATTGCCTGAGAAAAGCCAAATGAAAACATCAATGCATACTAAGCAAGAAACAAACAATAATGTTACGGATCGAAACCATTGCAAGGTATGAGACTTGTCCCACATCAGTTGTATGGGCAATTGATGTGGGGTTTATAAGTCAAATGGGCTCTCTCACCTATCAGACCAATCGTTTGGGTTGAGTTCTCATGTTTGGCTTATAACAAATAAAAACGTTAAAACAACATACTCTAATTACAAAGTGTTAAATTTCTTAATTATAGATAACCAAACTTTGCCCAATATAATAACAGATCAACACTAACAACCTACAACAAATCTGTTAATGCAGATGAGATTCAATACGTATTATGCAAGAGACAAAGCAATAAAAAGCTACAACAAACCTTCAACCAAATCCTAAACAAATCAGGTTCTAGAATGAAAAGTATAACTTTTAATTTTAAACATATAATAATATCTTAGTAGATATACTTCATACCACTAAAAAAACTCATAAATCTGACGTGTAATGTTTAACTTGAGATCGAGTATAGGATTCCATATGTACAACAACCTTTTGACATCACACTTATTCGATTATTGAAACCTACAACAAAGCTTTAAGAAACAGCCAAACCTTAAGCAAGAATGCAAACAGATTAGGCCAAAAAATAACAAATAGGCATAAGAAGCAGCCAAAGCTTTTGATAGAATTCTAATTCTATAACACTCAATTGGAAAGATCATCGTGTTTTGTTCGTTAGTTATGTTCGGTGCTCTTTGTGTCACTATACGAGCCTATGGTTATAGTCTAGGTCTCTAAGTCCACCTAAATTCTATAACACGTGGCTCCGATACCACCCTGTCACACCCCACCTCTCGTCACCTGTTGATGATGTCACTGAGAAGGTTGCAGAAGCATAGTGATAATGTCTCAGTGATGAGGTGTAACTTACTTGATCTGGTGTCGCAACACACATATTAACTTAAAGTAAATATATTACAAGGTTTCGTCATTACAATCAACATTATAGTTTACAACTAAGTTTATTCCACAACTAACTTATTTAATTACAAGTGGTTGAAAGTGCAACCTCACCATGGCCACTGTCTCCTTGCAAAAACGTTTGAGTTTGAAAGATCAGCACAAAGCTGTTGAGTTCGTAAAGTTCAAGTTTAACAATATAATATGACATGTAAATGTTCAATAGATATATAGTTCAAGATAATCATGGGACCCGTATCTAGTTCCTTTCGGACAATTCTACGTTTTACGAAGATACTACCCGTCGGTAAATATCTTAATGCCTCATGCCCTCATTATCTTAATGTCGATCACTAACATTAAGAAGGTGTTTCGGAAACAGGCAACAAATATTCACACAAGGGGAGATGCAAACATGTAACGACCCGTTTTGCAAACCTGTAACAACCCGTTTTGTTTAAATATTATAATATAATCGATCGGGTAAAATTTGATTTAAATATTTATTTAACTAGTATTTGAATTGTGTTGGTTGGTAAATTAAATAACTAAGTTAGTTAACTTGGTTATATGTTTTGTTAAGTTGAAGGGTTGAACTTGCCAAACCTCCAAACTTGAAAATTTGTGGATAAAACTTTGTGTCACACCCCCAAATTCCCACTCGTGGTGTCAGTCCACATGGGTGTGACGTGGACAGGATCACAGCTCATGGTCATATAAAACGACTCTATATGAGATATACAATCACACAGTTTTGCAAAACAAACATGTTTTCAAGGTAAGCAGCGGAATGTTTATAACTAAAGCAGCGGAAATTATTTGATATCATAAGTAAATAAAGTTGCGGCGGAAAATAAATTGTTTAACAGACACTACATTGATCAAATTGTTTTAAAAACACATTAAATGCACACAACGCCTAAGACATGAGTCTATATGAAAGCCAGACTCCTTAGTGTGTCCTTGTGCGTGTCCTTGCGTGTGCTCCATCAATTACCTGAGAATGCATGCGAAAAGTGTCAACTAAAAAGTTGGTGAGTTCACAGGTTTAGACAGACTGAAAAGTAAACAGACATATACTGGGTATGTTAAGTTTTGTTGTTGGATACTACGATCCGTGGAGTGTGTCAGTTCATCTTACCGAAACTAGACTGTTCCCGTTTGCCTCCGCAGGTCATCGCTGAACCCGCATTCCCATCGAAATTACACTCATTATGACCTCCAGTCAACATTGGTGCCGAGTGGTGTTAGTCAAACCCAGTAGTACTACGTAATTACGACTCGTTTGTGATACAATTAACGGTAAGGATAAGTGAGGACTTTAAGCGATAATAGTTACACTCGAAAAATGGTTTTCACAACATACCAGTACTATATCTAAAACAGTTGCATAGTATTCTCACCCCAAAGTTTAGTAAAACATTATGAGAGTAAAAGTGGGGCTGTAAAACTCACCTGAGTTTGAGTAGAGATACCGTACAGGAATCGTGTAGCTCGCCGGCTAATGTTTACCTATATCACATAGGTGTTGTAAGTTCGTGTTTGCATACATGTGGGCCTCACAGGATCGTATTCGTGTCTAACAACTTCCAAGTTGTTATGTGAGTCGGGTGACCGTGTTTGACCATGTTTGACCATGTTTGACCTAACGACCCGTTGGTGACGGTTTTTGGATCAAGTGCTCGTGTAACGTGCGGTTTAGTGTTGTGTGTAGTGTACGGATACCAAAAGTCATTCCTATGAGGAAAGTTTCCACGTTAGGCAAGTCATGCATAAAATCACATTCCGGTTATTCTAACATGCATAATTACCCTAAATGAGCATGTTATCACATAGCACATAATTACACATAGCCGGTTTAGCAGAGTTTTCGCGTAAAAGTTTCTATATTTAGAAAGTTTGCACAAATAAGCATATCTCACCAAGTTTAACAACTAATATCATCTAACATTACTATTTTAGTCATATTTAGCCATTTAGTCATAACTAGCATGCTCCTATTCCCGACTTTGCAAAATAAAGTTACTATTTATAGTAACTCTAGACAAATGCGCATATCTCGTTCAACTAAGTTGTAAAATCACATATTATCATCATAACCACTTCAACTAAGAATATCAAACATACAATCCTTAATAAATTCATCATTTCTAGCAATTTCATAACAAAAAGTTACTATATTTAGTAACATTCCTAAATATCATACTTTTAGCAATTCAACCATTCCAACATATCTAATAATCACCATCTAACTTCTAAACATCATTTTAAGCATAAATTATAGATCTAAACATACAAATGTGACCATTTCATCAAAAATACATACTTTGTAACCTTAAAGTTACTAAAATTAGTAATATTCACCAAGTGACCAAATATTGACAAATCAACCATTTCTAATCTTGCAAATCATCATCAATATCACTTATGACAACATTTCCATATCAAGAATCATACCAATAGGCTTAGATCATTCATGCATGCTACTACAAACATCCATTTATGACCAAATCGTCAACATGCACATTAACATTATCATGTATCGTCACAAAACTTATTCTAAACATCATAGATCATCAAATATCATGTAAACATCATCAAACCCAGAACTAAAATTCGTGCATGTGCATCTAGGGTGCTTACATGTCACACCCCGAGCCGGCGGGGTTGGATCGGAGTCCCCGCCGGGCGGAAGGTTCCCGGGGCGTGATATCGCGGATGATAATCATGATGATCAGATTGTTTACATAGCATCAACGTTTAAGAATATCTAAAGCACAATCAAATGATATGTAGGATTACAGAGTTAAATTACAATAGCAATGTTCTGCAATTTAACTAAGTAAACCTAACCAAAAGAATAATGTATGTATCTTGTATATGTACAAGATATCAAAAGTAATATGTGTCATCAACAAAAGTTGTGCTTCCCAAAAGTCTACTAGGTCCTCTATCTGGGCATCCTAGTATGTAAATCCAAGAGCTTATGCTTAAACCTGTTCTTCACCTGAGAAAGCATGTAAAAAGATCAAGTCAACACAACGGTTGGTGAGTTCATATAGTTTATAAGTTTAAAAAAATAGTTTCACAAACCTCTTTCGGTAAAACCTTAACCTTATTAACTCCACCTGTAATATCCAAGTCGGTATGCTTATATATAGGGCATATGTAAGGGAACAAGCCCTAGCCAACATCCCACCACATACTAACCCGGATATGACATTGTTGTTAATAATAATTAAGCATTTTACCTACCAAACAACTCAATCCTCATCAAAGCCTTTGTTATCTGTTTCAAAGTTTTCATGTCTATTGTATTCGTATGTGTTAGTTCTCATCATGTTTATCAAGCATCATAGATTCACACGCACATAGTTTAGCAATTACATATCTCCTATAAGCAGACAAAAGCTCTGGAATACCAGAAGTTTAGCAATTACATGTCTCTTATATAGATAACAGCTTAGCATTCAACAAGTTCATGTTTAGCCTTTACATACCTCTTATAAGCCGACAAAAGCTCTGGAATACCAGACGTTTAGCAATTATATGTCCCTTATAACCAGGTAATAGCCCCGTAACGTTACGTTTATGTTTAGCCTTTACATACCTCATATAAGCCGACACAAGCTCTGGAATACCAGACGTTTAGCAATTACGTGTCCCTTATAACCAGGTAATAGCTTAGAATCGATACTTTCATGTTTAGCCTTTACATACCTCATATAAGCCGACAAAAGCTCTGGAATACCAGACGTTTAGCAATTACATGTCCCTTATAACCAGGTAATAGCTGAGTATCATTATGTTTATGTTATTACATGTATCTCACCCCATAGGTACAAGCTCTGGAATACCAGACGTTTAGCAATTACGTAGACTATGGTTAGATACATGTATGATGGCCTAGTATCATGTAATAGTTTCCAAACATCATATCTCATGTAATAGTATCAAGTCTCATGTAATTGAATCATGTATTTGTATCATGTCTCATGTAATTGAATCACATCTCATGTAATTGAATCAAGTATCATGTATTTGTATCGAGTCTTATGTAATTGAATCAAGTATCATGTATTTGTATCATGTCACATGTAATTGTATCAAGTCTCATGTATTTGCATCAAGTCTCATGTAATTGTATCAAGTCTCATGTATTTGCATCCAGTATCATATAATTGTATCAAGTCTCATGTATTTGCATCAAGTATCATGTAATGGTATCAATTAACCAACAATTGATTTTAAGCATCTAGCTTAAAGTAAAGGTTTCAATCATAAATAATCATGATTATGTTTTAAAGCATTAAATAACATTTCAATAAAAATGTTTAACATGCTTCTCAGTCCCGAAGTAAAACAAATAAGTTTGAAAGGGGACAATGAACTCACCTTATGTCCGAAGTGCTTGATTAAGTAAAATAAGAATGCACGCTCTCTTGATTTGCTCTTGATGTAATGTTCACGCTCCTGTATTGATTTCATAATGTTGTATTTTATAAGTACGCGTTGTATTTATTTGTGTTTGTGAGGGTGTTAGCCTAAAGTAGGCTAACACTTTGGAGTCTCGGTTTTCATTCGGCCCTAAGTCTCTCGTTATAGAGGTTAAGGTCACTTAACCCCATTTAGCTTAATGCTAACCTTCTTGTTCATTTGATTTGATCCTTATTTGCATTTGCAAGTATTTTTAAGAAACCATGTCTTAGACTTTAAGGAATTCATTAGTTTCAAAACAATATTATGTTACTAATGGTTTATGTTGTTAATTCCAAGTCAATTGAACTAAGATTTATTAGTCCAATTACTCGCTCTAGTCTAACACTTGTGGGCCTAATTCACTTTGGGCCAAATCAGAGATCTCGGGCCGAATGGTGAGACCATGGGCCCATTGGGCCAACATGGGCCGAATGGGTTGTTGATTGGGCCTTGTGGCTTTCGACTGAGTTTTGGGCCGCATTAAGCCCATAGGATCAAATGCCTTCGGTTGGGCCTAGATATTTGTCCTTGGGCCTTGGTCATGTGTATGGACTTGGCCATATCAATCAACATGAGCCGAGTGTATGTAAGTGAACCGATTAAAAATTACGTGGGCTAAACACATGGGCCGTTATCAATGTTTTCTGGGCCGGAGGTTTTCTGTTGGGCTACTAAGGGAATTGGCCTAGTTGCATGGTTCGATCAAAATGAAAAAAAAGGGTCCCCAAGGCAGCGAACCTTGGGGCAGACCAGCATGGGTTCGTGGACAAGAAATGGTTCGGCCATCAAGTATGAGGGTTCGCAGGGGCCTAGTTCGCATGAGTTCGGCACTGTAGCAGGTTCGCTGCTTAGCGAGGATGACAGTGGAGGGTTCGTGGCATATGAAGGTTCGCCGCAGGTCTCATGGTTCGGCTGCACAACCATCGAAGGTTCGTAGGATCCAGAGGGTTAGTGAAATCTCAGAAGGGTTCGCCAGCCATGCTAGGGTTCGGCTAATGGCTCGTGGTTCGTGAGCAAGAGGAAGCTACGTAGGTTCGGTTGAGGGCTCGCCAAGGTTCGCAGCTACAGATGGTTCGGCTAACTGGTTTGAACATGGTTCGGCGAGAAACCCAGTTGCGAACCCTGCTGCAACATCACCACCATCAACCTCCTACGATCTGGAATCTCGACCATGGCTTCTCTCTTTACCTAACAGATCAGTTGAGACTTAATAGTGGTCGTGAGTCGAAAACTTGGATTCATGGCTGGTGTTGAGGTGGTGGTCGAACAAATGGGTTAAAAACCCTAATTCTCGTGAACTTCACAACTGATTACCTCGAGATTTCGTGATTATATCTTCAGATCTGTGGTACTTCCTTGTAGAGGGCTTCAAGAGCTTCGTGTAGACGCAAGAATCACTAGATTTCGTTAAGAATTGAGTGAGTTATGAAGCTTCAAAGGTTGTAAATGGTGATTTTTGGTGCTAGAGAGAGAAACGAACGGGAGAGGGTTTTTGAGAGAGAAAGGGTTTGTATTAAATGAGATAAATCATCTCATTTGATGTTTAAATACCCCGTGGGTATTCGGATTCGTTTTGGTTGCTCGGTTTACGTTTTTGTCGCGTATCCGGATCGTTACACGCGTATCTTTCGTAATTTAAATAAAAATAGTTTATTTTTAATAAGTTAGATGTTTATTTATTTCTACAAATTATTTTTACGCGTTTCATAATTTATTCGCGATTTAAGAAAATAGTTTAGTTAAAATCATTTTATGATGAGTTTCAAAATTGTAAAATAAGAAATATTTTATTTCTTTAAAATTAAGATCGTTCGTATCGTTTTTCGTTTCATCAGATCGCGTCGCCATCGCGCGTATTCGTTCGAATCGTCATTCGAACGAACACGTCGATGGTTTGGCTTTCTGATTCTTGTTTTCTACTGTTAAGTCTTTATTTCAGAACGTTAAACTCTCAGAATCGTTCGTACAGATCGTCACCTTTACGAATAATTCGTCGGTTTAGCATTCCGTAACAATAACCTTTATAGTTTTGTTTTGTTTCACCTCACATACGTTAACACAACCTAGTATAAACAAAGTATCCATGTTTTTCTCACTGTGTTGTCTGACATGTTTCAGACTGTTTAACCCTAAGGTTTCAGTCATATTCAGACAATCGTTTAATAGTTTCATGCTAATTAAATGCATCAATAGTCTAAACATAGTTTCTCGAAATGTGTACCTGAATCACTGTACATGTTTACTGTAGCGATCACTGTTCCGGCACGCGTCCGGCACTGATGTTACAGTCTCCCCTTGTTAGAGAAATTTCGTCCCGAAATTTAAGACTCGTTATTCGGTACGACTTCCTCGGCAAAGAGTTGGGGATACTTGTTTCTCATGTGATCTTCACGTTCCCAAGTAAACTCGGGTCCGCGCCTTGAGTTCCAACGAACTTTAACAATAGGAATACGACTTCTTCTCAGTTGCTTGACCTTACGATCCATGATCTCCAATGGTTTTTCAACAAAACGTAGATGTTCATCCAATTGAATCTCTTCAATTGGTATGATAAGAGTTTCATCAGTAAGGCATTTCTTCAAGTTTGAAACGTGAAACACTTCATGCACACCACTGAGTTCCTCCGGTAAGTTCAACCTGTACGCCACAGGACCAATACGCTCGATGATTTCGAACGGTCCCACGTATCGTGGTGTTAGTTTGCCTTTCTTTGCGAATCGAACTACGCCCTTCCATGGGGAAACCTTCAACATTACACGGTCTCCCACGTGGAATTCCAACGGCTTGCGCCGTTTATCGGCATAGCTCTTTTGTCTACTTCGTGTTGCTTGTAGCCTTTGCTGTATCTGAGCAATCTTGTCTGTAGTTTCTTGAATAAGTTCTGGCCCAGTGATACGATTATCTCCTACTTCCGACCAACAGATCGGTGACCGACACTTTCGACCATAAAGAGCCTCAAATGGAGCACAACCGATACTGCTGTTATAACTGTTATTATAGGAGAACTCGATTAGTGGCAAGTGGGAATCCCAATTACCACCGAAGTCTAGAACACAAGTTCTTAACATATCCTCCAGGGTTTGGATAGTACGTTCGCTTTGACCATCCGTTTGTGGATGATAAGCCGTACTCAAGTTTAATCGCGTCCCTGGAGATTTCTGCAATGATTGCCAGAACCTTGATGTAAATCTGCTATCACGATCTGAAATGATAGACAATGGCACCCCATGGCGTACCACTATCTCATCGATGTAAAGCTTCGCTAGTTTATCCATCGTGTAAGTTTCTCGCATTGGCAAGAAATGAGCAGACTTGGTTAATCGGTCAATGATAACCCAAATGGTATCATGTCCACTAGAAGTGCGGGGTAGCTTGGTAACAAAATCCATAGCTTTTTTTTCCCACTTCCAAAGTGGAATTTCAGGTTGTTCCAGTAAACCAGATGGTTTCTGGTGTTCTGCCTTCACCTTAGCACACGTAAGGCATCGACCAACATACTCAGCTATGTCTTTCTTCATGCCCGGCCACCAATAAAATGCACGTAAATCTTAGTACATTTTATCAGCACCGGGATGCACAGAGTACTTGGTCTTATGGGCTTCATCAAATATAAGTTTCCTTAACTCATCTACTGCAGGAATCCAGATACGATCCTTGAAGTAAACAAGTCCATCGGGTTTTGTTTCCAAATGTTTCTCCACACCACAATCTAAGTCTTTCTTCAAGTTTCCTCGTTCAATTGCTTCCTGTTGTGCTTGCCTAATGTGATCGTGTAAACTTGTCTGCACAGTCATTCCCATTGCTCTGAAGCGCAAGGGTTTGACCCGTTCCTTCCGGCTCAAGGTATCAGCAACAACGTTTGCTTTGCCCGGATGGTACTTGATTACACAGTCATAGTCATTCAGTAGTTCAACCCAACGTCGCTGTCGCATGTTGAGTTCTTTCTGATCAAATATGTGTTGCAGACTCTTGTGATCTGTAAATATGGTACACTTAGTCCCATACAAGTAATGTCTCCAGATCTTCAGTGCAAACACTACTGCTCCCAGTTCCAGATCATGAGTTGTGTAGTTCTTCTCATGAATCTTTAATTGTCTCGAAGCGTAGGCAATGACTTTGTCCCGCTGCATAAGTACACAACCAAGTCCCTGATGGGATGCATCACAATACACAACGAAGTCATCACAACCATCTGGGAGAGATAAGATTGGAGCATCACATAGCTTTTGTTTCAATGTCTGAAAGGCTTCTTCTTGCTTTTGTTCCCAAATAAACGGCTCGCTTTTCTGTGTCAGCTTTGTGAGTGGCAGAGCTATCTTAGAAAAGTTTGAAATAAACCTTCTGTAATAGCCTGCTAAGCCTAGAAAAGAACGTATCTCCGTAGGTGTCTTCGGAGTGTCCCAATCTTTTATTGCCTCGATCTTGGCAGGATCAACATGCATTCCCTCACTGTTAACAACGTGGCCTAGGAATTGAACCTCTTTTAACCAAAACTCACACTTAGAGAATTTGGCATAGAGCTTCTCTTCCTTTAACAGTTCCAAGATCGTTCTAAGATGTTGCTCATGTTCTACTTTGCTTTTAGAATAGATCAATATGTCATCAATGAACACAATAACAAATTGATCTAAATACGGCTTACACACACGATTAATGAGATCCATGAAAACCGCGGGTGCATTCGTCAAACCAAAACGCATCACCATGAATTCGTAATGCCCGTATCTGGTACGAAACATCGTCTTTGGTATATCTTCGTCTTGCATTCGAAGCTGATGGTATCCGGAACGTAGATCGATCTTCGAAAAGTACTGAGCTCCTTGCAACTGATCAAACAAATCATCAATTCTCGGTAATGGATACCGATTCTTGATGGTTAGTTTGTTTAGCTCCCTGTAGTCTATGCACATGCGAAAAGACTCATCCTTCTTTTTCACGAACAGAACCGGAGCTCCCCAAGGTGAGTAGCTCGGTCGGATAAAACCTTTATCAAGTAGTTCCTGTAGTGGTTTTGAGCTCCAATGGGTCTTCAAGTTTTCAACCTTCAAACCTTCAAGCTTGGAGCTTCAATGGAGGTCTCCCATGGCTTCCCAAGGGTCAAATCAGCTGGTTCAGAGAGGAATAGTCGAGAGTTGGTGTGTAGAACCGGAGAAATGATGAAGGGTGGAGTTAATAGGCATGGTGGTCTTGATTTTATAAAGATTTGTCGACTGGCACCTGTCGCGTACCGCGGTGGATGGTTAAAAGAATCTTCGCGTACCGCGACGGATTTCGGGAGCCAAACCCCGCGATGCCTGTCGTGTACCGCTATAATTCCTCCTGTTGGGCCATCGCGTACCGCGATGGGTCGCAGAGAAGCCTAATTTTGTTGTTTCAAACCGATTTTCGCGTATTTTTCGATTACGATCATCGTTTCTCGACATTTAATCATTGTTCCCAATATTTTAGGTTCCCTAGAACCTAAGTGCAGTGAAAGTGTGCTATGGTTTGATCCGTTCACCAACGTTCGTTATTCAAGACACGTGCGAGTGTTGTGCGATAATTCCTCGAATTATCGATGTATTTTAGCTGTTGTGCCACGTGTCACACTAAATACAATTATTCTAGTGCCACGTATGAAATAATAATACATATTATTATTTAAAATAAAGAAGTTGCTGACTTGGAAATTCCGAGATGTCACATCATCCCCAGTTAATAGGAATTTCGTCCCGAAATTCAGTTCGTGTTGCTCGTGTTAGTTTGGTCGGAGAATAAGTGAGGGTATTTCTTCTTCATTTGGTCCTCTCGTTCCCAGGTGTATTCCGGTCCTCGCCGTGAATTCCATCGCACATTCACAATCGGTATTTTACTAAGTTTGAGTTTCTTGGTTTCCCGGTCCATAATTTCCACCGGTTCCTCGACAAAGTTTAATTGTTCATCAATCTGAATTTCCACCAACGGAATTGCTAGCGTTTCGTCTGATAGACACTTCTTGAGGTTTGAAACGTGGAATACATTGTGCATGCTACTCAATTCCTGTGGTAGCTGTAGTTCGTAGGCCACCGGGCCTATCCGTTTGGTGATTTCAAAGGGTCCGATATAGCGAGGTTTAACTTTCCCCGCTTCCCGAATCGAATCACTCCCTTCCAAGGCGAGACTTTAAGTAGTACCCGGTCTCCCACTTGGAATTCTAAAGGTTTGCGCCTCTTGTCGGCATAGCTCTTTTGTCGATCCCGAGCTGCTGCCATTAGGTTACGTATTTGCACGATCTTTTCAGTTGTTTCGTGCACGAGTTCGGGTCCGGTCAGTTGGCTTTCACCAACTTCCACCCAACAGAGTGGTGATCTGCACTTACGTCCGTAAAGTGCTTCAAAGGGTGCAGCTCCGATGCTGGTGTGATAGCTGTTATTATACGAAAACTCCACCAAAGGTAGGTGAGTCTCCGAAGCATGTCCTCTAAAGTCTGGATGGTCCTCTCACTTTGACCATCGGTTTGCGGGTGATAAGCTGTGCTCATATCCAATCTCGTCCCAAGTGCCTTGTGTAAGGACTTCCAAAAATGTGCTGTAAAACGGCTATCTCGGTCGGATATTATAGAGATTGGGACTCCGTGCCTGGATACGATTTCCTTCAAGTATATTCGGGTTAACTTCTCCAACTTATCGGTTTCCTTGATCGGTAGGAAGTGTGCCGATTTCGTGAGTCGATCTACGACAACCCAAATGGTATCGCAGCCACTTGATGTCTTCGGCAGCTTGGTGATAAAATCCATGGAAATCTGTTCCCATTTCCATACCGGAATTTCCGGTTGTTGGAGTAATCCTGACGGTTTCTGATATTCGACCTTGACCTTGGAGCAAGTCAGGCACTTACTCACATAGGTCGCGATTTCTGATTTCATGTTAGGCCACCAATAAGTAGCCCTTAGGTCGTGATACATCTTGTCAGAACCTGGATGTACTGAGTATCGACTCTTGTGAGCTTCATCCATCACTACTTCTCTCAATCCTCCGTGGTGTGGAATCCAAATCCGATCCATCAGATAGTAAGCTTCGTCATCCTTCTGTTTCATCTGTTTATCCATACCTCGCATTGCTTCGAAGGTAAGATTTTCCTTTTTCAGAGCTTCTTGTTGTGCGACTCGGATCTGATTTGGTAGCTCAGAGTGAATGGTGAGTTGTAGTGCACGTACGCGTTTGGTTATTTCTTTTCTGCTTAACGCGTCAGCCACTAAGTTGGCCTTTCCGGGATGATACTTGATTGCGCAGTCATAATCGCCTATCAGCTCGACCCATCTGCGTTGTCTCATGTTCAGCTCCTTTTGGTCGAATATGTGTTGTAGGCTCTTATGATCGGTGAAAATTGTGCACTTGGTGCCGTACAGATAGTGTCGCCAGATCTTTAATGCGAACACTACGGCTCCTAATTCCAGATCATGTGTGGTGTAATTCTTTTCGTGCACTTTCAGCTGTCGTGACGCATAAGCTATGACTTTCTCGCGTTGCATTAGCACACAACCGAGTCCTTGCTTTGATGCGTCGCAGTAGACTACAAAGTCTTCGCACCCATCTGGTAGTGATAGTATAGGTGCACTGCACAACTTCTGCTTCAACAAGTCGAAAGCAGCTTCTTGTTTTTCTCCCCATTCAAACTTCTTGTCTTTATGTGTAAGGGAAGTTAATGATTGTGCGATCTTCGAGAATCCCTCGATAAATCGTCTGTAGTACCCGGCCAATCCCAGGAACTGTCGCACCTCAGTCGGAGTCTTTGGTGCCGTCCAGTTCTTGATTGCCTCAATCTTGGCTGGGTCTACGTGTATCCCCTTCTCGTTCACTACATGCCCAAGAAACTGAACTTCGTGAATCCAAAAATCGCATTTGGAAAATTTCGCGTATAGTTGTTCCTTCTTCAGTAGTTCCAAGACACGTCTCAAGTGATCGGTATGTTCTTCCTGAGTCTTGGAGTAAATCGGGATATCGTCTATGAATACGATCACGAATTTATTCAGATACGGCTTACACACCCGATTCATGAGATCAATGAATACTGCTGGTGCGTTAGTCAGTCCGAAAGGCATGACAAGAAATTCGTAATGTCCGTACCGTGTTCTGAAGGCTGTCTTCGGTATGTCTTCTTCTTGTACTCTGAGTTGATGGTAACCAGATCTTAAATCGATTTTCGAATAGTAGCTTGACCCTTGTAACTGATCAAACAGGTCATCTATTCGAGGTAGAGGGTATCGATTCTTGATCGTTACCTTGTTCAGTTCTCGGTAGTCTATACACATACGGAATGAACCGTCTTTCTTCTTCACAAACTAAAACGGTGCTCCCCAAGGTGAGAAACTCGGTCGGATGAATCATTTATCTAAAAACTCTTGTAGTTGGTTAGATAGTTCTTGCATTTCAGTAGGAGCCAATCGGTATGGTGCCTTGGCTATCGGTGCTGTTCCTGGTGTCAGATCTATCTGAAACTCCACTTGCCGTGCTGGTGGTAGTCCCGGTAGATCGTCAGGAAAGACTTCCGGATAGTCGCGAACAACTGCGATGTCCTCGATCTTCCGTTCCTTCTTTGGTTGTTCGGTGATAAGAGCTAGGATTATCCTTTCTTCAGATATCTGTTTGCCTTCATGCAGGACATAATGTTTAACGGTACTCCGCGTCGTTCCCCCTGGATTGAAATCTGCTCTCCACTTGGAAACACAATTCTCACAATCTTCTCGTTGCACACGATCTCAACGTGGTTTGCAGATAGCCAATCCATTCCAATCACCACGTCGAAGCTCCCGAGAGTTACCGGCATCAGATCAATTACCAGTTGGTGGTCTGCTAACGTCAGGACACACCCTTTGATGATATGTTGTGTTTCGATCATCTTGCCGTCTGCTAACTCTACGGTGTACTTATAGTTTAGTGGTGTTGGTGTTGTATTAAGCAGTTTACTAAAGTCACTAGAGATAAAACTCCTATCGGCACCGGTATCAAATAATATTCTAGCATAGACATTATTTAAGAGAAACGTACCAGTAACGACATTGGGGTCATCTTTCGCTTCTCCCGAGCCAATCACAAAGGCTCGTCCCTTCGCTGCTCCACCTCCACCCTTTTTCAGTTGCGGGCACTCCCTCCGCATGTGCCCCGGTTTGCCACATTCATAACACCCGTTGAGAGTGTTTTGGTTGTTGTTGTTGGGGTTGGGGTTGGATCGACATTCCTTGGTCAGGTGCCCGTTTCTTCCACAGTTAGTGCATTTAACCCTTTTGCATAGGCCGAAGTGGTGGAAGTTGCAAGTATTGCATTTTGGGCTGTTGCCCTGATATCCCCTTTTGCCTTGAGTGTTCGGCTGGGTGGCAGTGAAAGCTTTAGCAGGTGCTGGTCGGTGTTGGGTTTGTTGCGGAGGTGAAAAGGTTCGGTTATTGCTAGGCTCCCACTTCTTCTTGGGCTCTTGGGGCTTCAGATGTTCACCCCTCTTCGGCAGCTTTCCCTGAGCTACCGCCTGATCGGTTAATTTATGAGCCAAGCGAATCTGTGGTTGGATGGTGGAGAGATCAGAAGCAGTCACCATGCTTTGGATTTGCTCGGGCAACCCACTGATGAATTGCTCAATTTTCTTGTATTCCGGCGTCACCATTGCCGGGCACAGCTTGCACAATTCATGAAATCGAGTGCAGTATTTCTCGATTTCCGAACCCTCCATTTTGTGCACCCAAAATTCCTCCTCAAGCTTCCTGATCTCGTCACGTGGGCAGTACTCTTCGTGAAGCATTCTGGTGAACTCCTCCCATGGAATGGTGTTGGCAGTCTCGAGTCCGAGAGTTTGGACATGCGTATTCCACCAAGTGAGGGCAGATCCCTTGAGTGTCCCGGTGGCATACTTTACTCGATTTTCCTCCGAGCACTCAGACATGGCAAAGACCGATTCAAGCTTTTCAATCCAGCGGAGCAGTCCCACTGCTCCTTCTGTACCCTGGAACTTGTGAGGGTGGCAGCTCAGAAAGGCTTTAACCGAGCATCCTTTCACTGCGCTTCCTTGGGATCCTGTGCATCGGGGTAAAATTGTAACGTGTTAGTGTTGGCGTTGCCTATGCTAAGTTAGTCAGGTTAGGCAGGTGTTAGTACCGTTATTGGTGTCGCTAGTCTCGCTAGCAAGTCGGTTTGACTCGTACTCAGCGAGTACTTTGTTAACCTTACGTTCGACCATTATGTTGATTCTTGCCTTTTCGGCCTTACGTTTGAGATTGCGGGCGTTGGGTCCTCTTCCAGACATGATTCTATACAGAAAGATTAGAGCATTAGTTAACATGAGTTAGGGTGTTAGACGATTGTCATGTCAGAAGTCAAGTCAGGTGTTATGTTAACAAGCAATCATAATCAAGACATAATAAGTAAAGCAAAGCATCATTTCATTAATAATAATAACTTGAAGTACAATAATTTTCAAAAGAGATGCTACAAAATTCGCACGAGCACATCCCGCTCGGCTAAGTACTACAAAAGTAGAATACTGAAATAGAAAAACTAAACTAGTGTGATGCGACAGTAGAGTGTGAGTCTCCGCTGTTAGCGGGACCATCGTCATCCTCCTCTTCTGGGTCCTCATCTGGGTCTTCATCAAAATCTTCTTCTTCAAGATCCTCAACCTCAAATTGAGGTCCTTGGTCCGGCTCCTGCTCTGGCTCCATGATCAACTGGTCAGCCCAAGCGTTCTGAAGTGCCGCTTGGTTCTCTCCTGCAACATTCTCTACCACAACCAGTCGCTCGCCATGGTCCTGGACCACGGTAGCGACTTCCTCTTGTCGCTCCTCTAACTGCGCTGTCCGGTTCCGAAGTGCCGCGATCTCATCCACTACCTGTCCCCGCAGGTGGTCTAGCTGCTCTTGGAGATGTTGGTTCTCCTTTCGGAGAGCCATGATCTCCACATCACGCTCACGCGACCTACTGGCCTCACGAGCAGTCCGAGCAACATGGGCTGCAAAAGCCCGCTCGAGTGACACTTCAAGTGACGGTAGTCGGTGTGCTCGGTTATCATCTGTCCGTTCTCGCTGTAAGGGTACTCTCTCCTCAATGATCCAGTCCCACACAGTATGTGGGTACCAAGTCCACGACCTGGCGTGCTTGGCAATGCGTGCCCTTTCTGCCTCCTCAAAGTCCTCTGGGGTCATGATGTCCCTAACTCGCTGACGATCCTCCTCTGTCAGCTCATACTCGGCAGGTCGCTTCCCCGGGTTACGCCCCATGTCCCTATTGTCATCAGTCATCCTGTAAGTCCCAAACCAGTCAGTAACAGTTCACAATGGTAATAATACTATAAGTGTGTAATCTCTAAGTGTAGTGTCTAATGTAGAGCAGTGGCTATAGTCTAAGTTTACTACATGCAAACCTAGTTCTCTATAACCAAGGCTCTGATACCAGTCTGTCACACCCCCAAATTCCCGCTCGTGGTGTCAGTCCACATGGGTGTGATGTGGCCAAGATCACAGCTCATGGTCATATAGAACGACTCTATATGAGGTATACAATCACACAGTTTTGCAAAACAAACATGTTTTCAAAGTAAGCAGCGGAATATTTATAACTAAAGCAGCGGAAATGATTTGATATCATAAGTAAATAAAGTTGCGGCGGAAAATAAATTGTTTAACAGACACTACATTGATCAAATTGTTTTAAAAACACATTAAATGCACACAACGCCTAAGACATGAGTCTATATGAAAGCCAGACTCCTTAGTGTGTCCTTGTGCGTGTCCTTGCGTGTGCTCCATCAATTACCTGAGAATACATGCGAAAAGTGTCAACTAAAAAGTTGGTGAGTTCACAGGTTTAGACAGACTGAAAAGTAAACAGACATATACTGGGTATGTTAAGTTTTGTTGTTGGATACTACGATCCGTGGAGTGTGTCAGTTCATCTTACCGAAACTAGACTGTTCCCGTTTGCCTCCGCAGGTCATCGCTGAACCCGCATTCCCATCGAAATTACACTCGTTATGACCTCCAGTCAACATTGGTGCCGAGTGGGATTAGTCAAACCCAGTAACACTACGTAATTACGACTCGTTTGTGATACAATTAACGGTAAGGATAAGTGAGGACTTTAAGCGATAATAGTTACACTCGAAAAATGGTTTTCACAACATACCAGTACTATATCTAAAACAGTTGCATAGTATTCTCACCCCAAAGTTTAGTAAAACATTATGAGAGTAAAAGTGGGGCTGTAAAACTCACCTGAGTTTGAGTAGAGATACCGTACAGGAATCGTGTAGCTCGCCGGCTAATGTTTACCTATATCACATAGGTGTTGTAAGTTCGTGTTTGCATACATGTGGGCCTCACAGGACCGTATTCGTGTCTAACAACTTCCAAGTTGTTATGTGAGTCGGGTTGACCGTGTTTGACCATGTTTGACCGTGTTTGACCTAACGACCCGTTGGTGACGGTTTTTGGATCAAGTGCTCGTGTAACGTGCGGTTTAGTGTTGTGTGTAGTGTACGGATACCAAAAGTCATTCCTATGAGGAAAGTTTCCACATTAGGCAAGTCATGCATAAAATCACATTCCGGTTATTCTAACATGCATAATTGCCCTAAATGAGCATGTTATCACATAGCACATAATTACACATAGCCGGTTTAGCAGAGTTTTCGCGTAAAAGTTTCTATATTTAGAAAGTTTGCACAAATAAGCATATCTCACCAAGTTTAACAACTAATATCATCTAACATTACTATTTTAGTCATATTTAGCCATTTAGTCATAACTAGCATGCTCCTATTCCCGACTTTGCAAAATAAAGTTACTATTTATAGTAACTCTAGACAAATGCGCATATCTCGTTCAACTAAGTTGTAAAATCACATATTATCATCATAACCACTTCAACTAAGCATATCAAACATACAATCCTTAATAAATTCATCATTTCTAGCAATTTCATAACAAAAAGTTACTATATTTAGTAACATTCCTAAATATCATACTTTTAGCAATTCTAACCATTCCAACATATCTAATAATCACCATCTAACTTCTAAACATCATTTTAAGCATAAATTATAGATCTAAACATGCAAATGTGACCATTTCATCAAAAATACATACTTTGTAACCTTAAAGTTACTAAAATTAGCAATATTCACCAAGTGACCAAATATTGACAAATCAACCATTTCTAATCTTGCAAATCATCATCAATATCACTTATGACAACATTTCCATATCAAGAATCATACCAATAGGCTTAGATCATTCATGCATGCTACTACAAACATCCATTTATGACCAAATCATCAACATGCACATTAACATTATCATGTATCGTCACAAAACTTATTCTAAACATCATAGATCATCAAATATCATGTAAACATCATCAAACCCAGAACTAAAATTCGTGCATGTGCATCTAGGGTGCTTTCATGTGTGTTTAAAGTCATGCATGTGAGTGTAAAGGTGAAGAAAGTGTGTTTTGGGTATAGAACTACCTTCTAATGCTTCAAGAATGCCAAGATAACGACAAGAACAGCCTCTAAACTCTCTGGACAGTAGGTTCTTGCAGAAATGAGATGGTTGTGATGGTGGTTTTGAGCTCCAATGGGTCTTCAATCTTTCAACCTTCAAACCTTCAAGCTTGGAGCTTCAATGGAGGTCTCCCATGGCTTCCCAAGGGTCAAATCAGCTGGTTCAGAGAGGAATAGTCGAGAGTTGGTGTGTAGAACCGGAGAAATGATGAAGGGTGGAGTTAATAGGCATGGTGGTCTTGATTTTATAAAGATTTGTCGACTGGCACCTGTCGCGTACCGCGGTGGAGGGTTAAAAGAATCTTCGCGTACCGCGACGGATTTCGGGAGCCAAACCCCCGCGATGCCTGTCGCGTACCGCTATAATTCCTCCTGTTGGGCCATCGCGTACCGTGATGGGTCCCAGAGAAGCCCAATAAGCCTAATTTTGTTGTTTCGAACCGATTTTCACGTATTTTTCGATTACGATCATCGTTTCTCGACATTTAATCATTGTTCCCAATATTTTAGGTTCCCTAGAACCTAAGTGCAGTGAAAGTGTGCTGTGGTTTGATCCGTTCACCAACGTTCGTTATTCAAAACACGTGCGAGTGTTGTGCGATAATTCCTCGAATTATCGATGTATTCTAGCTGTTGTGCCATGTGTCACACTAAATACAATTATTCTAGTGCCACGTATGAAATAATAATACATATTATTATTTAAAATAAAGAAGTTGCTGACCTGGAAATTCCGAGATGTCACACTTTGACTTAAGTCAAAGTTGCTAGATATTTGTTCATAGTGTGTGTGTGTGTGTTTACGTGGGTGAGTTCAAGAGAAAAAGAAGAAGCTTTAACCTAGCTTTCAAATTGGTGGAAATCTTGAAGTTTAAATCAAGTTTAAGGAGCAAAATCACTATCCTAGGTGATCTTCAAAAACTAGGTAAGTGAATTTGAGGTTTATTTCTAGTTCTTGAAACTTTGGAAGATGAAGCCATGAATGGGTTTTCATCCAAACTTTGAATTAGATTGTAACACCCCGACCGATGGCGGAAACGTCGGGATGCCACGAGGGATGTGTAGATTGTTCAAAAGCTCGTGGGCATCTAAATTAAATCGTCACATAACATTCAATCAACCACATTAATTACACAAAAATTATGTCTATCATGAATTAAATACATCAGTTACACAAAAGAATTAGCTAAACTAACTAAACTCTAATCGCCAAAATTTTAATTAATTTTAGCTAAGTCCAATATCCTATATGATGATGTCCTAAAGTGAGAATTCATCTTCTTCAACCTACTTAGCTTCATCACCTGAAACATGTAAGAAAATCAAGTGTCAACTACGAAGTAGTTGGTGAGTAATCATAAGTTTTTATACTTAAAAGTATTTTATAGAAAAATATAAAAGTTTGTATTTGAAAAGGGTTTTATAAAAAGTTTAGATAAAAGGAGTATAAAAGCTTATGGTTTATCTGAGAAAATCCACAAGAGTACCTGCGTGAAAATCCAACATATCTTCCAACACACAATCAAACACATACACAAACACATAATCACATATCCATTCAGTCATAGTTAATCATAGATAATCATAGTCAATAATAGATTATCAACCATATAACCATTCAACCAATCTCAACATCAATATTCTCAAATAGTATATGTGACTATACATCGATATTATGTAATTAACATAAGTTAAAAACATGATCCATGGAGTGGTGGCTAACCACGTGACAATACATGAAACCAATGCAATTAACCAAGGTCAAAGGCAATATTTCACGAAGTTGTGATAATCCAAGTGGCAATACATGTAATCTTTGTTATTGACCGGAGTCAATGACAATGTTACATGGATATATGATAATAAGTGATAATCCATAAATAATGATAATTCTTTAATGTGAATATCATATTGATAAACAGGTATCATCCTTGTGTTATCAAAATAATATTTAAATTTGGTATACATGTTTCACCTCCGAGTTTTAAAACAAAACAGTTTAAAAGGGAGGGTATGAGAACTCACCTGAGCCCTTAGAATCAGTGATCTCGTAGTATGCGCGCTCGCGTATGAGAAATCAAAACAACTCAACAATCTGTAATTATAATGTGTTTCATGTTCATAAGTAATTGCGTTCTAATTTAATTGAATAACCATAATTGTTTACCTTTAAATTCGTTAAGTGTTTCACTAACTTAGTTTGATTAATCTAAGTTGAAACGGATTACTCAACCTCTTATTAGTGTTCATCATTACAGATAGTTTAGACTTGCTAGTTGTTAACTATTTTATAATGATGCCATTATTGTAATATCATATATACATCCTCACATGCATGATCTATTATACCAACCACCATAATTTGAGTTAGTGACACTTTAATTTCAATTTAATAATTTCAATACATTAAGTTAATCGTAATTCAAGTTCAATATACGTGTACTTCCTAGTTTCTTAGAGAAAAATCAAGTTGGGAAGATAAAAGGTGGTGGTTTAGGTCATTCATGCATGCATGGATACATCCATATATATTTGCACCTATATATGTGTTTATAGTTCCTAAATTTCTTAATTTAAATGAACTTAGATTCATCCAGCCCAAGACCAGCGAACCTTAGGCCCATTGTTACCATGGTTCGGCCAATAGGTTCGGCACCCACCTAGTGTCAAGGGTTCGGCTAAGGGGGTGTTTGTTTGGGTCTGAATACATCTGAATGGGTCTGAATCTGAATGGTTCAGATTCAGACCGTTTGTTTCATTTAGAAAAAGCACGTCTGAATGGCCCCTAACGTCTGAATGAAGATCTGAATGATTCAGACCTCAACACAAGTCTGAATGAAATTTTTCACAAGGGGGTCATCTATACCCTTCTCATTTCTTTCTTGCCCTAATCCCTTTTCTCCCGTCCACACCCACACAGCATCTTCAATCGGCCACCCACCCACCGCCTCCCCGTCGATCTCCTCCCTTCCACGGCGCCGACCCCGTCGATCTCCTCCCTCCCACGGCGCCGACCACCAACCTGCGCCGCAGCCTTCGACCTGCGCCGAGCACATCCTTCAACCTGGGCCGACCAGATTGCTGCACCGAGCACATCCTTCGACCTTCGAACCTTCAACCTGGTACTCTCTCTCTCTCTATATATATATATATATATATATATATATCTGTGATGGGTTTCATCTACAACTGTTTTTGTTTGATTTTTTTGTGAGATTTTGCAAGTCATCAAGAATGTTTTAAGGTTTTGGGTCTGTATATTAGGTTCTAATGTTTTGATGTGGATGATTTTTTAATTTTTTGCTGAATGATTGTGATGTATAGGTACGACTGATTTGCACTGAAATTTCCATCTTGGTACTTCCCCTTGGCATAAAGTATGAATGTAATTGCCACCAATATAGGCTTAAGGATCACAAATTGCAAGCAGCCTCGCTTGCATCTCTGTAAAAAGTTTCACAAAACATGAATAATGCCATACACATATATAATTGAGTAGATTCTGCAAATTATTGATTTTTGGTCTGCATTAGATTTTAATGTTTTGCTTTGGATGATTTTTTGTTAGATTCTGCAAATTATCAAGTTGTGATTTTTGGAGCTGAAGTATGCAAATTATCAAGTTTGGTTTTTACTTTATTTTTATTATTTATATTATTACTGAAAAAAAAAAGCTTCAGAAGGGTAAAATAGTAATCCTGCATATTCATTCAGATGCTTAACCAAACAGTCTTAATTGATTCAGCACTTAATGATTCAGACCCTCTTAACCATTCAGACATCTTAACCATTCAGCACTTAATGATTCAGATGCTACCAAACAGCCCCTAAGCCTATGCTGTTTGGAACAAGAAGGTTCGGCCAAGGTGACAACAGGTTCGGCCAAAAAGAAGGCAATGGTTCGGCTGGAATAGCTCTAATCCCACCCAAGGTTCGGCCCCTAATTCTTGGCCCTTAGGTTCGCTGCCATGCAGACTCACGAACCATCAGGTTCGCGGCCATAAGACTCGTCCTAGGTTCGGTGACTGAAGAGGAAGGTTCACCATCTTAGGTTCGTGAAGCATCTTCATAAGGTTCGCCGGGTTTATTTTGGTTCTAGGTTCGGCAATCATGGATCAAGGTTTGTCTGCTCAGGGAAGGTTCGTTTCCTAATTGGGTTCGACTAGGATGTATGTAGGGTTCGGTCAGGGTTACAAGCTGACCGAAGGTTCGTCGATGGTTCGGTACCCATGATTAGGTTCGTCAGGCCAAGAGGGTTAGCCGACCTGCAAGTTGGTTAGGTTCGGCCGATCTAGGTGCCCTCGAACGAACCTGTATACCATCATCATCCATGCGCCCAGCTAGGTGCAGGTTCCTACCAGGTTTCCTTTAGGTTTACACTAACTAATCTTCATGTTTAGCAAGTTATTAGATCGGTTATAGCATCAATAAAACAAGGGTTCGAGATCCACAACAAAACCGAAAATAACATCTCAGATTTACCTTGAATCGTCGCTCAAATGCAGGATTTCTTCGTATCCACTTGTTCCTCTCGATCCCACGAACGCGTAGGCGCCAAGATCTCGTGAATCCGTCAAGAAACGAAGAAGATAAGCTAGAGAGAAGATCTAGAGAGAGAAGGTGGCGTTTTTGGTGTTTGAGAGAGAGAAGGAGAAAATGAGAAGGAAGAAAAGAAAGCTCTTCCTTTTATCGCGTATACTCCCCGCGTGTCCGGTCTCGTTTTTATCGCGATAAAACATAATAAATGACCGAGTGTCATCAGGTCGGTGCAAAAACAATTTATAAACCCTTAAATCACTTTCTAGGTAGATAGCGGTAGTAAGGGGTCGATCCAGGGGAATCGTGATCTAGCATTAATCTATTTTCAGAGTTGCACATAAGAAATTGTCACAGTGCTTAAAATCAGATTTTTGTAAAATATTAAAGGAAACAATGGTTCTCTTTCGGATCGGGGTTTGCCAATCATAAACATTTCAGATAATAACCTAGTGGGAATCTCATAAATGGAGATTTTACAAATGATAAATCTAACCAGTGTTGCAAACAAAACTTAATGGGTTTTGATTATCACAACAAACAATCCAATAACATGTATATGACGGATTAACTTAACAGGTTTAATCGCAATACACAAACACAATCAGATTTCTAGCAAAGACATCGTATTGATATAGATAAAACTTAAATGGTTTTCAATCTAATCCCACAAATAGTTACAAATCAAGAAATACAAGCAAAGATTAACAAACCCACCACCTAGGAGAACCATCAAAGATTCTAGCCTCTCATAACTTCAAATGTGGATGCTATCTTCTTCAAATCAGAGGAGTTCATGGTGTGAATGATTTTAGAGGATTGTTGGTCTTTTGAAATGGAAAATGGATAATGGATTCGTCCTCCTATGGATGAAAAAATGTGTGTGATATATCGAATGAGAATTATTGGTCTCCGAAGATCTCGTGTGAATGGAAGCAAAAAGGATGATGGGATGAGATGGTATGGTGATGGATCCATCGATGATGCTTCCAGCATGGTAATAATAATAATAAAATGGTAATGAGATGATGATGATCTAAAGCTTCCAGGGGAAGGAACAAAAAGTCTCCAAATTTGATCAAGTTTAGGGATGGTTATAATAAAAAATTAATTGTCAAGTGGATGTAAGTGGGGCGGCAAAGCTGACTCACCTTCATTTTGTGTGTTTTACCTACAAAAGCACAATTCCTTGTAGTTAAATAATTCTAATAATATAAACACACAAAACATAATAAAACCCACGTGTTTATATCCTTTAAGACTCGGGTTTTCACAACTCGATCACATCCCCACACTTATCATTTGCTTGTCCTCAAGCAAGCCGTTTCAAAAATTGTTAAACATAATCTTCAATCAAAACACCTCACATTCGTATTGACTTTAAGAATTAAGGTCCAAAGTCATCCAAATCCTACAAATGATCACAGTCGGGATTTATAATGACAAGACAGTTAAGTTCATATCAAATCAAGACCTGCCTAACTAAACCTACCATGCTTTAAACTTGCACATACACGACACACCCCTCACAAAGATTCATTCCTCTCGGCTATATCTGGACTAGTAAAAAAAAATGTACTAGTGTATTCACTCAAGACCAAATGTATTATCATGTAAGTATAGGCTTGTAAAGCAATCATACCTCCACTATTGCAGACTAGTTAACAGATCAAAGGACTTTTTCGGTTTTGGGCTTTGGTTAAAGGTAGGATTAGGCTTATTTAGTGGCTTAACAATATGATTCAAAATCCGAATCCAGCTAAAAACATACTTGTAATTGGGCTTTTGTGCACCCTCTTTGTTTTTCTATGATTTTCTTTTTCTTTTTCTATTTTTCTCATTTGTTTTTTTTCTCTTTTCTCTTATAAACAATAATCATACTTTTTAACACAACAAAACTTTGGATTCGAATGGACTTTCAAGAAAAAAAATACATCTTTGAAGTTCGACTATTGTGGGTTTTGTCAACCGAGAGGGGAATTCATGCACAATTATAAGTGCTCAAAATAGGCTCAAATGGGCAACTAAGGGAAAATTCTTTTGATAATTAGGATTAATGAGGGATAATGGGTGTCCTAATGCCTTCTCATATCTGTTTCACGCATCCGACTAAGTTTCAGCACGAATCAAACTAAACAAATTCTACCACAATCAACACATAATAGCCACTCTCAACAAATGAATTTATGTATATGATCTGACATCTAGTTGAATAAGGCTTCAAGATCTCACGCACGGAGGAATAGGGTTACCGACATGTGGTGTATGTGACTATCTAAAGCATGCTAACCTTTGTTAGGCATTTCTATCCATTTTTCGAAAAACACTTGTCAAAATACTAACCCAATGCTACAAGAGACAAGGATGATTAAGGACCTATATTCGTTTGTCAAATGAGGAATCATGTGGTGCATTGAAAATTTCGCTTCCATTTGCTTAAATTGAGGACATCTTTGCTTGTTTTTCTATTTTGTAACTCAAAAATTTTTCAAATTGTTCAATTTTTCAAATTTTTTCTATATATATACTATATATAAACAGATAGACAACAGATAGACACTAGTCTCCCTCCCCACACTTGAGAATTACATTGCCCTCAATGTAGATCAACAAGCGACTAATCGACTATCAACAATAATCAGAGCATAAGTTGGAACAAACTAACCGGGAATCTTTATGATATGAAGTTCCAAGCTCCGCCTCGCGGTGTTTTTGTCTGTATAGCATTTCGTTCGCAGCTTCCAAACACCAGCCAAAAATCAGAGATGCTTGAGAAAGTTGGATTCAGCCGACCACATCCAAATGGAGATTGAGTATGAACGGGTCATGAGTACTGAATTTCTCCTTTCTACCATCTCTTCCAAAAATCGCGTGTTTAACCTTCAAAAACTTCCCCACACGTGGGTGATACTCACGCTATCAAAAATCTTTGGGTTGCCTCCCAGAAAGCGCTAAGTTTGTCGTCTTCAGCCGGACGTGGTGCTCTTCCTTCTTCTATGGGGGCTCATCCTCGAGAATGCTCAAGAAAAGGCATTCGGATTGCTTGTTGGCCCCATTGATGTCATTGGCCTCAAGATATGGTTTTAAACGATGTCCGTTTACAGTTTGCCTCAAATGATCATCGAAATCCTCAATTTCGACCTCTCCAAACTCGCCCACCCGAATGATTGAATATGGACCTGTCCATTTGCTTTTAAGCTTACCCGGGAATAACTTAAACCGCGAGTTGTATAACCAAACTTTCTGGCCGGGCTCAAAGTTCTTCAATCGAAGCTTTGCATCATGCACCTTTTTCATCTTATCTTTGTATGCTGATGCTGTCTCATATGCTTCGTCTCTGATTTCTTCCAGTTCACCCAATGCCAGCTGCCTCTGTTTTCCTGCACACTGATAATCTATATTAGCAGTCTTAATGGCCCAAAGGGCCCTGTGTGCAATCTCAATCGGTAAGTGACAACCTTTACCGTAAACCAACCGGTAGGGTGTAGTTCCAATAGGTGTTTTGTATGCAGTTCGGTAAGCCCATAAGGCATCATTTAATTTGTTTGACCAATCTTTTCGATCTGGCCTTACCGTTTTTTGTAAAATTTCTTTTATTTGCCTGTTAGAAACTTCAACCTGTCCACTTGTCTGTGGATGATATGGTGTTGCAATCCGGTGATCTACGCCATAGCGTTTGAGAAGTTTGCCAAAATGAAAATTTTTGAAATGCGATCCCCCATCACTTATAATCACTCGGGGGACACCAAACCTGGAAAAGATATTATTTTGGACAAACTTACACACAACGCTATGATCGTTTGTTTTGGTGGCAATTGCTTCAATCCATTTCGACACATAATCAACTGCCACCAAAATGTAAAGGTTTCCACAAGAGTTTGGGAAGGGGCCCATAAAATCAATGCCCCAAACATCAAAGATGTCAACAACAAGAATGGGTTGTAATGGCATCTGATCTCTTTTCGCAATTCTACCCATTTGTTGACATCTTTCACAATTCTTAGCAAACCTGTAAGAGTCTCTAAACAAAGTTGGCCAAAATAAACCACATGAAAGAATTTTAAAACCCGTTTTCTGGCCACTGAAATGCCCTCCACATGCTGAGGCATGAGCCATCTCTAGCACACAATGGATGTCTTCATCCGGTATGCATCTTCTAATGATCTGATCTGCTCCTACTTTGAAGAGGTCCGGTTCATCCCAAATGTAATACTTTGCTTTAGCTTTAAACTGCTGCCTCTTCCTCTTGTTCCACTCATCCGGCATTGCACCTGTCACAAGATAATTAGCAATATGAGCGTACCATGGACTGGTGGAAATAGACATGATGTGTTCATCCGGAAATTGTTCTTTGATTTCAGGGGTGGTATCCTTCTCCGTTGGTTGGATTCTTGACAAATGATCGGCTACCACATTCTCGCATCCCTTCTTATCCCTGATTTCTAAATTAAATTCCTGCAGCAATAAAATTCATCTGATTAGTCTGGGCTTAGCATCCTTCTTATTCATTAGATACCTGAGAGCACTGTGATCAGAATAAACAACGACCTTGCTACCCCAGATATAGGATCTAAACTTTTCCAAAGCATACACAACAGCAAGTAATTCTTTCTCGGTTGTGGTATAATTCAATTGAGCTTCCGAGAGAGTCTTACTTGCATAATAAATCACCACGGGTTTCTTATCCACCCGTTGTCCCAAAACTGCCCCAATAGCAAAGTCACTCGCATCACACATTATTTCAAAAGGTAGTGACCAGTTTGGTGACTGTAAAATGGGGGTTTCAACCAATTTCTGTTTTAACAATTCAAAAGATTTTGAACATTCTTTATCAAAATAAATGGGACATCTTTTAAAAGAAGGTTACATAATGGTTTAGTTATAGTTGAAAATCCTTTGATAAACCTTCTATAAAAACCGGCATGTCCAAGAAAGGAACGAATGCCTCTAACATTTGTGGGTGGGGGTAAGGTAGAAATAACTTTGATTTTGGCATGATCGACCTCAATCCCCCGACTCGAAATGACATGCCCCAAAACAACGCCCTCTTGAACCATGAAATGGCTCTTCTCCCAACTCAAAACCAGATTTGTTTCAATACATCTTTTTAAAACTTTTGTTAACTGTTCCAAACATAAATCAAATGATGTACCGAAAATAGAAAAATCATCCATAAAGATTTCTAAAGACTCCCCGATCATATCTGAAAAGATACTCATCATGCACCTTTGGAAGGTGGCCGGGGCATTACATAATCCAAATGGCATTCACCTAAATGCGAATGTGCCATATGGACATGTAAATGTGGTCTTGTGCTGATCATCTGGATGAATGGCTACCTGATTGTATCCTGAATATCCGTCTAGAAAACAGTAAAATTTCTGACCTGCCAGCTTTTCTATGATCTGATCAATGAAAGGTAGAGGGAAATGGTCCTTCGAAGTTGCATCATTTAACTTTCTGTAATCAATGCAAATCCTCCACCCGGTTACCGGCCGGGTGGCAACTTCTTCACCATCTTTACCTTTGACAATCTGAATGCCCGACTTCTTGGGAACTGTTTGAGTCGGGCTCACCCATGAGCTATCTGAAATGGGATATATGACCCCAGCATCCAACCACTTTAGCACCTCTTTTTTCACAACTTCACGCATGTTCGGGTTCAGTCGTCTCTGCACATCCCTAACCGGTTTAGCTCCTTCCTCGGTGATGATCTTGTGCATACAAATTGAAGGACTTATGCCCTTGAGGTCGGCTATAGTCCACCCGATAGCAGCTCTGTGCTCTATCAACACTTCCATTAAAGCATGTTCCTGTTCCTGTGACAAGTTAGAAGCAATAATAACAGGGAGAGTTTTGTTCTCTCCCACAAAAGCATACTTTAAGTGGCTCGGTAGCTCCTTCAACTCTACTTGTGGGGGTGATTCCAAAGATGGCTTCAACTGAGTATCAATGTGTTTGGGAAGCTTCTCCACCTGATGTGTCCAAGTAGGTCTTCTCTCCTGCATAGCCATCACCTCCAACTCCTTCTCCTGCTCTGCAAGTTCCTGCTCCTGCTCATACCTGTCTCTGTCACACACAAAACACGTCTCCGTGGCGACCTCCTCATTTTCATGAGGTGGGCACCCCTCAACAATGTCTACCATAAGGCATTCACTGTTGAGCGGAGAATTAGGAGCATGGGAAAATACATTCAATCTAAATTTTCGGTTCCCAAAAGCCAGATCTACTATCCCTGTTCTGCAATCAATCACAGCATTGGCTGTAGCTAAAAATGGTCTTCCAAGGATGACCATTGGTTGTTTTGAAGAACCAGCTGAAACATGATCCAGAACCAAAAAATCCACGGGATAGTAAAAATCTTCAACCATCACTAACACATCTTCCACAATTCCCCTAGGGAGCTTAGGTGTCAAGTCAGCCAATACCACAGTAGTATCGGCTTTCTTTAAGGGTCCAAAATCGTACTGGTCATATAAGCTCCCCGGGAGTATGCTAACACTCGCCCCTAGATCCAACAACGCCCTGTTGATTTTAAAATCGCCTACTTGAACAGAAATCACAGGCGTTCCTGGATCTTCCATCTTAGGTGGAATTTCACCCGATAAAACGGCACTAACTTGTCCGGTTAAATCAATTTTCTTTGGGACTTTTTTATGCCGTTTCTGGGTGCACATCTCCTTCATATACTTCGCATAAGCCGGAATTTGTTTAATGGCATCGATAAGAGGAATGTTGATTTTAACCTGTTTAAAAACTTCCCAGATTTCCTCTTGTTGAGGCCCCCTTTTGTTACCCTTTTGACCCGATTTTGACTTTACTAAAACTTGTGGAAAAGGAATGGTATTACCCTCCATATCCTTTCCCAAAATTTCGGGTGTATTTTGAAAAGTTACTTTTTTCGGTGCAACAGGTTTTTCAGCAATTTCAATTTCCGACTCACTGTCACTATCCTCTCGACTCGTTAAATCTTCCACCTCACCATCCCGTCCCTGAGGTGGAGGACTAACCTTGTTATCATACACCTTACCCGAGCGAAGAATACTTACCTGATTAATTGATGAGTTGGGTGGTTGGAAACTTGATGAGGATCCATGACTTGGATTTCTCTTCGTATCACTTGGTAGCTTTCCCGAATCTCGCCTTACAGCTGCTATCTCTTCAGCCAGCTGACCTACCTGTCTGGATAAAGCTTCATGGCCTTTGTCCCTCACTTGGTTGCTCTTTTTGATCTCCTCAATGTCCTTCTTCATTTCTTTTAACATTTCGAAGATAGCATCCGTCTTTGATGCTTCATTGTTGGAAGAAGAAGCTGCTCCACCTTGTTGATTGTTGAATTGGGGGCCTTGTTGTTGGTAGTTCCATTGGTTGCCCCGGTTGTAACCACTTTGATTGCAGCCCTGGTTATAACCCTGTTGACGGTTCTGATAAGGTTGGGGGTTGTGTTGTTGTTGCTGCCCTTGATTTGGTGCTTGAAAGTTGGGGTTCATTTGGGTTGAGGGGTTGCCATATCGGAAATTCGGGTGGTTCCTCAAACCTGGGTGATAGGTATTGGAGTTCATGTCGAATGGCCTTCTATCACCGTATACCTGATTTACCGCAGCACTTCTAGTCATATCATCCGGGCATTCTAGATCCGAATGCCCCAAATCACCACAAACAGAACAAACAGGAAATGAATTTGCTGCTTTAACTTCATCGCTCCTTCCTGCAGTCAATTGTGCTATTTGGCTTTCCAAACTCTTGATTCTTTTATCAGCCTCAACATCCACTACTTTAGCCGACACCACTCGGGTTTTTCTGTTGGAAGCCAATCTTTTGGAGATCACACTCATTCGCTCCAAAAATTCCCAGTCAACATCTACATGATTTGTTAAGAACGTGCCATTGCTTGTAGAATTGACTTCCCTAACATCCTCGGGAAGTAGTCCATCATAAAATGCCTTAATCAGTTCCCATTTAGGGATGCCATGATGTGGACATCGCCTCAACAAGTCTTTGAAGCGGGTGAAAGCTTCATGAAAAGGTTCACCTGAATGTTGTTGGAAAGCTCGAATAGCTTCTCGAGCTGCTGTTGTTCTATCCATCGTGTAATATTCTTCTAAGAAAACCTGTTGCATCTGCTCCCACGTTCTGATACTTCCCGCAGGCAGTGTAAGAAACCATTGCTTTGCTCGGTCTTTCAAGGTAAATTGGAACATCATCAGTTTGACTTCATCGAGGGAGAACCCGTGTCCTCCAATGGTTCCACAAATATTTTCAAATTCAGCAAGGTGCAAATATGGCTCTTCGTTCGGCTTGCCATAAAATGTGGGCAGGTATCCCAGATATTGAGGTCTTACCTCAAATGTCCTTCCATCTTGATTTGGTGGAACTATTGGTGAAGTGCTCTGGGCAACCATGGGTCTGAAATGAGTGGTCACACCTTGAACAGGTCTGTGATAATTCCTTCTTGGCACCCCATCTGCATAAAATCCAGCCCGAGGCTCCCTAAGAGGTGGGTTTGGAGCTCCCATGGGTGGTACCCCATTGAACATTCTTGGCCCCTGTCGACCATGCCTGACCCTTCTATGATAAGTTCTTTGATTTGCCCCAAAATGCGGGTCAGGGTCCCTTTCATCCAGATATCCATCCAAATATTCTTCAAAGCTTTCACTGCCGTTATAATCATCATCCCAGTCATCCATGGGAACTCTGGTTCTCTGAAAATATGCATGCTGGTTAGGTGCAAAAGGTGGTGGATCATAATTCATGTGTTGTTCCCCTTCGTTAAACTCTGGTGGATATTGGTAGTTTGGATTTGGACCTGGCGGGAAAAGTGGGTATGGTTGTAATGGAGGTGATTGTGGAGGAGGTTGTGTTGGTGGTGGATTGAATGGTGGCGGGGGTGGTGGTATAGGTGGTTGTTGTGGTGGAATGCTAGTGGTGGCAACATGAGCTGTTGCATTTGGATTTCCGGGAGTGTTTGGACTGTTTGGCTCCATTTTTGAATTTGTTTGTGGCTTTCTGATTGATCTTTGACTGGCACGATTATGACGTGCAGTTCTTTCGATTTCTGAGTCGAAAATAAGAGGCGAAGATTTTCCCGATCGACGGGTATGATGCATCAACCTATAATTAACCTACAATGACAAAAACAACAACAGGGTACGCGTAATTCTGAACGATCAAAAAAAATGACAACAACTACAACTACAACTACTTTTGACAAGATTTGAGATTAGCTAAAACAACTAAAAACAACAATCAAAAAAAAAAAAAAAACTAAATGCACCGATTCCTCGGCAACGGCGCCATTTTGACCGAGTGTCGTCAGGTCGGTGCAAAAACAATTTATAAACCCTTAAATCACTTTCTAGGTAGATAGCGGTAGTAAGGGGTCGATCCAGGGGAATCGTGATCTAGCATTAATCTATTTTCAGAGTTGCACATAAGAAATTGTCACAGTGCTTAAAATCAGATTTTTGTAAAATATTAAAGGAAACAATGGTTCTCTTTCGGATCGGGGTTTGCCAATCATAAACATTTCAGATAATAACCTAGTGGGAATCTCATAAATGGAGATTTTACAAATGATAAATCTAACCAGTGTTGCAAACAAAACTTAATGGGTTTTGATTATCACAACAAACAATCCAATAACATGTATATGACGGATTAACTTAACAGGTTTAATCGCAATACACAAACACAATCAGATTTCTAGCAAAGACATCGTATTGATATAGATAAAACTTAAATGGTTTTCAATCTAATCCCACAAATAGTTACAAATCAAGAAATACAAGCAAAGATTAACAAACCCATCACCTAGGAGAACCATCAAAGATTCTAGCCTTTCATAACTTCAAATGTGGATGCTATCTTCTTCAAATCAGAGGAGTTCATGGTGTGAATGATTTTAGAGGATTGTTGGTCTTTTGAAATGGAAAATGGATAATGGATTCGTCCTCCTATGGATGAAAAAATGTGTGTGATATATCGAATGAGAATTATTGGTCTCCGAAGATCTCGTGTGAATGGAAGCAAAAAGGATGATGGGATGAGATGGTATGGTGATGGATCCATCGATGATGCTTCCGGCATGGTAATAATAATAATAAAATGGTAATGAGATGATGATGATCTAAAGCTTCCAGGGGAAGGAACAAAAAGTCTCCAAATTTGATCAAGTTTAGGGATGGTTATAATAAAAAATTAATTGTCAAGTGGATGTAAGTGGGGCGGCAAAGCTGACTCACCTTCATTTTGTGTGTTTTACCTACAAAAGCACAATTCCTTGTAGTTAAATAATTCTAATAATATAAACACACAAAACATAATAAAACCCACGTGTTTATATCCTTTAAGACTCGGGTTTTCACAACTCGATCAATAAATACTCGGTTTTTACTCGTTAAACATATTTAAAATGTAAGACATTTAAATAGATAAGTTTCATTTTCAATAAAATAGTTTTCAATTTTAAAATTGTTTAAATAAAAGGCCTCCGTTTATTTTCGTTAAATCCATTATTTAATGAAATAATTTGATCGTATTTGTTTTAGGTTGTGATTCCTAATAAATGTTTTTAGTTTCCATTTATTAATTTAATATCGTTAGGTATTATTTAATTATCTCGTCGAAACGCGTTACTTACGTACGTATTTGTAAAGATCGTCACCTTTGCGAATCTGACGCTCGTACCGTATTTCAACTCGATTTACAATTGAGAGAATATCATTTCAGAATATTATTCTTAATAATTATATTCGTGTAAATCGTCATTTACGCGAATACGTTATTAATATTCATGTTTATTTCGTGTTCGTAACCTCACCATCGCGTTATTAATTCCAATTATTTTATTATCTTTAATATTATCAATCCCAATCCAAATCCCACTAAATCATATCACTGACACATCCATGATAGACCGAAATATGCATATGTATAGAGCATATGCAGAGGTAGATCGCAATCTCCCCTACACCGTCCCACCGCTATTTCGATAAACCATGACCATGTGTTCTTGACTATGTTTAGCAATCCAACCATAACAACTCCTAATTCCTTTCATTCCATAACGAAATCCATGATCCGTGTAATCATCTGCGATAAACTCTCTGGTTTTGTTTAGTTGAATTACAACTAAACTTCCCATGGTTTATGCGTATAATAATGTGTTCTAAGCATGTATACCAATAACAGTGATAATCGTCAAATAATGCATCCAATAATTCATTTTCATTAATATTAATAAAATCTCAGGTCTTAACAGTACAATCGTACGGATGTACGGACAACCGAAAGTACAGTGATGTTACATAGATGTTATGGGTAATAGAACATGTTGTTTTGATCTTGTAATCATGTTTTAAAAACCCAAACCTATGACTCTTATATAAAGAATCAATAGGTGAGAATTTGGGTGTTGGGGAAATCATGTGAGTTTGGGTTTACATATGAACATGGTAACATTGATTTTAAGTAATGCTATGTTGATGTTTTGCATGCAAGTTTTAGTCAAAACTCAACAAATATGTTAAATTTATGAGTTTGATTATAGAAATGGGTTATGGCTAAGTTGAAACTAACAAGATAGTGTGTAGGTAAAAGCTTGCACACATGTTGTTTGTTAAAATGCCAATAATTGACTTTTAAGTCAATATTTGGAAATTGAGTCATTAAATGGGTTAACAGTGATTATCATCATGAAATTGATGATTCGATAATAAAATGGTTGAATTGTTGAGCTTATATCAATCTTAGTTAGAATGATAGTTAAGAGTATTGAATTGTTGTAACTAGGTGGTGATAGTGGAACTTCAAAAGGAAATCAACAGGAAGGAAAAGCACCGATAGTTAATTCGTGATTAGAAGTGCTAAGGTAAGTTATCTAACTTACTAAACACCATATATAAGTAGTATTTATAGTCTATTACTTGTATTGGATTGATCATGAATGTATGAGTAATTGATGATATTGTTTGGATTGTATTGTTTGACTATTTAAAAGTCAAACTGTTAATAGATTGAAATTTTGATTTTTGTGACTAGATTCAACTGAGTTAAATGCAAATTGGTTATGTAAGTCTATGATACAAGTATCTTAGGATATATATATATCATAGTAGCATGGTTTATATTTGGTTATAAACATATGAATGGTTGGTTGAAATTGAAAACTATGATGGAAGGGCTAGAGAGTAAACTTTATAGTTTGAATTGGAAATTATTGATTACTTCACCACTTGAATGTGGAAGTAAACTTTGGCAAGTTATGATGGAAGTACTTGGGAGAAAACATCATAACTATATTGAATATCAAGTTTCCACCTAAGTGTGGATAATTGGTTTGTAATTGACTAATTGATTTGAATTGGTTTGAAATCTATAATGAAAGTACCTGAGGGTGAACATTATAGTAATTATAGATGAAATATATTTGGTTATCATTACTATAACTAAATTTATTGATAGAAGTAGAAGTTGGTAAATGAAACACCTTTTCGGTGATTTTGACTTGTTTTGAAACCTTTGAATTAAAATTGATTGATTTAGCATCCAATTAGGTTTGGATATGTTATGATTTGAAATTGAGGAGTTGATTTAGTTTAAAAGGTCCAAAACGCACAAAATGGAGGAAAACCATACACCCAGTGGCGTAGGCTATGCCCTGGGCATAGGCTACAGCAAGGTTCTGTCCCACTGGGCGTAGGCTACGGCCAGGCCGTAGCCTACGGCCCGGGCAAGCTAGATTTGTCCGTTTTTGACGTTTTAAAAGTGTTTTAAGGCCTAGAACACTTCCGATTCGAACCCTAACTTATATTTGGATAATCTTACTTAGTTCTTATGAACTAATGGTAAAATTATATGTGGTGTTTGTAGGTCGAAGGTAGATGTGCATAAAAGCTTATGATCGGGTCGCATATTTTGGAAATATCAAACGTTTTGCAAATTTTGGTTGTTGTGTTGTCATATACATTATGGTATAATGATTTTAGGATGTAATTAGTAACTTGTCATGTTCATATTATTTTTGTGAATATTTTTGGCGCTTCCGCATAATCCTTTGATAAAGTTTTTGTGATAAAACTTAATGGGACCTTATTTTGACGCGTGTAAGCGTGTAAATGTTTTGGGTGTTACAAAACCTCCCAGTGAATGAGTTGTCAGCCGATAGTACTATCATTGATGCCTGTTTGGCCCCACATGGGTTCACTAAATACAGTTCCGAGAGATGAAGACTTTTGATACTGTGATAGAGATACTGACGGCAAAATCACATGAAATACTACAAGAGTCACATGAATTCACACAGATAACAGTGATACATATCATATGCTCAGAAACAGATTTAAAGAAATACCCCGATGTTTAGAAAACATTAAAGATAAAAGGGGTTGTACGAAACTCATCTGAAGTCTCAAGGTAGTGAAATCACTCGCAAACTGATGATAATAGCTAAATTCTGCATTGGTTTATATTTAATGAGTTATTTATGTTTTAACTTATTGATTAGATCTTTCTGAACGCACAATGTCAAAGACGTTGCCTTGAAAGTCATCAAACCGATACGAAATGTTTAATTAATTAATTTAATATCATATCATACAATGTATGATAATGTAGGAACCTATACTGGTTCAGGTTCCTAATATAAGGTTGATGACACGTTTGATTAATCAGAATAATCTCAGATTGTGACACCCCGTAATTTCCAGGTCAGCAACCTATTTATTTAAATGTTTATTTAAATGCTTATTGTACATGTGGCACTAGAATTAGATTGATTTAGTGTGACACGTGGCACGACAGTACGAACACTGACACATGACTAGATAATTCGTAGAATTATCGGCAAACAGCACACACGTGTCAAAACACACGAACGTTGGTGAACGTCTAACACATTGTGTAGCACAGCACTCGAAACTTCACGAAACACTCACACATTGAACTTGGAAGTTCAAGCGAGGCTAAACGAAAGTTCGTAAATGTGAAAACAACAACGAACGGATCAACCCAATGAAAATGGGCCTATTGGGCTCACCAGGGGATCTGTCGCGCTACGCGACGGTCCACAAGAACACTGTCGCGATACGCGACAAGTGGGCGGGGGAAATTTGAACTCGGGACTCTCTCGCGCTACGCGAGGGGAACCCTTGAACGTGTCGCGCTACGCGACGAGACCCAGTTCGCAGAATCTTTATAAAACCAAGAAAATCATTGCTACTCTACACCCTTCATCATTTTACCCGAACTTGCAAGCCACCATTCGGTCTATCCTCTCCATTTTCACCAGAAAACTCCATTGGAAGCCATTACCAAGTACCTTGAAGCTCAAGAACTTGGAGGTTGAAGCCAAAGAGTTCATTTAGAAGCTTGGAACTCGCCACTACGACCTTGAAGCCACACATTCTCACCAACCAGAAGTTTGAGAGGGCAAAGGCTCATCATCTCAGGAGGTTTTGAAGCTTTGAAGGTAGTATTTACATTCCCCATGGCTAGAATGTCCATTTCTCACCACTACACACACATGCATGTGGTAAAACCCACATGCAAACACCATGGACACACATGCACGAGTTTAACTTCTGGGTTTGTTGATTTTAAGATGATTTATGATGATCTAACATGATTAGAATGCATTTTGTGATGATCTATGATGATGGGTATGGATGGAACTCATGATTTGTATGCAAAATGTTGATATATTGCCATGCATGTATGATCTATGATTGTTGGGATGAATTTGAGTACTTTTGTATGTTCATAGATGATATTGGGAGCATACTACATGATTTGATTTAGTTTAGAATGGTTAAAATATGATTTTTGACAATCTTTCTATTTATAGAAACTTTTTGTTGGTAAAATGATGCTATGAATGATATGGTAGACATGCATGCATATGGAATTGATATTAGGTGTTAGAATGATGATTTGAATACTTGATAATGATTTTTTAGTGATAAAAATGGTCATATGTTATGAGTTACTATTTTTAGTAACTTTATTAGTTGAAATAATGTTAAGTGATGATTTTGGTTATGTTGGTAAGCCCAAGTGATATTAGATTGACGATTATGATGATTGGTGATATGAAAGATGGATTAGAAATGTTAGGATGACTATTTCCATGAAAAATTACAAAGTTACTATTTATAGTAACTTTATTTTTACAAAACCCGACTTAGGAACATTTTGTTTGATTCGAGCATGCTAAATGATTTACTTTGTTATAACATGATGTTTAGATGCTAAGTTAGATGGTTTCCGATATCACGTATGCTATAAATGGAAGCTTTCCATTTTAGGAAACTTTTGTGCACTAACATGATGAAAACGACTTATATGAGTTCGTATGATGATGTGCTATGTGTTAACATGATCACGTAGGACTAATAAGCATGCTAGAACTCTAAAACCAATATGCTTTGTGAACTTTCCAAAAATGGAAACTTACTATAAATAGTAAGTTGTCCATAGACGCGACTTGCGCGTTTCGCACACGACGAGCACTTACACGATTGCTACACGATTCACAACCGTCACACGGATCACCAACGGGTCGTTGACTAGACACGGTCAACTTTGGTCAACTCTGGTCAAACACGGTCAATGTGGACCAACACAGTCAAACACGGTCAATGTGGACCAACACAGTCAAACACGGTCAATGTGGACCGACACGGACAAACATGAACAACCAAGGGTTGTTGGGCACAAACACGGGCACTAACACGAACACTAGCACGGTCACATACACGAACTCACGTACGGTATACGATATAGGTTGCCGGTGACCGACGTGCTACTTACTCGAGGAGCTTACGCATATCTTTCTTGATCACTAAGGTGAGTTTACGGCCCCTCTTTACTCTTTTCAAACGCTTTTAAATAGGGGGAGAATACTAGTTGCATCGAGTCAAACATTATTACTATTACAAACATTTTTGTGTATGCTGGTTTATTGGACAAACATTAAGTGTTGAACTCGTAACAAGCCCTCACAAAGTCTTACCGTTAATGTACGAACAACGTGGTAGATTTGGATGGATCCATTAGGGAATGACTAACCCCACGGGGCACTATGTTGACTGGATGTCATAACCCGTGCAAATTCTGACCTAACTTGCTATGTATACGAGACATAGCGGAGGCAAGGACAAACAAGTCTAGTTCGGTAGTGACGCACTGACACTTTGGGCCTAGGGCTCGGTACTAACATTGATAAACAGCATGACACACTTTTATTACTATATGTATATCAAAACCTGTGAACTCACCAACCATCGTGTTGACACTTTTTCTAACTGGTATTCTCAGGTAACTAGCTGCGCATGGAACAGGATGCACGTTAAGGGAAGAGCTTTAGGAACCGCATGCATTCTGTTGTTTCTTTTGAAAACAATTTAGTTCTTAATGTTCTAAACAATGTTGTATTAAACTATTTACATTTCCGCTGCATGCTTTCAAACATATTTATTTCCGCTGCTATGATAACTTTTATTCCGCTGCAAACTATTTTGTTATGTGTGTGTGTCAAACATGGGATTTGTAAACGCATATAGAGGTGTTTTATATGACCTTGAGCTGTGATTCTGGCCACGTCACACCCACGTGGACTGACACCACGAGTGGGAAATTGGGGGTGTGACAGACTGGTATCAGAGCCTTGGTTATAGGGAACTAGGTTTGCATGTAGTAAACTTAGACTATAGCCATTGTTCAACTTTAGACACTACACGTAGAACTTGCACATTGATACTATTAGTGTTTATATTGAACTGTTACTTACTAACTTGAGACTTACAGGATGGCCAACAATGACGACACCAGCAGGAACCCGGGCAGACGCTCGGCAACCGACGATCTGACGACAGAGAGCCGCCGACGAGTCCACGACATAGTGGTGCAGGTGGACGCCGAGATGGATAGGTGGGCCAGAGACGCGGCACGGGCCCGACATTGGGGATGGCTTCCCACCATAATCCAGGGATGGATCATCGGGGAGAGAGTACCTCCATACCGTTTCCCTGGTGATACCACCCCAGGACACCGACTGCCACCACTTGGGGTACCATTGGAGCAGGCCTTCGCGGCCCACGTTGCTTGCACCCGACGAGAGATTTGGAGGACTGGAGAGCTGTCAGACGAGGTTCGAGTTCTTCGCGAGAAGAATGATCGACTGGAGAGGCAGAACGATAGGCTAGAGGAACGCAACGACAGACTGGAGGCACAGGTGGAGACTCTACGTCTCCAAGTGTCTCAACTGATGACCCAGCACGGACAGATCGTTGACGTCATGCAGGAGCATGATGTACGCATCACTGAGAATCGGACAGACATAACCGAGACTCAGGCGATGGTGCAGGCCAGCGATGCCATGCTTAACGCATGGGCTGCACAGTTTATTGAGGAACCACCACAGGAGGATGGTCCTGAATTCGAGGCCGAGGACCTCGAAGAAGAGGACTTTGGTGAGGATCCTAATGAGGATCCGGAGGAGGATGATGATGACGGAGACGCTGCTAGCGATATTTCACACGTCTCTATGGATTCGGATTAGAGGATTGTTGTGTTTTGTACTTTCTTTATTTTGGCCTAGACGAGCGGGATGTGCTCGAAGAACTTATATTGTATTTCCTTTTAAAATCGTTGTACTTCAAGCTTATTGTTAATGAGAATTATGTTTTGTCTTACTTATTGCATTTTGACCATGATTGCTTGATAACATAACATCTGACATGACAACTAACATGACATCTACCCTCACATCTGACATGACATTTGGCTAACACACTAACTCATGCTAACTAACATTCTATCCCTTCCGTATAGAAAATCTCTATGGCGGGAAGAGGACCACATGCACGCCCTCCTAGGCGGACTCTGGACGCAGCTGTCATTAAGATGATGGTTGACCGTCGAGTCAACAAGGTGCTGGCAGAGTACGAGGCAAACCGACTTGCCAGTGAAACCAGTGGCACGAACAACGGTACTAACATTCACCTGATATGACTAACATAGCGTAGTTGGTACACGCTAACACGTAACATTGGTTTCTGACCGACAGGATCGCAAGGCAACAATAGTAAAGGATGTTCCTTTAAATCCTTCCTGAACTGCCACCCGCTCAAATTCAAGGGGACTGAGGGAGCTGTCGGAATGCTCCGCTGGGTGGAGAAAGTAGAGTCTGTATTCGCCATGTGCGAATGTGCTGAAGAGAACCGGGTGAAGTTCGCAACTGGTACACTGGAAGGACCAGCCCTCACATGGTGGAATACCCATGTGCAAACCCTGGGGTTGGACGGTGCCAATTCCATGCCATGGGCTGATTTCACCCGACTACTGCAAGAGGAATACTGTCCTCGTGACGAGATCAGAAAACTAGAGGCTGAGTTCTGGGTACTGAAGATGGTGGGATCTGAAATCGAGCAGTACTGCACTCGATTTCACGAGCTGTGTAAGCTGTGTCCGGCAATGGTGACGCCGGAATACAAGAAGATCGAGCAGTTCATCAGTGGGCTGCCTGAACAGATTCAAAGCATGGTGACTGCGTCTGACCTCACAACTATCCAACCTCTGATCAGACTGGCTCACAAACTAACTGATCAAGCGGTAGCCCAGGGCAAGCTACCCAAACGAGGCGAACACCTGAAACCTTCAGAAAGCCAGAAGAGGAAGTGGGAACCCAGCCACCACCAATCTCATCAACCCCAACAACAACAACGATCTGCACCTGCCAGAGCATTCACTGCCACCCAACCCGACGATAAGGGGAAAGGTGTGTACCAAGGAAAATACCCACTGTGCAACAAATGTTCTTACCACCACTCTGGTCAATGCGAGCGATACCGATGCTTGCGATGTGGAAGACATGGCCACATGGCCAGAGATTACAGGTCTAAATTCCCTAACAACAACAACCCCAACAACAACCAGAACAACAACAACAACCATCAAAACACTCTCAAAGGGTGTTATGAATGTGGCAAGCCGGGCCACATGAGGAGGGACTGCCCTCAACTAAAGAAGGCCGGAGGAGGAGCGGCCAAGGGTCGAGCGTTTGTGATTGGCTCGGGGGAAGCCAAAGACGATCCTAACATCGTAACCGGTACGTTTCTTTTAAATAATGTCTATGCTAGCATATTATTTGATACCGGTGCCGATAGGAGCTTTATATCTAGTGAGTTTAGCAAATTACTAGATATTACCCCAACACCACTAGATTATAAGTATACCGTAGAGTTAGCTGACGGCAAACTGATTGAAACACAACACATCTTTCGAGGATGCGTCATGGTTTTGGCGAATCACGAACTCGAAATCGATTTGATGCCGGTGACTCTCGGAAGCTTTGATGTGGTCGTTGGAATGGATTGGTTATCCGCTAACCAAGCTGAAATCGTATGCAACGAGAAGATCGTACGGGTGACGTTGCAGAACGGAGAACAGATCTCGATTCAGGGGGAAAGACGGGGAGTACCTCTGAACATCATGTCATGCATGAAGGCGAACAAGTACCTACAAAAGGGATACGCTGCCATACTAGCCCTCATCGCAGAGCAACCAAAGAAGGAGAGGAAGATTGAGGACATCGCTGTAGTCCGCGACTTTCCCGAAGTGTTTCTCGAGGATCTACCTGGATTACCTCCGAAACGACAAGTTGAGTTCCAGATAGATCTTACACCTGGAGCAGCACCGATTGCCAAAGCTCCATACCGACTAGCACCGACTGAGATGCAGGAACTGTCTAACCAGTTGCAGGAGCTGTTAGACAAGGGATTTATCAGACCGAGCTTCTCACCTTGGGGAGCACCGGTCTTGTTCGTAAAGAAGAAAGACGGATCATTCCGTATGTGTATCGACTACAGAGAGCTGAACAAAGTGACGATCAAGAATCGATATCCCTTACCGCGAATAGACGACCTATTTGACCAATTGCAAGGGTCAAGCTACTATTCAAAGATCGATTTAAGATCGGGTTACCATCAATTGAGGATACAAGAAAACGATATTCCTAAGACTGCCTTCCGAACTCGATACGGACACTACGAATTCTTGGTTATGCCCTTTGGACTAACCAACGCACCAGCCGTGTTCATGGATCTCATGAATAGAGTGTGCAAACCTTACCTTGACAAATTCGTAATAGTGTTCATTGACGACATTCTGATTTACTCGAAGAATCGGGAAGAACATGCTGAGCATTTGAGGCTAGTCTTAGAACTATTAAAGAAAGAGCAGTTGTACGCAAAGCTTTCAAAATGCGACTTTTGGATTCGCGAAGTCCAATTCCTTGGACACGTGGTTAATGAGCAAGGGATACACGTAGACCCAGCCAAAATCGAAGCAATTAAGAACTGGGAAGCACCCAAGACTCCAACTGAGGTGCGACAATTCTTAGGTCTGGCCGGGTACTACCGAAGATTCATTGAAGGATTCTCGAAGATTGCTCAATCACTGACCTCCTTGACTCATAAGGATAAGAAGTTCGATTGGGGAGACAAACAAGAAGCTGCTTTCAACCTGTTGAAACAGAAACTATGCACTGCACCCATCCTATCCCTACCGGAAGGATGTGATGACTTCGTGGTGTATTGCGACGCTTCGAAACAAGGACTCGGTTGCGTGCTGATGCAACGCGAGAAAGTGATAGCATACGCTTCACGACAACTGAAGGTGCATGAGAAGAACTACACGACTCATGACCTTGAGTTGGGAGCCGTAGTATTCGCTTTGAAAATCTGGCGACACTACTTGTACGGCACGAAATGTACAATCTTTACCGATCACAAGAGCCTACAGCACATCTTCGACCAGAAGGAGTTGAACATGAGACAGCGAAGATGGGTTGAACTCATCGGCGATTATGATTGCGCCATCAAATACCATCCAGGCAAGGCAAACGTAGTGGCCGACGCGTTGAGCCGAAAAGAAACGACAAAACGCGTGCGCGCACTACAACTCACGATCCATTCTGAACTGCCGAATCAAATTCGGATAGCACAACAGGAAGCTCTGAAAACTGAAAACCTCACTCTTGAAGCCATGCGTGGCATGGATAAGCAAATAAAGGCAAAAGACGACGGAGCTTACTATTTAATGGATCGAATCTGGATTCCACGCTACGGAGGATTGAGAGAAGTAGTGATGGATGAAGCTCACAAGAGCCGGTATTCCGTACACCCGGGCTCTGACAAGATGTATCACGATTTGAAGACAACCTATTGGTGGCCGAACATGAAAGCTGAAATAGCAACTTACGTAAGTAAGTGTTTAACGTGCTCAAAAGTCAAAGTTGAGTACCAGAAGCCGTCAGGGTTACTTCAACAACCTGAACTACCACTGTGGAAATGGGAACAGATCTCCATGGACTTCATAACTAAACTGCCTAAGACGGCAAATGGTTGCGATACCATCTGGGTTATCGTAGACCGACTGACAAAGTCCGCACATTTCCTACCTATCAAGGAGACTGACAAGCTAGACAAACTCACTCGTACCTATCTAAAGGAAGTGGTTACTCGACATGGGGTGCCAATCTCGATTATATCTGACCGCGACAGTCGCTTCACGTCGCATTTCTGGAAGTCTTTACATAAGGCTTTGGGCACGAGATTGGACATGAGTACCGCTTACCACCCGCAGACGGACGGGCAAAGTGAGCGAACGATACAGACACTGGAGGACATGCTCCGAGCCTGCGTTATTGACTTTGGGAGTAGCTGGGAATCTCATCTACCATTAGTTGAGTTTTCGTACAATAACAGCTACCACACAGCATCCAAGCTGCACCATTCGAGGCACTTTACGGACGTAAGTGTCGATCACCCATATGCTGGGCGGAAGTTGGAGACAGCCAACTGACTGATCCAGAACTGGTGCACGAGACAACTGAGAAGATCGTGCAAATACGCAAACGAATGGCAGCAGCTCGGGACAGACAGAAAAGCTATGCCGACAAGCGACGCAAACCGTTAGAGTTCCAGGTGGGAGACAGAGTGTTACTCAAGGTCTCGCCCTGGAAAGGTGTCATTCGGTTTGGCAAACGAGGAAAGTTGAACCCTCGTTACATTGGACCTTTTGAGATTACAAAACGAATAGGCCATGTAGCCTACGAACTGAACCTGCCAGTCGAACTGAGCAGTGTACACAACGTATTCCACATCTCGAACCTCAAGAAGTGCCTATCTAATGAGACACTTGTTATTCCTCTTGAGGAAATACAAATCGACGAACAATTGAACTTCGTTGAGGAACCGGTGGAGATTATGGACCGGGAAACCAAGAAGCTCAAACTCAGCAAGATTCCAATAGTGAAAGTGCGATGGAATTCGCGACGCGGACCGGAATTCACGTGGGAACGTGAAGATCAGATAAAACAAAAGTACCCACACCTGTTCGCGGAACAGACAAGCACTGGCAACACAAGTTGAATTTCGGGACGAAATTCTTTCTAACATGGGGAGGATGTGACACCCCGTAATTTCCAGGTCAGCAACCTATTTATTTAAATGTTTATTTAAATGCTTATTGTACATGTGGCACTAGAATTAGATTGATTTAGTGTGACACGTGGCACGACAGTACGAACACTGACACATGACTAGATAATTCGTAGAATTATCGGCAAACAGCACACACGTGTCAAAACACACGAACGTTGGTGAACGTCTAACACATTGTGTAGCACAGCACTCGAAACTTCACGAAACACTCACACATTGAACTTGGAAGTTCAAGCGAGGCCAAACGAAAGTTCGTAAATGTGAAAACGACAACGAACGGATCAACCCAATGAAAATGGGCCTATTGGGCTCACCAGGGGATCTGTCGCGCTACGCGACGGTCCACAAGAACACTGTCGCGATACGCGACAAGTGGGCGGGGGAAATTTGAACGCGGGACTCTCTCGCGCTACGCGAGGGGAACCCTTGAACGTGTCGCGCTACGCGACGAGACCCAGTTCGCAGAATCTTTATAAAACCAAGAAAATCATTGCTACTCTACACCCTTCATCATTTTACCCGAACTTGCAAGCCACCATTCGGTCTATCCTCTCCATTTTCACCAGAAAACTCCATTGGAAGCCATTACCAAGTACCTTGAAGCTCAAGAACTTGGAGGTTGAAGCCAAAGAGTTCATTTAGAAGCTTGGAACTCGCCACTACGACCTTGAAGCCACACATTCTCACCAACCAGAAGTTTGAGAGGGCAAAGGCTCATCATCTCAGGAGGTTTTGAAGCTTTGAAGGTAGTATTTACATTCCCCATGGCTAGAATGTCCATTTCTCACCACTACACACACATGCATGTGGTAAAACCCACATGCAAACACCATGGACACACATGCACGAGTTTAACTTCTGGGTTTGTTGATTTTAAGATGATTTATGATGATCTAACATGATTAGAATGCATTTTGTGATGATCTATGATGATGGGTATGGATGGAACTCATGATTTGTATGCAAAATGTTGATATATTGCCATGCATGTATGATCTATGATTGTTGGGATGAATTTGAGTACTTTTGTATGTTCATAGATGATATTGGGAGCATACTACATGATTTGATTTAGTTTAGAATGGTTAAAATATGATTTTTGACAATCTTTCTATTTATAGAAACTTTTTGTTGGTAAAATGATGCTATGAATGATATGGTAGACATGCATGTATATGGAATTGATATTAGGTGTTAGAATGATGATTTGAATACTTGATAATGATTTTTTAGTGATAAAAATGGTCATATGTTATGAGTTACTATTTTTAGTAACTTTATTAGTTGAAATAATGTTAAGTGATGATTTTGGTTATGTTGGTATGCCTAAGTGATATTAGATTGACGATTATGATGATTGGTGATATGAAAGATGGATTAGAAATGTTAGGATGACTATTTCCATGAAAAATTACAAAGTTACTATTTATAGTAACTTTATTTTTACAAAACCCGACTTAGGAACATTTTGTTTGATTCGAGCATGCTAAATGATTTACTTTGTTATAACATGATGTTTAGATGCTAAGTTAGATGGTTTCCGATATCACGTATGCTATAAATGGAAGCTTTCCATTTTAGGAAACTTTTGTGCACTAACATGATGAAAACGACTTATATGAGTTCGTATGATGATGTGCTATGTGTTAACATGATCACGTAGGACTAATAAGCATGCTAGAACTCTAAAACCAATATGCTTTGTGAACTTTCCAAAAATGGAAACTTACTATAAATAGTAAGTTGTCCATAGACGCGACTTGCGCGTTTCGCACACGACGAGCACTTACACGATTGCTACACGATTCACAACCGTCACACGGATCACCAACGGGTCGTTGACTAGACACGGTCAACTTTGGTCAACTCTGGTCAAACACGGTCAATGTGGACCAACACAGTCAAACACGGTCAATGTGGACCAACACAGTCAAACACGGTCAATGTGGACCGACACGGACAAACATGAACAACCAAGGGTTGTTGGGCACAAACACGGGCACTAACACGAACACTAGCACGGTCACATACACGAACTCACGTACGGTATACGATATAGGTTGCCGGTGACCGATGCTACTTACTCGAGGAGCTTACGCATATCTTTCTTGATCACTAAGGTGAGTTTACGGCCCCTCTTTACTCTTTTCAAACGCTTTTAAATAGGGGGAGAATACTAGTTGCATCGAGTCAAACATTATTACTATTACAAACATTTTTGTGTATGCTGGTTTATTGGACAAACATTAAGTGTTGAACTCGTAACAAGCCCTCACAAAGTCTTACCGTTAATGTACGAACAACGTGGTAGATTTGGATGGATCCATTAGGGAATGACTAACCCCACGGGGCACTATGTTGACTGGATGTCATAACCCGTGCAAATTCTGACCTAACTTGCTATGTATACGAGACATAGCGGAGGCAAGGACAAACAAGTCTAGTTCGGTAGTGACGCACTGACACTTTGGGCCTAGGGCTCGGTACTAACATTGATAAACAGCATGACACACTTTTATTACTATATGTATATCAAAACCTGTGAACTCACCAACCATCGTGTTGACACTTTTTCTAACTGGTATTCTCAGGTAACTAGCTGCGCATGGAACAGGATGCACGTTAAGGGATGAGCTTTAGGAACCGCATGCATTCTGTTGTTTCTTTTGAAAACAATTTAGTTCTTAATGTTCTAAACAATGTTGTATTAAACTATTTACATTTCCGCTGCATGCTTTCAAACATATTTATTTCCGCTGCTATGATAACTTTTATTCCGCTGCAAACTATTTTGTTATGTGTGTGTGTCAAACATGGGATTTGTAAACGCATATAGAGGTGTTTTATATGACCTTGAGCTGTGATTCTGGCCACGTCACACCCACGTGGACTGACACCACGAGTGGGAAATTGGGGGTGTGACAGACTGGTATCAGAGCCTTGGTTATAGGGAACTAGGTTTGCATGTAGTAAACTTAGACTATAGCCATTGCTCAACTTTAGACACTACACGTAGAACTTGCACATTGATACTATTAGTGTTTATATTGAACTGTTACTTACTAACTTGAGACTTACAGGATGGCCAACAATGACGACACCAGCAGGAACCCGGGCAGACGCTCGGCAACCGACGATCTGACGACAGAGAGCCGCCGACGAGTCCACGACATAGTGGTGCAGGTGGACGCCGAGATGGATAGGTGGGCCAGAGACGCGGCACGGGCCCGACATTGGGGATGGCTTCCCACCATAATCCAGGGATGGATCATCGGGGAGAGAGTACCTCCATACCGTTTCCCTGGTGATACCACCCCAGGACACCGACTGCCACCACTTGGGGTACCATTGGAGCAGGCCTTCGCGGCCCACGTTGCTTGCACCCGACGAGAGATTTGGAGGACTGGAGAGCTGTCAGACGAGGTTCGAGTTCTTTGCGAGAAGAATGATCGACTGGAGAGGCAGAACGATAGGCTAGAGGAACGCAACGACAGACTGGAGGCACAGGTGGAGACTCTACGTCTCCAAGTGTCTCAACTGATGACCCAGCACGGACAGATCGTTGACGTCATGCAGGAGCATGATGTACGCATCACTGAGAATCGGACAGACATAACCGAGACTCAGGCGATGGTGCAGGCCAGCGATGCCATGCTTAACGCATGGGCTGCACAGTTTATTGAGGAACCACCACAGGAGGATGGTCCTGAATTCGAGGCCGAGGACCTCGAAGAAGAGGACTTTGATGAGGATCCTAATGAGGATCCGGAGGAGGATGATGATGACGGAGACGCTGCTAGCGATATTTCACACGTCTCTATGGATTCGGATTAGAGGATTGTTGTGTTTTGTACTTTCTTTATTTTGGCCTAGACGAGCGGGATGTGCTCGAAGAACTTATATTGTATTTCCTTTTAAAATCGTTGTACTTCAAGCTTATTGTTAATGAGAATTATGTTTTGTCTTACTTATTGCATTTTGACCATGATTGCTTGATAACATAACATCTGACATGACAACTAACATGACATCTACCCTCACATCTGACATGACATTTGGCTAACACACTAACTCATGCTAACTAACATTCTATCCCTTCCGTATAGAAAATCTCTATGGCGGGAAGAGGACCACATGCACGCCCTCCTAGGCGGACTCTGGACGCAGCTGTCATTAAGATGATGGTTGACCGTCGAGTCAACAAGGTGCTGGCAGAGTACGAGGCAAACCGACTTGCCAGTGAAACCAGTGGCACGAATAACGGTACTAACATTCACCTGATATGACTAACATAGCGTAGTTGGTACACGCTAACACGTAACATTGGTTTCTGACCGACAGGATCGCAAGGCAACAATAGTAAAGGATGTTCCTTTAAATCCTTCCTGAACTGCCACCCGCTCAAATTCAAGGGGACTGAGGGAGCTGTCGGAATGCTCCGCTGGGTGGAGAAAGTAGAGTCTGTATTCGCCATGTGCGAATGTGCTGAAGAGAACCGGGTGAAGTTCGCAACTGGTACACTGGAAGGACCAGCCCTCACATGGTGGAATACCCATGTGCAAACCCTGGGGTTGGACGGTGCCAATTCCATGCCATGGGCTGATTTCACCCGACTACTGCAAGAGGAATACTGTCCTCGTGACGAGATCAGAAAACTAGAGGCTGAGTTCTGGGTACTGAAGATGGTGGGATCTGAAATCGAGCAGTACTGCACTCGATTTCACGAGCTGTGTAAGCTGTGTCCGGCAATGGTGACGCCGGAATACAAGAAGATCGAGCAGTTCATCAGTGGGCTGCCTGAACAGATTCAAAGCATGGTGACTGCGTCTGACCTCACAACTATCCAACCTCTGATCAGACTGGCTCACAAACTAACTGATCAAGCGGTAGCCCAGGGCAAGCTACCCAAACGAGGCGAACACCTGAAACCTTCAGAAAGCCAGAAGAGGAAGTGGGAACCCAGCCACCACCAATCTCATCAACCCCAACAACAACAACGATCTGCACCTGCCAGAGCATTCACTGCCACCCAACCCGACGATAAGGGGAAAGGTGTGTACCAAGGAAAATACCCACTGTGCAACAAATGTTCTTACCACCACTCTGGTCAATGCGAGCGATACCGATGCTTGCGATGTGGAAGACATGGCCACATGGCCAGAGATTGCAGGTCTAAATTCCCTAACAACAACAACCCCAACAACAACCAGAACAACAACAACAACCATCAAAACACTCTCAAAGGGTGTTATGAATGTGGCAAGCCGGGCCACATGAGGAGGGACTGCCCTCAACTAAAGAAGGCCGGAGGAGGAGCGGCCAAGGGTCGAGCGTTTGTGATTGGCTCGGGGGAAGCCAAAGACGATCCTAACATCGTAACCGGTACGTTTCTTTTAAATAATGTCTATGCTAGCATATTATTTGATACCGGTGCCGATAGGAGCTTTATATCTAGTGAGTTTAGCAAATTACTAGATATTACCCCAACACCACTAGATTATAAGTATACCGTAGAGTTAGCTGACGGCAAACTGATTGAAACACAACACATCTTTCGAGGATGCGTCATGGTTTTGGCGAATCACGAACTCGAAATCGATTTGATGCCGGTGACTCTCGGAAGCTTTGATGTGGTCGTTGGAATGGATTGGTTATCCGCTAACCAAGCTGAAATCGTATGCAACGAGAAGATCGTACGGGTGACGTTGCAGAACGGAGAACAGATCTCGATTCAGGGGGAAAGACGGGGAGTACCTCTGAACATCATGTCATGCATGAAGGCGAACAAGTACCTACAAAAGGGATACGCTGCCATACTAGCCCTCATCGCAGAGCAACCAAAGAAGGAGAGGAAGATTGAGGACATCGCTGTAGTCCGCGACTTTCCCGAAGTGTTTCTCGAGGATCTACCTGGATTACCTCCGAAACGACAAGTTGAGTTCCAGATAGATCTTACACCTGGAGCAGCACCGATTGCCAAAGCTCCATACCGACTAGCACCGACTGAGATGCAGGAACTGTCTAACCAGTTGCAGGAGCTGTTAGACAAGGGATTTATCAGACCGAGCTTCTCACCTTGGGGAGCACCGGTCTTGTTCGTAAAGAAGAAAGACGGATCATTCCGTATGTGTATCGACTACAGAGAGCTGAACAAAGTGACGATCAAGAATCGATATCCCTTACCGCGAATAGACGACCTATTTGACCAATTGCAAGGGTCAAGCTACTATTCAAAGATCGATTTAAGATCGGGTTACCATCAATTGAGGATACAAGAAAACGATATTCCTAAGACTGCCTTCCGAACTCGATACGGACACTACGAATTCTTGGTTATGCCCTTTGGACTAACCAACGCACCAGCCGTGTTCATGGATCTCATGAATAGAGTGTGCAAACCTTACCTTGACAAATTCGTAATAGTGTTCATTGACGACATTCTGATTTACTCGAAGAATCGGGAAGAACATGCTGAGCATTTGAGGCTAGTCTTAGAACTATTAAAGAAAGAGCAGTTGTACGCAAAGCTTTCAAAATGCGACTTTTGGATTCGCGAAGTCCAATTCCTTGGACACGTGGTTAATGAGCAAGGGATACACGTAGACCCAGCCAAAATCGAAGCAATTAAGAACTGGGAAGCACCCAAGACTCCAACTGAGGTGCGACAATTCTTAGGTCTGGCCGGGTACTACCGAAGATTCATTGAAGGATTCTCGAAGATTGCTCAATCACTGACCTCCTTGACTCATAAGGATAAGAAGTTCGATTGGGGAGACAAACAAGAAGCTGCTTTCAACCTGTTGAAACAGAAACTATGCACTGCACCCATCCTATCCCTACCGGAAGGATGTGATGACTTCGTGGTGTATTGCGACGCTTCGAAACAAGGACTCGGTTGCGTGCTGATGCAACGCGAGAAAGTGATAGCATACGCTTCACGACAACTGAAGGTGCATGAGAAGAACTACACGACTCATGACCTTGAGTTGGGAGCCGTAGTATTCGCTTTGAAAATCTGGCGACACTACTTGTACGGCACGAAATGTACAATCTTTACCGATCACAAGAGCCTACAGCACATCTTCGACCAGAAGGAGTTGAACATGAGACAGCGAAGATGGGTTGAACTCATCGGCGATTATGATTGCGCCATTAAATACCATCCAGGCAAGGCAAACGTAGTGGCCGACGCGTTGAGCCGAAAAGAAACGACAAAACGCGTGCGCGCACTACAACTCACGATCCATTCTGAACTGCCGAATCAAATTCGGATAGCACAACAGGAAGCTCTGAAAACTGAAAACCTCACTCTTGAAGCCATGCGTGGCATGGATAAGCAAATAAAGGCAAAAGACGACGGAGCTTACTATTTAATGGATCGAATCTGGATTCCACGCTACGGAGGATTGAGAGAAGTAGTGATGGATGAAGCTCACAAGAGCCGGTATTCCGTACACCCGGGCTCTGACAAGATGTATCACGATTTGAAGACAACCTATTGGTGGCCGAACATGAAAGCTGAAATAGCAACTTACGTAAGTAAGTGTTTAACGTGCTCAAAAGTCAAAGTTGAGTACCAGAAGCCGTCAGGGTTACTTCAACAACCTGAACTACCACTGTGGAAATGGGAACAGATCTCCATGGACTTCATAACTAAACTGCCTAAGACGGCAAATGGTTGCGATACCATCTGGGTTATCGTAGACCGACTGACAAAGTCCGCACATTTCCTACCTATCAAGGAGACTGACAAGCTAGACAAACTCACTCGTACCTATCTAAAGGAAGTGGTTACTCGACATGGGGTGCCAATCTCGATTATATCTGACCGCGACAGTCGCTTCACGTCGCATTTCTGGAAGTCTTTACATAAGGCTTTGGGCACGAGATTGGACATGAGTACCGCTTACCACCCGCAGACGGACGGGCAAAGTGAGCGAACGATACAGACACTGGAGGACATGCTCCGAGCCTGCGTTATTGACTTTGGGAGTAGCTGGGAATCTCATCTACCATTAGTTGAGTTTTCGTACAATAACAGCTACCACACTAGCATCCAAGCTGCACCATTCGAGGCACTTTACGGACGTAAGTGTCGATCACCCATATGCTGGGCGGAAGTTGGAGACAGCCAACTGACTGATCCAGAACTGGTGCACGAGACAACTGAGAAGATCGTGCAAATACGCAAACGAATGGCAGCAGCTCGGGACAGACAGAAAAGCTATGCCGACAAGCGACGCAAACCGTTAGAGTTCCAGGTGGGAGACAGAGTGTTACTCAAGGTCTCGCCCTGGAAAGGTGTCATTCGGTTTGGCAAACGAGGAAAGTTGAACCCTCGTTACATTGGACCTTTTGAGATTACAAAACGAATAGGCCATGTAGCCTACGAACTGAACCTGCCAGTCGAACTGAGCAGTGTACACAACGTATTCCACATCTCGAACCTCAAGAAGTGCCTATCTAATGAGACACTTGTTATTCCTCTTGAGGAAATACAAATCGACGAACAATTGAACTTCGTTGAGGAACCGGTGGAGATTATGGACCGGGAAACCAAGAAGCTCAAACTCAGCAAGATTCCAATAGTGAAAGTGCGATGGAATTCGCGACGCGGACCGGAATTCACGTGGGAATGTGAAGATCAGATAAAACAAAAGTACCCACACCTGTTCGCGGAACAGACAAGCACTGGCAACACAAGTTGAATTTCGGGACGAAATTCTTTCTAACATGGGGAGGATGTGACACCCCGTAATTTCCAGGTCAGCAACCTATTTATTTAAATGTTTATTTAAATGCTTATTGTACATGTGGCACTAGAATTAGATTGATTTAGTGTGACACGTGGCACGACAGTACGAACACTGACACATGACTAGATAATTCGTAGAATTATCGGCAAACAGCACACACGTGTCAAAACACACGAACGTTGGTGAACGTCTAACACATTGTGTAGCACAGCACTCGAAACTTCACGAAACACTCACACATTGAACTTGGAAGTTCAAGCGAGGCTAAACGAAAGTTCGTAAATGTGAAAACGACAACGAACGGATCAACCCAATGAAAATGGGCCTATTGGGCTCACCAGGGGATCTGTCGCGCTACGCGACGGTCCACAAGAACACTGTCGCGATACGCGACAAGTGGGCGGGGGAAATTTGAACGCGGGACTCTCTCGCGCTACGCGAGGGGAACCCTTGAACGTGTCGTGCTACGCGACGAGACCCAGTTCGCAGAATCTTTATAAAACCAAGAAAATCATTGCTACTCTACACCCTTCATCATTTTACCCGAACTTGCAAGCCACCATTCGGTCTATCCTCTCCATTTTCACCAGAAAACTCCATTGGAAGCCATTACCAAGTACCTTGAAGCTCAAGAACTTGGAGGTTGAAGCCAAAGAGTTCATTTAGAAGCTTGGAACTCGCCACTACGACCTTGAAGCCACACATTCTCACCAACCAGAAGTTTGAGAGGGCAAAGGCTCATCATCTCAGGAGGTTTTGAAGCTTTGAAGGTAGTATTTACATTCCCCATGGCTAGAATGTCCATTTCTCACCACTACACACACATGCATGTGGTAAAACCCACATGCAAACACCATGGACACACATGCACGAGTTTAACTTCTGGGTTTGTTGATTTTAAGATGATTTATGATGATCTAACATGATTAGAATACATTTGGTGATGATCTATGATGATGGGTATGGATGGAACTCATGATTTGTATGCAAAATGTTGATATATTGCCATGCATGTATGATCTATGATTGTTGGGATGAATTTGAGTACTTTTGTATGTTCATAGATGATATTGGGAGCATACTACATGATTTGATTTAGTTTAGAATGGTTAAAATATGATTTTTGACAATCTTTCTATTTATAGAAACTTTTTGTTGGTAAAATGATGCTATGAATGATATGGTAGACATGCATGCATATGGAATTGATATTAGGTGTTAGAATGATGATTTGAATACTTGATAATGATTTTTTAGTGATAAAAATGGTCATATGTTATGAGTTACTATTTTTAGTAACTTTATTAGTTGAAATAATGTTAAGTGATGATTTTGGTTATGTTGGTATGCCTAAGTGATATTAGATTGACGATTATGATGATTGGTGATATGAAAGATGGATTAGAAATGTTAGGATGACTATTTCCATGAAAAATTACAAAGTTACTATTTATAGTAACTTTATTTTTACAAAACCCGACTTAGGAACATTTTGTTTGATTCGAGCATGCTAAATGATTTACTTTGTTATAACATGATGTTTAGATGCTAAGTTAGATGGTTTCCGATATCACGTATGCTATAAATGGAAGCTTTCCATTTTAGGAAACTTTTGTGCACTAACATGATGAAAACGACTTATATGAGTTCGTATGATGATGTGCTATGTGTTAACATGATCACGTAGGACTAATAAGCATGCTAGAACTCTAAAACCAATATGCTTTGTGAACTTTCCAAAAATGGAAACTTACTATAAATAGTAAGTTGTCCATAGACGCGACTTGCGCGTTTCGCACACGACGAGCACTTACACGATTGCTACACGATTCACAACCGTCACACGGATCACCAACGGGTCGTTGACTAGACACGGTCAACTTTGGTCAACTCTGGTCAAACACGATCAATGTGGACCAACACAGTCAAACACGGTCAATGTGGACCAACACAGTCAAACACGGTCAATGTGGACCGACACGGACAAACATGAACAACCAAGGGTTGTTGGGCACAAACACGGGCACTAACACGAACACTAGCACGGTCACATACACGAACTCACGTACGGTATACGATATAGGTTGCCGGTGACCGACGTGCTACTTACTCGAGGAGCTTACGCATATCTTTCTTGATCACTAAGGTGAGTTTACGGCCCCTCTTTACTCTTTTCAAACGCTTTTAAATAGGGGGAGAATACTAGTTGCATCGAGTCAAACATTATTACTATTACAAACATTTTTGTGTATGCTGGTTTATTGGACAAACATTAAGTGTTGAACTCGTAACAAGCCCTCACAAAGTCTTACCGTTAATGTACGAACAACGTGGTAGATTTGGATGGATCCATTAGGGAATGACTAACCCCACGGGGCACTATGTTGACTGGATGTCATAACCCGTGCAAATTCTGACCTAACTTGCTATGTATACGAGACATAGCGGAGGCAAGGACAAACAAGTCTAGTTCGGTAGTGACGCACTGACACTTTGGGCCTAGGGCTCGGTACTAACATTGATAAACAGCATGACACACTTTTATTACTATATGTATATCAAAACCTGTGAACTCACCAACCATCGTGTTGACACTTTTTCTAACTGGTATTCTCAGGTAACTAGCTGCGCATGGAACAGGATGCACGTTAAGGGATGAGCTTTAGGAACCGCATGCATTATGTTGTTTCTTTTGAAAACAATTTAGTTCTTAATGTTCTAAACAATGTTGTATTAAACTATTTACATTTCCGCTGCATGCTTTCAAACATATTTATTTCCGCTGCTATGATAACTTTTATTCCGCTGCAAACTATTTTGTTATGTGTGTGTGTCAAACATGGGATTTGTAAACGCATATAGAGGTGTTTTATATGACCTTGAGCTGTGATTCTGGCCACGTCACACCCACGTGGACTGACACCACGAGTGGGAAATTGGGGGTGTGACACAGATAAACCAGATAGTTAATGTTGTTGATTATAGTGCTGAAACAATTTCTATATGGATTTATGGCTTAGGAATGATCAATCATTGTTATTGATTACCCAAATATCATGAAATATCATAATGTGACATTGGAATAGGTTTAATAACCATGTTTAACATACTAATCTGACTGTTATCATAAACATTAGATAATCATTCCAATGAGTATGTTAATGAATGTGATTAGTTTGAAACACTTGGATTTAACCTTGCATTTCAAAGATTAATCAAACTAATCACATACATTGTCACAATCAAATGGTTTAAACCATTATAATCATAGTTATGGTTTCATGAAAACCGGGCATTACAACGGATCGAAACAAGGATTTACCCGTTAACATATTCAGTTCTTCGTTTATAATCATTCCTAGCCATCATCTATGCAATAATCAACAACCCTAACTATATCATTACGTTCAAAAACAAGATCTAATCAACCATTATCAAGCTAGAAGGTTAAAACGAACAGTTACCTAATCAGACGGATTTTCAGCTTCAAAATAACGATCAGAACTTGTAGATACGTTCTCTGACTTCAAATATACGATCTGATGGCTTCAAAATTGATTTTTGATAAAGAAAGTTACTGATTTTCGCCTGTGGTAGTGTTCAAGTTCAAGAAAATGTAAGAAATTTTCGAATGCATGAAATCTGATATGTTGTTCTGATCCACCAAACCACCACACGCCAGACGCATCGCCCCACGTGGGCGTTTGGCCCGAGGCGTAGCGCGCGGGTCTATGGGTTCTCAGATATTTTTTTTCCTTCCGCGTGTACCGCCTATCAACCTGTAATAATTACAATTGCTAAATCAACGTGGATTTAAAGCACGACTTAATGTGCTATCAATCATTAATGATGTAATTCTCAAATACAATTGTCACAAGTAATAAACAGATATATGCGGAAACAAGTGGCACTATGGCAGATGTTCGACCTTGGTGATGACCTTCTTTATCATTTGAAAGTTTAAAAGTTTTTCAAAGTTATCCTTAACTTTGTAAGGTGGTGTTTGTTTTTTGAAAAAACGTCTGCGAAGGTCTGCGAAACCTCTTTTGTCTGCGCCCCGCAGACCAAGGACAGATGTAGGGTGTTTGTTTTTTTCAGACGTTTCATTAAAAAACGTCTGCGAAAGCTCTTTTTCTTGAAGACATGGCTCAACCTCTTTTAAAACCTCTTCTAAAATCCCAAACCTCTTCTAGGTTTTCTTCACCAAGGACATGTGCTTCCCGATCGGCCTCTCCCTATACCGCATCACCATCATCGGTCTCCACCACCGCGCTTCACCACCACCGGCGGCCCACCACCAGCCGCCTCATCCATCGCCGTCGTCAAGCTTCATCTCATGGCGGCTTGCTTCACCACCAGCCGCCTCATCCATCGCTCGATCTCCCTGCTTCGCCCTAGTTCCCCCGGCGGCTTGCTTCACCACCGGCGTCGTCATCCATCGCCGTCGTCATCCATCGCTCGATCTCCCTGCTTCGCCCTAGTTCGCCCGGCGGCTTGCTTCACCACCGGCGTCGTCATCCATCGCCGTCGTCATCCATCGCTCGATCGCCTCATCCATCTCCGTCGTCAAGCTTCACCACCGCCGGCGTCGCACCTCTGCCATCGCCACCACCTGCGCTCCACCTCCGCCGTTGCCACCACCTCCCACCGATCGTTGGGTTGGATTTGAAGATTAGGGTTTTTTTTTTTTGTCTGCTGCTTAGGACTGGGAAGGGGAAGGGAGTGGGAAAGTGTTTTGAAGAGGTTAAAAAACAAACCCTCTTTTTCCCTCTTCTTGCAGATGTTTGGTCCACCTCTTCTGCAAAAGAGGTTTGCAGATGTGGTCCGCAGACTGAAGAGGTTAAACCTCTGAAAAAACAAACACCACCTAAGTGTCACTTTAACCTCTTCATGTTTTTTAAAATTTAAATTTTATTAATAATTTTAATTTTACTCGATAACATTTGTTCATTAATTAAAAGGCAATTAATAATTGTGAATTATATAAACTGACGGTATTGTTTTGCTGCTGTGAAAAATGAGAATCAAACCAACTGAAAAAAATTGGTATAATTATAAAAGTGTTTTTTCCTAATAAGTTAGGTTTTCTAGATTATTATATTGTAAATATAGGACCCAAATAGATTTATTTTCAAGAAATCAAGTTTTCATATTATACAATCCTTATATGTGTGTATGTGTGTGCGTATGTGAGTGTGTTTATATGTAGAAGTAATATCAAATAAAAAGTCTATTTAGGCAAAGAATGCTATAAAGGACTTTTAAAACCTTCGAAACTAACTAAACGAATTCTGATTGAACTCATTTTGATGGCATTGGAACCGTCTCATCAAACCCTACAATAATTTCATTTATGTCTTAGCTTTAACAACAACTTTTAAAGTTTAGATTTTTGGACTTAGTTTTTAGCTTTTATGTTTTATTTTTATCTTTAGGGTTTGCTTTTAAAGTTTTGGTTTTAGTATTTGGTTTTATTATTTATGATTGAATGTTTAAGTTTTAGGGTTCAACAAGCTGGTTCTAATGATTCAAAACAAATTCAATCAAAGTTTGTTTGGATCAATTTTCGAGTTTTTAAAAATCATTTAAAAAAAAAGACTTTTAAGAGGAACATCAACTCTTTTTAAGTGATAAAAGTATTCTAAACTTTAAACACTCTGTTTCCGAGTTCATTAAAGGAGAGAAAATAAAAGAAATGGAAGAAAAGAAGAAACATTTTGTGTTTCTGAGTTTAATTTAACAAGAGAAAAAAAAAATAACATATGTTTTGTTTCTGAGTTTCATTTAAGAAGGGAAGGGATGGAAAATGAAAGTGAGGATATAAAAATTAAAAATTGAAGAAACGGACGTGCCAAATCAAAAGCTCCGGGCCTACTGCTTTTTAGAAAGACGCCCAGAGGCCCAACCCTAGTCAATTTTGATGTAAATTACCAAACTACCCCTGGTCTCATTTTCCTCCTCTCACAATATCACATCATCATCATCAAGGTTCCACCGTTGCAGGCTCTTCAAGGACCAAAGTTGTTGCCGTCCGTCCATCCGCAGGTGAGACCATCCCCACGCGCACCCACGCGCCGCCCTAATTTCTTCTTAATACCTTGATCGGAAAACATCAACTGTTGTGTCTACTTTCTCATCAATCAATCACTTGTTTTCGATCGCCTTCTGGGAATCCCCTTTTCCAGCCCTAATTGAATTTCGTCATTCCAGGGTAATAATTCACGCGTTTAACATTACTCTCTATCATCATCCTATTGTTATTATTATTCTAATTGATTACAATTTGGAGTTGTGTCAACTTGGATTAATAATTAATATCTCGATTACTTTTATTCTTTGTCTCCTCTACCGTACATGATTGTGTATATATTTTATGCAATTTTTCATGGTGGTGGAGTCAGGCCTGCAAATATGGTGTAGATTGCTGTCTTTGTACAGGAAAGCGTTGAGAGATGTTGTTGGCTTTGAATCGTAATGGGATTTATTTGATCAACTTCACTGTTCATTTTTCTGAATGGCATCCCTTGGAGTTTAGCCAGAAATCTAGTTAGCTTGAGCTTAATCGCCCCCTTAATCTTTTTGTAGCAGGTACTCCTGGATTAGATTAAACTTCTGCTTTTCTATATTCTTGCAATTTGATAACAGAGAAAGAAGCAACGCTTTTTCATTTGATGTGGAGACTCCAAAATATTAATTTAAGATCTATGCGGTTACTGGCATCAGTCTCATCACAGCAAAACCTGCTAAAAAACTATCTACCAGCCAATTTCAAACAGTTTTAAATCTGTAAAACAACAGTCTAAACAAGCCAAAAAGCAGTTTCGGACAATCTAAACTAGCTGAACACAAGTCTAAAGCACCTTCAAATGGCCTGAATCAGATGTGTGTGTTGCTTGTCTCGGGCATGCAGTTTTTTAAGCACCTTGTGCCTGCGTGATAGATTCACCCTTTGTGCCTTGAGCCTTCACCTATCTAGTTTATGATATGTATTGCGCACTTAAAGTGTCCAAGTTCCTATTTCTATTTTCTGGCATATGGGACAAAGTTTAATGTAACTATAGAAGAATATTGATTTGTTTGATTCTCAGTTAAAAAATGCAGTATATTTTTCCGGAGCTTAGGAAGCTCTTATTTCCACTGTTATATTCATGGCTGTTTGCTTTAAGGGTCATATTTTTTATGGGCAGGATTAGTTCTAATTAAACAGTTCAGGTTGTTGACGTAGATTGTTAGAAGTTGTTATACGACGTGAAGGTCAAGCATACATGTTTCTTAAGGGATACTCTATTGCGAGTGTGGCAGAAATGGGCTGTTGTGGTTGTTTTGGATTTTCATTTGCAAAAAAGCAAAAGAAAACTAGGACTAATTCCCACTTTAGTGATCATATTTCCCAAGAGTTGTTGCTAAATGATGAAGTAGAAGATCAGGAAGAAGAGGGAGAAGAAGGAGATGATAATTGCTCATATGGTGATGACCTGTCTGAAACTGAAAAGGAAGATCATGAAGAATTTAAAAACCCGTCAAAGCGGTCTGAGGATATTCTTTTGTACAGAATGCAAAACGGTTTGATTTGCAGGGAGTTCCCTGTTAAGGAAACTCACAAAGTCATCCGGTCAGAGGTAGTTCGATAATTGACATAAACTTTAGTGTTGTGCTGCTCTTTTTTGAACAAAATACTTAATTACTGGTTTATTCTCATTATTTATTTTTATCTATTTATTATATTCAAGTGATCAATTGCGTAGATTTATGTAAGATTATAAGGTTTTGATTCTTTGAAAGAAAAGTCAAGGAGCATTTTTATCCTTCTCACTAGCATCTCTAATGTAACATTATCAGTGTACCTTTTGTGATATGAAGCATTCAATTAGTTTTAGTGCACTTGATTAGTCTTGATGTCATTTTCTTATGAGCTAATAATACATCTTCTGCCCACCTAAGTATTCAACCCTTTTTTTTACTCAAATTGAAACTATTTTACATGCTACCAAAGCATGCATCTACTATCTTGTTCTAAGATAACAATAATCATAACATGTTGACATCTCATCAAAGGCATTTGTTTATCAAAAAGTTATTGCTATTTTCGTCATCCACGATATTTTTTTTACAAGACTTGATATTAATGAAACCATATACATACTTGGGTGTCCTATAAAGTATATATGCGTATACGGGTGATGTTGATGAAAAAAAGTTGAATACTGTGTGTAGCCTTCCCAGATATTATCACAATTGTTATTTACCATCGTGCTCTAGTTTTTTTGCAACTATATGTCATTAATGTTAAAAACTAATTTCTTCACCATTTTTGACTTGTATTCATTTTGTTTTTTGCTCTAGGACGAGAATGGGAACAAGATGGTAAACGAGTATGTGCGTCAGTACAAAATTGGTTCTGGTAGCTATGGGAAAGTGGTGATTTTCATATTTTTATATATTTTTGAACTTTGTTTTTTCTTAACCAAACGAGTCTTAATAATCTTCACTTTTTTGGATTATATCTCTACCAGGTTCTTTACATAAGCCAGGTGGATGGGAAGCATTATGCAATTAAGGTAGTGTACAAAATTTGTGAATTTGATTTTTTTTCAAACTTGTTGCTGCCTCTTGTCTTGGCATGTTTAACTTTATGAAATTGTTCATAATTTGACAAAAAAGTGTTACATCTGAATTTAGGCGTTTCACAAGTCACATTTATTAAAGCTACGAGTTGCCCCATCTGAAACTGCAATGACTGATGTTCTTCGTGAGGTTTTATTCTGCTTTCTCATATGTATTTATTTTATATTACTATATATACAATTATCAAATCTAATCATTACATAGGAACAGTAATAATAATTTTTTAACTCTTTTTGTTTCTTTATAAATAATTATCGTGCAAATAAATCTACCTCTTTTCCATTGGATCAGCTGGCAATTGAAGTTGTTGTATAAACCTTCGACTCCTATTTAACCAGTGTTCGAATCCTCATTGTTTTCTTCTTTTTTTTTCACGCGTATACATGAATAACTAAACCTTAAGATTTATTATATTAAATAGCAATATTAATTAAAAAAATAACATTAACCAATCTTAAATTAAATAACAATACTAATTAAGAAAATAACAATCTTACAACAATGAACGTAATTTTTTATGATTTAGTTATATAATTTTTAACATTGTGCATTTCAATTTGAGTTCGTATTGCTTATGATTGACATTTGCTTTTGTAACGGTCCAATTTATTGTTTTGTGACGAGTTAACAGCTGCTATGGTTGGTTTTTTGTCCGCGTTTTAATTTTCATGGTGTTTGAATCCTTGCATTACTTTTTTTTACCACACACATAGATAAATAATGCACACCTACATAAATAATTAATCACTAACAATTCTTAAAATTAAATAGAAATACCAATCAAAAAAATAATAGTAACAATTCTTAATTAAATTATGATACTAATCAAGGTTTAAAAGAACGGAATCGCGCCTCGAGGCGTTTTCACTCTGCCTCACGAGGCGTACGCCTCAAGGCGAAATGAGGCGTAAGTCCGAGGCGGTATCAAATAAATAAATATTTTTATAATATATATATAAAAAAATACTAAACATCAATTAAAGAGCTTTTATAACTAAGATCAATATCATTCAATAAATATAAAAAAGGACAAAGTCTATAAAACACAAAAAGACTTGGAATGTTTAGAAAAAAGCATCAACCCATATAGACCGCCTTAGCCCGCCTCGGACCGCCTCAAACCGCCTCGGACCGCCTCGGCCCAGTGAGGCGTGCTTTTCTTCAGATCTTGTGAGGCGCCGCCTCAAAAGCGTTTTTCTTCCGTTTCGCCTCGAGGCGCGCCTCGAGGCGCCGCCTCAGTCCGTTTTTTTAAACCATGATACTAATTAACAAAGTATTGATTTGACAACTATGAACGTCTTTTTTTTAGTTACATAATTTTTAATACTGTGTATTTATATTTGTGTTCATATTTCTTATGATTGTCATTTGCTGTTGTTATGGTTTGATTTATGTTTAAGGACATATTAACAACCATTGTTGTCAGTTTTTTCATCTGCATTTAAATATTAGCGATGTTCGAATCCTTGCACCACTTTTTTTCACACACATAGATAAACAAATAAACATTAACAATTCATAAATTAAATAATGATACTAATTAAAAGAATAATATTAACAATTTTTAAATTAAACAACTATTTTACTGCAATAAACGTTTTTTTTTTTGTTTTAGTTATATGATTTTTAGCATTGTGTACTTTAATTTGGGTTTGTATCCATGATGGACTGACAGTCGTTGGCCGATTTTTTGGTATGCGTTTAATATTCGTGATATTGTCATTGTCATCATGATCGGATACCCATATTGACAGCGTGATATGACTCAATATTTTTTTAACATAATTATAATTGGGTAGATATCGTATTTTTCGGTTCAATACGGGGTTACCGCCGCAACGCGCGGGTAAACCCCTAGTTTTATTCAAAGTTGAATTTTATAATGATAATTCTATTGGTTAATGATGGTTTATTCATTTACTGGCTTGCAGGTTTTAATTATGAAAATGTTAAACCATCCCAATATAGTAAATTTGATCGAGGTTATTGATGACCCAAACACAGATCATTTCTACATGGGTATAAAAGGCCACTGGTTTTTGATCTTCTCGGATCAATGTTCTTTAGTTTTCACTGATAACTTGGTTTTTTAAATCTTCTTATAAAATCTTTCAGTTCTGGAATACGTGGAAGGAAAATGGGTCTTTGAGGGAGCTGGACCACCAGGTGGCTTGGGTCAAAATGTTTCAAGGAGTTATTTGCGTGATATTGTATCGGGGTTGATGTATCTCCATTCTCATGTAAGACTTATGACTTACTATCCACTCTCAGTTTCCAATAAATTGTGTTAAAATCTTCTTAAATTGATTCTATATGTTTATTGATATTGATACTTTGTGCCAGTACTTTTGTTTTATTCCGATTAGGGTGGGTGTGGTGTATCACTCCCATCCCAATTGAGCCCACTTCACCATTCCATAAAAAATTACCACATAATTTGAACCCACTCCTACCGACCTGAACACACTTAGGGGGTGTATCTTGCTCATCCCACTTGAACCCGCTACCATGTATATATTAAAATGTAAAATTGTGATTGGTTGGTGGAGAAAAGTCAACATATTCCATCCGGTTTCAAAAACGGTTCGTGAACCCAATTTTCAACCCTTAGATTGAACCCACACCACTTGGGGTGATGTTATCACTTGAGCCTGCGAAACCCACTTGAACCTGATGGTCTATCTGGATGGTGTCGGTCCCTCTTAATGTTCTTAAAGAAAATATTTAAGAAATTGTTTTGGTTTTCCAAGCAGGCTTTTTTTTAATTATCAAGATTCTATACAAAGGGATGTGGGGTAGTTTAGTAGAATTAAAGATAAAAAATTAGTTATCTGATATTTTAATATCCACAAATTGCTAAATGTTGGACTCTTTATTAGATAAAGTCCTACTTTGTATGATCTTAATCTTGAAGAACCATATTATGCTCTTTTTATTTTATTAGTTATCCTCATCTGTCCTTTGTGAATCTCAGAATATTGTGCATGGTGATATAAAACCTGATAATCTTCTTGTTACTGCCACTGGGACGGTAAAGATTGGTGATTTCAGTGTCAGTCAGGTTTTTGAGGTAATAGTTACTCTTCTCAATATGTGCATTTATATGTTACATCCAAAAGATGGTCAATGTTTTTTATTATAAAATTTATCTTGCTGTCGCCAACTTGTTCCATCTAACTGTTGCATTTCTGGCAGTTTTAAGGTATCCTATTTGAGAAAGAAAAATGATAAAAACTGCCGATGCATTTTCTATGATGCTTTCATTTGTATTCCTTAACTACTCAACAAGACATAAGAAAACCATATGGTTTACATTATTTTCTTCAAATAGTAAAAAAATTGATGTCACAAACTTCTTAAATATGTTTTTTAATTATTATTCCGTGGTGATTAAATTGAAATTATACAATGTATAGGATGAAAAGGACGAACTTCGCAGATCCCCTGGCACTCCTGTTTTCACTGCTCCCGAATGTTGTCTAGGTAAGATGATTTCATCAAAATTCACAATTTTGGCATTTTTCTTTTGTTCAAGACTGTCATTTGTAGAATCAAATTCTTACAACTTAAAAAACAGCCCGTTGACATTTTAATTAACAGGTCTAACTTATCATGGCAAAGCTGCTGACACATGGGCGGTTGGAGTTACCTTATACTGTATGATTCTGGGACGATATCCTTTTCTTGGTGACACGCTGCAAGATACATATGATAAGGTGTGCCTCTTGATATTTGTTTAAAATTCTCATAAATTTTGAATTTTTTTTGAAGTTTTGGCTTGTGTCTCAGATCGTTAATGATCATATATGGCTGCCTGTGGGTATGAACCCGCTACTCAAGAACCTACTTGAGGGTCTTCTCTGTAAAGGTATGCAAAATTTTCATCAACAATGCTTCAAAAATAGAAGATACTTTGACCTTTAGTCAAAATGATATTCATATGTTAGGCTTTTAACAGATCCGACACAAAGACTGCGTCTAGGGATGGTTGCAGTGCACCCATGGGTTGTCGGCGATATGGGCCCGATACCTCGATTTCTTTGTTGGTGCAAACGTAATAAATTAAAACAGGAGCAAGTATCGGACGATGCTCTTATTAACACGGACTAAAGAAACATTTTATATCATGTTAAGGTTTATTTTGTATAGTAAGGGTTTGTTTTGGGAGCTTTGAGTAGTAGTTTTTTGCAAGAAATTTGAAAGGAAGTGTGGGGTTGAATTTTGAATCGTTATTTGCGAGCATTTGCTTTTGACTTTTGAGTTAAGGAGGGGAGAGAATACCCTGTAACTTTAATAGTTCTATCTTGGAAAAATGAGATCGTGCTATTGGAAGGAATGATCTTTTTAACCTGTAAAATATTAAAGAAACTAATAATGCCAGGTGATCTTTCTTTGTTTGCTTTGTTATTTGACTAAGGTCATGTTTGAGATTTCATCTAAAAATGACTTGTTGACTTATTGACTTTTTCAAAAAGGCAATAAGCCAATAAGTTGTTTGTCAAACCTAAAATGACTTTTGGGAATGACTTTTTGTAAAAAGGTGATAAGTTTATGGCTTATTGACATAAAATGACAAATTTACCCCTCTTTACCCTTTACCCAATAACATTAAATAGTGTCAATAAAAAATGTATTTTTCGGTCATTTTAAAAATTAATTTGGTTAATCCAAACACATTTTTAAAAACATCATTTCAAAAAGTTATAAGTTAATAAGCACTTTTGACAAAAAGTTCTTTTGAAATTAAATAATCAATTCCAAACATGGCCTAAATGTTTGGTCTTTTTTTTATTACGTCAGCTGCTGTTATGCACCAAAGTATTACTATAACAATTAAAAAAAAACTTCAAATAAAAAATTCAAACTAATTTGTATTGATTATATTTTTAAAATTAATTTACACTGGATTTTACTTCTATAAATACGAGATACGGAGATGGTTATTATTTTTTTTTCTATTTCACTCATTATTATAGTTAAATAAAGTGAAATCTATGACGATCGTTACTAAAATTGTCTCTAATTTAATAAATTTTGTTGCAAACTTGGGTCTATTCTAACAAAAACCAATGAGTTTAAGTTCAAACTAATTGAATCTAATGCACCTTTTAAAAATATAGGTTTGTACACTTTTGATTGGTTGTAAACTTGGGTCTTATTACCTATATCTTAAATGACAATATCGATGTAATTTTCTATTAACATAGCCTCTTAGCTTTTGTACATATATATTCTCATAAGAAAGCGTATCTACTGGAAGGGTTTTGGTGTAGTGGTCACATAAAAGGCGTGGGTTCGAATCTCAATCCTAACATTTTGTTTTATTTTTCTTTTTTTTTCTACTGATTAACTTTTTTGTTTTCCTTTTTTTTTTCCGTCTTTATTTGTTGACCCCTTCTTGTGGCTGCTGTTTATTTGCTGACCCACTCATGTGAAAAAAAAATCACTTTAATCTAATTGAGTTTCTAATATATATAATTTATCACTTGTAGTATATATACATTGTGTTGTTAGTGTTATGTCTACGTTTCAACTAAAGCACATGAATTTTAATCGTAACATCCCGTCGCAACGCATGGATAAATTTGATATATATATATATCTTAATTTAGAATGTCTGTGGGATTATTTAATGTAAAAAACCAATATAAATACTTTACTGAGTCAAAAGTAAAACCAAATTATACTTTGGTTGAGGGGTTATTCTTGATTCTCTTAAAATCCAAACCTCCTATCACTTCAGATTCGAGTCCTGTTGTCATATTTACTCCCTTTTATTTTATTTTTTATTCTTCTTTCTTTTTCTTTTGGTTATACTATGGCAACACCATATTTCTTTGTTCCTTCCCAACGTCTCGGTGTGCTTAATCTCCACGCATGCTCCATGTGCCTCCTGTGTGTCCTTCCCGTCTTTTCTTCTCTTTGGATTTCTCAACAAGGTTCCTTCGTTTTCATATCATCCCTTCTTGTGTCATGGTACACGATTGTGGGTTAAAAGTTTTTGAAAGTCACCCCTTAATCTGTAAATATCACTTTGACTTCTCAGGTTTATAATATAATCTGTCTTTTTTTCCTCAATAAATTTCATTTGTTGTTGTTTTTAAATAATAATAATCATGGTGGTATCGACTGATGATAATATGCTTATAGAATGAGACTGGTAACAACTAAAGAACATTACGTCTTTGCGAAGATATTTTAAAAGGATAATCAAAATAACGGAAAATTTCACTAAAATTCGATCCGTCCCGCCGCGAAGCGCGGGTCGTATCTCTCGTTCTAATAAATAGACAAAAATCGAGCTCGTATTTCTTGTTTTGATTTCAAATTTTCATAACTACTCGATTTCGGTCGGGAGCAATTCTTTTTTTGCAGGTATAATGATAAAACAAACAAACTCACTCAGTATATCTTCACTTCAGTAAAGTTTTGGAGAGTATGAAGACAAACCTTACATTTATCCTAGTTGGGATTAGAGAAGCTACTTCGAATGAGTCCCCAGCTTAAAGTTATCGTTTGAAGTTAATAATCTCAACGTTTTTAACGCTGTTTTCACAAAATAAGTAAAACAACGTTAAAATTAGTGTAATTTTAATTGATCCTTGAGGGCCCACACATATAAACATTATATATGTGCACCGCAAATGGGGTTTGTATAGTGATAAAAGCATAAATAAATTGGGAATTGGCAACAATGAGACACTAAACAAACACACATTACTTTAAAACAACAAACATGACAATTAAACACACATTCATGTCCTCTTGGCATAAAGAAAACAACACTAACAAACACAGACACAGACGATCATGAGGGCTTAGTAACCTCGAATTATTCGATCATGAGGGCTTAGTAACCTCGAATTATTCTCAAACACAGATAACAATGCAAGCGGACCGGCCTCACTCCCCAAACCATTGGTGCACAAACACACCAGCATTTCTAAGACCATTAAAGAGACTCGCACAGTCCCTGCAATAACTTGTTCTGCAATCAGTCCCATCAGAACACTTGAGAAAAAGCTCATCAACATGACATATTGCTCCACTCGCAAACAACTCAAACAGAACTTTCAACTGTGTGACTCCTGCATTCATCATAAGAACCACAAAATCTCCATCTTTTGCGGTTTCTTTAAACCAATCAATGAACTCGAACTGTTCTTCATGCAATGGAGCTTCAAGATAATCAACAGACATTAGACTTGATTCTGTCTTATCTTCTTCAACAAGGCCAGGATGATAAACAAAAGTGACACCTGGCTTTTTAACATGCGAAGTGAGGGCAGACACATTGTGATCAACCACATAAACATTGAATGCATCAGGGTGGATAGGATAATCAAGGTTAAATTCCCCTGCTCCCATTTTGATATAAATCAACCTGTTTCTTGTTGTCACATCCAGAAATTTTGGCAAGTATGAAAGACTAGATTGTACCGATTTATGATCAACAATAGGCTCAATATACCTCATCAAAGGTTTGTTTTTTGATACAGACGGGCAGTCATTTGGAAGCTTGTAGTTGTCAAACGACACAAAACTATCCAAGTGTTTCTTGAACACGATAAGGGTGAATGAATTGATCCCACAAACATGGAGAATTTCTGAACTTCTTAAAAGCAATGAAACTGGTGTTGCAGATCTTACCAAGCTACGGGTATAGAAGTTAGTTGGACCAACAAGTATCGCGCCAACACCACCGGGTCTCAAAACACGTTCAATTTCTAGAACAATAAGAGCTGGAACAGATGCCCTATCAAGAGTTCTAGAGAACACAAAGTCGAATGAATCGGACTCGAAGTCAAGTTTGTGTTCAAATTGCCTATGTAAAAGGGACAATAAAGGGTTCCTATGAACACCAAATGCATTTGAGAATCCTAATTCTCTCAATGTGGATGCAATCGAATCAGATCCCTCACCTACACACAATGCTCTGGCATCTAATGATATCATCTCCTGATTCATCAGCTCTCGAATCACACTAACAGTCATATTCTTGCCATCCACACACGAAATGGAGGCTTTTTCTTGTGAATTAAGTGGTGTGTTCATGAATGAGCCGATGTTTAACGAACACTTGTCAAAATTAAGCAAGACCGGCTCGATTGTTTGGATCTCGTTGGCGATACGAGTGAAAGAGAGAACAGCCATAGCCAACACGAAGAACATCATTCTGAGAATCAACCGCCATGCAATTGATCCTCGTCGAATCTGCCATTTTAGGGCTTTGAAATCCATTTTGCAGAATTCGCAGTTCCGCACAGTTTTTGTGAAGTAAACAAATCGTAAACTCTAGTGATTCAAGAGTAAATTGAAATTGAACAACCGAATATTGTAAAACAAAGATTTAGCGAGTACAAAACCTGGAGGATGTGTGATTTCCACCCACGAGTAATACTATGGAGTTTTGACACCCTAACCAAGCCCTTATCGGAATCCTCTTCCCCATCGTCATCTCGAACAGCTTCTGATTCATTCTACATATTACATGATTCTGAAATCGATTAATTAGATAACAAAATTGAAAGATTAGTGAATGAATAGGAATCAAGGGGGAGAGGAGAACACAGAAAATAGAACAGTAAATGACAGATCTGAAAGTGTTGGGATGAGTGAATGAGAGCGTGTTTGTGTGTGTTATGTAACGATGAAGGTTCCTATCATTGTGTACTTAATGGGCCCTCATCGTTTAGCGTCATTGCATGTGACACCGTTAAATCACTGCTTTTTTTTATGGCCAACTAATCAATTGTCGGGTACTTCGTATTCGGTTCCTATTGTTTAAAGGATGTCCAAGCTGGCCACTAGTCTAGACGGACGGAGCCCCTAGCCCACCAGCCACCAATTCCCGAGGAAAACCCGACCCAAGCACCCGCCCAAAGGCACGACGGTGAAAGGCCGGTAAAACCGGGTGAGATCAAGAATCGAACCCATGACCTGGGTCTCCTATCACTTCCCCCATACATCAATGTTACCACTAGGACAAGACATCATTGGTACCGTTAAATCACTACTTAAATGATTAATGAGTCACCATTGGGCTTATAGCCTTATAGCCTAGTGGTACTCCTTGACCATCAGCAATAAAATGTCATAGGTTTGAATCTCGTCTGGAGCAAAAAAATGTTCTGGAAGAGTTAGGGGATTTTCTCAGTGTGAGTTTCCTTCTAGATGAGTGGCGATTCCTCGATTCGGCACTCGCCAACGCCCGGCTTTAAATGTTTCCGAGGGTTGGTAGCAGCCTGTGGTTGCAGCGCGTGAGTTGTTATGTCCGATGACTTGTTTAGCTGTTCAAAAAAAATGATTAATGAGTCGATTCAGTACGACTCGAACTCATTATTCTCCTTTTCTTTATTTTTTATGTTAAAATTAAGTACCATTAACATTCTAACTTTTTTCATTAGTCTTATATTCTCTTTTAAGTCAAATCAATCATATTATCAACATACAACTTCTATTTATACATATTTCTAACGTCAATATGTGACTAGTTCAATTGGTAAAAACATTGCCTCTTAAAAGGGAGGCATGAGTTCAAATACAAGCAAGGAAATAATATTTGGTGTGGTATAGGATTTTATGGCTGTTAAAAAAACATATTTTTTAACATTAAAAAGATACAAAAATTAGTGTTATTAGTATAACGGTGTACCAATAACTCAATCATTATCATTTGACTGGTGAGATAATATCTTTTCATTTCATCGAGCTTTTCATTGGTGATTCTGGTATCATTATTCTAAAATAAATTACTATTTGTACATCTGTTTTTTCTTTACAAAATCAATTTTTTACACTTAAATTCTATTTTCTCTTATTTTTTCAAAGATTTAAACTCACACATATTGTTTTTTACATAAGGTAATTACTAATGTTACTATACTACAAGATTATAGAGATGCATTGGTTTTTATCTATTTTGAATTATACAAAAAAAATTGTAGAAAAAAGTTAGATTTAGAGTAATTTAGTTAGGATGTAAACAACTTCTCGTTCAACTCGTTTAATTTAAAAGTGTTTGATGCGAATCACCAAACATTTGAGTATATCTGGTAATCTGGACTCATAATAAGATAAATGGGCGGATGTGGGTAAAAAATTAGTGTATTTTGGGTTGAAATGGGTAGCAACATGACATTGAATGAGCTGAGATGGGTAACATCTTAACACAATGGAGGTCAAGATGAGTAACTTCAAATATATGTGAATACAATTGATTCAAACGGGTAAGAATGATTAATAATATATTTGTTGAGAAAATATTTACAAATTACTAAAATAAACTATTTTTTTCATTACAACTCATTTTAACTTGAAACAAGTTGATCTTTTAAAAAAAACACATTTTAGACCAAAATTGATTTTGCTTAAAAATCACCCTAACCCGAACTCATCATGATCAGCACCTATTTTATCTCGTCCCAACCTAATCCGCCCATTTTTCCAGACATAATTTGAAGATCTTATATATTTAATTTATGTCGAAACAAAAAAATTATTGGCTACTCCTATTACCATGTGTTGCTTGGGATATGCAACAAACACATGACTAAGTTCATGCTTTGATGATGGAAGAATGCGATGCTCCAAATGTTTTAAAATCAGGTGCTCAATCTCTACTAAGACACTTTGGGTCATTGGTTATCCTTATTGTCCTTGTCAGTTAGATGTTGCTTTAAAAAACAATTATTTGAAAAAAATTTAAATGTTCAAGGAGTCTTCTCTTAAAAATTCTAATGGTAATAGGATGATCATTAATCAGTGAATGTAAAATAACTCATCTTATTAAAGATATCTTGTTTAAACATATAAATAGAAACTAATATTATTATTTCCTCGTAATCATTACCTATGGTTTTCAGAATCGGACCGGACCGGCCGAACTGGGAACTGAGGGGTCGGCCGGCCCAAAACTAGCATGTGAACCACTTTCAAATGAACCGGCCAGTTGATTTGGTTCATCGGTCGAATAGGAAGCCAGTTCACTGGTCGGACCGAATTTAAGTTTTTTTTTAGTAAAATTCAAGTAATGAAACATTAAAACCAAACCCTATATTTTTTTACATGATTATGTTTGTTTAAACATTAATTATGTTTGTTTAAATATGATTATAATTCTATAATTTTTTTGAAATAATTTATATGTTTATTATGTTATCTGGTTCTTGAATTTGGTCCGACTGGTCAATACGTCTGGTTCGACGCCGGGCCGGTTATGAAAACATTGTCATTGCCTGTTCGTAATGTATATATAGTAATTTGCTTCCATATTTTGTATCATAAAATCTTATAGGTCACATGCAAACTCAAGCTTGCAATTTATCTGATTTTATTAGCTTGGACATAATTGATGTATTTTTAATGACAATTCTCATGATTGAAAAGCATAATAATAACGGTATAAAGTTATATTAGACTCAAAAGGTTATCTTCCTCAAGAAAACACAAAAGAATGTTAGGTGCGGTCCTTATAAAGATGTCAAAGGAATGTATTCTTTTATAATCCTTTTAGTTAAAGAGAGAGAAGTTATGAATTACATATTGAAATAATTAAAAACAGTATGTGAAGCAAATTAAAAGGGTATAAAGATAATTTAACTTTATTATTTTCTACTAAATCCTGAATAATTAAAAACAAATCAAAGGTCATGATGATTGATTATAAAGATTAACTCTTCAAAATAAGTTTAACGTATGAAACATTTCATCATCTTCTACACTTTACTCATTTTTACACTTGATAAGATATACCTTATGCAAAGAGAAAAATATTTACAATACAAGGATGTAAATAAATAAAGTTGCTTGTAAACAAATTAAGATTAACTTGTTAAAAAATTAGTTAAACAGCTTGAATGAGCTTAATCTTAAAAATAATTTATATTTTTTAAACAACAATTTTTTTATTCTTAAATTTCACTTTATTTTATTTTTACAAGATATAGCCATAATACCGTTATGCTCAGGGCCGTTTCTGAGAGATTAGAAACCCCGTGTGAATGCTAAAAATGGGTCCCCATGTGTGCGTGTGTGGTAATTAGTTTGTAACTAAATATGAAGTGAGTCAATTTGTTTTTTTGTCCTAAATTTTAAATTGTAATGAGTTATTGGGTCAAATGTTTAAGGTAAAGTTTTTCTTTTAGCTATTATAAAATTCGTAACCGGGTTAAATATATTAAAAAAATTGGAATGTAATTATATGTGTTTGTTGTAAAATAAATTAGTATATATAGTATATACAATTTTTTTTTAAAATTAGGCCCTCTAAAAAAATGAGTCATGTGCGGTCGCTCCTCCCGCACTTGTACTAAGACCCAGTGGTTATGCTAGAAGACTAAATTCTATGTACCAAATATTTGTTTGTCATTAAAGAATGAATACGAGAAGGAAAAATGTATCCCAGAAGCACTGTCCAATTTAGGGGTGTGCATAAAACCGAAAAATCCAACCCGAAAAACCAAAAAACCCAACCCGAAAAAACCGAACCCAAATATAAACCGACGGGTTTGGTGTAAGTTTTTTAAAAACCGAAAGTTTGAGTTTAGGTTTGGTTTACCTTAAAGAAAAACCGAAAAAACCGAATACATGCGTATATATGCATATATATACATATATATTACATTTGAAAATTTTTAACAACTTATGAACCATGTATTTTTATTTTCTTAGTTCTTAATATCAAACCGAAAAAACCGAAATTTCGGTTTTGGGTTTGGACTAAGCCAAAAACCGACCCATGCACACCCCTACTCTCCATATAAGGAAAGGTTTCGCTGAGTTAACTCGGTCAAGAGTCGGTGAGAAACCAACGATGAGTTGATGACTTGATGTTAACCGTTTATGTTGGGACACCCACGTGTCAAGTGTTCACCAAAACTTTAAATAATTTGGTAAAAGGTCCTCTCAATTTCCCACAAAGATTAATAATGGTATGTGTCTCCATTTGGTTCTTTAAAAAACAGTTGGCCTCCAACATGAGTCGTTGTAAACAACTACGAACCCGCAATAATAGATAGGTTGCGCAATCTAGTTATCACCGTTCTCCATCTTTATTCTTTAGTAGTGAGATGCCCGTGCGATGTGGTGGAAAACGAAACATTTAAATTGCTGATTTTGGCTCGTAAAAAACATAAAACACCACGCTTTCATAAAATCAACTCTTTTAATTTAATTTAATATTAATATTTAACTAAAAAACTATTATGATAAAAGTCACAATTTAAAAGGCCAAATATGATATAAAAAATGTGACATAAATGTTAATAAGTGATTTATTTGATTTGAGATGGTTTCTTTTATAGTTATTCTTTGATACTTTATTTCTTAAAGGTATCAATATGAGATAAACTAAAAAGTAAAAAAAAACATTTGTTTATGGTTTTTAAAGCTTTGTAAGTTGTACTTCTTGCTATAAGAATTGTAAAACTCTTAAGTTTAAGAGTTTTTGGTAAAAGATAATTATGTCCTCTTAATATGTATTATATAGTAGTATAGATATAGATATAGATATAGATATAGATAATAATAATAATAATGATAATAATAATAATAATAATAATAATCTTTGATCTATTTCATATTTTCGTTTATTAATTTGTCACGTTAAGTAAAGAAAATGACAAATTTGATGGAAAGTTGTTGCGAGGCAATTAACATCAACAACATCAAAAACTAACAACATAAAACTTAATATGTGTCTTTATCGAGTAAACTAATTAATTTACCAAGAGCAGATACCTTAACACTTTCATTTTTTTTTTCTCACAAAATTCCATCAATAATTTTTTACACGTAAAATTGTTAAAGAATAAAAAATAATTATTTATAATTACATGTTTAAGAGACATAAAATACTTACCTTTACTTTATTTTTAAAATATTTTGCATATGAATATGAATGATTTTTAATTCTAAATAAATATTAGTCATAATAAAACATCCATAATATACACACACACAATTTGTAAATATAAATTTATTAATTAATAATAAAGAAGTGGAGCTCAAGATTCAAAAAATTACTCATTGTAAATATAATTTTTTTGAGAGTTCGTGCTCGAGCTCTCATAAAATTATATGGTTTTATATGTGAAAAGTTGTTAGGAGGTTTTAACGAGAAAAAAAACAAAAAGTTTATTGGTCTCTTACATGCAAAAAAGTTTTAAGTGACTTTTATGAAATACAAAAAATTATTTTAATTTTTTAATGGTATTTGTTTACTGTTTTATTGTGTTTTATTATGTTTAAAATAAAAATATATAAATACGTTTTAAAAAAAGAATAAAATTTTGATGATCACCAATATCAGATGATTAATAACTAGAAACGTAATATGTAGATAAAAGGACAAAAATCCTACGTGTGAAGCAGAAAAAGAAAAGAAAGAAAGAACGTTATAAGCAAACATTTAGCAATTAGTTTTTTTAACGGTAAATCTTTATATTTTTAAATTATTGCAAACTAAATTAAACGGTTGTATGAGATTAAACCTAAAACTAAATAAACTAATCTTACAATTACAAGAACTAGCTAAAGAGGTTCATTTGTTATGTTACTTTGGCTGCTCCAAAATTATTTACAAAGAAAATACAATAATTTGAAAAAAAAAAAATGATAAAAAAAGATATCGGAACATGGGTGGCGTTATTTTTATTGATTCATTTTTCTACCATTTTTAAACCTTTTTTAATTAAGAGATAAGTGATTAAAAATTATTCTTTTAAAATTAGCTAAATCAAATAATTGAGCTTGAGTTTCAACCTTAAATCCATGACACGTTGATTCGACTTCAAATCAATCATGAGGCCAATTATCTTCACTTTTTCTTTAAGACCATGGGGTGTGTCTCTTGGTCCAACCACTCCACGTAGACGCCACGTAGGCACCCACCTGTTGTGGTTAGATCGGTCTACAGCAAAAAGGAAGAGAAAGGACAGAAATTTAGAGAGAAGTGTTGGGGCAATTTTCTGAATACATTAACAAACTTGGGATTACGAAAATGGAAAACATGTGCACGTGGGAAACTAGGCATAACCCATGATTCCCTTTATTTCCTCACCACTAGTTTGACTTGAAAAAATAAATAACTAAAACAAACAAAACACGTAAACAATTGCATGCATGAGTCTTCATAGATCTTCTCCTGTACCATGTGCATTACTAGTAGTACCATAACAATCCACCCCGCTTGAACACACCTTGTCCTCAAGGTGAAAGTCAGGATAAGCCTTTATGAACCTCCATTTTGTCTCCCACGTAGCCTCCTCTCGTTCTTTACCAACCCACTTGATCAGAACTTCAGTGCGTGGCCGATACTTCCCTTTTTGTATGACCCTTTCATCAAGTATACATTCAGGCTGAGGTGTAGGAGGCGTGAACACGGTATCATCGAGAACCACCGGTGTCTCTGGAACGACCTGCCCTTCACATTTCCGGAGGAGACTTACATGAAAAACATCATGGATGAGAGAACCCGGAGGCAACTGGAGTTGATAAGCAACCGGTCCAACCCGCTTCAGAATTTTATACGGCCCAAAGAACTTTGGAGCAAGCTTGTTGGACGACCGATTTGCAACAGTGATTTGCCGGTACGGCTGAAGCTTGACAAAAACCAGTTCTCCCGTTTGAAACTCAACCTCGCGACGTTTACGATTCGCGTGAACCTTCATTCTATTCTGAGCCATAACCAGATTTGCGCGGAGTTGACGAAGAAGAGTATCCCGATCGCACAGATACTCGTCAACGGTGTGAACCTTGGTCGTACCCGGAACATAGGGAATCAGCTTAGGAGGCGGCCTGCCATAAACAACTTGAAAAGGAGACAACTTAGTAGACGAATGGATTGAAGTATTGTAACTATACTCAGCCCATGGAAGCCATTCAAGCCACTTTTTCGGTTGATCCCCTGCAAAACACCGCAAGTATTGCTCCATAATACGATTAATAACCTCCGTTTGCCCATCCGTTTGGGGATGGTAGCTGGAACTCATGCAAAGAGTAGTGCCCTGCAACTGAAACAAAGCTTGCCAAAAAGAACTTATGAACACCTTATCACGATCACTAACGACAGTGGTTGGTATGCCGTGTAGCTTAACCACGTGAAAAACAAATTCCTTAGCAACAGACAAAGCCGTAAATGGGTGTTTCATGGGAACGAAATGAGCATATTTTGAGAGACGGTCAACGACAACCATAACCACAGTAAACCCCTTGGAATTGGGAAGACCCTCCACGAAATCCATACTAATATCTTCCCAAACGCGTTCCGGAATCGGTAACGGCTGTAACAACCCCGCCGGTAACATGTTGTCGGACTTAAAACGTTGGCAGGTTTGACACTCTTTAATAAAAAGCTTAACCTGTTGCTTAAGCCCCTTCCACCAGAAAGTTTGCTTGACTTTGTTTAAGGTTTTGTGAAACCCAAAATGGCCCCCCTCAGGTGACGCATGGCACAAAGTTAACACAGTTTTTATCAAAGGAGAGGATGGGCATAAGAGAATGGCCCCATTACGAAACCAAATGCCATCCCGCATAACCAATTCATTCCGACCCGCCTGATCTGATCCTGAAAGCAAGGTTTGGTAATACGGGTCTGTGCGTACCTCATGTTGAATGTCTTGCCAAATATAAGAGCATGGATGGGAGACCGCCATGAAGTGAAATTCGGGAAGCCGTGAAAGAGCATCGGCACCGCGGTTAGAAACGCCCTTCTTGTATTCGATAGTATAATCATAACCCAAAAGCTTCGGCAACCAGCGGGCTTGGGCTGGGGTGGTAAGGCGTTGCTCAAGGAGGTATTTTAGACTCATATGATCCGTCTTAACCACGAAAGGACGACCAAGCAAGTAATGTCGCCATTTACGCACCGCCTTAACAACTGCTAACATCTCTTTTTCATATGTAGACCAAGAAAGCATCGTCCCCTTTAGTGGAGCACTGAAATAAGCAAGAGGCTTACCGAGCTGGGTTAATACCGCACCAATCCCCACCCCGCTTGCGTCACACTCAACCGTAAAAGGTTTAGACCAATCTGGAAGACCCAAAGTAGGAGTGGTTGTGAGAGCAACCTTCAAAGCTTGGAAAGCAGACTCCGCCGCCTCATCCCAAACAAAGGGACTCTTGCCTACCAATTTGTGTAATGGGGCTGCGATACTCCCAAACCCTTTGATAAACTTACGGTAATAACCGGCCAAACCCAAAAACCCTCGTACACCTTTAGCATTTGTTGGGGTGGGCCATGAGAGAACCGACTGAACCTTGTTGGGTTCCACAGCCACGCCTTCAACCGAAATAAGGTGACCCAAATAGTGAACCTGTGAAACGCCGAAACAACACTTGGATTGCTTTGCAAAAAGATGGTTAGCCTCTAAAATTCCCAGAACAGTAATTAAATGCTCCACATGGTCAGCAACAGTCTTAGAATAAACTAAAATATCGTCAAAGAATACCAAGATAAACTTACGGAGAAACGGCCGAAACAAATCATTCATCAAACATTGGAATGTAACGGGGGCGTTGGTAAGCCCGAAAGGCATAACGACAAATTCGTAGTGGCCGTCATGGGTACGGAAAGCAGTCTTGTGTATATCTTCATCTCGTACACGTATCTGATGGTACCCGGAGCGGAGATCCAGCTTAGAATAAATACGAGAACCATGGAGTTCGTCAAGGAGTTCATCAATAACAGGAATGGGGTACTTATCTTTCACCGTAAGATCATTGAGGGACCGATAATCAATACAAAACCGCCAAGAGCCATCCGCTTTCTTGACCAGCAAAACCGGAGATGAGAACGGGCTGTGACTAGGGCGGATCAACCCTTGCTGGAGGAGTTCACGGATCTGCCGTTCAATCTCTGCCTTCTGGAGATATGGTTGGCGGTAAGGCCGGGTACTGACAGGGCCAGCTCCGGAAATCAGGGGAATAGAATGGTCTTGGGAGCGAGATGGAGGTAAAGAGATAGGTTCCTGGAAAACCCTAGCGAACCGTTGTAAAACATCACGAACGGCAGGGTAAGTGCAGGCTTCATGGGTAGGCGTAGTAGACAACAGGCTGATGTGAAGCAGTAGGGCCGGTCCATGCATGGCCAGTGCCTCATGAGACTTTAACGCAGCCAATTCGGAGGCTTTAAGGCCTTGTAATTTATGTGAAGACCCTGCAAGGTGGAACCCAAGAGTAAGTTTATCATAATCAATTTCCACCGGCCCAAGGGTTTTCAACCACTGGACGCCTAACACCACCGGACACGCGGCGACCGGCAGAACGAAGAAATCCGTCGAAATAAGGTAACCCTGGATGGTGATGGTTAAGCCACGTACTCGACCCGCGCACGAAACTTGTTCGCGGTTAGCAACCACAACCTTGAAAGGAGCATCCTTGTCCACCGTTAACCCGAAACGATCCACCAGGGCTTTGTCAATGAAATTATGGGTGCTGCCGCCGTCGACCAAAACAACCACGTCCTTGTTGTTGATCTGCCCGGGTAAGCGTAAGGTCTGAGGAGTTGGAGCGCCGGTGATGGCATGGAACGAGATTTCCGCCGGTGGGTCCTCAACCACCGTTTCAACTGGGTCCTCCGTCTCAACCGGAGCGTCTTCAAGCATAAAGAGTTGTGGTTTACTACACTTGTGACCTGGGATGTAGCGCTCGTCACAGTAGTAACAGAGTCCCTTCTCGCGACGTTCGCGGGCTTCTTGGTTCGAAATCCGACGGACAGGAGGTGGAGCCGGAAGGGCTAACCTCGTGATGGGGCCGGAACCTAGCAAGCCAGTCGATGTAGTGGGTTTGGTTGAGGGTCTGCGTTGCAGGTTCAGTTTGTTTTCCACCAAACGAGCAATGCCAATGGCTTCCGAGAGGGTACGCGGTTTTTTAATCTTAACTTCCAAACGGATCTCATCCTTCAATCCTCCAATGAAACACCCAAGAAGGAAGTTCTCAGGCAAGCCATCGACCCGATGAGAAAGCCGTTCAAAAGCCTCCACGTAAGCGGCAACTGTGGTGGTTTGTGTGAGTCGGGAAAGAGCTTCGGACGGGTCTTCAAAGTCGGTGGGTCCGAATCGGTGAAGCAACGCGGTGGAAAACTCGGCCCAAGTGAGAGGTCCTCGTGACTTTGTGAACCATTTGTGCCATTGGAGTGCAATCCCATCGAGGTGAAGAGAGGCTAGGTGTGCTTGATCCTCGTTAGGAACTTTCTGAAAATCAAAATATTGCTCGGCCTGATATAGCCAAGCCGTCGGGTCATCCCCGCTGAAACGCGGGAAGTGGAGTTTCAGGTAGGGTTTAGGGTCAGAACCGTGCACGAACTTGGAACCACTACCAGAAGAGGAAGCATGGTTGGGATCCGTCTTTTGCAAGGTGAGAACCATCGCCTGGAGGGTCTGGTAGTCCCCCATAATTTTTTCGAGCATGGCATTGAGTTTCTTGAGTGAATCTTGGGTTTCCTGTTGGAATTGTTCAAGGGCTTTTTGTCGGGTATCCATGGAGATCACCACCGCTCTGATACCACTGTTGTGGTTAGATCGGTCTATAGCAAAAAGGAAGAGAAAGGACAGAAATTTAGAGAGAAGTGTTGGGGCAATTTTCTGAATACATTAACAAACTTGGAAAATCCCTTATAAAGGGTACAAACAAAAGACTTCACCACTAATCCACTACCTACGAAAATGGAAAACATGTGCACGTGGGAAACTAGGCATAACCCATGATTCCCTTTATTTCCTCACCACTAGTTTGACTTGAAAAAATAAATAACTAAAACAAACAAAACACGTAAACAATTGCATGCATGAGTCTTCATAGATCTTCTCCTGTACCATGTGCATTACTAGTAGTACCATAACACCACCACAACCACTCACTTCACCACTTGTAAGAGAAATGCCCCTTGCCTCACTCACGCCCAACCGCAACGGCTTGAATGCCCGTTGCCCCACTCACGCCCAACCCTCCCACGCCCGCCCACGCCCCAAATGGGGCAGTGTTCCACGCCTGTGGTTGCCCCACTCACGCCCAACCAAGAAGCATACCGCAAGGTCTAAGGAAATTGAGCCAAGATTCCTTTCCTTAACATTTGTAACATTATACCTATCAGATAACTAGGAATCTAATAAATCTATAAACGACATTTTTTGCTTGGGTTTGAATCCTTTAGCCTAAATAATATACAACTTCTTCTTTTTATTATAATACCAATAGGCTAGAACCATAAAGACATGCGTTATCATCAAGCTCCCATTACTCCACGCATGTGTTATCGCATAATCAACCAACATTATCACCCCATTATCACTCCACATAATCATTACATGTGTTATCATCAATTTCCTATCACTCAACGTCATCACCACCTTCATTCAATATTTTATTATTTGATTTTTATTTATTTTAATTATAAATTAAATTAAAAAAAGACATATTATTGTTAAAAAAATTAATATTTCAAAATAAAATAAAAAAATTAAATGGTGTGCCACCTCCTCAACTTCCGACCATCGAGTAATGGTCGGTTTTGATGTTTTTTAGGGCACTTCCTTCCGTCTGTGCATGCATCACGATGTAGCCGGTTGGGGGTCGGGTTGTGTTTTCAAAACCACCTCAACGTCGGTTCCAGCTGGGTTTCGAAAACGTTGTCAAAAGCGAGTGAATTTTGATTAAAAACGGTTGTTGTCGGTATAAATTTGAAAACATTAGAAATGGGCTCGGGTTGTTTGTATCGCCTTGAGGACGATAACAATTCATAAACTGGTTTAAAAACGAGTTGTTTGGATCCATAGTGTGAAAGTTTTTTGAAGATATGATAGTTGAAATTTTGAAGAGTTTTTGAGAAATTAAGAAAGTATGTAGTGTTTTTGATTGTGTGTTAAATGAGTTTATATAGGGTTTAATTTTTTTTTACCTCCCAACGGTCTTCTAGTTGTTTTTATTTTTTCTTTTTTTTCCTTAGCTTCCAATGGTCACATGGTGAGTGCTCTCATGCTCAGGTGTAGTGGGGGGAGGGCACCACCGAGACGTGACTGACCCCTCTCACGCCCACTCACACCCCATAACACATAGTTTAATTGTGTTTACTTGTAACTTCAAAGTATTTGAAGCACACTTGTTAGTCAAGATGTGTTTGAGTATGAATTTTTTTCAGCCACTGTTTTTTATTCATTTCAGAGTTTATACTTCTAACTATAACATAAACCTGAATCAACTTCAATATGACCTGTTTGATCTATTTATTAAAATTATCAAATAGTTTTACAGGTGGCAAGTGAATTGTTACTATTTGTTAGCTTGTAAACACGTTAAAAATAGCCTATTAAACATATGTGTACAAGGATGACAAATAATTTAAATAATGTTTTAACGAAAAGTGTTACTATTTATAACTAATAGGGGTGTTTGCGGTCCGGTTCTAAACCATAAGACCGTCCAAACCGGGTTTTTTCAGACACTTTTCCAGTCGGTTTCAAAAGTTCAAAACCGTCATGAACGGTTCGGTTTACGGTTTTCATAGAAAACCGGTTGAAAAGCCGGACCGGACAGTATGTGTGTGTGCGTATATATAAATATAGATAAGCGTGTGTATATGCATATATTGATATATATACATGTCTATATATGTGTGTATAAATTGAGTTAATGATTTATTCGTCTTTTTAAAAAAATGCATTTGGACTTGGTGTAATTAGTCTGTCTTGAACTATAAATGTTTGGTTTGATTCGATTTTATTTTTAACGAGATCAAAAGCCCAAATGGTAAACTAAATCGGAGCCAAACTGTCGATAACGGTCCGGTTTTTATTTTGAACAGTTTGATTTTGATTTTCATAATTAAAAAATTGTTATTAACGGTTTGGTTTACGGTTCCACTTAAAAACCTTAAAAACCGGACCGCGAACACCCATAATAACTTATCGGAGGATCTTAAATCGCGAAATCTAAAATCTAATTTATTTTTATAGTTAACCCATAAAATACTTGGTGTCATCTTTAAAAATGTAAAAAATATTGTTTTGACAATGTATCAATTAATATATTGTGAATAATTAAAAGAAAGACCATTAAAAATACTTGGAATCTTGTCTTCTTTACTAATTAAGCTTCCTACGATAAATTCCAATTATTTTGAAGGTTTTAAGACGAATTAAAAATATATCGGATTTGAAGATTTCCATACAGAGGATGGCGAGGCATAATTCAGACTATGTGCAATTTATCAAAGTTATAGTTCACCACTCTTAAATTGCCATACCACATGAACCAACAGATATATGATTGTTGGGAATTCTAGGTTACTTTTCATTTAATCAATTTCAATTAATCGTATTAATTGAAAAAATCAGTTTTCATAAAACCGGATTAAACTTTCAGATCAGATCTGACACAGCGGAAGCATTTAAATTTTATAACCTTTCGATTCGTAATCGAACCAATTCCCAAATCAGGATCCAGTTACAAACGATTTAAACAACAATTAAATCAAACAACACAACCATAGGGGGTTTTAGAAATCGACCTTTACGAAGCGGTTCCAAATCCACACGATGGATCGGCAACGGTCTCGCTAGTTGACTCACTACGATCACCTGAGTCCGGATCTCGTCCTACGAATCACTGGATTGGACCAAAACAGATTTTGGCTCGGCTCGGCTCTCGGTTCAGCCCACGGCTCGGCTTGGGGTGGCTCACGATCGGCTCTAGAGTGGCTGGCCCCTTGCGGCCCTATGGCAGCCCGATGTGACCCTTGGTGCGGCCTGGTCACGGCCCTGGTGCGGCCTTGGCTCCGACCTGGCTAGGTGGCTCGGTGGTGGCTGATTTCGACGCCCACAGAAACCCCAAAGGGTGGTGGTGTGGTCGACGGCTACTAGGGTGAGGGAGAAGGAGAATGAGTCAAAGAGTGGTAGTAAAATGTGGTGATTTGATCTAGATTTGATAGTCAAATTAGATCCACATTTTTAGGATCTAGGAATTACCAATTCAAAATTGGAATTCCCACCACTTATTTCATATTTAATTCAAATTAAACTCTTTTAATTTGATTAAACTCTTTTACATTTTAAATTAAACTCGTTTAATTTAGTTAAACTCTTTTAGTAATTAAACCATTTAATTACTACTCTCCAAATATTACTAACTAACAATTAGTTAGTAGCATTTAATTAAATGTCTGAAGTTTAATTAATTCTCAATTTGTTAATTAACATTTAATTAACAATCCCTCATAATGAAGTTCAAAACTTTATTTGTTTAACGAATTAATTATCTCTATAATTAATTCCCACCGATTATTATTTCATAAATAATAAAATCACCAAATCCTTAAAACCGATAGTTTGTGATCGTATATTATGTTTAACAATTAAACATCAAGTCGTTGTCTTCCAAAGTGTAACTCTTTGGATCATACATTTCATAGCAACGTTGAACTTATCGTTAATCGGACATCCAATATCCAACAATGATCGCCTGACAACAACTTTATTACCAGGATCATGAACACACAATCAAACCACGTGGATGAAGCCATGGGGTGCAGTAGTGTTCTTGTCAAATCCGCCAACCAATTGAACCTGATACTCCATTTGGATTTTAGATGACGCCCTGCCTAGAGCTAGAGCTGGCATAACAGGTCACACAGACACGATAAGACACTAACACGATAAGACATGAACACAAATAGGGTTAACATGAACACGACACGATAACTAATTGTGTCATTTTTCTTAAACACGAACTTGTTTGAAAACAGGTTACACGATAAGACCTGTTTAGAAACACGATAACAAATACATATTTAGTGAAAAAAAAAGTTTCTAAAATCACATAATCGATGTTAAACAGAATCGAACTCGACAGAAGTTCAATCGGCTTCGATCGGGAAGGCTTCAAAAAATGAAGTACATATCCCATACTTTCGCGTGATTGACAGTGATGGAGAAGGATTCGATCGGCGGAGGAGACGTCGGTGGAGGGTGGATTGGCTGACCGGAGGTAGGGGAGAACCGGAGAAGTTTGGTCGGAGGAGGAGACGGCTGGAAACGACGATCTGGAAGGTGGGATTCTTTAGGGTTTCAAATGGATTGTGGGCGACGGGTATTGTATCTGGGAACTTGAGGAAAGCATTAAAGGGGAATGGATATTTTATATTTTATATTACTAATATATTTAACAATTAAAAAAATATATTAACAGCTTTTTAAACCGATCCTAACATGTTAACATGTGTTTTAACCTGTTAAGACACGAAACCTGTTAAGGCTAAACACGAAACCTGTTAATTTAGTGTCGTGTCGTGTTAAGAGGTTCGTGTCTGAAATTACCAGCCCTACCTAGAGCTACACAACTTACACAAGCCAAGTTTCAGCTAACGGTTCGAAAATGGTTTTGACTAAAATCTGGTTTGGATAATCAATTTTTCTAGCTCTAAAACCTGAACTAATTTATTAATCGGGCCGGTTAACTGCCGATTAACCAAATTTTTGCTTAAACTAAATTAGTTAGTTGATTTGCTCATTTGGAACCTATAACCGGTCTAAACTGTCAATTTTGACCGATTTATTAACCGGCATACAAAATTTGGTTTCTAACAGTGGCGTACCCACCCTTTGGGGAACTTAAATTTTTTTTTCAGTGGTATATATATGTTAAAATTCTGACCGACTCCATTAATATTTTGCAATCGCCCCCATTAATTTGTATAATTGGACTTTTGATGTGAATTTAAGTGATAGTTATACTTTTTTTTTTTGGAAAAATAGTTACCTAAAAAGTTTCTATATATATTGTTTTGGATTGATTCTAAAATAAAGTAGAGATCAACTAGGTCTGAAAATCTTAACTCATAACAAGATAAATGTATAGATTGGGTAAACAAATATTGTATTTTTAGATAGAAGTGGGCAGAACTATAACATACAATGGGTTGAGATGGTAACACCTTAACAAAATAAATGTCAAGATGGATAACTTAAAAATTAAGTGAATATAATGGATTCAAACAGATAAGAATGATTAGTCTTAAATTTGATGAGAAAATAACTAAAAATTATTTAGTTAAACTATTTATTTAGTTACAATTCTCTTTAAGTTAAAAAAATTTGATGTTTATTAAAATGACTGATTGAAATTCAAACTGATTTTGATTAAAACTCATCCTAACATGCAATCATTCTAGATGTATTATATTTTTATTATGCTTTTATATATGAAATTTAGTTTAATTTTCTTCTTTTAACATGACCTGACCCGATTCGACCTGAATAGATCTGAACAAAAGATAAAAAAATTATTAAGCTAGATCCTTAAATGAGCATAAAAAAGATTTCGCCCCCCACAAAAAAAATTTCTGGGTCCGCCACTGGTTTCTAACCGATATAAAACCAGTTTGGGTTGGAAAATTGGTTTTTGTTGCATGTCTTGCACCGCCCTCTCTTCCTAAACTAAACTGAACGATGAAATTATGTATGTTTATATCACATATATAGGAGACATACTTTTAACACTAACGTTTTAAATTGATAAATAATTCATGACTTTATTTAAACTAACAAATGAATGTTGGAAAAGAAGAAAAGGTTTATAATACCATAAAAGAAATGCATATGAAAATTGAAAGAAAATTAGGAAAACCTTGAACACAAACTAAACCCCAATCTGTTCGATAATGGCAGCTGAAACCCTAAATACTCCGGCGAACGAATCACCGGCGAACGGCACCGTTGAACCAAACCCGTCTGAAAAACCCATAAGCGTCTCTCATTCATCTCCAGTTCCAAAATCATCAGAAGATGATGAACATGAACAGAAACGTAAGAGAACCGAACTCGAAACCGATGAGAAAGCCGGTTCAGTTCACCCTCTATGGAAAACAAGCCTCTGTTCTTACTTCCGGCGTACAGGCGCTTCTTGTAGTAACGGTGAAACGTGCCGGTATGCTCACGGAGAGGCGGAGCTCCGGCTCCGGCCAGACAATACGTGGGACCCTACGTCTGAGAAGGCAAAGAAATTAAAGTTAGAGAGAGAAGATAGGATAAAATCTTCTGATGAAGAAGTTATGATGACGGATTCGATATCAGAGGACGAATGTTCTGAATCTGCACTTAGTAAGTATTTCGTGAATATTCCGATAAGTTGGAGTTCCGATAAGCTAAAAAATTTTCTTAACGAACAGGTGAATTGTTCTCTATACTGCTTTTATTAATTTTTTGAAGGTTTCGTCTGATTATATAACGAAGCAATCTTCATTTGATTTTCAGTAGAATGCTAGGGTGGAATATGTTATGACATTGATATATTGTTTAATGGATAATAGGGAGTTGAATACAAGTCAGCTAAGACAAGGAAAGGAATGGTTGTAGGGTTTGTAAGCTTCAAAACAACAGAGCAAGTGAAAACTGCAATTGAGGTAGTGGATCTGATATGATTTTTACCAGGGCGTTTATAAACCGTTGATACCAGCCCAAACCTAAGCAAATCAGCTTGTTTGAAATTCAAAATGGTGGGTTCAAGGTTTAGTTTTGGTGGTTTTAATGGATTAGTTTGTTTTGGAAGTTGTAGCCGGAAGTGTAAACGAACTGGCCGTTTAACCTTTATTAGGCATATTATTTTTTTCATTCTCTGAACAGGTAGTTATGTATATAAGATAATGATTTATAAAACAATAAACAGAAAGATGGTTCAAATTGGTATTACCGGCTGGTCCGGCTGACCCATCCAACCTGGTTAGTTCGGCTTGTCATTTCCCAAAACCATAGTTAGCAGCTCGGCCAAGAATTATCATCATAAAAGACCGAACTAAACTGTGAACGTATTTAATTTATACTAAAAAATAGATAGAATACTTGCAGCTTGTAAAGACAAATCTTGTTGTAACAGAAGCTTCAGGGCAAACCAATTGGGAAAATGAACATAAAGATAGTGGATGCAGTTCCCAGATCATTTGAAAGAAATGTGAAACCATCCTTGATCTCAAACAATTCAGATACATTGGAATCAGACACTACTAAGGTTGAAGACGGGGGACTGATAAATGATGATTCTACCCCTGGAAGTTCTGTATTGAAGGGTAGAAGTGCCCGGGATGCTGTAACTCCACTTGCCCATATGTCTTATGCAGAACAACTGGAGCACAAGAAGAAGAATATCATGCAGATTTTGAAAAAACTTGTAGACACATCTTACCCTTGTTTCTCATTTCTTGATGTATCATTACCATAAATTTTTTTATATATTTTTGTAGACTCGAAATGCTCGCAAAGGTTGTCCTGATGGTGTTGCACAACCAGATTGGATACTTAATTCCAGGGAAATAGGTGATTATTGAGATTGCTAAATACATTTTTTTAACTAAGCTCCTTTCAATTTTGAGGGCTTAATCAAATAAAACATAATTCATAATTCACTTCTCTAAAAATTTATTTTGAAGACACCAAAGTTAGAAAAAAAAATTTTGCATTTTGTTTAGTAGGAAGAACCAAAGTAAAAAAAATGAATGTTTTCTTTTCTTGGTTACAGGTGGTCTTGCTTGCAAACTAGAGGGTATAATTGAGTCACCATTAGTAAACGGTTATCGCAACAAATGTGAATTTTCTGTTGGATACTCTCTACAGGGAAAACCTACAGTAGGATTTTTGCTTGGGAACTTCAGGTTTTCTGAATTTTGAGATTCAAATTTTAAACTCTTTCATGGTCTTATTTTTTGCTTGTGAATTAAGATTTTTATGAACTAGGGAGGGCGTGACAGCAGTTGAAGAACCTTCAGATTGCCCTAATGTTTCTAGGATTAGTTGCAAGTATGCTGAAATCTTTCAGAATTTCCTACAAGATTCAACTTTTCCTATATGGAATAGAATGAATAACACTGGATTTTGGCGTCAACTAACTGTAAGTTTAACTTATCCTTTTATTATTAAACCAACGTTTATATATCAATAGTTATCTTACGACACTTTTGTGGGAACAACTGAAATAGGTCCGAGAAGGAAGGAGACAAGGTAATATTTCTGAGGTTGAGTTCACGGATTCAAACATTGCAGAAGTCTTGCTTATGGTTCAGGTTATATTTAGTTTTCAGATTCTAGTTTTTTATATGTATTATGTTATTCTAATTCTTTATCCTATTGGAACAAGGGTAAGATTTGCCTTCGCCCTCTCCCCCCCCCCCCCAAAAAAAAAAAAACCCTATTGAATATTGGGACTTTACTGGGTATGTTTGTTTGTTTATGTTATTTAATATCTAATTTTTTGTAAACAGATTTCATCCGCAGGATTTGATAATGAAGCTGTTAATGTTGAACTTGAAAAATTGGCTGAAGCATTTGTGGTGGGAGCTTCAACAAATTCACCATCTTTGCCTCTTACAGTACTTGCTGTTCAGGTTTCATTTTCTAAACTCATATTTTTTTACAAAAAATAACAAAAAAAATTATGCTTTTATTTTTATATCCATATGTAGGATCATCAAGGGGTATCCAATGTAGCACCAGCTGATGCTCCATTGCGGTCTCTACCTCTTATTAAATCCGAAGTTGCTACAGAAGCAAGGATTCAAGATTATATTACTAATCTTCGGTTTTGTATATCTCCAACAGCCTTTTTCCAAGTATTGGCACTTTCACTTTACATATGTAATTTTTAAAGTATGAATTTTAATTTTGAGCTTTGAAATCTTGCAGGTGAATACCCTTGCAGCAGAAAAGCTGTATGCACTTGCTGGAGATTGGGCTTGTTTGGGACCTAATACCTTGCTTTTTGATGTATGTTGTGGGACCGGAACAATTGGTCTTACCTTGGCTAACCGTGTTGGAATGGTAACACGTTACAAACTTTTTGTCCATCTTAATGAGAGATTTTTAAATATGAATCATGAAATAAAAACTACAGTATGAAGTAGGTTGGATGTGCATTTTGACAATTGCTGCTTATGCGGCATTAAGTTATTATAATCAAACAATCATGTTTAATAAAACAGGTTGTAGAAAACAGTATTGTGTAAAGTTGTATACAAAGATCTGGACATAGGATTTGCTTATTATTTATGGTAGTGATAGATAAAATGATCAAAAATGTAAAGGAAACATTTTTGTGAAATGACAACAAGAGCTTTGAATATGTTATCTGACTAAAGAATGGGGTAAATGTGTAATTTGGTTTAACTAAGATATTCAGTTTTGTAGCTGGCAATATGAAATTGATTATATGACTAATACTAAGAAGCAGAATCTGTTCATAGAAATATTGTTAATTTTGGCTTGCAATCTTTTTATCAGGTTGTTGGAATTGAAATGAATGCTTCTGCAGTAGCTGATGCAAATAGGAATGCTGAAATAAATGGCATAAACAATTGTAGATTTGTCTGTTCAAAGGCGAGAATAAAAAGATGAAACTTAATGAAATCCAGTTAAGTCTTTCCAAATTAAACATACTTAAATATTCTAAACAAATTTTGGGCATTGTGCAACAGGCCGAATATGTGATGGGATCTCTTCTAAAAGAGTATTTGACAAAAGAATCAAATAGCAATATTGGTAATAAAGAAGAAACTAATGCCCCTGAAGACAAATCACCAGATGCTGAAGATGGTAAGATGCATCATTTTGATAATGTTGTTGCCATTGTGGATCCACCCCGTGTTGGACTTCATCATACTGTGAGTAACAATTTTCCGTCATAAATTTATTTATAATTTATTTGGGTTAAAGCTTTATCTTTTATGAATACAAATGTAGTTAGAAGAAGCGACCAGTCAAAAAGTCACTAAAAGTTTGTTTTTAACACATAAGCTTAATCTTTCGTGTCATACACACACAGATCTTATGATGACTCAACTTTAGAGAATTAACGCTTAAACCTATTTATAGCCACCTATTTTAAATCATGAAAAAATGTAACGCGGACCACACATTTAAATAAATACAACAATGCGCATTTAGTGTATATGCACATGTGCATGTAGACACAATGCTATCAATACCTTTTTTTCATAAAATTAATTTCGAACATATTTCACGCGCATTCTAGTCAATTTATATGATACATAATTCAAAAGTTGCGATAGTTTCTCAACATACTATTGCAACCGAAATGAACCTTCCTACCTCTTCTTCCTCCTTTTCTCTCTCTCTCTATATACACATACATATATATATATATGTAGAGAGAGATAGACAGAGAGAGAGAGAGCGCTCACTATACATGCATGCATGCACTTATAGAGAGCTCTATCTTTATGAGTAGGGGTGTTCATCGGTTCGGTTAACGGTTTGTTCGGTTCGGTTTTTGAAAAAAAAAATATATACCCGTTAACCGAACCGAACCGAATTCGTTAGATGGTTATCCGAACCGAATTCGGTTTCGGTTAAAACCGAACAAACCGAATTCAACCGTTTTAACCGAATTCAGTCAAATTCAACCAAATTCTTTTTTCCCCCAAATTTTGTCTCCTGCTTGATTTCAAGACCAATTTTATGTATTTATTGCTATAATCAGATTGCCCACATATACCAGCAACATGAGGAAGATGAGATCCCCACTGCCTATATTCCAAACGGTCCTCCCAAGTTTCCCTTACCAGAACTCCCATTCCTCTTTCTGGATCATTCTTTGCAAATGACATTTTATACTCTGTATTTGTTGCATAATTTTATATTCTGTTTAAACAATTATCACCTAAATCAACAACTATTATCAACGATTATCAACGACCGGAGGCTGAGATGTAGGAGAAGAGTCTGAGATAAACCTCGAGAGAGGCAGAGATGCCGGAGAAGGAGCTAAACCGGAGTCAACGACCAGATGCGAGACAGACGGAGGCTGGACGGCGCACGGCGGATGGCGGAGGCTGGACGGCGCACGGCTGTTTCTTTGTTCGATGTTTGAGCAAAGGGTTTGAGATTTTGAGGCTGAAGCAACTTGAGAACTGAGATTACGTAGGAAGAATGACTGCTAGGGTTCAATTTTAAGATTTATAATAAATATAAAAATTAATATATTTAATTACATGTTCGGTTTAAACGGATAACCGAACAAACCGAAAAAACCGAATTAAAATAAAAGGTCTAACCGAAAACCGAATTCGGAATTCGGATACGGTTAGGAACCGAACCGAAAACCGAATTCAGAATTCGGTTCGGTTTTTTTTGGTTACGGATACGGTTCGGATAACGGTTTTAAACGGTTTTCGGTTATTCTGAACACCCCTATTTATGAGAGATGTTCATTTCATACCCAGTAGTATGTTGAGAAACTGTCGTAACCTTTGAACTATTTATAATATATATTGGATAGAATGCATGTGTATTCAATATGCTTGAGATTTAATTTTAAAAAAACATGGTATTGATAGCATTGTGTCTACATGCACATGTGCATATACGTACACTACATACTTATTGTTGTATTTTTTTTTAAAAGTTCTTGAGAGAGGATAAGAAGTCGAAGAAAGAGGGGGAGAGATAAGTAAACTATTTTTTAAAATTTTACTGTTTTATTAAAGCACTATGTACAAGTGCATACGTGTTTTTCGATTCTCAACATAATGTTGTTTATGAAATAAATGCGCCCCTATACGCGTGTGTGGGTGCGTGTGTATATGAATATTTATATACATGTCTATGTGTGTTAAGTCAAATTACAAAAAATATTTGTACCATAATGTTCTGGGTCAAATTGACATGACTTGTTACAACTATTGCCCAACCTACCAATTTGACTGCCTCCAATTACTGTACGGTGTAATTTTCAATGGAACAGCATAGGTCCAAAAAAAAAAAGTTATTTACTTGCATGCATTTGCTAGCATTTCATGTTTGTTTTGGTTTGGTGACTGCAGGTGATTAAAGCTCTCAGAACTCATTCGGGTTTAAAGAGGCTTGTGTAAGTTCCTTCGTTCACAAAATTTCTTTGTTTATCCGTAACATTATATTTGATATACCAGTTAAAACCAATTCTGTTAACTTTAATTTACAGTTATATTTCATGTAATCCTGAGAGCTTAATGGCAAATGCAATTGAGCTTTGTACTCCAACATCTGCTGATAAACTTGAAAATGGGAACAACAAAAACAGAGGATGGAGACATATGAGTTCTGCTAGTTTGGCCCTTCAGAGAGCCAAATCTATGCCGGCTTCTGACCCGTTTCACCCAGTTAAAGCAATGGCGGTTGATCTTTTTCCCCACACTCCACATTGTGAACTGGTAATGCTTTTTGAGAGAGAATAAAATATTTGTGTTATTTATTCATTCACATTATCAAGAACTTTACTAGTCAAAGATTTTAACAAGGGCACCAATTGTTGTTTCTCCCAAATTTTTTTAATATTTGTTGTTAAAATAAAACCCTTTTTCAATTATATTTATTATTACGTTTTTCTTGTCTTGTACGTTCGCTTATTTTGCGCCAAAGTGACAAGCGAGCTCCTAACTACCTGGTTAGGTGTTAGCTATTCTTACAATCTGAAGTTATTAGGGTAATACTCTAATCCTTACAAATAAAACAATTTATGAGATTGTTGCATATTAAAAATATATCGGATGGCATCAGTTTGATGTTAACACGACCAATATGTTTACATTGGAAAACACTCCAAATCAATCAAATTTTTAACTAAAGAGGTCGAAAAAAAATACATTTGTTTAGAGAACTTTTAGACCACCTTCTTTTGCTTTTGCAGGTATATATGTGTGTGCTGACTACCAGCTGGTGTATATACCACACTGCCAATTATAAATGCTACATATTATAGCTTTATTGGATTCTTTGAATATACAACTTTCGGGTTTAAAAGATTCGACTTTAATTTTTATTGGCATGCATATCTGCTTGCCTTTGTTTGAAAATTTGACCCAAAAAATATACATCTGTGAAGAGGCAACTAGGCAAGTCCATAAAAAATAATAATAGTAATAAAATAAAAAAAAGCGCAGTTGTAATAAAATCTAGTACGGGTGGGGACAAAAAATCAATACTCATCAATTAGAGATGCACAAAATAACCGGTTAGCCGAACCGGTACCGGTTCGTAACCGGTTATAGGTTTTTGGAAAAACTGGCGGTTAAGGACCGGTTTGAGATTTCAGGAGACCAAACCGGTTAATAACCAGTTAACCACACCGGTTAACCGGTCTAACTCACTAAAAAATCGGTTATTTGAAGGTTAACTGGTTTCGGCTATTATACGGTTTCAGTTTTTGAGCTTGAAAAATCGGTTATTAACCGAACCGGTTATTGGAAAAAACCGGTTTTTAGCTTTTGACCGGTTAACCGGTTTGGTTATTCCAAAACCGGTTTTCGACCGGTTAACCGATTTGTGCACCTCTACCATCAATCGCAAAGGAGAAAAAAGTTAGTTATGAAGGGATCAGAAATCCGAGCAGAATTTTTGGTAGGGCCCACAAACCCTAAGAAATACCCTGTAAAAGAGAAGGAAAAACAACAAAGAAGGAATATTTTGTTCTGAAATCACATAAAAAGAATTACTCCCAATACACACATTCACAGGTATCATCATCCTTGACGCAGAGATTGTGCTATATTGTGACTACGCTCATTCAGGACGGTGAGATAGAGAATGGATAATCGGACTTCGAGACAAGAAGGTTCTGGTTATTACATTGCACAAATGTGTGTGGGGTCTACCGCTTGATCTAAAAAAGAAGTCATTTATTTGCACCTACTCTTGTAGTCATGCTTCTGATTTCTTTTTCTTTTATCTTCTTTTAATCCATTATTTCTCTCTTTAGAGGCTGCCCAACAGGCAATAAGAATGACATAATTGGTCTTTCTTTCGTGGGATGCTGTTCATGTTGACCATCGTCTCTTCGTTTTAAATTTTTAAAAACAGTGGAAACCGTTATAAAAAACTCCCCGCCCTTGCAACCAATAAGATCAGGCTAACGGCATAATAATAAGATTAGGTTAAAGGCATAAAATTAGTGGAAGCTAAATTTTAGGACTAAACTGCTTACAAGTTACAACTGTGTGTGTACTTTGAAGACTTCTTTCAATATTGATATTTTTTTACTTTATTTTTTCTATTCTATTTAGAGACATTTTTTTTTCCTATTTAGTGTTTTAGGAATTATCAATGACCATATATATTGTCGTTGCATTTTGTGATTAGACTACATTTACGCAACCCATGCGTTACTACCGTCTCCTGGTCGTTTAACGGTGATTCGTGTTGGAGGTGAATCGTTTTTTGAAAAACTTAAATGAAGGCAAACAAATGGTATATATGATTCTAGAGAAATAATTAAAAAAAAAAATAATCAAAAGAGGCACAAACAGGATCAAAGTTGCGCCTCTTTAGAAGGGGGAGCCTTAGATTAAGGCTTGCAAACCAATGAGACATGTCAACACAACGTAATAAATTACATAAACAACTCTTTGAAAGGACTCTTTGAAAAGAGAACTTTAAGGTAAGATGGCAAAACATTGGTACATAGTTGCCTAGTGGTACTCCTTGACCACCAGCAATGGAAGGTCTTGGATTCGAGTCTCGCCTGGAGCATAAAATGTTTTGGGTGAGCTAGGGGGTTTTCTCAGTGTGAGTTTCCTCCTAGATGGTGTGACGGTTCCTCGATTCGGCACTCGCCAACTCCCGGCTTTAAATGTTTCCGGGGGTTAGTAGCGGTCTGTGGTCGCAGCGCATGGGTTATTGGGTCCGAGGACTCGTTTAGCTGTTCAAAAAAAAACCTAGCTTAACAAATTGCATAAACAAATATATATTTAAAAAGAAATTACAAAAAAAAAAAGTGGATAGAAATGTTGTGCATTACGCTTAAATAACTTTATTTTACTATTCATATTTGGTTATTATATAAATAAATTATTAATAAAGACAAAAATAATGAATTATACTAATAATATAGAAAGGAAGGTATAACATACCATAGCATAATATCTAAAACTATAGATAGCATTTTAGAATGTATTATAAAATGTCTAGAAGTATATTTATGGATTAGTACGATGTCACTTAAAAGTTAAAACAATAGAAAACTACAATCGTAATGTGCAATTTCCTTGGACTACTGGTATAAATGTCTAATGGTTTCTATGTTTTATGAATTATTATTAGTATTATTATTTTTATTTTATTTTTTCATTTTTTTCAGATTTTTTTTATGTTCAAGACAAACATAGTATTTAATGTTTTTTTTTTATTTCTCATTTCTATTTGGTGTTATAACATATCATATTGAGCTAAAGTAAAGCTTTTAAATCTAAAAAGCATAAAAAACTTTTTGACATGGCACTGCTTTGTTAAAAATTAGTATGTTTGTAATGGTGTGTAACATAATATGTATTAATTAGTTTTATATATTGTTTTTTTTTTTTTTAATATTAGGTAAATTTGTATTTCATCGTTATGTTTTAAATATTAAAAATATGCAAAATTACACATTTTAAGTGTCATTGATTCATTGTGTGATATATACTCATTATTATGTTTTACGTTTTAAATAATTTTGTGTTGTTTTTATTATTTTTATGTTTTATTTTTTTTTATTTTATCAGTATATTTGTATATTAGGAGTACGCAATCACTTATCATTTTAGAAAAGAAAAGGAAAACGAAAACAAAGTAAATGCTTAGAAGCCGAAAGCAACTATTTATCTTCCATCCAAGGCAAAACCTACAAAATAAGCACCCATATCGCCTTTTATCATATCAGAATTAAAGAATCTCCAAAACTTCATAAGAATACAAGTTTACAAAATAAAATTTTAGGTTTTCTGTCAATGAGGCGGTCTAGGGTTGCCACCAAAAGCCTTGTTGTCCGGGAGCAAAGTCAAAAACACCCCGGGCTTGGTTTGTTCAAGCTTTTACCAATCCAATCTCGAGTATTTCACAAGTCGGATTGATTCGTTTACCCCATAGGGCTAACACATGAAATTGAGGTTGGAGGACCATAATGCTCTAACTAGCGTATTGCGACTGGAATGCTCCTTGAGTTTTTATCAAGTTGTCATCATATTGGTTTTCTTTCAAAATAAAGTAATTTAAAATAGTTTATGATAAAAATAACATTAATTAGTTCAATTTTTTTGAACAACGAAGGTCTCAATCATGTGAGCTCACTGTTTCCAGGCCATGTCACCAAGGTCTGGTTACCTGGACCTCCCATGAACCCCCGCAGCCACCCCATGAGGAAACCTCATAGGAAATGACCCCCCACATACCCTTTTTCGCTATAGGAGGGTTTTGAACCCAAGACCTCCCATTTAGAATAATCCCGGGGTACCACTGAGGTACTGCCTCGTTGGTAATTAGTTCAACTAGTTAGTAAATAGCACCATATATAATACTTTTCATAATTTAAAGAGTTCTACCGCCTTCATCCTCACTACCCTCCATTCCTCCAATAGATGTATTTGCTTGAAAAGATGCATCCTACCGATAAATTCCAACTTCAATTCAATGAGATTATATAAACTATTTTTCTACTATTGATGATATTATATCTATTTATTTATAAAAATATGATGCATTTATTATTTATATATTCAGTAATTTGAATATTTTACTGAAGCATTCTCAAGTTTCAATCCAAAAAACTTGTAAAAAAAGAACAATCATTAGTAACAGTCAAGTAAAATAAAATTTTGTTACTAGTATAATTGTTATTATTATTATATAATAGTTACTTAAAAAACAAAAAAACAAAAAACAAAAACATATTTTAATGACAATTAATCTCTTGGTTTTCTAAAATGAAAAGTAATTAGAGAATCACATAATTATACACACATTAACATCGTTTTTCGTAACTAACGTTATGATCGATCTCTACAGTTGAATCATTTTGAAATGAAATTTGAATTGTTTAAAATAAGTAATTGTGGCTGTTATATAGTGGTATTTTGAAGGTTAAAACAATTATATAGTTGTTTCTGACATCTGATGGTTATGTGGTTATGTCGGTTTTCGGTGGTTACGTGACGGTTTCCGACGTTATATATTGATTTTATTTGTTTTGTAATTACACGTGTCTAACAACCAAATAATCAATTTTTTACTTTAAGTGGACAAGTTAACTAGTTTGAAAAACTAGTTGATAAGTGGTTAGGTCACCTTGAAATCTCACATTGGTATTAAACCGTCAGCCTCGACCAGTTCCCTTAATGGTAGACAAAAACCGGTTCAAAAGACAATTTCTAGCATACTTAATAGCTGGTTCGAGTTTAAAAATCGTTTTTTGTGCACCTCTATGGCTATAAGTGCTAGTTCTCGCATCAACTTTATACACCCCATATATTGTTGTACATATTGTTTATATGACATAATACATTATGTTTTTCTTGGATCGGTTCAGAATGAAAAATCATAGTATTATATGGCGTTGGTATTGAGTTTTTTCGTCGAAAAGTTGTATTACAAATTCATTAATTTTTCATTCATTTCAAAAATTGAATCCTTTAATTGCATTTAATTCTTATATTTTTGTTTTTTATTGGCTTCTTTTTTTTTTGAACGGCAGGGAAAATTATTATTAATCTCCAAAAATAATTCACCAGTACAACAAAACTAGCAAGATGCTAGCAGACACCCAAAACAAAACAAAGAAGATTAATCAAAACAAAAGAACCTCCAATCATCCCAAGACAGACTTGTAATTTTCGCTCGACTTTTGTACCACAAAAAGCTTGTTTGTTTGACATCCTCCATTAGCCGAGGAAAAGCTGGTCGTCTCCCATGAAAAACCACCTCATTCCGCATTTTCCACAAACACCAACATGCCGTGATGATTATAGAGTGGATAACCTCCTTTTTAGATTCTTGTACTGGTAATATCTTGTAAACTTCCAAAAGATCTTTAATCTCAAAAGCAAAAATAGGCTGCACCTTGCACCAAGTTGAGACCTGCTGCCATAGAGCCGAGGCAAACTCGCATCCTATCAATAAGTGAGCGGCTGACTCCACAGCATTGTTGCAAAGAGGGCACCAAGGGGAACTAATTGGAATATTCCTCCGAGTTAATGCATCCCTTGTAGGAACACGGTCCATTTCAGCTCGCCATACAAACGCATTGGCTTTGATGGGCACCCATTTACTCCAATGTAAAACAAAATTAGCGTCGAACTCCCTGAACTCCAGTAGCCTTTTTTTAAGAGAGCTAACCGAAAAGATTCCATTCCGGTGACCCTGCCAAACCCATCGGTCCTTAGAAGACTTGAGTTCCACCTGGTTCAACAGAGTTTCACATACAAATAATTCATCCAGTTCCTCATTTCGGCACAAACCTCTTGACCACCTCCAAGTGAGCTTAATCCCATTACTGTCCCCACCCACCCGATCTTTCACCAAACATTTCTTTTGAGATTCAAGTTTAAAAAGGTTAGGGAATTTATAGCATAATGGAATCTCCCCCACCCATAAGTCATTCCAGAAGAGAAGAGATGAACCATCTCCCACCTTTCCTTTAAACATAACATTCAAATTAATGCCCAGTTTGTGAAATGCTACATCCAACTTAGAGATGGAAGACCACAATCCTGCATAGATAGATCGGCATGGAACCACGCATCCATTTCGTTGTGAAGAATGAATCCCAAATATCACCTTTCTCCATAGACTTTGAGTCTCCACCTTATACCTCCACCACCACTTAGCAAGGAGGCAAATATTGATTTCTCTTAGAGACCCTATACCCAGGCCTCCCTTGTCTTTTGGAGCCGTTACCCTATCCCATCCCACCCAGTGAATTTTGGCCTTAGTGGTTACACCTCTCCAAAGAAATGCCTTCCTAATTTTCTCTAATTTGTCAATAATCTTTAATGGGGCTTTATAAAGAGAGAAAAAATATGAAGGCAAACTATTTAAAACGGACTTGATTAAGGTGATACGACCCCCAATCGAGAGATTTTTAGCTTTCCATAAAGATAATCGTTGCTCAAATATGGATACCACTGACTGCCAATGATCCACTTTATTCATGTTAGCTCCAACAATCAATCCAAGATAATTAAAGGGTAGAGTTCCAACCCTGCAATGAAGCAAATCTGCCATATTTTGGATGATTTGGCAATCCATATTGAACCCGACCAAGTTGCATTTCTCCAGATTAATTTTGAGCCCTGATGCCAAATGGAACGCCCTCAGAAGCCGTCTTAAATTAGCCAAATTGGAGTTTGACCATTCCCCCATTATAATAGCATCATCCGCGAACAGAAGATGCGACAATCTTGGCCCTTGATTTGGAAGATTAAGGCCATCAAAAACACCCGTGGAACAAGCTTCATTAAACATACAACTGAATGATTCCATAAGAATGATGAAAAGAAATGGAGATATCGGGTCGCCTTGCCTTAATCCTCTTGAGCATTGAAATTCCGGGGTAGGGGAACTATTAATCAGAACTGAGGCTCTAGAAGAATTGAGAATACCAAGAATCCATGCCCTCCATCTCTGCAAAAAACCCATCTGTTCTAATATTGAATCCAAGAAGTTCCAAGATATGGAATCAAAGGCTTTATCGAAATCAATCTTGAAGTAGAACGCCTTCAACTTAGACTTCCTAATCCACGTAGTGATTTCATTGACAATGAGAGCCCCATCTATAATATTTCTATTTGAAAGGAAAGCCGTTTGAGTATCAGAAATAATAGAGTTCATCACCCCTTTTAACCGATTAGAAAGCGTTTTGGAAATCACTTTACTAATACAACCAATAAGAGAGATAGGCCTATAATCGGATAGATTAGAGGGATCATCCTTCTTAGGAACCAGAGTAATAAAAGACGAACCACATCCCCTCGATATTTTGCCTGTTTGGAAGAACCTATCCATGATTTGTTTAAAGTCCTCCTTAAGATAGTCCCAGAACTTCTTAATGAATTCAAAATTGAATCCATCTGGCCCAGGAGCCCGATCCCCACCACACTCCCAAACCGCACTTTTTATTTCGTCCATAGTAAAAGGTAATTCCAGTGATCGGGCTTCAAAGTCAGACAACATACTAGATAATGGGCATGAGAACATGGGCCGATTCTCCTCCTTTTCTCGAAATTTAGCACTGTAGAAAGACCATACCTCCTCTTTAATAAGAATTGGATCATTATTCCAAATTCCATTAATTGTTAGCCCATTCAGTCGATTGCTTTTCAGGTTAGCATTTAAAATCCCATGAAAGAATGAGGAATTCTCATCCCCATCCACGCCCATTTAGCTCGAGCTTTCTGTCTGATATCTTCATTCTTAATCCCCTCCAGCACTATAATTTCTTGCCTTATGGCAGCCCAGTCATTCTTTTCATGGTCCAAGAGCCCCTTATTTCAGCTTCAGATTCGAATTTTGAAGCCTTCCCCCCATAGAATAGACAAATTCCCTTCATTAATTAATCTTTGCTCTTGGATCCAACATTTTACAGCTTCCTTTACAGCTTTAAGTTTGCCCGCAAGAACTTTATCTGGAGGCCCAACCATCTGAACAGAGCCCAACACATCAATGACCACTTTTTCCAAACCTGCAAACTTAAACCAGGAAGAAAAAAATCGGAAGGGAACAGGCCCAAAATCAATTTCAGAGGTAACCAAGATAATTGGGGAGTGATCAGACCATTTACGGGGTAGAGCAGTGACACAAGCATTGGGCCATTTATTCATAAAACTATCACAAACAAGGAATCTATCCAGCTTACTGAAGCTTTCCCCACTGCCCTACATATAAGTGAATGCCAATCCACCCATATTATACTCCATAAGTTGAGCAGCATGAATGAATTCATTAAAATATCTAGCACCTAGAGCACAAAACTTCGAGCCATTCCGTTTCATAGAAACTCTTACCTCATTAAAGTCACCCGCCATTAACCATACCCCAGGATTGGATTCTTTTAAAAGTTCCAGTTCCACCCACAACAATTTTTTAGCACCCAGATCCTGAGGGCCGTAAACATTAAGAACATGAAAAGCATCCGAAAACCCTGAAACCGTCCCACTAACCAGAAGAAAATTCTGGCTAGAGACGACAGATTGCTTATGAAAAAATGTTGGGTCCCACATACTTAATAGACCACCCGACCTACCAATAGATGGAACCGCGACAAATTCAAATCCATGATTCCCCCAGAAGCCCTTAGCATTAATTCTAGAAACATCAGAAAACATAGTTTCTTGGACACAAATGAAATTAATCTTATGAGAATTTTTGAGAGATTTAATCCAATCAGCTTTCTTTGGATCTCCCACACCACGAATGTTAACAGAAAGATAATTCATTGAATCAGATTAGGATCACCTTCTCCAAGAATTTCCTCTCTGACCATATGATATTTCCCTGCCAGATGAATGCCCACACTTTCTGTAACACTAATGGTATTAATAATCTCCTGTTGTAGATCCTCATTATCCTGAGTCTCCGGAATTTGCCCCTCTTCAAGATCGATGTCGACATCTTCCCCGGACTCCAAAGAATTTGGTACCACCGATCGCAAATCTTTGTTGCTGTCGCCGAAATCAGAAGAGTAAACATTAAGCGTAGGAGGGATATTCAAGTCCGGCCCAACAGTAATTTGGCCCACCTTATTCATATCAGATCTGGATCTTTTTTTCGGACGAGGCCCACTTCCAGAACTATCATTGGGCTCAACAACACCTTTAGGAGAAGAGAGCTGGCCCTGGACTTGCTTCTAGAATGTTTATGGAATCTCTTTCCACCTTTATTGATAGCATTTGCTCCCGAGGAGAATTTAAATGAACCCGCATTTAATTCCCCCATTTCCCATGCACATGCATTCCCAGTCGACCTTTCATTTCCCCGAGAGTTTTGGAGTCCTTCCGCCTCCCTTTGTGAACCGGGAGGGTTGATTGAGCTGCAATCCTCGGAACAGCTACTGGAGCCGGAGACGTTTACGAATTCAGGTGCCCAAGGTCGTGGATCTTCCGTCACCCAACACACGAACTGATTTCCTTTCCATGATAACGTAACTTGGTCTTGAATAATGTTCCCTTTAGAGACAAGGATACCCAGACAATCAAGAGAAAGGTTACAGTCTTCAATAGACGCCTCCGACTTGTGAACTACCCTTCCAATCTTCCCACCAATTTGATTAAAAATGAATGGATCCCATAGATTCGGAGGCACCCCCTGAACACGAACCCAGGCAATCCTTTGGAACGGAATGGACTTTCCTTCCCAAACACTTAAGTTGGCAAACCACTCTGACCACATTTCATTCTTAGAAAGATAAGACATTGCTGCATCCTTAGTTTGGAATTGAACCAGTACATCCAACCCTCCTAAATAACGAATTGTTGTGTCCCCATGCACCATTGTAAAAGCCAATTTTAATCCGCACAGAGTACTTAAATCCTTAGCTCTCCCTAGTAAGGAATTGGAACCCCAAAATAATTCAGTAGTGGATGAGAAATTATTAAGACGAATAATGTTCCTGGGCTCAACCTCCTGACCATTAGCAACCACATCTTTGAAAGACCTCCCGTTTGAACAATGGTGATGAACAGGTGGTCGGTACCCCGAAGGTTTAGGGGGCTGCTTATGAGCCACATTAGGAGGATGACGGTGGATCGTGGCCTTTCCACCTTTGTCATACCTAGCAATATTAACAGAAAGCTTCATATTGCCCATAAGGATATTATTTAACTCCTTTTCCAACAAAAGAACACCATTTTCCTGAGGAGGAAATCTGACAAACCCAAAGTAGCTCCCCGCCTTATCCTTTTTCGCCGCAACATACGCATCCAACACCACCCCAAACTTCTGGAACTGCAAGAAAAGATCTTTCGAAGTACATCCTGGTGGGAGATTTGAAACGTAGAACGTAATTTGTGGGTATGATACCGAACGCCTTCGCCCTTCTTGCCATTGCCTTTGAGAAGATCTTCGTCTTCTTCTAACCTCCTCCCATGCTCCCTCCTTCTCCATTTTCCTTTGAACTTTCCATTAAAATGATAGATTGACTTTCGTAATTTAATGCTAGTTGTGCACTTGTGCTATGTAGTGATGTAGCTACTGCAAGTCTGCAATATCCTTTGCGCGCCATCTAATCATTTGGAACACTATTAACTTTTATTAAAGGCTGATTTTATTTTTTGATTATTTAATATATATAAGTTTCTTAATTGTTTATAAATGTATGTTTTGTTAATTATAGTTTCAATTTGTTATTTTGTATAACAAAAATAGATTATATTTTCTTTTGATTACGCTTTTATATTCATGTTCATTAGGATTTTGTGATGGTATCAACAGTTTACAGAAGGGAGAAGAAGAATGATTTTCTTATTCATCAACAACAAAGAAGTATACAAGCAATGACTTATATACTACATACAAACACACAAACCTTCTAACAAACTAACATATTATTACAATCAGTTACTAACTATCATTTACAACAACCCAATGTAACTAACTAGTTTGAAGTAGACTGAGTTTCATCACTCCCCCTTACTTCAAACTCACGCATACCCACTTGATGCCTAAAGTAAACAAACTTTTCCTTTGTTAATGACTTAGTAAGCAGATCTGCCAATTGCTCATCAGTATTACAAAAATCCAACACAATCATCCCTTGCTTCACTAAATCTCTGATAAAGTGATGCTTCAATTCGATATGCTTGGACCTGCTATGCATTATAGGATTTTTCGACAGATTAATAGCTGACTTATTATCACACCAAATGACAGTTGGTTCAGATATATCCAAGGCTAAGTCAGAAAGTATTCTCCTCAACCACACACCTTGACAGGCAGCCGAAGTAGCAGAAATTTACTCTGCCTCAGAACTAGATAGAGCAACAGTGGATTGCTTCTTTGAACTCCAAGACACTGGGCTATTACCCAGCATAAAAACATTGGCATATACACTTTTGCGATCATCAATACATCCAGCCCAGTCACTGTCCGTATAACCAGTTAGCTTCAGCTCACCCAACTGGTTATACCATAGCCCATAGCCGGAAGTACCATTCACATACCTCAGTATTCTTCTAACAGCTCCCAGATGAGTCTTAGATGGATTCTGCATAAACCTTGACACAACACTGACCGAGTAAGCTAGGTCAGGTCTAGTATGTGTAAGATAGATCAGACCCCCAACAACACTTCTGTAGTATGCTGCATCTGCCTTCTCAGCTGCATCATTAATCTGCAATTTTTCACCTGTGTTCATTGGAGTATATTCAGTCTTGGCCCTCTTCATATTGAATTTCGTAAGAAGCTTGTTAGCATATTGGGTCTGACATACAAATACTCCTTCTTTAGTCTGAGTCACCTCAAGGCCCAAAAAATATCTAAGGAGACCCATATCTGACATCTCAAACTCTGATCTCATATCTTCCTTAAACTCTTTAATCAAGTCATTGTTAGAACTTGTGTACACTATATCATCCACATATAAGCAGACAAATATAGTGCCCTGATTCAGCACATCTTTCACATATAGAGTTGGTTCACTAATGCTTCTTGTAAACCCATGATCAGTGAAGTATTTGTCAATCTTGGAATACCAAGCCCGAGGGGCTTGTTTCAGCCCATACAGCGCCTTTCTCAGCCTGTACACCTTTTCTTCACTTCCCTGAACGACAAATCCTTCAGGTTGCTGAACGTATATTTCCTCAGTGAGGTCTCCATTGAGGAAGGCCGTTTTAACATCAAGCTGATGGAGAGCCCAACGTCAGTGGCTATCACTACTCTGATGCTTTCAAACCTGGCCACCGGTGCAAATGTTTCAGTATAATCTATTCCTTCTATCTGCGAATAGCCTTTGGCTACTAGCCTGGCCTTGAACCTGAGAATCTCCCCATCTGGCCCCAATTTCGTCTTATAGGTCCACTTGACACCAACCACATTCTTTCCTTGTGGTACGGTAGTCAGCTCCCACGTTTTGTTTTTCTCAAGTGCTGCAATTTCCTCCTTCATGGCTTTGAGCCATTCTTCTTTGGGAGCTGCCTCAGAATAGGTGATTGGGTCACTTATGTTTAGTGCAAACAATTGTGTTTCTTCTTCACTTAGTTCTTCTCCTGTGTGGTAGTCTCTTAACCAGCTCGGTGGCTTGCTTACTCTCTTGGTGGGGCCTGGAGTGTCCTCATATGACCGAGTACCACTGGTTGATGGATTATGTTGGTTTGGGTTCTGTCAAGGTGTAGGTAAGGTGTTGAGAGGAGTGAGAGTTGAGGTGTTGGATGGGACTTGAGAATGAGGTAAGGCTGAATTGGTGGTTGTATCTGGTGAGTTGTCATTGTCATGGTCTAGGTTAATGAAAGGGAATGGGTCAGAGAAATGGGTAGGACTGAGTTTGGTCTCGTTTGTACCTTCATAATGCCACTTCCATACGCCATCCTCATCGAAAGTAACGTGCTTTTGTACAGTGAACTTTTCAGTGTTTGGGTTATATAGCCTGTATCCGCAGATTTCTTGGGAGTATCCCACAAATAGGCATTTCTCAGATCTGTGATCCAACTTTTGTCTATTATGTGGGTGAACTAGGCTATAGGCTATACAGCCGAATATCTTGAGATGGTGCACAGTGGGCTTCAGTCCTCCCCAGCCTTCGAGTGGTGTCTTGTGTTGCATGGCTTTGGTGGGAGACCGGTTAAGAAGGTAGACCGTTGTGGCCACGCCTTCGGCCCAGAACTGATTGGGAAGTTCTTTCTGCTTCAACATGCTGCGTGTGAGCCCCATTATGGTTCTGTTTTTTCTTTCTACAACCCCATTATGTTCTGGGGTGTGTGGCACGGTCAGTTCTCTTCTGATGCCCAGTCCTTCGCAGAACTGATTGAATGCTTGGGAGCAAAACTCTCCACCTCGGTCTGTGCGAAGTACCTTGATAGAGCAGTTGCTCTCCTTTTCCACCAGGGCTTTAAAAATCCTGAATTTGCTGAAGGCTTCGGACTTATGTTTGAGGAAGTAGACCCAACTCATCCTTGTATAATCGTCAATCAAGAGCAGATAGTACAGGCTGCCACCCAGACTGGGGGCCTGCATTGGGCCGCACAGATCTGCGAATACTAGGCCCAGCTTTGATGTGGCTCGCCAGGAGTTAGAGTTGAATGATTGCTTGTGGTGTTTTCCCATGATGCACCCTTCGCATATGCCTGCTGGGGTGATTAGGGGTAGTCCTCGGACCATGTTCTTTTCCGCCAGAAGCCTTAGGCCTTGATAGTTCAGATGGCCATACCTAAGGTGCCATAGTTGTGAGGCCTGGTTGGTTTTGTTGGTTTGATCAGTTTCATCTCCTCCTGAGTCTTGAGAAGCATCGAGGAGGAACATATTGTTGTTGGACACCTTGATGGCCATCAGGTTTGTTTTGGTGGTCTTGTTTCGGATTGTGCATTTGCCATCCTCAAACATCAGTGAGTATCCCATTTTCATTAGCTGGCCAACACTCAGGAGGTTGTATTCAAGTCGAGGTGCATAATAGACATCATCAAGTAACTTGTGCCTGTCCCCCTTCATGGAGATTCTCACAGTGCCTTTTCCTTCTACTGTGAGTTTCTTTTTGTCTCCGAGGTTAACTTCCAACTTGAAGGCCTCATCCAGTGATGTGAAGATTTCTTTAGAACCGGTCATGTGGTTGGAACACCCGGAGTCCAGAAACCAGAGGTGTAAGTTACTCTTGGCACTCTCGGTGCTGGCCACTAGTGCATAATGGTTGTGGCCGGGTGAGAGAACAATTGAGTCAGGAGCTTGAGCAAAGAAGAGATGTGGTTCTTCATGCATGGCCAATTCTTGGGGGTTTTCTTCGGTGGCTAGTTGTGCCTGATTCTCATTATTGAACCAGCAATCCTTCTTGACATGACCGAATCTATTACATATATGACATTGAGGTCTGTGGCTTCTGTCTGGGGCCCGTCCGCGTCCTCTGCCCCGGGTTTGGCCTCGGCCTCGTCCCCGGTACTGGCTGGTGGAGCTAGGTCGAGAGGTCTCCTGAAAGACTTGCAGGGCTTGTCCCTCGACCTTCTCAGGTTGGTTGCTTGTTCTACTGTTGATTCTAGCCTCATGCGACTGAAGGGACCCCATCAACTTCACTGGAGCTAGCCTGGACAGGTCATTGGAGACCTCAATTGAGGGCACTATGTAATCAAATTTTGGGGTCAGGCTTCTTAATATTTTTTCTACTATCGTCTGGTCAGTTACAGGTTCCCCATATGAGCGCCTCTGGCTCACTATGGTCATAACTCTTGAGAAATAGTCTCCGATTGCTTCGTCTTCTTTCATGAACAGGTTCTCGAAGTCCCGTCGCAGGCCTTGCAGCTTGATGGCCTTGATCTGATCATCGCCTTGATATTCCATCTTCAGTATCTCCCAAGTTTCTCTGGCTGAGTTTGTTGCGGCAATGCGGGAGAACAATTGGTCGTGTACCGCTTGTTGGATGATCGCCATTGCATGTGCGTCTTTCTTGTGCGCGACCTTCAGCCTCGCCTGGTCTGTCTCGGCTGGGTCAATTCCAGCCTCTACTAGATCCCATAGGTCACGAGAGCGCAAAATAGTTTTCATTCTGATGGACCAGAAATCGTATCCATCTCCCTTGAAGATAGGTATTGGCGTAGGTTGGGTTGGCAGTGCGCTTGTAGGTTCTGCCATGGCTGTGAGGAGGTGCGAAGGGTGGTTGTGGTGATCTTTGTGGTGGCTCTGATACCACTGATGGTATCAACAGTTTACAGAAGGGAGAAGAAGATTGATTTTCTTATTCATCAACAACAAAGAAGTATACAAGCAATGACTTATATACTACATACAAACACACAAACCTTCTAACAAACTAACAGATTATTACAATCAGTTACTAACTATCATTTACAACAACCCAATGTAACTAACTAGTTTGAAGTAGACTGAGTTTCATCATTTTGTAGCCTTTGTTTGCAATTATTGGTTAAATGTGCTTATTATGTTATTGCCATAGTATAATATATTGAGTTAGTTGTCAATATTTATTACTAAAGCCACAATGTTGTCATCATTTGTTTCTAAAAATTGAAAAAAAAATATATGTTTTAGTAAAGACACATTTTATTACCAGGCCTCTAAAAAGTTTGGACTGATCTAAATCTCAAAGTATATAATTTTCTTAATTCTATTCATCAAGTATAATCATATTTACTAGCGATATTATTTTGAGATGATAACTATATTTGAAGAAAAAACCAAAATAAGACGTATGACACGAAACCTTATATAGTTCTTTATACGTCTCATTTTGACCTAAAAGTCAAAATGGAGTTTAAATTTAAAATAAAATCTTGCGGTCTCTAGATGTGTGTGGCTCATATTTAAGATCCAAATTTTGATTTGTTCACAAATAGCATGGCAAGCTCAATCATTGTGCTTCACATATTTCTTGAGTGTTTGTTCGACCTTTTTTCATGACAAAATTTCATTTCAATATTATAATTTTGTTACTTTTTAGCTATTATTATAAAAAAATTAGTTTAATCGCTTATACTTCATGTGGCCGCTCAATTCTATTAACAAATTATTTTAATCGTACGTACAATTGATAACCTTTGTTTTTAGATTACACGTGCAAGCCAAATTACTTGTAGTTTTATTTCTTATTCTTTTTTTTTTTTTTTTGAGTTAATGAAAATTATAACACTAAATTTGGGTTACCCTTTTTGCTAAAAAAAAAGGTTTACACACGCAAGGAAAGTTTAGAAGACATGAAAGTGATTATTAATTAATCTTTTGCATAACGAACACGTTTTTGTGCTAAACGGAGTAAACGAGTAAGTTGCTTACGACACTTTAACTGACATTAATCTTGCTTTAAAACGGAACAAATTAATATATTTGTCACCAAATTAAAAAAAAAAAAACTAATAGCTAATGACAAATAAATAACAAATAAAAAGACTATCAAAATATCGTATATGATATCTATATATGTATGTATACACGTGAACTTAGATATCTTGTTCTCTTTACGCATCACACTTTTTATCTTCTTATATTAAAATTAGCATAATGTTAAGTCTTTAATATTGTGACATGTACGGTATCGTTTAGAATTTATTGGTTATTATAACAATATTCAAATTGTGTTTTTCTTTTCTTTTTTAACAACAAATTTTATATCAATTCACATTAGACGGAGCTCAAACATTTGATTTTAACAGAATCAAGAGTTTAGCTTTAATGGTTTTATCATTACCTCAAACCAACTCATCTTGTTTGTTCTAATTAATAACATGAGAATAAAAAGAAATTAAAATTAAATTAAAAAGAAAAAAGAAATCACATAAAGTGAAGTTTTGCTCTCTACAATTGCTACCCAAAAGGGAGTCCCATGTGAGGTTTCTTTAAGTAAAAGAAAGTAACATTAACAGAATTCTCAAATAAGCTATTGTGACATCATTATCAAGATTCGGTGATGGACACAATAGAAACAAAAGGCTAATTCTTTTTTTTTTTTTAAAAAAAAAAAGAAAGAAAAATGGGAGATAGGGTGGGGTGAGTAGAGTTAGGGGTGGCTCCTCGACGGTAAAAAGGTATGGGGATTTTTTTTTATTTTTATTTTTTTGGTACTAAAAGGATGCTAGCGGAACAAGTATTTTCTAAAATTCCTAAAATGTAAAATGTGTGATTTAAAAAATATTTATTTAAATACATGTTTTTTATTTAATTTTTTTATTTTAAATAAAGTTATTATAATTTTTTTAATTCATTCGATGTATTATCAATTTTCTATTTTTTTCTATCAACTCACTTTACTTTTTCTGTTTTTATAACTTATTATAATACCTTTTTTTCACAAAATGTTAAATTAATAAAAATATTGTCTAAGAAACTTCAAAAGCGAAACTAGAAGTAAAAAACTAAAAATTAACGCACAAAAAACTTACGGTCGCACTATCAATTACATACTAAAATAAAAACGTAATTTGGTAAATATTTACTTTTTGACCAAAACCCTTTTGGTACCCGCTTTAGTTCTATATTTATGGGTTATTAATATTTAAGGTTTAAAATCTTAAGCAAGATATGATAATTCAATCTTAGAAGGTTAATCTTAACTCATTTATAATCACGCTATGATTCATATTAAAATTGTATAAAAAATATGACTATAATAAAAAAAAAAAGTTTAATGTGGATCATACATTTTTTTCACAATTTAAAATAGATGGCTAGAATTGGGATTAAAGAATTAACTTTTTAAGATTGAGTTTCATAAAATACAATATATATATATATATATATATATATATATAGGATGATTCCTTTGTTAACACTTCCTTATTGCGATAACCCCTTAACCCTGGGATTTTTTGCTTTTTTTGCCCGAATCTTTGTTTTTTTTCATGGTTTTATTATACATAAATAGGGTTTTTTTTTTTTTTTTTTTTTTTGCTAATTCATCACCGTTTAGAAATTATTTACAAGTGTAAGTAAATGTAAGTACTTACGCTTACTTATATCAGATATCTATTTATGTATAATAAAAACCATGAAAAAAAAACAAAGATTCGGGCAAAAAATGCTAGGGTTAAGGGGTTATCGCAATAAGGAAGGGTTAACATTTGATCATTCTCCTATATATATAATATATATATATATCCCCGTCTATAAATCTTTTACATCAAGATTCAAACAATTCAATAGATTGGTATGAATTTTGTAAAGATGCAGTTTTTTCAGTCTGTATAGCCTAATGAAAAAATTTTCCAGGTGAGCCAGAGGGGGATTGATCGAGAAAGATCTCTTGTTCTTATTATAAGATCGTGATTGGATATGTATGTATGTATGTATGTATATTAAAGCGTCTTATCCTCACACCCAATCCTCAAAGTTCACACCCTCTTTACGTCTCGTATATGCTCATACTTATACGAGACATATATGAGGTCAATTATTATTTGTCAGAATTTTTCAGCGTTAATGATTGACATCATATATGCCCCATATAGTCCTATACGAAACCTATACGAGGTCCGATTTAGTGTGTCAAAGAGGATTATACATCTAGTCACGGGAGGTCCTGGGGAGGGGCAAACCCGACTTCCGTCCAGGGCTCATTTATCGCAAGGATACAAAAATTTTAAAAATCATTTTTAAAATATATATATTTACTTATATCTCCAAATACAAAACCGAAAAAACACAAGTTTATAATTCATTAGGAACCTTTTTTTCTTAGTAAGTCCGAGACATTTGAATTATCAGGGCCGCCCCTGCATCTAGTATGTATGTGTGTGTGTATATATGCGAGATGTATCGTGTTTGTGAAGTATTTAAATAAAAAAAAGGGTGTGAGATTAACTAGTTCCATATTAAATGAATCATGATCTGGAATTGTTTTTAGGCATTTATAAAAGATTGACCCGTCTCTTGTCATGAGATAGGAGTGGACGGTGTGACTAATTAAAAAAGCCACAATGAAGAAGGATATGTGTATGGAAGTAGGCCCATTTATCTGTTTTTTGTGTGAGAGCAAATAAGGGATTTAAATGACACCACCATACCCTCTCTATGATTTATAATTTTATGGCATTAAAGACCCTTCTTTTCTTTCTGTCTATCTCATCTTTCACCATTTCTCTTCAAGATTTTCATTTCAAGATTCTGGGTGTTCAATAAAAATCGATACTTGATATGAAATAATGCAATCTGATGAGAATAAGGGTTTCATGACAGTAGCTGAAGAACATGATTCAAGTTCATCACAAAGTAAAGAAGTTGTCGTCCCTATTCACAAGGCTTGTTTCCATTTCCTTTATTTCTTTTTCTTGATTTTTTTTTTATTTAAATCCTTGAATTATGATTTTTCATATGAATTCATTTATATTCAAAATACTTATTACAGAAGTTATCATCTTTACAAGTTTGTAGCATGTGGGTCTGTGATATCAACTTCCGGCTGATCATGTGTTAGCTAAATATCAGTCAATTTTAATCTGAAATAAACATACTTTATGCGGATGAATATCATTTTTTTTTCTTTTTATAAAGTTTATTAGCGGCACAACCTTCCTCTTTTCTTCTTAGTTTATGTTTGATGGATTTATAAATGACTAAAAAGATATAATACATGATAAGGAAAATATAACATACACAGTATTATATAAAAAAAGTTTTAAGCAAAAAAAAAATATATTTTCCAAATAAAAGATAAAATTAGATGTGCTCAAATTTTATGGCATATATTTTTCTTTTTCTTCTTCTTTTTTCTTTTCTTATCAGCAGAAAACCGCCCCAAGCGTTTATGACAATAAAGAATTGATGAAGTGAAGCTAAACTTTTTATATTTTTATGCCAGTTTCAGATACATGTTTGGTAAATGCTAATATTGTCATATAGTTTATAGTTATTTCCTTATTTTCTATGAATAAATGTGGGTTAATCTAAATGAAAGTTTGCCTACTTGTTGGAGGAAATAGTTAGGCTCAATCTTGAATCTCAATGACATGTAATTTGAATTTGTTGCCATTTTTTAAGTTGTCACTTTTTCAGATTCATTATAGAGAATTTTCGCAGGAGAAACAAATTGATGCTTTTATTAAAAGTTTTTTGGACCAAAACACTTTCTCGTCCATGCCAACAATCCTTCCTGATTTTCTATTTTTACTTTGTTTTTCTAAAAATAATAATAAAAAAATAAATAAATAAACCCATTTTCATTAATTTCTAAAGTAGGTTGATTTGTATCCCCATGGTGGGGATGCTTTCACTAAACAACACACATAATGTTGGCTTTCATTTGCAACATATACCAAACAAACACGTGATCTGTCAACTTTGATTTTCACTTTAAAGATAGTAATATCATAACTTTAACCAATCAAAAGACATTACAATCTGTAGCATTATTATTGTTCTTGGTTATAACAAGGGTGATCATGCATAAAATGTGAACAAACTTGTTATAATTAGATTAGAATTCGAATTATATTAACAATATTTAATTGGTGTAAAGTTCCTGATATGAGGGAATAAACAGGGGGGGGGGGGGGGGGTTGTAAAAGATAATTCCTTGATTAGAGGCAGAAAGTAATCTTACTTTTACTTAACTTTTAATCCCACTTGCATATCCATATTATTAAATGTTTACAATAGTAACAGAACTATTTATCAATAGTATCATGACATGCCTTATGCAACTCGAAAGGCGTAAAAGATGTATAACCTTGATGCATCTCAACTTAGTGCAGAATGATTTGTGAAAAGAACCAAAAGTTCTTTCCTTTTAGCGATTCGAACTTGTTTTACAAGCGGGTGTTTCTTGTGACTTCAAAAGGCAACAACTTCCTTGTTAGTTTCAGGGGGTGTTTCTCATTGTGTTTTGAAAGTGATCATGTAATAAAAAATGATTAAAATTAGGTAACAAAACATCTTTGAGTAGATATTGTTTGAATGTTCTACTATATGCTGTCACAAATTAGAAAATCATTCTTTAATTATTTAACAAATTATGATTATTTAAAGATTTACATAAATCAGAATTAGTGTTATAACTCAAAGATGTTACCATTTGAAAACCATATATTTCAAATATTTTACCTTTTAAAGTTAGACCCTAAAGGCATTGCTTTTGCTTTAAACCAGATAGATTGTTTGTGTAATTTACTCTACATTCTACTATGTTTTCTATGCATGTATATATTCACCCATTTTATAAATGTGACAAGTACTTCATATTTTATGTAGTTATGCAAATTTCAAATATTATATATTTTGTTCATTCCATGAATTTTAGTCGTAGTTTTCAGGTTGAAGATGAGATTTCTACTGCGAGTACAAATTCACCGAACTTTAAAAACCAAAATCTATACTTGGAGATACCATCAAGAATTGCACAACCCTCTTCATCTCAAGAATTGATTCAAACCAAGATCGCATCAACGCCGAATCCAACTCCTAAGAGAGTAAATTTCAACCTGGCATCGAGTCCAGGCTCACAGATTAGAACAAATGCAAATGCATCTTCTGCTAATTGTTCTTCAAGAACCAAATCATTAAAGAAAGGTTTACTACCGAAACTAAACTTTATGAACATGAATAAATTAACTTACAGATGTAGAAAAGACTGATGGTAATTTAATTCCAGCACCCTCATCTTCTGCTGTGCAAGAAAGGCCTTCAATACCGCGATCATGGTCACTTACCAAAATCTTTACCCCTCAGAGGACAACTTCTTTACCTGTTACCCCCATTGTTCAATCAGATCAAGAATCTGTACTGGGAAACTCAGGTGGTTCCCTTAATTTGGAGGTACGTTGACTTTCAACCTATTAAATTCTATGTGTTGACCATATATTTTTAGAAATTGGTTGATTTCAATTGTGTTTTATCTCAAACCGGTGAGATAAAAAAAATCTACTCGGAAACAGGTCAAAATCATCCAAGAATTTATTGTCAAGGCATATATCATCCTAATTTTTTTTATTCAAATCATTAAAGAAGAATAAAAAAATTTGTTTCACGTCAGCTATTTGTTTCAAGCTAAAGTTGTTTTGACCCGTTGACCAACTTAACTGACCCAACCCATCTTGCAACTTCTAATTGATGGCATTGACGAAGGATTTAAGGGCTCTTTTTTTCGCCAGTAGTGTTAATTTCGGACCGTAAGGCAAAAAAAAAAATTTTAATACTGGTTTCGCCCCCCCCAAAAAAAAATTAAACCATCCCTCTCATTTTTTTCCTCATTTCTCACAAATTAACGTTTTCTTTTCTCATTTTTCTTAATCCCTAAAATATCCTTCCAGCCCTAATCCCCTCAAAATTGAATTCTTGTCCATTTCCCTAATTCTCTTCCATTTCGTGAGTCACGTACACTGCATTAATCCAGCAAAGTTAACCTAGTAGTTAAGGCTTGGCACTTTCTCCTTGCAGACCGGGTTCAAGTTTCACTGGCGACCCTTTAATGGATACCAAGTGAGTGGAAAAATCTTGAGCTTAAGGCTTGGCTCTTTCTCCTTGGTATTGTTTTGTTTGTTTAGACATTTAGGTTTTAGTTTGAATCAATGTATCATGGGAAAGGTGATAACAATTGACCCGACTTGTCCCGAATCATAGATACGAACATTTAACCCAACTAACGAGACATACCGGTCGATTGCAAAAAAAAAATTTTTTTTTGAAGATTTCGCCCCCCTTCAAATACAGGGAAGCTCCGTCACTGAATTTGATGGTAGTTTTGATCAAAAACATGTAAAAAGTTGTAATTTTTTTAATGTTGTTTGTCTGCAGACTAAAGTTCAAGTACATATAGCACGATCACGTTCAATGCCAGTTATCAACAAAGATACAAGTATCAAGCGAATGGATTCTTTTTTCCGTGTAATTCCTTCAACTCCACGAGTGAAAGACACCATTTCGCCAACCCCTTCTCCAACTAGCGACAAGGGTGATTACCCAACTATAAAGCTTGAATATTGAGTCATATTTAAACATATATGATGATTTGTTTGTTTTATCTATCATTCTCTAGATAATAAAGAAGAGGGTGGTGAAGATATACCTGAAGAAGACGCGGTTTGCAGGATATGTTTGGTTGAGCTATGTGAAGGTGGAGAAACCCTGAAAATGGAATGCAGTTGCAAAGGGGAGCTTGCGTTGGCCCATAAAGATTGTGCTGTAAAATGGTTTAGCATCAAAGGTAACAAGACTTGTGATGTGTGTCATGAGGATGTCCAAAACCTACCTGTGACACTTTTAAGGATACAAAGTACGGTCAGAAATCGACATGTGGGTGCAAGTAGATCACAACCAATGGAAGCAAACGGATACGGGCAAGTTAATCATAACCTTCCCATTCAAATTTAATTTATGGGTTAGTATCTAAGCCATTATCATTTGTTTGCAGTGATGTGTATAGGGTTTGGCAAGAAGTGCCAATTCTTGTTATTGTCAGCATGTTGGCCTACTTCTGTTTCATTGAACAGCTTTTGGTAAGCCTCATAAGATGCATGGGTTATAAATAGGTTTCAATCAAGTTGTAAATGTGTTAAACTAAATGGGTTGGTTGGTTAACCTGTTCAATCAAACTGGTTAATCAGCTCAACTAGATCATGACTCGCTTAAGTAAACATGTTCACTTGAAACACAATCTGTTTATTAAACGGGTTAACAACTCTAAACATAATTATTTTTATGTTGTGTTTCGCGCGGTGTGATAATATAACATTTTTTATGAAGGTTGGGAACATGGGTACAAGCGCAATTGCACTCTCTCTTCCATTTTCGTGTGTTTTGGGTCTTCTTTCATCCATGACATCTTCCACCATGGGTAAGCATCGAATCATTGTGTTCATGTTTCATCTTTCACACTCTAGCGTATCTTCTGATCTTTCAAAGATTTGATCTTTACAGTTAGAAGAAGATTTGTGTGGTTATACGCATCGATTCAGTTTGCTCTTGTTGTAATCTTTGCACACATTTTCTACTCTCTGGTAAGCAGCCTACATAATGTATCAATTCTTTCACACCTTGATTTAAGAACACACAAGCATATATATACCAAAAACTAAGACGCAAGCACATATATGATATATCACGTACATCTGAAAGACCTTACTCTACATACGACTAAATAAGCTTTATTTACAACTAGGAACTATATAATCATCATAAATTTTACATATTAACCTTTTTTTTATCTAAGTAAACCTTTTATAAGTTTTAGGCAAATTCGATTTTAATAATTTAAACTATGATCCTTTAACTCAAGGCCGGCTTCACTCAAAGTATTTAGAGGCAAGGGCCTACGGACCCCAAATTTTTGTGGCCCCAACCGTTCGAATTATGTTCAGGTTATTTATCTTGTCGCTTTGATTTTGAAAAATCAAAGAGTCCACTCATATTTTTTTTAAAGAGTTTGTTTAAGGTTCTCTCTTTCCAGATAATTACATTTTCTATGTTTTTGTTTCACATTTACTTGACGTTGGAATAAATTTTTTATTAATGGTATAGGTAAAAGATTTAGACAAACTTTCTATTTAGAAATAGGGTAACCAAGCTTATGAACAAAGAGGGACACCATTATAAAAATTATTACTAAGTATTGTACTTTTTAGCATTATTTTTTTATATCATTTATGATTATCATTTGTTAACCATAATTATGAATAAACTTATGTAAATATAGACAAATTAACATATTTTTATGTTTTTTAGAATTTGCAAACCATAATTTTTTATCACAGACAAATAAATATTCACAGGCCTTAATTTTTGTATGTGCCTTGGGCCACCAAAAAGCTTGAGTCGGCCATACTTCAACAATTAACTGATAATAATTACGCTAACTACTGACCAATGACACTTTTATTTTTTTACTCTTGATGTCAAGGATAATCTCATTAACATAATAATCATAGATTTACACTGATCTCACTCATAATGATGAATTATGAATGAAGAAGAGAAATGCACAAGTAGAAATCAAGTGTAAATCAAGCATAAATCTACGTTGATTATGTAACTGGAATTGCCCATATTAAAAAAAATGTGAAAGTTAGGATTTTTAGAGTGCTAAGTTCTAAATTGCTTTAGGTGTTTTTACATATCATCATTCCAAATGACCCTATTTCAACCAACTTGTACTCACAAGAACATGCTTTCAGGTTCATGTTCAGCCCGTTTTGTCGATTCTTCTTGCAACATTTGCAGGCTGTGGGGTTGCAATGAGCGGTAGCTCGATTATCGTTGAGATTGTAAGGTTAAAAAGAAGATGGTGGAATGAGAGATCAGATCAGCAAATGAATCTCCAGATCTTTTTACGTTCAGAACCAAGACGAAACCAAACTGCATCACCATCATCGTCTCATGTTGTTCCTCAACAAGAAATTGAAACATGAAGATTATGATTAATTTGATTTCTCGACAGTTTTATTGAGATAAAGAGTTTTGTGGTGCCAAGTTTTAGATCTTTATGCTGAAGATCAATTTAAAAAACATCATAAAAGTTTAATTTATTGATGTATCATGCTAGTTATATTTGTTTATTTAACGTGCTCTGCTTGAAATTCTACCACGATCTCAAAAATAACAAAACACGGTTATTAAGACACATCTCAATGACTCATTTAGAAATCTGTTTGTAAATACAGATAACAATAAATCACACATCCTTAAAAACTAAAATAACTTTAAAAGCAAAAATATCAACAAAGCACACATCCTTAAAAATTAAAATAAATTTAAAACCAAAAACAAAAATATCTAGAGAGGGAGAACCTCAATCTCAGGCATGGTGGCGACGTGGTCCATAAAAACAAAACGCAAATAAAAAAACACACAAAACCATACAAAGACTCTATTGTTAAACCCAAAGGTGTTCTCCATAATAAAAGTCGCATCCCGCTATAAATATGATTGTCAGTCCGATGTAAAACTCAAAAACCATTACATTTGTAAAAGTTAGCTTCAAGAAGTCCAAGACAAACGTAAAGGTAAAGGTAATGATAATTGATAAACATTCAATAAAAAGAAAACAAAAAACTAAAATTTTAAAAAAATATGAAAGAAATTTTTGCATACAAAGTTAAAATACTCAATTTTATAACAAAATAAAAAAAAATAAATGTTGAGTCAAAAACTAAAATACTCAAAGGCAACAATGGAAAGGCTAAAAAAAGTTACTAAGGAAAATTTATGTTCATAATTAGTATAAAAATTAGTAAGCTCAAACTTTCTGTAGTAAAAAAATCAAAAATCAAAAATCCATATCTAAGATTTGCATAGGCAACCTCTTGTTGTCAAATTAATAACCAAAAATTTATTATTCAAAGAATTTGATATTTAAAAAAAAGGTTACTATTCATATTTTGTTTTTAATACATATATATAATAATAATAATAATAATAATAATAATAATAATAATAATAATAATAATAATAATAATAATGAGTTAAAGATTTTTTTTAATTAATCTTTTTTTTATCCTATTCCTTCATTTACAAAAATTTAAATTCACACTATTTTTTTATAAAGCAATTATCAATGCTACTTAAGCTGCCAAAACATGAGCTAGTATATTTTTAATTTACAAACTAATATAAAAAAAATTAGGCCAAATGGCAACTTCAGTTTCGAAAAAAAAAATCAAACAGAGTTGTGCGGTTGGGTCGATCAAACTGGCCGGTTTTCATAGCTTGAAGGTATGTTTACTGATTTTGTATAATTTTTTATTCAAACGCATAATTGTGCATAATTATTTTATAAATGATAAATTTTATAAATACTTTAACTGCATATTTAGAAAAGAGTAAATTACGGTTTTGACCACTGTTGTTTGTGTGTTTTAACTATTTTGGCCCAAAATAGACACTTCTATCAATTCAGTTCCTGTGGTTTAGATAAACTAACATTTTTGGCCCCTAACCATAGTTAGACTTTGGGCCAAAACCGTTATAATAATTGAGTTTGAAGGGCCAAAACCGATAGTTATCTAAACCACAGGGGTTGAATTGATAAAAGATTCTATTTTGAGCCGAAATAGTTAAAACATATAAACCACAGGGGCCAAAATCGTAATTTACTCTTTAGAAAAACAAATAATGAAGTCATTAAACCTAACATGTAATGAGGGTTTAAATCTCATTAGCAAAAAAATATTTAATTTAAATACATGTATATTTCAAACCATGACTGTAAATGACCCGTGTTAGGCAATTTGGTCGCTTTTGTGTGAACAGCCATAATATTAATCATAACTGTAAATGAGATCTCTGTAGAATCAAATATACTTGTAACAAACTAACAATTCAGTAATTAACTCACTAAAAATCGCAGCAACATGAATGTAAAGAATATAACGAATGGATCCACAAGATCTGGTTGAAATCTACAGCATAATGTATGAAACGATGCTATTGTATAGATCTAAATGATGTAATCAGATTCAAATTTTAGAGAAACTCCCTTCTTGCAGCGGAACTGAATTCTGCTCGTCGAATATTCTGTTGACGTTTCCGGTACAGCATTCCTCCAAATCCAACAACACACGCCGCAGCAATCACTCCGATCGCAATTCCGGCCTTCTTACCGCCGCTCATCCCGCCGGACGACGAAGTACTCGATTCCTCGCTCTTCACATTTGCAGAAGACAAATCACCGTCGTCCGCCGTCTCCGGTGCCGGAGAAAATGACGGAGTAGGAGATCTATCGGATGACGGAGAGGTAGCAGGAGAGGGAGGAAGATCTGATGCCGGTGGAGGAAATGGAGGAGACGAGGTTGAAGGTGAAGCGGCGGGGGTGGGGAGTGGCAGCGGCGGTGAATCGTCGGAACCGAGTTGTGGTGCGGGAGCAGGCGAAAATCCAGCCGGATCTGAAGAAACAGATACATTAAAGAGAAGCATGAGAGCTAGTAAATAGATGAACCTGTAGATCGCCATTGTTGGTGAATCTGCTTGTGAAGATTGTTGAATATCAATAGATGAATGCAGATCTGAGATTGAAGAAACATAGGGAGAATTGGTAGGGTAAAGATCCTTTGAGAATTAAGGGTAGATATAGGAAGGGTATCGAATCTGAAGAATTTGTGAGTGGAGAATTAACCGTGAACGGTTGGTGAGCTGGCATTAAGTGGTTCCTGAGCACGATTTAATTGTTGTTATTTCCCCAACTTTTTTACGCTAGAAAAAGAGTTTTTCACACGGATACTAAACTTTTGCGTGCAAAAATTTATACGGAAAAACTTTTATAGATATGTAATAAAGAATTAATTACACGTTGGTAGCTATGTATATCGATTTTGTACTAATGATTCTTGTCTTTGAAAAGTTACATCAATGTGCAAAATTGCTTGACCACTAGCATGTTTTTAACAAACTTAATACTAGAACACTAAATGAAAGTCAAAGGTTTTGAAAATTGAATGGTTATAAATGACATATCTAAACAATAGGTACGGTACCAAGTGTTAGTTTCGTTATCTTCGGTACTTTATCGGTTTTGTACCGATTTTTTTAAATTTTTGTTGATATGAAGATAAAAAATATTAACCTTCAAATTATTGATTTTGTTATGTCGTAAATATAAGAAAATTCTATAAAAATGAATGCATCATATGAACACATTATAAGAAAAATAAAGTCTACAAAACGAAGAATTGCAAACGAAAAAATACAAACGTATCGTCCTCTTCTTTAGTAATTTATATATTTAATAATTAAAATAATAATTAGGTTTAAACGCATTATAGTAAATATTTTTTAAACTACATTAGATTGGTAGATAATCAAATTCAAAACATAAACTATCTATATTTTTTAAAATCAGCCACCAACCATATCAAAGAGGCTCGCCTTTGCGTTTAAAAAGTGAAATAAACACATTTATACCCAATAGTCGATGAAAAAGGGGGGAAACCCCATGTCTGCACCTTGCGTGAAATTCCAAAGCTTTTTGTCACACCCCGAGCCGGCGGGGTTGGATCGGAGTCCCCGTCGGGCGGAATGTTCTCGAAGCGCGATATCGTGAATGATAATCGTGATGATCAGATTGTTTACATAGCATCAATGTTAAGAATAATTAAGCACAATAACATATAAACTAGGATTTACAAAGTTAAATTACAAATGCCAATGTTTAGTAATTTAACTAAGTAAACCTATTCAAAAGAATCAAATATATCTATCTTGCATTTGTACAAGATAGCAAAAAGAGATTCGTATCGATCTCAAAAGATGTGCTTCTTCAAAAGTCAACTAGGATCTAAGTCTGGACATCCTAGTATGCAATCCTGAATCTTAGCTTAATCTTGTGCGTCACCTGAGAAAGCATGAAGGAAAATAAAGTCAACACAATGGTTGGTGAGTTCATGTAGTTTTTGTGTAAAAATAGTTTGTAAAATCCGTTGAATGACAACCTTAACCTCACCATTAACCACCTATACCATCTGATTCAGTATGCTTATATATAGGGCATATGTAGGGGACAAGCCCCAGCCACCGTCCCACCACATACTGAACCACATGATATATTGTTCCTGATGATAATTAAGCGTCTCATCCTACCCGTATGATTCCCAAAATGTTTGATTCCCAATGTTTGATTCCAAGGGTTTGATTCTTGAATTAGATTACCCTGTAATTGTTTACCTTGATTCCCTGAATGACAACCTTAACCTCACTAACAACCACCTATGCTATTCAACCAAGTATGCTTATATATAGGGCATATGTAGGGGACAAGCCCCAGCCACCGTCCCACCACATACCGGGCTGCTTAACATATTGTTGTTAATGATAATTAGCATTTCATTCCACTACTTTGATTCCATGACATAAGATTCCTAGCATTTGTTTTCCCTGCCCATGTTTACTTAGTTTCCCTCGAAATGACAACCTTAACTTCACTAACAACCACCTATGCTATCCAACCAAGTATGCTTATATATAGGGCATATGTAGAGGACAAGCCCCAGCCACCGTCCCACCACATACCGGGCTGCTTAACATATTGTTATTAATGATAATTAAGCGTTTCACTCCCCACCATTGATTCCACAACGTATAAGTATTAAGTTTAAGAGACATCATTATGGACAGTTGAAAACCCTAAGGAATTCAACATCCATCTATAATGATCCTAAATATGACTTGTGACATGTTTTGATAGAGGAACCTTCAAGATAACACAAAGTCACCTTGAATAACCCAATCATTCTAGTCACTTGTCATACCCATGGATGAATCAAGAAGAACACTGATTGACTAGTAGGGGTTGACACATAGGTCAACACGCGGCGGCCGATCAGTCTGTCTTACATGACTCTGATAATGAAGAACACTGATGACTAGTAGGGGTTGACACATAGGTCAACACGCGGCGGCCAACAGTCTGTCTTACAATGTCCAAAAGTTTATGCATACAAGTCTCAAGCCTTCACATAGTTTCACTGATGACTAGTAGGGGTTAACACATAGGTCAACACGCGTCGGTCAATCAGTCCTTGGTTTAAGCATTCAACGTTTCAAGCATTCGAGTGTTCAAGCATCCAAGTGTTCATGTATTCCAAGTATATTGTGCATTCAAGTATTCAAGTATCTCAAATGTATCAAGCATTCACGTGGTTTCAAGTATCTCGAAGTATAACAAGTATTCACGTGTTTTCAAGTATTTCAAGTATAATAGCATCCAATTGTTTCACGTATCTCACGCATATAAGTATTTCTAAGCATATATGTTTCAAGTTAAGTTTAAGCAATCATTGTAAGTGTAAAGTAATTTAATACTTTACTAAGAGTCTAACACATTATTTTTCAGAAATAATTGTATAAAGCATTAGTGTTTAGCATTGAGTATTTTCAAAGCCTTAAGAGGTTGTATATATATTTAAACATAGAGTTTATAAGTTAAACCCTCATTGTATAGTTGAGCACACAGCTCATAACCTAAGTATTTAGCTCAAAGTTTAAGTGTTAAGTTTATATTATAAACGTTTAGCATCAGATTTAGGCTTCAAATCTATAATGTAAGCCTCAAGTATATAGTTTAAACTTCTTGTTTATAGTATAAGTATCAAGTTTATAGTTTCTCAAGTATACTAGTTTCCCATTTGATCACCCAGGATTTGTATAATGTAATTACGTATAAAGTAAATAGCATTAGCTATTTACACTATGGTCTTAGTCTTTGGTTTCCCACCCAAGCATTTCAAATTCAAGTAATAGTATAAGCTTTGTAAATATGTGTAAAAGCATTTAATAAACGTTTCAATAATTGTTTAACATGCTTCTCAGTCCCGAAGTAAAACAAAGGTTTGAAAAGGGACAAATGAACTCACCTTGTAGTTGTTGTAGTTGACTTAGTCTAAACAAGTATGTACGCGCTCTTGATTGTATTTCTTGTTGTATTCACGGTCCTGTATTAATTTCACGATGTTTTTAATTTATAAGTATAAGTCTATGAATGATTTGCGTGTGCGTATGTGTTAGCCATAAACTTTGGCTAACACTCGTAAGTATCGGTCGTCATTCGGCCCTGTTTACTTGTTATTGACTTTGGTTACTCTTAACCCAATTAGGTGCAAGTTAAAACACTTGTCCTAACATGTTGGTTAAGTGTATTGGTTATAAACTTTGCAAGATCAACCTAAGTATAAACTTAGGTTTATAGTTCAAACGTTACTTGGATTCATTGTTAACCTTGAAATGGTTGTTTCATAGTTAAGGACTAAGTAGCCAATTTTCCTTGTAAAAATGATGGTTTCAAGTTAATCATTATACTAAAATTCATCATCTTTGTAGTATTGGTTTCTAATTTCCATGCGCGTTTCATTACTTAGTTTAGGTTCGAACATATTTACATTTTCACGTGGCCCAACTTCCATCACACGAGCCTAACCAACTATGATTGGGCCGAGTAGGTGGGCCTAATTAGTAAACCATGGGCCGAAACACGCAAATTGAACAATCAAATATTACTAGGCCAATTAAATGGGCCGGATTAGGTTAAGTGGGCCTGATCTAGTCATTTGAGTTATATGTGTATATGGGCCACACTATTGGGCCTTGGACCGTATGTGTGTCCTGCTTTATATGTGGGCCGAATAAAATCATCATGGGCTAAAGAAATAGGTTATTGGGCTAGGTTGCTTGCACCATAGGCCATCTAACATGAAAGTGGGCCATTTCGGTGTAGCATAGTCTTGGGCCAGAATGTTGGGCTGAAACAGGAGGTATGGGCCGAAATACTTCTGGGCCAAGACAGTAGGGTGTCGGGCCTGTGATGTTGTGTTTGGGCCACGACAGAATATCTGGGCCCATTGTTGGCTACTGTCCAACTTCTTAGCCGAATGAAGATTGGGTGAGTCAGCCGAATGTGGTTGCCACATGAGTAAGTCGGAGGGGTCAGCTCAAGTGTGTACAGCGGCCAACTTGCATGGCCATCGACTAAAGGTAGGCCGAATAGATGTGGGTGTGGGTTCCATCTGTCATGATCGAAGGGAACAACCCACGAATGGACCTGGCCGAATGTAGGTGTGATTCGAAGGTGTGTGGCCGAATAAGATGGCTAGGTCGAATGATCTCCACCGAATAGGAGTGGCCCGGATGTGGGGTAGCGAATGAAACAGAACCGGCGAATGAGCCACCTTCGGCCTAGCTGGGTTCCTCATTCGGAAATCAGCAGGCCCACGGTCTAAAGATCTAGATCTAGGGTGGAGTCGAGCCAGTGGTTTTTGTTCCATGGAGGTTTCATGAAAAGTGTGTTTTTCGAAGGTGTAGGTCTTGAAGGGAGGGGTGTAGAACCGGTTACGGTTATGGGTGACCGAAAACCCTAATTTTTGACACTTTCTTGGACTCATACCTTCGATTTCAGTGGGTATCTCTCTAGATCGGTTGTACTTTCAAGTAGGGCTTGTCAAGGGCTTCGTGTGGGTTCAAGAATGGCTCGATTTCGTTGAGAAATGAAGGAGATATGGAGGAGAGAAGGTGGTTTTTGGTGGTGGTGTGGTGGTGGCCGGGATTTTGAAATGGAAAGAGGTTGAGGATGATAAAATGAGTTAAATGGTTTCATTTTAGGGTTTTTATACCCCGTGGGGTGTCCGGGTTCGTTTCGGTTGCTCGGTTCGCGTTTTCATCGCGTATCCGGATTTTACGCGTAATTTAAAGGAAATAAATAAAAGAGAATTCATTTTAATTATTTGATGAGTTTCAAAATTGTAAAATGTTTAACATTTTATTTTATTAAATTATTATCGTTCGGGTCGTGTTTCGTTACTGTTTCGTCAGAAAACGTCACATACGCGCGTTTTCGCACAGAGCGCTCACTGTACGAACACGATCGTACGTTTCACTTTCTGATTTTGTTTTCTACCTTTCAGTCATCGTTTCAGATCGTTAAACCTCATATTTATTCGTACAGATCGTCACCTACACGAATGGTTCGTCGGTTTAGCATTCCGTAACAACAACTGTTATGGTTTTTTTTCTGTTTATCCTCACATATGTTTAAATCTAACAATACAAAATCAAACATGTTTTTCATCTATTCATGATTGTCTGATGTGTTTCTGACTGTTTAAACCATAAGGTCTAACTCAGGATTTCAGAAGCATCTTGTAATAGTTTATGTTTTGCATCAAATGTTAATAGTTTCTAAGTATTTCTCCTAGTTTGCAACTGAGTTACTGTACTAATTACTGTACAGTTTACTGTTCCGGTAACGATTCCGGCACAGATGTTATAGTCTCCCCTTGTTAAAGAAATTTCGTCCCGAAATTTAAAAGTTATTATCGGGTACAACTTTCCTTGTAACAAATGGAAAACCTTTGTTTGAAGCGATGTCCTTATGCTTCCGAATAAACTCTGGGTCGCGTTTGGGATCCTTATGTATGTCCTCACAATTCTGCTAATCTTATTGCTCATAGCTGTCTTACTGTTACGGCTCGCTAATTCTCTGTATGATTCTAACACTTTATTGTTCAAAACTAACTGATGCAATGAGCATCAATTGTTACACAACCTTAGTGTTAGTGGTGGTTGCCTGTGTAGGTTCTATGCATTAACTAAGGATTCTTTCATTGTTCCTACGCAATAAAAGTGTTCCTAAGTTCTCATGAAGTACTCATGTGATTATACTAGATAGGAATAAGATAAATTTCTTATTCATACTAGTATCAAAATAAAGTGAAGTCTTATGAGTTAAAGGGTGTCACATACCAGTACCCATTTCTGGGTCTTGGCGTGCAGCAGGAGCTCCAATCATGAAAGCTCTTCCCCTTGGGGCTTGATCTCCTGGTTGTACCCTTTTTGGACAGTCCCTGGAGTAGTGGCCTACCTCGCCACAGTTGAAGCATCCTCGGTTGTTGTTGTTGTAGTTGCCAAGGTTTTGTGGTGGTGGTTTTGCAATAGTCGCATCGTTTCCAGCCGGTGCCGGTGAAGTTCGACAGTGTTGAGCCAGATGGCCTTTTCGGCCACAGCTGGTACACTGCCTACACGGCATATTGGCAGCATGATGAAACTGACATTGTGCACATTGAGGATGTACACCAGTGTAAGGTTTGCATGCAGCGTTAGTAGATACTGCAGCAACTTGATTGAGTGGTGTGGGCATCGCGTATTGTTGGATGGCCTTTTGTTTCTTCTTTGGTTGTTTCTCCTTAGTCTTGTCCGAATCCTCTTTCAATTCTCCGGACTTCACCATTACATCAGTAAGTTTAGCTGACAAGGAGATAGCAGATTCTAAAGTTGCAGAGTTTGCAGCAAGTACAACGCCCTGAATGCAGGACGGTAATCCTCCCACATATCGATCAATTCGCTTTTCCAGTGTTGGCATCATCTCAGGCACCAAGGCTACCAATTCATGATAGCGAGTAGTGTATGCCATGTGATCAGCTCCTTTCATCACATGATTTGAGAGTTCAACTTCCAAGTTCTGTAGTTCGTGCTTAGGACAGAATTTATTCCTGAGGAGGGTTTTGAATTCTGCCCAAGGCATGGCTAATGCTTCATCCCTTCCTCGAGCGTTTATCTGTGAGTTCCACCAAGTTAAGGCACGCTTACTGAAAGATCTGGCAGCATAGCGGACCTTATGTCTTTTCTGACAACTGCTTAGGTCTAATGTAGCCTCTATCTTTTCTAACCATTGGATCAGTCCAACGGCTCCTTCAACACCGCTAAAGCTTGGCGATTTGCATCCTACGAATGATTTGTACGAACAGTCTGATTTAGCGCCGGTGTTTCCACTTGTTTCCCCCGTAGTACGCCCGGAGTTGTTACCTTGGTCTCGAATCCTGTTAATCATTTCCGGAATAATATCCTTCATCTGGTTAGTCAACTGGCTACTCAGTAATGTTGCCAAGGCAACAGTAGCAGGATCCAGAACTAGAGTTGCAGTCGAGTCCGGAGGAGGACTATGTGGAGGAGGAGGAGGCGGCGGTGGTGAATCTGGTGGTGATGGTGTTGAAGAGTGAGGTGCAGAAGTCTGTGGTGTAGGTACCAGTGTCGGTTGTTTTCGGGGCGGCATTCTGATCATAACCAAAAGATATTGGTTAGTGCAGTGATCGAATGCAGAAAACACAATGCAACTTAAGTCTTACGTTCTCTACATGAGGGTCCCCAAGTTATAGTCTAGGCCAAACCGTTTAAGTAAGTGACCTATTATTCTCTATAACCTTGAGCTCTGATACCAATCTGTCATGCCACATGAGTAAGTCAGAGGGGTCAGCTCAAGTGTGTACAGCGGCCAACTTGCATGGCCATCGACTAAAGGCAGGCCGAATAGATGTGGGTGTGGGTTCCATCTGTCATGATCGAAGGGAACAACCCACGAATGGACCTGGCCGAATGTAGGTGTGATTCGGAGGTGTGTGGCCGAATAAGATGGCTAGGTCGAATGATCTCCACCGAATAGGAGTGGCCCGGATGTGGGGTAGCGAATGAAACAGAACCGGCGAATGAGCCACCTTCGGCCTAGCTGGGTTCCTCATTCGGAAATCAGCAGGCCCACGGTCTAAAGATCTAGATCTAGGGTGGAGTCGAGCCAGTGGTTTTTGTTCCATGGAGGTTTCATGAAAAGTGTGTTTTTCGAAGGTGTAGGTCTTGAAGGGAGGGGTGTAGAACCGGTTAGGGTTATGGGTGACCGAAAACCCTAATATTTGACACTTTCTTGGACTCATACCTTCGATTTCAGTGGGTATCTCTCTAGATCGGTTGTACTTTCAAGTAGGGCTTGTCAAGGGCTTCGTGTGGGTTCAAGAATGGCTCGATTTCGTTGAGAAATGAAGGAGATATGGAGGAGAGAAGGTGGTTTTTGGTGGTGGTGTGGTGGTGGCCGGGATTTTGAAATGGAAAGAGGTTGAGGATGATAAAATGAGTTAAATGGTTTCATTTTAGGGTTTTTATACCCCGTGGGGTGTCCGGGTTCGTTTCGGTTGCTCGGTTCGCGTTTTCGTCGCGTATCCGGATTTTACGCGTAATTTAAAGGAAATAAATAAAAGAGAATTCATTTTAATTATTTGATGAGTTTCAAAATTGTAAAATGTTTAACATTTTATTTTATTAAATTATTATCGTTCGGGTCGTGTTTCGTTACTGTTTCGTCAGAAAACGTCACGTACGCGCGTTTTCGCACAGAGCGCTCACTGTACGAACACGATCGTACGTTTCACTTTCTGATTTTGTTTTCTACCTTTCAGTCATCGTTTCAGATCGTTAAACCTCATATTTATTCGTACAGATCGTCACCTACACGAATGGTTCGTCGGTTTAGCATTCCGTAACAACAACTGTTATGGTTTTTGTTCTGTTTATCCTCACATACGTTTAAATCTAACAATACAAAATCAAACATGTTTTTCATCTATTCATGATTGTCTGATGTGTTTCTGACTGTTTAAACCATAAGGTCTAACTCAGGATTTCAGAAGCATCTTGTAATAGTTTATGTTTTGCATCAAATGTTAATAGTTTCTAAGTATTTCTCCTAGTTTGCAACTGAGTTAATGTACTAATTACTGTACAGTTTACTGTTCCGGTAACGATTCCGGCACAGATGTTACACTTTTATTGTCAAGCTAGAGGAACAACCTTGTTAATCTCCCTCGTAATAAACTCTAATGCCAAGAGACTGTCGGTGAGTTTCCCACCCACACTACTAAATGAGGTTGTAATAGAAATTAACCCACACTGCAGCGGTCGACGGGTGGAAAACGAAAGTTGATTAAAAGAAATTAAGTCATGTGATACAACATTCTTACAATCTTCATTACGCGCGTTAAATCAATGACATTATCTTCAGTCTGTATGTAAAAGAAATATATGAAGTTTCGACAACCAGGTTCTGAAGATTGAAAAGTGGGTAGAATACATGTATATGACAACACTATTATGCTTTAGTCAGTATACCTTATTTTTAACAAAAGTATGTTTTTAAAAAACTTAATGCCATAAAACTAAATGAAAACTAAAGGTTTTAAAAGTTGGAGGGTTAGAACTGGTTGTAAGGAATATTGTAGCAGACACAAAATTTGTTTTTCATACAAATGGGAATGACTTAGCAAAACATAAAGCACAAACAAAAACAATTATATTTAAAACCATAAACTATACAATTTACAACGGCATGTATAACTTAATGCTTGTATTACATATATACACTCATAGTGTGCACTTTCATGCTAGAAACAAAACTGACCTTGCTTTCCACATATGATGGTTACACTATTCATTCAATACAAAAGTAAATAAGGAATTTTTTTTCTTTTACTTGTAAAAGTAGGCTAAATGTAGCAATAAAGCAAGAATCATGATGGGGGTCAGCTTGTGCAGCAAGTTTCTATGATCCATCGAACTAGCATTTGACATCCTTCTGCGACCACTTGATTTAGTAGAAACATTAACCGGCTTTTTACCTAACAATGTCCATTAAACAACATATTCTATTACATTAATCATGTTGAAGAATCAAAGTTTAAAGCACTTACAGTCATGATCGACCCATCCAATCCGTTGACCACCCAAGTCATAAACAACACTCTTGTCTTTCAAAACCATGTCTGCATGAAACAAAATTGCACTAAAAGGTAAACAACAAGTAACATGAATTATCTTGGATTTTGTAACTAATATAATGATATGATTTCTTTTATTTGAAAATATTAAGGATGTTGTAAGCAATATGCTAGTTTAGTTAGATGATTTTAGACCTGTTCGGCCTTTTTCATCCATTTTCATATAATTGGGTTGAAAATGCCACATCTGATGATTAATATATGTTTTTTGAATGACAAACACACACACACACTAATAGATTCTACTTTTAAATTAAACACCTTAGTTAGGGATTGAACCCTTTGACCTCCAATCTAATTGGCATATGTCTCTGACTCATAGGCTAGTCCCATAATGAATAACAACTTATAAATATTAATTTGAACCAATGATGTCTTGTTCTAGTGGTAAGATGGAGGTATAAGGGAAGTGATAGAAGATTCAGGTCCTGGGTTCGATTCTTGATCCCACCCGGTTTTACCGACCTTCCACCATCGTGCCTTTGGGCGGGTGCTTGGGTCGGGTTTTCCCGGGGAATTGGTGGCTGGTGAGCTGGGGGCTCCGTCCGCCTGGATTAGTGGCCAGCTTGGGCATCCTTTAGCCATTAGAGGCCGCGTACGGAGTACCCGGCGGTTGATTAGTTGGCCATTCAAAAAAATATATATATTAATTTGAATGTTTATACCTCCTAAAATTGTGAGTCCTTGACCCTTAACCTTCTGAAATCCAATACACCATGCTGTCTCATCATCCTAAAAAGATACAATTGATGTTCAAATTATAAAAAAAAATAAAAAAAATATTCGCGTGCTATATAAAAATAGAAAAGTAGCTTATGATGTCACGCATGAACATACCACGGTCTTCTGTTTCAAAAGGTAGTTCTCGGGTTTCAAAACCATAGAAGCATCACCCGCAAATGTAAAGCTCACAGTTGGAAACATCTCAGAGACACTAAAATGAAATGCAAATAAATAAAATGAAATGCAAATAAAAATCATTAAAAAATGAATTAATCACACAACACGAATTTCATTTTGGCCTCTTAACATATTGAGGGTTGCATTATGCCCGTTTTGCACATTGTCAGTCCCTAACATGGATGGAAGTTAAAAATGCACGTTGTACATGCCCCTCGCATGAGAGTATTTATGTCATTTCACATCTTTTAATATTAATTATTTGAACTAATTAAAACAAAATATAATTAAACAAGCAAATCTACCAAACTTCTCTCTATCTCTCTCCCACAAGCAAATCACCAGCACTACCACAATGCCAAACCATCAACGCCACCATATTCCACCCAACCACCACCATCAATCGCTACATCGCAACCCCCTTGCGTTTCCGGTTGAATCTCCCTCTCACCACAACTCCGTTGTGACCCACCTCACGTTCCTCTCATCGATCGTTCATCAACAAGCAACTGTCGTCATCTCCTTTTTTCTCCTCCTATCTTATTTATGGTTTTACTTTTCTTAACTAAAATAAATCAAAATCGAAATTGAATCATGTATTCCAAATGGGAAGAATATATGCCTGCAAAGTTTGGCCGGATAAGGAACGAACATTTTTAAAGTGTATCTCAAATAAAATAACCGATGAAAAATTGAGGAGAATATAGATGACAGTTGGAAAATCAGGCCCTTTATCAAACACAAATCACTTTTTATTGATCAAAATTAAAACTTCTAAATAACAAAGACCCAAAAACCCTATTTATACTAAAACTAAATTTAATCTAAACAAGGAAAACCAAGCTAAGCTAGGAAACTACTAGCTGGTCATTAGCAGCTATAATATAGAAAATCACAGCTGTAATCCACTTCCAAAACAGCCTTGAATGACCCTTTACCCCTGGACCAAATCTTCACTTGACCTGCAAACATGTTGGCTAGTATGACCCGCTGACCCGTGACCCATGAACAACTCGATTAACCCAACAATCACCCCTTAATCGTTGTTTGTTCATGTTGTTCTTCACTGCAACGTTCCCGTCAAAACATGCCTTTGCTTTGACCCATAACGACCCTTCCTAGACACCCGACCTTTACCGCGGTCACCTCCAAAGTCTTCTTGGTTTAAGCTTCTATCCTTTTTTTTTTATAAATATCACTCGACCATCCCCGTACATCTTGTTCTTCTTGGTCATGGAACCACCTGTTATTGACCTCCAACCAAAAAAAAGAGGTCGAGCTTCCTACTCCTAACATCCTTTTCTTTCACCGCTGAGTAAACCCACAACTAACAACCAAACAACCCTGAATCTTCTTCCTTTGATCACCACTTAAAAAAACACAGACTTTAAACATCTAACATGGTTTTTTTTTGTTGGAACCATTCGCCATCTTGACCTTTCCCGGATCCACGACCTCTTCCTCTACCAAAACCTCTTCCTTGACCCCTTCCATGAATTTGATTGTTATCATCTCGTCCCTTTCCATAATTCCAATTTTCTTGGTCTCTTGAACTTGCTAGTAGAAGTTTGTTTTGATCATTCCCATCCGGTTCATCATGACTCATGATTCGTGCTTCAAAAGCCTTTATTCTACCCACTGCTTCTTCAAATGGCATCTTGTCAACATCAGAATATTGTTCAATAGAAGCTATGATTGGTAGAAACTTCTTTGGCATTGAGTTCAATAACTTTCTCACAGTTACCTTATCCTTAAGGAGTGAGCCAAGACTTCTAAACTTTGCCCTTGCACTACTCAACTTGCCGGCAAACTCATCCACAGTTTCATTCTCCTTCATCTTTAAAGCCTCTAGTTCACTCCTTAATGTATGTAAACGTGCCTTTTGAACTAGATCAGCCCCCAAGTATTGAACCTTAATAGAATCCCATACCTCCTTTGCACTTGAATATTGAGCAACTCGCATCAAAATATCTTCTGGCAAAGTTTGAAATATCATAGCTTTTGTTGTTGCAACTTTCTTTTCATATATTCCTTCTACTTCCGTGCTTGCTACCTCCCAAAGACCATACGCGCTTAGAATCTGCTCCATCAGAATTGCCCACGTGGTGTAATTCGAATCAGTCAACTTCTTGCACTGAAGTGAGACGTTTCCCTGCTCACGGATTGGTACCACTGCATTATTTTCTGCCATATTTTTGTTATTCTTGTTGTTCTTGCTTCAAACTTGCTATTTCTTGTTGTTCTTCCTTGCTTCTTGCTGTTCTTCTTTGCTTCTTGCAATTCTTGCTTATCTTACTGAATTTCTTGCTTTCGTTGCTTGCTAATCTTTCTTTCTTGCTTGATGTTTTCCTTGCTGAGCTTGCTATCTTTCTCTTGCTAAACTCTCTTGTTTCTTGCTTCTTGCTGATCTTGCTGCTGCTAATCAGGAACACGAGGTTTCTGATTTTGTTTATGATTTTCTTGCTTCTTGCTTGATCCAATCAACTTGTTGTTGCTGGTCGGGTTCTTGCTGCTCTCTTATTTTTTTCTTTCTTTCTCAGCCTGCTGCGTCTTCCTGCTGCTGCTTTCTTGCTGCGTCTTCCTGCAGCTGCTTTCTTGCCGCGTCTTCCTGTTGCTACTTCATATCCGATATCAAGAGACAAGAGCCCCTTAAGCTCTGATACCACTTGTTGGAAAATCAGGCTCTTTATCAAACACAAACCACCTTTTATTGATCAAAATTAAAACTTCTAAATAACAAAGACCCAACAACCCTATTTATACTAAAACTAAATTTAATCTAAACAAGGAAAACCAAGCTAAGCTAGGAAACTACTAGCTGGTCATTAGCAGCTATAATATAGAAAATCACAGCTGTAATCCACTTCCAAAACAGCCTTGAATGACTCTTTACCCCTGGACCAAATCTTCACTTGACCTGCAAACATGTTGGCTAGTATGACCCGCTGACCTGTGACCCATGAACAACTCGATTAACCCAACAATGACGAAACCTGTATGAAGATTGGAGACTCTCATTGTGGAGGGAAAGAGGAGCATGGGCACACCAAAAAGGGACACAATGGTGGTTTTTTCGATTGGTGAATGCGATGGTAGGTGCGATAAGGTGGATATTCTCACCGGAGAAGGGAAGACTGGCGCAATTGCCGAATAAGAGAAATTCATTTCGAGTTAATTCATATTAGATGTGAAATGACAAAAATACCCTCATGTGAGGAGCATGTGCACTAAATAACGTCAATATTTAACGCCCATCTGTGTTGGGGACTACCAATGTGTAGACTGTAGAACATGCACTGTACAGGTAAGTGAAATCCATGCATACCTAGGGATGCAATCGAGCCGAGCCAAAATCTCGAGCTCAGGTTAGTAAAAAATCTTGAGCTCAGGCTAGTAAAAAAAATCTTGAGCCACGAGTCGGCTCTTTTTTTTTTCTTTACACACATCATGGTTGTAAAAATCCTCGACTAGGCCGATTAATCGTTAGTCCCCTAAGGCCGACTAGGCCCGACTATCCGATTAGGCCGATTAGTTGGCCGATTAATCCCTAGTCCCCACGCTACCGACTAGCGACTTCTACAAATTGACACACATATATATCTAATATAAGACGCACACATTTTTGTTTAAGCTTTTGCTTATGTTTGTTCTATGTCTGTTTATATGATGGTCCAATGCCTTGATTATGCACCATTTTTGTGGCTTCTACATAGGTTTGTGTGTCCATGTTATGTTGTTTTTCACATCTGTGTTTGGTATTGCAAAAAATTTTTTAATAATAATACTATATATATATATATATATAAAACTTTTGAGCCGAGAGACTCTTACGAAGCAGACTCTTTATCATATTGGGGTTGGGGTAGGGGTAAGGTTTGTATTCATCTCCCCCCAGATCTCACAAAGTGGGATTACACTGGGTATGTTGTTGTTGTATAAGACACACACACATATATTATACATAATATGTTGTGTGTGTATGAAATGGAAATTCATGTGATACCCGATCTTAGAGAGAACTTTTAAGCCCTTTGATAGCCATTTATTTTTAATCATGACAAGAAATGTGTAATCCATATTAAAGTTGATTATTTTATTGTAAACCTTTTTTTAATATGGACCACATATTTTTTGTTATGATTAAAAATGAGTGGCTATTAGAGGGTTTAAGGGTTATTTCTCTAAGATCAGGTTATCACATGATACAATCCTTTTGAAATATTATATGTGTGTGTAAATAAAAATTGAGCCGAGCCACGACCCGATTTTAAAGGAGCTTTTTCGAGCAAGCCCTGAGCTACGAGCTATTTGAACAACCTTATCAGCATACCACAGGAACTATCCATGTAATTAACTTTAAAAAAAAATCTATGAAAAGTTCACCTATTCTTAGTTACGTAACATTGATATCCCTTTGCTTCGAAAGGCTCGACAGACTGAGGAACAACCTTTGTAATCTGCAAATGTTAAGCAAAACCGTCAAGCATAAGGAGAAATGTAAAGTTTATGGCTTTATGACAATTTTCCCCTTTCGAACTTACAGCATTTACAAAAGGATTATAGGCATCTTCTGCTAGGTATGCAAGGGTTGTTCCGGAATCAATTACTGTTCCTTTGCGGTTGTGTGATGTTTCAAAAACTGATGGATCAATCGATATTATTTTGTCATTAACAGAAATACTTTGCAGATTTAGATTATAATGTGGCCTGCCAGAAATAGCAGTATACTAAATAAATGTAAACACTGAAATATATCAATTTTGAAGAAAACACGTGTTTATATAATGTATAGTTGGCAAAATTTTGCAGTCGGGCACGTTGGGCAACAATGTAACATGACCAAACCGGTCATTTTTTGTATGGGATCGAGCCAGGTTGAACAGACACACGCTTTTTACAAAAGATATGGCTTTTTTAAATAAATAGTGTATACAATATGATCAGATAATTATATTCAATAATAATCTAAAATTTTTTTTGGGTAAAATAATTTAGGAGCTATACTTTCCACAAGTGTTAACCCAGTTGAACCATTTCCTCTAAGTTAATTATTTATTGAAAAAATTACCAAAATGTCCACTTTAACCAAAATTTTCCTCAAAATGTCCATTTGATTTTTCATTCCTTTAAAATGTCCTAACCCTTTACGGGCGCCGCCACCATATATACCGGCACCACCCATAATAAACCAATAAAAATAAGCCATGTCTCCACTATGGGCGCCCGAACCTATTTTATGGGCACCCCTACCTAGTTTTATGGGTGTCCCGCCCGTAAAGTTTCTGTCCAACTATGGGCGCCCCGCCCATACTTGTTATCGTTTATGGGCATCCCATCGGTAAGGTTCTAGCCCAACACTATAGGCAGCCTGTCCATACATGTTATAGTTTATGGGCGCCCGCCCATACATGTTTTAGTTTATGGGCGCCCGTTCATACATGGCTTATTTTTATTGGTTTATTTTATGGGCGGTGCCCGTATAATAATCGGCGGCAGCGCCCGTAAAGGGTGTGGACATTTTAAGGGATCGAAAAGTCAAATGGACATTTTGAATAAAGTTTTCACCAAAATGGACATTTTGGTAATTTTCTCTTGTTTAATTTACCTGTTCGACTCATGCAGATATAAACACAACCCGGATTGGCCCATGAAAAGCAACCGTGCTACTAATTGCAAAAACAATAATTCAAGGAAAACTTACTGTGATGGGACAAGTGGCGAATAGACCATGTTTGGATCCATGATTTGACCAATTACTAAAATACCACCTCCATCGCCATCACCAACAAGACAATGAGAAAATGCATCAGGGGCTGCCTGGTGTGAAGCAAGTTGTGAAATTACAGATAAACCCTGTTGACCAAACCCGAATATTCCATCAACCGCTCGATCAGGCATAGATAACTCACCAGATTCAGATGTGCCACAACTGTTTCAAACTCTGTAGATCAGAATAAGTTTCACCAACATGCATAAAAAGTTAGCCAACTGCCCACTCCTTCCCTACTTGGCTACTTGCGAAAAATGGACAGTTATAATCTACTAAATTTCTCATTTTACCCTTCATGGCATTTAACATTAAATCTTGCAAGTTTATTAAGTCAATAGAATAAAATTGGTTTTTTTGTTAGTTAAAAATGAATGAAATTAAATATAAAAATTATGTCACTTTTTCGTCAAAATTTCAAAATTTGAGTTTTAAGTAATCTTTCAATTGAACCGTGGTTTTCAGGTGTTTTGTCAGAAATAGCTCTACAATGAGTGAAATTATACTATGTTTTTTCAAAACTTAGATGGTTTTTTTCTTCACAGAAATTTCACAAAAGTTTGCTATTTTTAAATGTAGTTACCCCTTATTCAGTTGATACCTCACCCGAACGTAACCATGGACGAAGCATTTGACGATGGGTTTGTACCATCAGACATCATTTCCAAATGAATTAGATCAGACACATAATATCCAGAGGCTGCACTACCATCTCCATATTTAAATCTATAACTGCAACGGTTGTTTGTTCCAGAACAATCTGCATCACCAGAATGGATTCCAGCAGAACATCTTTGGTCTGAACAAGAGATTACAGAAGACGTAGATGAACTTAAAGGGTCATAAAACCCAATTGGAACCTGTTTTGGATTATATAAGAACACACACACACCAAAAAGAAAAGTGTTATCAATCAGTCATCAAATGTTATAACACAATGAAATCATACTAGAAAAGAGGGTGTGTAAAGATAAAAGAATACTTCGAGTCCACTTGATGTAGGGCAGCCTTTACAATCTTTGCAATTGACCCACAATACACTACTTCCTGTATCAACTTGTACATAATATTCCTTTGGAGGAGAACCCAATTGGACTTTTGAATAATAAAGCCTAAATACCAAGAAATAAATCTTAGAAATACAGCATCTTGCATATTAAACACCAAACCACAAATAACAATTTACAAATAGAGTGAGGCCAACGAGAGAATAGGGTCCCTGGAGCCTAGATGCAAGAAAATACAACTTTTTTTTTAACATAACCATAGGTTTCTATGATCATGTACCCAAAATTTAGATATAAATAACCTTCATGTATAATTTAATATTTGTGTGTGTAAATACACACACCCCTATGTACAACCTACAAAGGTAGCACGCCTCATGCTTGCATGTCAAGCCTGTTTTTACACGCGCCTCATTTGCACACCCATTGCCTCGAGTAGTCAGACGCGCACAACCTAGCAACTGAACCAAGGTTTCTTTGTAATTATCCTTGTTGTGCTTGTGTAAAAAGTTGATCAATAATATGGAATAGCACAGTTTTCATTATACCATGCAAAAAGTACTCAAGAATATACAAATAGCACAGTTTTCATAATTCCACACGGTATCAGCTGTTTTACATTATTCTATACCCTAAAGGTAGGCTCATTTTTCTTATCAAAATAAGGAAAAAGACTGCAGATTTTGTAAAATAAAAACGTCTTTCTTGTGTTTTAAATGAAGAAATTAAATTGGAAAAGAAAAAAAAAACCGAGATATAAAAGTAAAATGAGTCAAGAACTACCCAACACGATAAGGATCATAAGTGCCTTGAAGTGTGAAATCAATAACATCATTTGTTGAAGCCTGCTGTAAGAATCTACGGTGCCTTGATACATCTCTATCTCTAAGTTCGCTCAACTCCACCAGATCATTGTGTGGAAAAGCTCTTTCCAGTTTGAATGTCGCCGGAAAACCACAAAGAGCTACCACCCCCTGTAACAACACGGCGACGGCAATGCCGGAAAATGTCAAATTGAGCGGAATTCGGGTGATAATAGAAGTCCGCATCCCTAATCTCTCATGATCATACAATTTCTCTTTGGGGATTTTTATCAAACAACTAACGTGCAATGCAGAATCGATTAACTACACACACACAATTGTGCATGTATGTCGCATGGATTGCGATTGTGTGTAAATATGACTCAAGGAAAAGATTTAGAGGATGAGGGATTCATCAGGATTGGATTAAAAATTGGATTATGTTGGAGTGATGCAATGTAAAATCCATGAAATTTGAAAAGGCCGTTATATCAAACCTACCAAGAATTTCTAAAAGCGATATTTATTGGATTTGATTTCCCAAAGAATCGCTCTACATATTTGCTTTCCATAGATAGATATTGATGTGGTTGAAAAGAATGCGGATCGACTCGAATATCTGATGATTATCATTTGTGGAGATTCAAATCCTACAAAACACGAACATAATTAAAAAGACATGGTTACCGTTAAAAAAAGTTTTAAAAATGGTCCAAGAGTTTTTTTACTACTAAATGAATAAACATAATATAGACTTGTTAGAGGTAGAATTTTCATTTTAATTCATGATATGCTAGCAAAAGGTATACTTGTTATACAGGATATTAGCATATGAAAGTATTTAAAGTTTAGGGAAAAAAATAGAGATTTAAAAACGTTTAGTCTTTCAACCTTATTGGAACACAATAATTACAAAATTTTGATGGAATTAGTTTGGATGAGAAATTATTGTATTTTTTTGTTGAAATAAGTAGTAATGTAGTATTATAACATAAAACGAGTTGATATGTGTAACACCTTAACACAATGTTAGTCCAGATGGTTAACCTAGAAATTATGAAAATATAATAGATGAATTATATTATTAAAGATAAAATTACTAAAGATTATACAAATAAACTATTTGTTTACTTACAATTCATTTTAACTTAAACCAAATTAGTGTTTTTTAAAGACTACCAATTTAGAAACAAACTGATTTTGCTTAAAAGATATCTAGACTTGCACGCATCCTGTCCTGTTACCCGATCCGATTTAACCCGCCCATTTTACCATGGTTAGTTTGTATGGTTCTTGTGTGCTCCTAAAAAATTAATGTCCTGCCGACACCAACTAAAAATAATCAATATATTCAAACTAAAGTCAAAACAGTGATGGTTCACCGATATCCAACGCCTAAAAATAATAATTAATAAACAAGTCAAATGGTTCTCTAAACTAGGGCTGTTCAAATCGCTCGTCGCTCGCTCGGAAATAGCTCGTTCGAATTTCGCTCGGTTTTAAATGAACCGATCATGCTTGGTTCGGTTTATAAATGAGCCGAGCACGAGCCAATGTAAGCTCGCTTGTTGCTCGCTCGGATAGTCGCTTGATTGGCTCGCTCGGTTGGCTCGTTTGCTAAAGTATAACTAAATTATATATATATATATATAATATTTTATTAATGTATAACTAATATAATTTTTTTATATTTAAACTACTTTCAAAAGACCCAATATCCAAATAGGCAAATACGCAATACTCAAAAATTTAAATATAATTCCAAGATCCATTTGTTTAATTTTCACGTTAGAATTTAATTCCCGAATGCCCAATACTCAGCCATTTGTTTATTTCCAATCGTGATCTTTTTACTTAGACTAGTATGGATGTTTGGATGTGTTTTTAGAGGTTTACACTACTTGGATTATGTTTTGAAAAAAATATGTCATTGCTTGATATTATTACAACCGAACATGGCTTCCTTTAATCTTAAATTTGATTGTTTGTGGTTTGGGATTATTAGCTGCTAATGTGAGTGTTGATATGTAACTATAATAACCAGGTAGATGACAATTGGTAGTTATTCGTGGCATTAAATTTTATTAAACCGAGCAAAACCGAACCAAACCGAGCCGCTCGGTTTTAAAACGAGCAACGAGCACAACATTTGGCTCGGTTCTGCAAATCCGAACCAAGCCGAGCCGCTCGGTTTGAAAATGAACCGAGCACGAGCATACCCTCGCTCCGTTCCGTTCGGCTTGTGAACAGCCCTACTCTAAACCAATATAAATAAACTTTAGAGTTCATTGCAATTTGCAATCATGTGGTTTAACCCTTACCACATGTTGCAACCCTCCTTTTTTTATTTTCGCAACTTACAACCATGTGCTTCTAAATATATGCAACCTACACTCTTATACTCAAATTTAACATAACTTTGTTTGTTATTGAAAGGTAAATTGCAATGAACTCTAAAGTTTATTATTTTCGCAATTTGCAACCCTGTAGTTCTAAAACACATGCAACATGAGCCTTTACAATTAAATTTAACATAACTCTGTTTGTTATTGAAGGGTAAAATTGTAATCTTAAAGATATATCCTCTAAAATCTACCAGCCATGTGAGAATGCTATCAAACAAATTAAGATTGTTCCTATCAAAAAAAAAAAATACTAGTATTATTGAATGGCCTCAAATCGTATACTAGTGTCATACAAATGGATAATTCAAATTGATATTGGATAATTCAAATTGATAATAAATGCCTCCTATCAAAAAAAGGTATACCAATGTCTTGAATTAAAGCAAATAGGATTTCAACATTCGGACATAGAGGTTCTTTAGCAAAGTTGAAAAATCGAACAAGCATTAGGGTTTTCAACTGTCAAATAATTTAAGAATATAAAAATTAAATATCTTTTAAATTTACAATTTAACCTTCAATAACAAACAAAGTTATGTTAAATTTAATTGTAAGGGTGCATGCTGTAGGTGTTTTGGAACCACATGGTTGCAAGTTGCGAAAATAAAAAAGAAGTGTTGCAAATCGTGTGTTCGTGTTTATTTGTTTGATTAATAAATGAACTTCGCACGCATGGAATCTTTGGATATTTACATGCCACTAATCAAACTTTAATATTCAGTTAATTTCAAAAAATCGTCTCAAGGTTTGAAAGTGCTGCAGACGCTATCTAGTCGCAATTAAATGACACCATGTGACTTGCACGTAGGATGTTTTCACTTTAACCAGAACTAACTTATTTGATGGATATAATGTCTTTGAAAAGAAGTTTTGAGTTCAAATTCAGATAAAGATATATATATTTAAAGTAATTAAACAATTTAGGATACATTTGTTATTAGAAAAAATTAACCAATCATCATCATTTCATCACTACAAAAACAAATTTATGAAACATAAGAGCACCTTTAAATTAATAAAACAAACCAATCTTTTTATACAAACAAAATAAATAAATAAATCATCTTTTTGAAAGAAAAAAACATATATCAATTGCTTTTTTTTTGAACGGCCTGGTATGACGACACCTAAGAAGGAATTTCAACCGTTTGCTGAGATTTAACGGTCTAGAGTGTACACCCGAGCCCACCTCGGAAGGACCTCACAATTGGGTAAACCTCATAACTTAACCTTGCCTTAACAAATATACTTCGACCAGATTAAAACTCAAAAACTCTTATAAAGAAGTTAAGATGTTACCATTAGGTTACAAGTCGTTTGCTACATAAATTAGTTCCTGATTTAAACACTTCACTCGATTTATCCTTTAGGTTTGTGCATCTAATCCTCAAGTGTGCTCCGAAATGAATTTTCAATAAATGCATTTGTCATTTACTCAAAGTTTAAGTAGCATCCTCATCTGATGTTCAACTGATTTTTATAGAATTTTTGGGTTGAAAAAGTAACAATTCTTTTTCTTATATTAAACTAAACTGAATCGTTCTGATAGGGTGGTTCGGCAGACCGGCCAAATCCGTGTTCTTTAGTTACAAGTGAGCTCTTTAGAGGTGTTCAAGGTTTATGGAGGAAAAAACACACACAAAATTGGTCAAAGTAATAATCTGTGTACGTTATAAGTATAAATATAAAATATTCATTCACATTTATATATATATTAAAAATCAAAGTCGGTGGCCTCTCACATAGTTACTATTCATCTCGGTGCAACTTCAGATGCTGACGGTACAACCCATTTATGCATACACCTTAGACTTTTTCTCAACCTCACCCTACCTCTCACACCGTCGCTCCTGTCATCACCATAGCCACCAACGACCATTGATCATCTTCGTCGGCTCAGTCCAAAGCCGTGATGCAATTGCCTCATCCTCCATTGAAGGAAGACACACAGATCAACACCCCCATCATCGTTCTCCACCGAGCCAAAAGGCATTTTTCCGATTTGCTTTCACCCACTTTTCGCCGGATTTGAGTTTTCCGGCGACCCAATCGGTGAATCCAAGCGTTTTAAACAAACAATGTTTTGATTTGAGTGTTGCTGCAACGACGGCGATGGTGAATTGTACAATTTGTTGCCGGAAGAACCAAAACCCTTTTTTCTTCCCTCGCCTCTTCTGCAATGACCGGAAGGTACCCAACTTTATTATTTCGATGATTATTTGTGTTTTTGGTTGATCTGTTATGGGTTTTTGCTTTGATATCCAATCAGTTCATTTTCTGTCATCAATTATGCTAACCCGACTATGTTTTACATCGTTTGACTTTCTTAGGCTGCGTAACTTTTTGTTGACTTTACCTAATTGGACCATCAATGCATAATCCATCCTGTTAATTAAGTTTTCTTCTTTGTTTCGATTGATGCGTCTCAAAGGATCCAACTTTATTGGATCCAATTGAATCGCAATCTTTGTTGATCATATTTGTCTTTTTGGCTTTTCATGCCGAATTTGTGTACTTATTTAACAAGTTTACATGTTATAATTTAAGTTCTAAACTTTAGAGATGGTTCATGAAGATGGCATGGCAAGGATGGTGGATGGTAGGTTTAAACCTGCAACCTGCCTTGCAGCCACATTTTTGGCAACTCTGACCCTCTCAAAGGCATATTTTTTGTGCCTTTTAGTTTCATTTTTTAGGGGTTCTAACTCTCTCAAAGGTATCGTTTTCATTGGGGTTATTTGTGTTGGTTGTTTGTTCATTGTTGTAAAATTAACTACTTTCTGACTCAAATTACTGTTCGCTTTCTTTGTTAGCGATGATGACAATGCGTCTGAGCGTATGATTGTTTCCCACCAATGATAATGATGTTGCATATGTCTTCACGGTTATTTTGTATTTTGTATATGTTTGGAGGTCTTCATTGTTTCCTGATGTTTTTAGTTTCTTTCTTTTTTTCTTTAAGTTAACAAGGTTTATGTCTGACTTAATGTTGTGATGATCAGTTTTGGAGATTTTTAGTTACCCTTTGATATCCCTTGCATATATTTTAAGCTTTGCACTGTATGATCAGGTTTGTTGGTCTTTTGCTACGATGGTCCTTGAGTTTTTAGTTTATTTGATTTATGTCTGGGTCTTACAAGATTATGGATTACATTTCGACTGTTTGTTAATTCTATGTTGAATATTTAATTGTCTTTGTTACCTTTTGAGGTGTTAACTGAAATTTGTAGCATGTATTAGTCTATCTGAATCATCCATACCTAGCCCTGCAAACATTGCCTCATTGCAGATCTTCAGACTTTTGCCTTCTTCTGTGGTCTACCCTCATTTGTCTTGGGGTTTTGTTGGTTTCGAAAGGGCTTCATGACTGCCCACCAAATCCTTCTTCTCAAGGCTTGGTTAATTAGAGGTTTTACACACTCTCATCTTCTCTATGATTGCTTCCATGTTTTTTTTCCTTACATATACTTTTGACATGTCCATTGCATTAACAAATTGTCAAATTGGTATAACCTATTGTTGACCCGCTGCGAAGCGCGGGTAACATTTACTAGTTACCATACTAAATGTGAAAGTCCATAGTTACAAAAATCGAACCATAGAATGTTCTAAAACAAATTCTGTCCAGCAAGAACATGCAATTTACTAGTTAGGGTTTATCCATCATAAACATGTATTATTATAACAAAATCTTTAAAAAAAAAAAAAAAGGAATATAACAAAAGAACTTTTATTATCGTCATTCTTCCAGCAGAAGTGAAGCACAAGATAGAAGTGAGGATAATTCATCTGGTGTTGCCAATCCAAAACCTTGCCAACGTATTCTACCAAATTTATCCAGCAAGAACATGTAACTGTGGATCGTTAAGAGTAACAGAAGTTTCATTTAAAAATCAAATGATATATCATAACATTATTTGAAAAAAATACATCAGACTATAAAAAGATGAATACCCAGTTAGAAGATTAAGTATTTTCAGCTCTTTTCTAAAGTAGTAATGATCACCAAAAGCGTACGCTATTTGTTTATTCAACACACCATTTTCTTGAGGTTTCGACTTCTTCAACATCAGAAGTAAAAGCTTCTTTATTGGGGTCAGAGATAACAACCATGATTCAATGAATGATATCTGAAACATAAAACACAGAAGAAAATTAAACTCATAACTTCTTTTGGGAACATGCAAGAAAACCTAAACTTTATTGAAAACTAGAAAAACTAGATATGGGATTGAGAGGTGTTAATTAAGTCCTGATAACTGTATTTATTATTTAGGATACTAATTATGATGCTAATGCAATTTAATACCTCATACAACCGGACTTTATTCGAGTCTTTGAAAGCTTCAACAAAGGGAGCGCTCCAAGAATCCGTCATTTCCTGTAAAATATAACATTTCACTGTTTCAGATCCAATTCAAAAAATATATAATAAAACACATTCAAGGTTATGAAGTTTATATTTTCCTAAATGCAGAAGAGTGATTCAATGCTGGCCAATGGAAGAAAAGATCAAACATTTAATAAACAAGGAAGGGATGCAGGTAATGCATCCTGAAAGTCTATAATGTTTCAAGTTGGAACACTGTAAATTAGCTAAGAATTTTACAAAGCATAAGTAAAGTGTTAAGACAGATATTAACTAGATTAATGAACGGCCTTTAGGAATACGCGTACGGCATATCAGAAAGTATCATGATCGAAACAAAATGCAACACATATAAACACAATTCCTTTAGCTAAATTAATAATAGAATAAATAAAACGAAAACCTGAGAGGTTGCTCGGAATGAAAGACACATTAAAGTAGCTTTTGGGATATCATCCATCATTGAATCAGTATCAGTTCCAAAAGTAGTGATTGGTAGCTTAAAGCTTTTGCCATTTGAATGATTTACTTCTAGCTGAGGAAATTTAACAGCTACCATTGCTGGAATGATAACCTTATTTGCTGTAGCAATCTGTGTATACATATCACATGTCATGCAAAATCACAAAATAAACTATAACATAGAAACCCTAAAGAATCAAAATATAATCTTCATAAATCAAAACATCATTTTTTCAACAAACATCTTACCTTACCACCATGTTCTTTGAGTTCTGCCATATCAGCAAAATACCCCCTGTTCATTTCATCTTTACTGCCCTAAATCACACAAATTACCAACTACAGTTATAATATGATCCACTCAAGAACCAACTACAGTTATCAAACACCAAATAGCAAAACTTACAGCCGAGCACGCTCTTTCTCGATCGCCTCCTTGTTTCCTAGCTGCATTCAAAATTTGCTTTCATTACAAAAAACAACAAGGTAACCCTAACAGTTTTAGGAAATTGCCGATTTGGAATACTATAAATCGATCGAATTCGCTAGATGAAACAGTGATATTGAAATTAACTAACCTGATAAAAATCGAGAAACCGATTGGAGGTTAATCGTACGGGGATGCTGACTGGTAAAATTACTTTATCTTCTTGATTGAACAAGAGCCTAGTAATCGCAGATCTATAAGAAGTGAGCTGCCTCGACCTCAACATCGTCTACGGTTCCGTCACCGACGACGGTGATGAATCGGTGTGTGGGGGAGACGGTGTATACAAGTAATTGGAGCAGGGTTTTGACTTTTGAGTCTTTTCAGGCTCCATAGATCTTGGGTCGGGTTTTTGGATAGACTCGTAAATGGGCCTTGACCCGAAATGTTGCAGACCTGGATGAGTGGATGAGGTTCGATACCGATTTGCTATTCAGTCGAAGCCCAAACATTTTTTTTTCAAACAAGTTTTAAGGTAACTTTTTAGAATAGTAATCACGTTTTCTATATGTTTCAATCAAGTTATCAACATTTTTTTGGTCTTTTAAAGTCCTTTCACTAAGTGTTTCAATCATGTGTATTTTTTTATAAATTTTTAAAATTATTCGAGGCAAATGAAACATATATGAATATTTAATAAACCCACATTTCTAAACCCTCAATCAAAACTACGGAAGGCCGGAAGCTAGAAATAACATCTCATAGTAGACATAATCAAGTTATCTTCATTATTCAACACATTTGTCTTCATGTTTAATTTCTGTGATCACTTCTTATCCTTATCCTTATCCATATCCAAAGTATCCACTGTCTGGTTCTCATCCTTCAGAGACTACAAGTGTAATAGGAGCATCCGTCAACAAAAGGTCATGTTCTTATTTAATTTCATGATATGTGACTAATTCATCATCACTAAAATGAAGCAGTTTTATTTTTGTCATAACTTATTTGTTTTTTTTTGACAACGTGACACATAATATGGAATTATACATCTTTGTGGATTATAAAATAATGAGGATCATACCCCTCACAAATCCTCTTAAGATTCACTCTCAACCAACAATCAGTACGCGTTCTAATTCTGACCTTGGCTAACATTTAGCATTGCTTTTTGTTTTCATTTTGAACCGCTTGATAACCATAGTTGTCAAAGGCACATGCTTACGCGCGTGAGGCATATGCACAATGCCATGCAACTATACATGCGTGCATTTAGGCGCTTAGGCAAGGCGAGGTGCTGGCAAAAGGCCTTGCAACTATCTAGGTGCTCAAGCGAGTTTCCGGCTAAATCGTGTAAATTTTGACCAAATTGGCCTATAACATCCAAAAATGATCTAGACCAACCTAAACTAGCCTTAAATAAGTCTAAAACATTTATAAAACCTCTAAAAATAGTATGTTTATGTTGTGTGCTTGCTTTATCTTGAGCCCTTGCATGTCTAGGCCCAAGGCTCACCATTTTTGCCTTCAACAGTATGATCCCCCAACTCAATTCTTAACATTTAAAATCGCCGCCTTTTTTATGTTATTTAATGCCAAAATTCTTGGTCAATAACGTAATCACCCTTCAATTTTATTTTGATCATTTCATGAAGCTGTATACTGTAATTATACCATTGCTGCCCAAGAGTTCTAGTCTGCGGTTACAGCATTCCTCATCATTTTGAGTCTCGAATCGAGTCCAGACAACTGGTATGTGTTTGCATCATCTTACATCTTGCCATGCTAAATACTCATGAGGGATGGTGTTGTTTGTTTTGTTATTACATTTATGATTATATGGTTGATAAAAGAGGTGGTTTGGCTATCAAGACAACACAGATTTATGTTGAAACAAGCTGTTTTACGGCTAATAAAACGGACTGTTTCAGTTGGGTTTACTATCTAACATTTGTTGTGCAATTTCTTTATAAATAGTTGCTGTTTTATCATTTATGATTACACAATAATAATATAGTAAACTTCTTTAATGTGGGACTAACACTAACCCATTTGATAAAGGTCATGCCTCTTAGAGGTCCTGGGTTCAAAGTCTGGCATGGACCAACAAATAAAGTATTTAAAAACTTATGTCAAGATCTTATGATGGTATGCCAGCCTGCACGGACCACCTTTGACCAAGCTGTTGTTGAATTAGAGGAGGCAATTTTTACCCATGTCAAAAGAATTGGGTTGGTTTAGGTAAACAATTGTAATATAGTGGGTTGAAATGGATAACATCATAATATTGAATGGGTAACACTTAAACACAATGCGAGTCAAGACGGGTAAGCAAAAAAATATGTAAATGCAACGGATTCAAACATTTAAGAATGATTAATAACATATTTGATGAAAAAAAACTAAAATTTATCTAAATGTACTATTTGTTTACTTATAACACATCTTAAGTAAAACTAAATTGATGTTTTTTAAGGACAATCCATTTAGACCCGAACTAATTTTGCTTAAAACCCGTTTTGACCCGCACCCATCCTGACCCGAACCCGTTCTGATCCGTTACCCAACCCGACCCAACCCGTCTATTTTGCCAGGCATATGCTGAATTTAAGAGCAATGAAGGGTCTGAAAGCAAGTTGATGAACTGTCCTTTATGGTTACAGTTACGGATTGTATGGTTTGAGTTATATTTGTTATGACAGGTGGACTTTTGTTTTTATTCTCTCATCCTCTTTGTACTCACCATATGTGTAGGCCAAGTTCAATCACTATAATAGCATTGTTTTATATCAAATAAATATGTTAACCCCTGTTAAATGCATACATGTATCTATCATTTAACAAATTTAGACCATTATATTGTTATAAAAGGCACGTTACGATAAGATTTGTTTTGTTGCCCCAATGACATATAATAGACTAATAGCCACCTACTTCAATAACTGTCCAATTTTATGTTGTTTAAAATGGAACAGTTGGTGATAGTATATCATCATAATGTCAGTACACTTCAACTATAATTTTACTTGCAACGAAAGCATACATTTTTGCTTGTATAATTTTTTTCTCTCCCATATATGAATCAAGAATATTAGAACATGATATCTCGTCTATAAACACACGAGTTGATCTCTCAAATTAAACAAAAAGCCTCATTTCTCACCCCTTACACTTGACAACCATTAAATAACACCAATACATAATATACAACCAATACATCGAACCTGAATCATGAATAAAAAAACAAACGAAATCAACCAGCAGCAGTTGTACACATGACACATCGCATCCGAGAGTTACCTGACGGCGTATTTTGGTCATTTTCATCATCTTCATCCTCAAAGTAATCACCATTGGCATAAGAGTTACTAGATGTGACTCCTGTTCCTTTTTTGGTGGTTATATTATTGGTGGAATCCATTAAACAATGCAAGTGGTATGCATGACAGCAAAAGAACACCAGAATTGATGCACCCTGAATGGATAACGGGTCAAAGCAGATGCAACATCTTCCACCTGCTCGGGTTTTTGATTTGGCTTCCATCGATTTTAGGATGGGGGCTCGCTCCATTGGATTGCTCCCCTCGTTCATGTTAGAACGTGTATCTTTTTCTTCTGTGCTAAGGTATATTGCTCGTCTTGCTTCTTTATAATATTTTACTAAAAGGTTTACGATATCCGCCTGATGAGATCCCATAAACAAATTATTACTAGACTTAAAGTTTGACGGTTGGGTAACAAGTCAGGTAATATTAAGTGATTACTGAGTTAAGTGTGATGACAAAAACAATATTGTTTCAATAATAATATAGTTTCCCACATGAAATGATATGGAATTGTTTTATGTATTTAAAATACGCTTTTGGGCAACTTTTGATCCGTTTCCCCTTGTTAACTACTTTTATAATACATGTATGCAATTTAATGATAATAAACAACCACCACCACCTTACCTAGTATATTCCCACTTATCAGTAGGGTCTGGGGGAAGGATAGATACAAACCTTACCCCTATCCCAATTGGGATAGAAAGGCTGCTCCGAAAGAGTCCCCGGCTCAAAGTTATCATTTGAAATTGATCATCCCAATAATTTTAACGTTATTTTCACAAAATAATTGAAACAACGTTAAAATTAGTGCACTTTTACTTTTGCCCCTTAACGGCCCACACATATATACATCATATGCGTGCACCACAAATGGGGCGTTTTAATGATAATAAACAACTACTCTAGTAAATACGATAGCAAAACAATAGATTAAATTACATAAGAATTAACCGTGGTAATATCCATAATTTTTGACTAAACCATAGGGACCTAGTTTTAAAAAGCTCGAGGCGCTTTGAGACATTTAAACCTAAGATGCAATGGTGTGAGGCTTGAGGCAAGTCTCATACACACAATGTGTTGCTCTATATACAACAAAATACCTTTTATCTCTATCAAAAAGATGGATTTGTCGCATCTTTTTAAGTATTGATCTTTTTTATCATGCAAACCATCCATAATCTCTTAATGTTGTTAGTAGTTTCTACATATCAGCCTCCTACATACCCTGATCTTGACCAATATTGATCAAATTTGACCCAGATGTTCATAAGGCGTTGGCTTAAGGCCATGAAGTGTTATCTTGCATGAGTCTCACGCATCATGCCTTAGGCGAGCCTCGTGCTATTTTTAAACCAAGATAGGGACCATTTATGTACTTCACTCAAAACATTAGTATTTTGATAATAATCTATATTTTAAATAAAATGATTTTGACAGTTGTATGCAATAGAAATACATTTTTAGACAACTTTTTACTCAGTTGACTATTCTTTCGAATAATCTAACCTGGATCCTTTTACTTTTTATTTTATAATACTCATTTGACCTGCTAAAGATAAAACCTAATCAAAGCAACCCATTTACAAGTAAATTGATTGAAATTGCCACTTATTGATGAGATTTGTACTGTACCGGTAGCCATACTAAAATTACCGATGCCGAATTCTTGAAAAAATAGGTACCGAATCTATCGGTACGGTCAGTGTTGTAAAAATCGCTAATCGCTAGTCGGTCGGCGAGGTAGGGACTAGGGATTAATCGGGATTAATCGGATTGGAATTTTTATATAGAATTTTTCAAAATTATACATATATACAAAACTTTATACATAAATTTTCAAATAAATCAAAGATTTTATCTAACTAAATCACATTGGGCCTATTAATATTAGTTTTTTTTAAAGAAACCATGGCCCATCTCATCTACATATACCCAACATAAAAACCCATTCATAAGAGAAGCCTGGTTCGTCAATCTCTCGTTCCTCCCGTGTGCAGCTCGATGTGTTCGGATTAGGGTTACTGTGAAGATACATCAGGAGTTCGTCGGAATCATCGATCGTTCATCCATCTCTGAATCGTTGTTCACACCATAAATCGAAGGTTTGTTATCGTATCCCGTTCTCGGAATCGCCAGAAAACGGCCGATTTTTGCCCGATTAGGACCGATTACAACCAATTTCGTCCGGCTTTGACCACCGTTGACCGACTAGCGATTAATTGGGCGATTCAACCAAAATTAGTCGGTAGACCTCCGATTAGCGATTAATGCCGATTAATCGACCGAGTAATCGCGATTTTTACAACACTGGGTACGGGACATGTTCGGTACACTACTTGTTACAAAATGATTAGCTCTAAATGATATTCAAATCATACCAGTACCGATACCAAATTTAAGGAAACGTGGGTGATATATACCATACCAAATGTATGGTACTAGTATGGTATTGGTACTCGGTATCAATACTCATCCCTATTGCCACTTGTACAGATTATCTTATCATATAAACGAACTGGAACTATCTTATGAAATACCTTGAGTATGTCATTACAGCCATGTCTCAGAGAAGTTTCCGTTCTGTAATCTGTGATGATCTTGACTAAACGATCCCTCAACCTGCAATTAATTGATCAAATTATTATCAAAACACAAGATACCAAGCTGCCAAAAAATATAAAAGTTCGATTATTTATGACAATGAAGAAATGATAATAGGAAGAGAATCCGTATCCGGCCACAAAACACGGAGCCGGATCCAAATGGCAAATGAATAACAAACATGCTCAACAAACTTGTCACGTAATACAGATCCAAGATATTCCAAAATCCTCATAAATCCCAACCCTTCATTCAAGGCAAGCAGATTCGCATGGGAGGGGCCCACCCCTAACCGCATTCAAATACAGTATAAATAGGAACCAAGGGAAATGAAGATGGTAAGCTGATCTCACTGAATCTCACCATCAATATACACACTTGTACTCATTTATGATTTCAACTATAATCTAGTCTCTCTGATTGATTCAAAATCAATAGATCGTTTCTCTGGTGAAAATGTTGTAATTCGTTGTATTAGATTTGTGTTGTTACAGACAAGGATTGAAAATTGAAAATATCAGTGCATCCAATAAAAAAAATATCAAGCAACCAATAACTAATACTAACCGAGGGATTTCCAATCCATTTGGTACAATATTGACAATATAAAGAGGATCAAGATTGCCAACAGTATGCTCTAGCAAAACACCAACCTGTGGAGCAAAGAAAGATGATGGATGATTGTGTCAGAAATAATAAGCAGTTAGGTGGGTTGCGTAACGAGTCAAGACATACTTTTTTGGTACAAGTGAAACTGGCCAGTAACAATTTCTGTCCAAAATTATTTTTCATTTTTCTAGGGTTAATATCCAACTTCTGTACGTGTGGTTTTTTGCCTTTTGCGCTTTTCAACCAAAATATTTTTTACCGTAGGGTCCCTGATATTTCAAGAAGTTTGCCGTTTTCATCCACAGACTTAACCTCGTCAAAAATTTTGTTGCATAGCCATCCTATGTGAGGACGTTTATGGCATTTTGTCTAGATAAAAAAAAAATCTAAATTAAATTACCATACATTTGCACACCAAAATCTCAATCACGTCGCATTAACTTCGTCGTTCTCCTCCCACTTTCGCATACCAAGTTCATCCTATCGCCCTTCAAGCTCGATCATACTAGTTTGCGTTCTCAACCTAAAATACTAACTTCTTGTTCTCATACTAGGTTGTAGTTGAAGTACTTGATTTCAATGGAAGATGGTATGTGGTATGTTTGACATATTGATGAATACTTCAATCCCCTCTCAGATTAAAACAAACAAACAAACAAACTTACCCACTATATTCCCACTTTTTTTAGGGTCTGGGGGGGAAGGATAGACACAAACCTTACCCCTATCCCAGTTGGGATAGAGAGGCTGCTCCGAAGGAATCCCCGGCTCAAAGTTATAGTTTGAAGTTTATCATCCCAACATTTTTAACGTTATTTTCACAAAATAAGTAAAATAACGTTAAAATTAGAGCAATTTTACTTTGGCCCTTGAGGGCCCACACATATATACATTATATGTGTGCACCGCAAATGGGGCGTTCCCTCTCAGATTATGATACGTATAAATTTACTAGAAATTCAAAAGAATTGTTAACTTATATAGTGTTTAGGAGATAATTTCGATTTGGTTTTCTAAACTTATTTAGTTTATACTTTGTTACATTCTTATGTTAGGCAAAAACCCTAGCACCTGAGTTTTTGATGAAAATGACAACCTTTGAACATCAGGGACCCAAAGGAGAAAAAAGATATTTCAAGAAAATAACCAAAGCCACCAAACCACATGCACGAAAATGGCTATTAACTCATTTTTATTAATTTGTTTTGCATATAATTAGTTTGTCAAAGTAAGAAAACGAAATCTACATTCTTTTAATAATATTCTAATTTTCAGATATAAGGATTTAAAACGTTTTAAGCTTAAATAATGCACATGGGGAAACTTGGACAGTGATTCAATGAAACGAGCAAGTATATACCATTTCGGGTTTATTAAGACACTGTCTAATAAGTTCTTCCCACAGATCGTCGTCATGCTGCATACTGACAAATTCGATAGCCTGTAAAAAGATTATTTTATATTAAATTTTCAGAGGCAATCAACATGGTCAAAACCCGAATTGGAAAAATAAGAAAGAAAATTGTCAGGAACCTCTTTTATATCCCCCTTTTTATCAATAATAACAGCAAGGGCTTGCTTTGTGTTTCCCATCCTTCCAAGAATGAAAACTTGCTCACTTAGTAAATTTTTATCAACACAAACTTCATAGGCCTAAAATCACATTTTGAAAACATCAGTTAGCATCAAAAGACAAATCGTGGAATATTAAAATTTTATTGTCATCAATTTAGCAAACCTTTTCAAGCATATAATGTTGACTGCTACGAAGAAAAGGAAGTAGCATTTTTTGATCATATTCTGCATAAAGCTCAACCTAAACAGAAAAAAGTAAACAAACAAAACACACCCAGTAAAATCCCACTCAAAGAATAAGGTCTGTGGAGGATGAGATGAAGGCAAACATTACTTCTATCCTATAGGATAAAGAGGCTACACCTAGAAAGACCCCCCAGCTAGTAAGACAAACAAAAAATGAATACATACAATACATAACAAGTGAAGTATGTAGTATCGACAATACAAAACAAGTAAGACATAAAAATTCATACCATACGCAAAAAAGATAGTACAACAGGCATAACACATGTTCTAAGAAAAATCAAGTAGCAACAACAGATAATAGAACAATATGGCATATACAACAGCCATGTCATAAACAGATAGAAAGAACACTATGACATACTTATTCCTAGAACTAGAATTCGTAAGACTAAAGTCACCCAGAGATTAAAGGCACATACGACTAAAGACAAAATTTAAGACAAACCTAAAAAAATATATATATCATAAACTGAATAAATTTTTGTAGTATGATTAGTTGATAGGTACACATTTAACAGAAGCCTAATCTACATAGGGTACCAGGTGAAGATATGAAAGTAATTATCGTTAAGCCATAATGATGTAAAATGGTGGATCCCCGGCTAGGTTAGTGGTTTCTGTAATCAACTAATCACTATTTTCTGCATGCACTAGAAGCTCAGTCATAATTCTATACTTCATTCACGAATGATTATTCACATATGAAACTTGCTAATGAAACAATTGTTTGAAAACTATTTTATATTTAGACACATCACGAGAAGTGCCCCGCTGAGCATATTGAATATTACTAGTTGCATCTAGCAGCATGGCCAAATTAATTTGCAAGTATGACTGTAACTAGAGATAACAATATGGGCGTACCAAGGTAGATTATGGTGACAGGTAAAACAGATTGGCTTAGAAATGGAGTCAGGTTGGGTAGACCCAAAAACACATTTTTCTCTGTTTATTTTTGTTTACTTTCATAAGAAAATAAATGTGTCATAATACTTACAAACATATATATCAAAATAATGATCTAATTTGATAGAAAGTAACCAAAATTAATTTTCACCACCTAGCAAAATATATTAATCCAACTCTAACTTTTTGTACTAAGAAGCAACTAAGATAAAAGAATTATTGAGCTGAAATCTTAACAGACCTGCATGTCATGAAAATCTCTGCCAGCATGAGGATTAACTTCAAATAGTGAATGTAGATACTCATATAGAAAATATCTGGAATCAGTTTGCTTTTTTGAAGCCAGAATTTGTGAAACAATTTCAGCAGGGGTGATTAAGTCCCTGTACTGGATTAACAGTGAAACTGCATGCTTATGATCAATTTGCATTAGCTGGACAACCTGTAAATAATATATATAAGAATCAAATCAAATGATCAAACAAATAGATGGCAAACATGTAATATGTGTCAATTTTTATATTAAAAGGAGGGAAAAAAAACTGGGCATTGGATACTTTCTTAAAAGATTAATGAAAATCAAATATGGATGTAAAATTTGCTTGTAAACATGAAAGTGCCCACACCTTTTCACGAACGACATCATGCAAATTATGCTTCTCGATAAACTCAAAGATATCCGGTTTCATGAGCTGAAAAAAATAAAATTTGACAAAACACAAACAAGTTAATGACATTTACTTATTGATGGACCAATTCTGGGCTACGCATCTCAAATGGGTCAAGCAGCCAGATGTCACCCATTCTCTCCTTTTAATTCATAATACCATTTAATCCTTTTATTCACGGATCTAGATTATTACTGTGAATCGTAATAATATAGTTTTTGTAATCATAATGAAATACTCCAAGAAGAACCTTCAAAAAATATTTAAAACGTGTTGTTGGCAAACCCAACCCAATTCACCATGTTTCGAACAATGGAAATAATGACCCCCTTCAACCGGAAGTCCGGAACCAATTCTGACCCAACACCCCATCTTGCCAGTTCTAGGTTTCATAAGTATATAAGTGAGCCCTTACATCAGCATAAAGTGCAAAAGCTTTTTCATATTGGCCATCAATTTCATATAACACTGCCAGTGCCTGAGATAGCAAAACATCTGAGAGATTTAATAAGTTTATTACAGTTAAAATATTACACATTTCTTACCTCTTTGAGTTCATCACTCATGGATGACGTGTTAAATTGGGGCTCTATAGCTGCAATGACAGGTAATGCAGAGTATATTACGGGTGGCCAAGATTTCACAGCAGATAAAAGATCCTTGTGGGAAGATGGAATTGTTGCCAGAGCTACAAGAGCAACCTGCAATTTTTAAGCAGTTATTAATTGAGGCATTATTTTAGACCCATTTACTTGCCAATAAGTTAGTTAGGGTTGTGTTTTTTATCTTGAACCAGTCAAATGGGTTTTATAAGAAGATACTCCTTGTCCCAAATGTCCACAAACAAAAAAAATACTATTCAAGAAGACAAGAAGTGTGCAATTTAGGAAAATATTAGTTCATAGAGGCACTTTACCACAAATGCATTTAAGATACCATCGGCTTGCAATATTTATGATATCGGTAATTAATGGGAAATTCGTAAATAATGATTATCCAGTCTTAAAGTGGAGGACAAACTAAAATAGTAGCATGGTCGCATGGACAACAATATCAGAATGGAGGGAGTAGCTAAAAAAGGAATGGGTCAAATAGGTTGAAAGTTACCCAAATCTTTTTTTTAATGCACATTTTCCTAAGTTACTCTATTCCAAGATTTAAAGAATTTCAATAACATTTATTGGTAATCAAGGTGTTAGTTATTTAACAGAAATTTGATATGGATAAAAAGAAAGTGTTTCCAGATCAATCAAACCTGCAGTATATCACATACCTCATAAGCAGTATCACGTAGTACTGGGTTCTCTGTTGGGATGTAAGGAACCAGCACAGGAAGCTGACGAAGATGAGCAAAGTGGAAAACCCATCTGCGAGAATTAAGTATCATAAATTTTCTATTTCTTTTTACCCTTTTTCTTCTTCATAGCTTCCCTGGCTGAATATAATTGGAAAAACATTTAATTTGTGATCCATTTTAAAGGGTAAATCCTACCTCTCCCATGCTGCGGCAGAACCTCGCAACACTTTGGGACATAAAGAAGCTGCTTCGGCATATTTCCTTTCAACAATCAAATGATCTAGATACCTTGATCCTACCTAAAATTTATTTTTGCAAATTATGGTTAGATAAAACTGTATGTACTAAAAAGATAAATATTTGTAGTTGTTACACAGTTTCTTTGTTACACTAAATGCGGACAAGTCAAGTTCATAACTCATTCCAGTAACTTCTATAACTACAGGTTTTTACATAAATATGAGCACAAGAAGAAATTTTGATAAATTTTAGCCTTCAAATTATGAGTTTAAACTTGAAGTAAAAAAATACCTCATCAAGAAGCTCACTACGCCCCTGTCCAGCTTCAGCAGCTGCTAAAGCTTTCTCATGCCATCCGTGCTGAAGAAGCCAATTAATATGATCTTCTGCATCCCTGGCAATTAAAAGCATATAATCATTTTGATTAACACTACATGGATACTTCATATCTGACAAATACTTCAAGCCAAATCATCAAGGTTGTAGAGGGTGTTCATATTAAAATAAAACACTATGCACTAGAAGCACTTTATATTAAACGATTGATCCTTCCAGGCACTCAGGCAGTTTTAATATCAGATCAAATTCATAAGATAATAAATGTAAAAATATAGAAATCATTAAAAAAACAAAGGCAAACATATATTGGGCCACTATTAATGATCCTAGATTTATGTTTGCAGGTGGGAACATGGCTTGGTCAGGCAGATTGGGTCATTTTAAGTACAACTGAAACTACATAATTTTGTCAAATTTTAAATATTTTAAGGGACAGTTGATGTTTTACTTATTATCACAAAAACAATATAACTGCATAATAATCAAAAAAATATTTGATAAAATGATTTATGATGACATCATATGCATGACAAAAGTTAAAACTCTGGGAAATTTTTATATAAAAAAAAACCCAAATAAACACAACCAATTTATGCAAACATTTTATAGTTAACCAATTTAAGATAAAAACACAGCCTAAATAAACTCATTCATGAGTAAAAGGGTTGACTTAATGAGAAAAACATAAAAACTTGTTACCTTTGAACATATGTAAATTCATTTCCACAAGAACAAATAACTGTTACTTACCTAGGTTTGGCAATTACTACATCTTTTGGGGACACAACATAGTATAATGGCTCATCACCAGCTGCCCATTGACCCCCTGCATAGCTGCTGCCTACATCCAGAACTTGTAAGTATCTTATGCTATATGAAAAAACTAGAGATGAGCAAGAACATGTACCTATGAAAGGAACATGAGCAAGAGAATAATCTTTCGCCTTGTAATGCTCAAATCCTAGTACTGGTAAAGCGTCTGTGGCTAACTCATCATTGTTCCATGTCACTACATGCACTTCTGGTCTTTGTGCATTTCCCTGCTTAATGTAGATATGAAACATTTTAGCCTATATACATCTTACCAAAATTTATGATCAAAAAATATTGTAGCCTACAATATTACAATTTATAATCTATACACATGTTATTATGAGGGAAAGGCGGCTTGTGAAGAATCCTTATTTTCAATTTCTCATAATAGTTTTGGATTATTAGAAACTAATAAACTATATGCATAAATGACAATAAATATCAAGCCCTTCTTAACACACTACTAAAAAAAATTTACAATCATGTATCAATATTTAATATCATGAAGGATTCTAAAAAATTCTTGACCAAGTACATGGTAGAACAGAATATCAAACAGCCAAAAAATTATGACAAGCTACAAAGAGTGGGAGATGAATTAATAAATATGTGTGTGTGTGTAAGTTACACACTCACACTAGAGGGGTGCCTGCATGAGGCGGCAGGAATAACAACAAACTAACACAGACACCGGCGAGTTGTAATAACTTATCACACATTCAGTTTTAAAGAATTGTACAATGTGCATTAAAAGTTGTATTTCTACATTTTGATTTGTTTTAAAAGTTGTAATTACTTATCACACATTTAGCTTCAAAGGAATTTAGCATATGTTTTAAAACTTGTAATTTCTACATTGGTTTTCATTTCACACATCAGTTAATTTCCATTTAATACATTTAGCTATAATGGATTGTAGCATATGTTTTAAAAGTTGTCAATACATAAACTTTTAAATTATATAAAATTACTTTTGTGTCCTCTTCATAAGTATTATAATATAGAATATATATAGAGAGAGAGAAGGGGGATGTTCAATTTAGAACCAATATTTTGTAAGAAACTAAGAACCAAAAGGATCATTTATAACCACAAGTTTTTTAGCTTTAAAATTAAAGTGGAGGGAGCCAGGGAGGTTACTATTATGCGGCCCCTCAAACCATGTGGTCTATAGTGGTTTTTTTGGTTGTCAACAACTTTTTTGTATATACTAGATTACAAACCCATGTATTACATGGGGAATAAATCTAACATGATATAAACAACAGCTTTTATTAAGATTAATATATTGGATTTGTCATCTTTTAGTGAAAAAAGAAATATAATAATCTAAAAATTATATATAACAAATAATAAAAATTTAAAAATTATAAAATTATATTTTAAAAATATGATATAATTGAAATCTTCTTATCGTTTATTAGGTTTTAGTAAATTATTAAAATATTAGAATAAGAAGATTTATATTTTTTAATATTTAATTATATAATTTAACTACTAAAAATTATTAGTATTTATTAGGATAGAGAGATGAGAAAAAATTCCAGATTTCACCAGGACACGACATGTGTAATCTAAAAAATATTCCTTTATTAGAGTTGGAAAAAAATATAGTTAATGAGTATAGATATATACAAGCATAAAGTCTCACCATAGACTTATATTTGTTTGCCACGCAAAGGAAGACACCCAAAATCCCAAATGATTGAATGTAAGAGTAGTGCAGATAGACAACCAGAAAAACTAACGTGTGTTTAGATTTAGTATTTCTGTATTTGAGAATGAGAAAATGGTTAAAGGAAGAATAAAATCTATTTGGTTTAAGGGTATTTTAGAAACAGATTTTAGAACACTTGAAAGCTAGATTTCTCCAAAACCAACAAGGGATTGGGTATAAAAAAAATTCCCAATCATTATTAATGGATCCTACATCAACTCATGAAAATTAATAGCCACCACCCTCTAAAGCACAAACTAAACTTGAATTATCCCGCTATCAACCTTGTATCCATAGTAATTCCTAACCGCAAACCAAATGGCACCTAAAGATAAGGAATTAAGATTGAAATCATTACAGCATGAGAAAATTTTAAAGAAGCACCTGTCGTGATGGAACACTGCTACTAAATTCCTTCTCACCATCTTCTTCCCCAGGAATATAAGCTAGAACAACCATAGAGTCACCAAAGGGAGCAATTCCTGATATGAAATAACTGGTTTGAAAAGATGCCACAATATCAACTTGGTTCATGTTGGAGGTTGTAATTTGCCTATACGACCCATTTACCCCTCTGGCCTGATTAGTTTTTATTGAAGCGATTTTTATAGCTGTTCCCCAGCCAATAACAAGAAGAGCATCATCCTGAATATCATACAACATAGTTTAAGCATAGCAACTACAAGTAACTAGCTTATTCTCACTTATCACTTATGCAATAAAAACATAACTGTTTTGCTTACTTGCCAAACTAAGTGGGGAAGAAGGAGCTCAGGCCGTGGACTACCTCTAGGTCTTTCAATAAATGTAACACGTTGATCATTAGCAGCATCATAAACTTTTACTCCAGCATCATTAGCCCATGCAATTAGACTTGTTCTCCATTTCACTGCATGGATTGGGCCTTCTCCAGAGTGCAAAACCTATGCAAAAGATGTAATTTGTTTTTAATTCACAAGATTAAAAGAATGACACAAGGTGCCAACCATTTTCTAACCTACATGGGATATAGTAGATATGATAAAATAGACGTGTTGGTTAGGATCAGGTGATGGTCGAAATGGGCTCAGGCCAAAAAGGGCCATTTTGATATAACAGGTCAATAGTTTGGGTCAGGTTCGCCTATTAATTATCTAACCAGCATAACACAGTGATTATAGAACTTCTTGCATGTTAATTAAAATATCAGAACTTGATCTTATTAGCAACTTTGTATGACATTAATAAAACTATATATCAAGTGATTCATACTGCATCAGGATTACTATTTACAGATAAAAAAAACAAAAACAGTAAAATTAATTTTGTTTGCAGATAAAGAAAATTGGAAACAACCGTGCCACTTGATGTCTTACTTTTACCCATTACCTTATTTAGCACATAGCCCATGTAGCCCAACTCCCAATCCACTTTAACCAGCTTTGGTTGCTACTACGTATTAACTTAAACTTCTGCCCATTTCAACCCATAAGACAACTTTCATGACCAAAATTGCCTAAACATACATGAAACAGATCATTTGGAATGATCTTACGGAATTAGGTCAGGAAATCAGGAATAGCCTGAACTGCAATAATCGAATAACTGATAAGATATATAATGCACAACAAAATACCTGATCACGATAACCTAACCATTTTTTAACATTAAAATACAAATTTCCAGCCAAACCACCAGCAACAAATCTTCTAGATGATTTCCTTGCATAATCTGGATCTAGTGCAATAGCCTTCATAGGGCGATGATACTCAAATTTCAGTTTCTCCTCTGTGAAAAGACCGATAATTACTACAGACCCATCATCTGAACAGCTTCCAATGAATTCACCCTCCAAGTCAAAGCAAAGATCATTGACTGCAGCACTATGAGCCCGGAATTCCTTAACCTGTCAAGAACATTGATATATAGAGGCTCAAACAAACAAACCCAGGATATTCCCACTGATATATAGAGGCTCAATTATAAAGAAACTAATATTAATTAACATGAACATTTATGAATACTTAAATGAGAAGTTGGATTCAGAAAAAACTCGCAAAGAACTTAACAGCATATATGTTCACTTCTTGTGAGATACAGGCAATACATGCTATAAGTCTTGTCATTCAGCAGACACACAACTAATAAAACATTAATTGTAATATTGCTTGATCAGTAACTGTGGAGCATGGTAACAACAGAACTTTTGTTCTCGGTCATTTTGATTTACATAAATAATGTTTACAAATACAAGTTCCTAAAGAAAACTGGTGAATGTTATATGCGATATAGTGCAATGAACGCCTGAAAGGTGTTGCTAGAATGCCAGAAAACCTAACAGAACAAATATGAAGAGACACCAAATCACCAATGTCAGTCAAACTGTCCAAAAAGCTTGCATCCAAATGACCATATTGAACTAGATGTACGGGAGTCCACTAAGGCTCTCCGCATGGACCGCATCGCATGAACACGTTAAAGCAATTTTTTCTTCCACTAAAAGACGTAAAGGCAACTAACCAGTCTTTCTTTTCCCACTATAAAATGTTCAGAATGGACCCACCCCCCGGCCAGCCGTGGTAGTACCGTAACAGTAGTCTAAAACGATAAATGTCACAAAGAGCTTCAGATCTCGTATCAAACTACTAATGATTCAATCAAATTTTCTAATTCAACATAGGGCGTAATTGAATTTCAAACCTATAAGAACTCCAACAGTAATCACGTAACAATACGAAACGTGAACAGATGTGATCGGGTGAAACAAATCAAAACACGACACCATACCTGATTCCCAAGGAAATCGAGAATATGAACAGAACCGCCATGAGTACCGAGAGCGATCATCCGTTCGGCAACGGCGACACAAGAAGCCGCGTCACTCGATAGAAGAGAAGGCACGGTGCCTCCCATTCTCTGGTACTTAAGCCTCGGCTCGTCTTCTTCTTCTTCTTGATCATCTTCTTCTTCCTCCTTTTCCTCTTCGGTGTCTTCTTCGCCTTCTTCTCGCTCATCGTCGCCTTCTGTTCCGTTCTCTGATGGAATCGGAGACATTGCCGGAGGTGTAGAGAGAGAAACAATTGATGCGGGGGTTTGGTTTGTGTTCACGCTTTTCTGGACCGAATTGGGGCGCTTTTGTGTTTGGATGGGTTCGAGATTGAAGTGTCAGAAAGAAGAGGACATGATATACAAGCCAATTTAGTTGTGATTCACAATTTGACCTTCCTTTTTAAATATTAGTTAGTTTTTTTGAACTGATAACTAAGCAACTACCGGGTGTGTCGTACGCGGCCTCTAATGGTTGAATGATGCTCGAGCTAGCCACTGGTTCAGACGGAAGGAGTTCTTAGCCCACCAACCATCAATTTTTGGAGAAAACCAATCCAAACAACTGCCTAAATGCACAAAAATAAAGGGGGCGAAGGTCAGTTGGGTCGCCCCCCTCTTTTTTCGTCAGTAGTGTTAATTTTCGGAGCCAAAGGTTATTTTTACAAAAAATATATATATATTTCGCCCCCCCTCACTTTAAAAAATTAAAATGTATTATATTTTCATACACTTAGGAAAAAAAATTACCTTCTCTTTGTAAACAAAACAAAAAAAATGTATTTGGTTTGTGCAAAAAAATTCCTTTTAAAAATTATCAAATAATACCTCTAAAAATACACAAGTTAAAATTATTAAAATATCAAATTAATATATATATTAAAAACCAACTGAAAGGAATAGTAAAGTTTTGTTTTTTCGATTTTTGTCACCAAAGCTTTTATATAATATAAAGTTTTATTTTTTTGATTTTGGCCACTAAAACTTTTAATGTTTTGTTTTCTCGATTTTTACCACTAAAACTTTTATATATTATAAGGTTTTGTTTTTTCGATTTTGCCCACTAAAACTTTTTAAAGTTTTGTTTTTCGATTTTGGCCACTAAAAGTAAAGTTTTGTTTTTTCGATTTTGGTCACTAAAACTTTTATATAATATAAAGTTTTGTTTTTTCGATTTTGGCCACAAAAACTTTTAAAGTTTTGTTTTTTTCGATTTTTGCCACTAAAACTTTAATATAAAGTTTTGTTTTTTCGAATATGGCCACTAAAACTTTTTAAAGTTTTGTTTTTTCTATTCTGGCCACTACAACTTTTATATAATATAAAGTTTTGTTTTTTCGATTTTGACCACTAAAACTTAATAAAAAAGTTTTGTTTCAATTTTGGTCACTAAAACTTTTATATAATATAAAGTTTTGTTTTTTCGATTTTGGCCACTAAAACTTTTTAAAGTTTTTTTTTTTTATTTTGGCCACTAAAACTTTTATATAATATAAAGTTATGTTTTTTCGATTTTTGTGACTAAAACTTTTATATAATATAAAGTTTTGTTTGTTTAATTTTGGCCACTAAAACTTTTAAATTTTGTTTTTTCAATTTTGTATAATTTTATGTTTATAAATATATAATTGTATAGAGTTTGTGACGAGAGATTTGATTTTGCTATGTAACTTATGATTTTGCAAATGATATATAATACCCGTTATCGGAAGTGTACTGTAATAACCCGCCGCAACGCGCGGGTGGGATTAAGCCTAGTTCATTTAATATTTCACCCTTCTTCTCACTATTCCCTACCCCCAAATCCCCAATTTCTATCTCCCTCCTTTATCTTTTCCCAAATTTCGATCGGGCCTCTGTCGTCACCGACTCACCATCATCGACCCACCAACCATCCATTGGCCAACAGCCACCGCCAGTCGCCCACGGCCCGTCCGGCTCCACTGCCCAGTCTGACAGTCCTCACGGCAGCAGCATCACTGCCGTAAATGGTAACCGACTACATAAGAAACTACCACCGAAGGTCTATCTTGCTCTGAACAAGCCTAAAGGGTTCGTTTTGTGTTTATTAGTTACTGTCTGTTTGAACATTCTTTTATAGTTCAAGTAGTAGTTCCCAATTTTCCATGTCTTTTTGCAGCCTGCGAAATTGATATGCTTGCAAGTACATCAAGCCATAAAGGGCCTTAAGCCTTTAACTCGGTAACTCAACAAAAAGAAATTCTTAGTTATTGCAGTATTTAGTTTTCGGCTTTTGGAGGTTGATTTTTTGATGAATTCCTATATGTTTTAGTGTTTATGTTGGTGATTTGGTATTGTGGTGCAGAATATTAAATTAACATATAATAGTAAAAGTGAAAACTATTGATTCATTTTTCAAAAGAATGGTTGTTGATAAAGAGGTTGATAATGTAAATAACGATAAACGTAAAAAATGCTCGACATGAAAATCAACAATAGAAGAATTCAAAAATCTCAAAGAACGTCAAGCTGAATTGTAATTTTTCTTTCAGATACTTAGTTTTTTCACGCATAATGATAATTATTGAATACTTATATTTTTATTGTTTGACCCGTACATTTAACCAGACTAACTGAAACATACCGATCGATCGGGAAAAAAAATTATAGTTCACGTAAATTTTCGCCCCTCTATCAAACATGTGAAGCTCCGCCGCTGATAGTAAATGACCGATAAAACCGGGTGGGAACAAGAATCGAACCCAGGATCTGAGCTAACATCCATATAATAATAAAAAAAATTAAAATATAAAACAAATAAACGATTGCAAAACATTGGGTATAAATAAGTATTTTAATATATCTATTATTATTATTAGTTTTGTATTTTTCAAAAAGGCTTTTTCCAAAATAAATTATTTTTATTTATAAAAAATATAGGTTTATATATATGTATTACATGTATTTAATAAATAAAATATGTTTAAATTATATATATATATATATATATATATAATTTAAGTAACTAAAAGTTATTATTATTCTTTTAACTTTTGTTATTTAGAAAGCTTTTTTAACGTTACGTTAGAAAAATAATTTGTTTCTTTTAACATTATGTTTAAAAAATAATTTTGAAAGCACGTCTATATTTAAAATTTTAGGCTATTACACGGTATATATTTTTAACATTAATTATTAGTTATTATTATTTTAGTTAAAACTAAAAAATTAACAGGATTTATGAAGACGTAAGAGAGATGGTTTCTTGACTTTTTCGAAAAAGCACAACATTAGTCTGAGAGTAATAACTAAATTACCCTTCTTGCACTTAGATATATGTTTGTTGGAAGTCAAGAATAAAACTCTTGAGATATTAGAAAACTAGGTTAGTACCCCGTGTATTACACGGGTTGAATAAAAACTATAATAAATAATTATCAATTAAAATTTAAATACTATAAGATGATATTTAAAATGACATGTGATTAATTTTATATATTTAATACTTTATATAATAAAATAATTATATTTTTTATTTAAATACTAAGTTTTTTAAATTTTGTTTCTTTAAAATGTCATTTTGAAAAACTGTTTTTGAAATTTTATATTTTATAAAAATTTGATTTTTTAAAAATGTTTTTTAATTTTAATATATTTTTAATATATGAAAAAAAACTTTTTTTAATTTTAAAATATATAAAAGTATATTTAATATTTAATATTATGAATTATGGTTTATATAAAATGTATTTAATAGGAGAAAGAGGCAGTAAAATTAAAGTTGATTTGCTTTAAGAATGTGACATGTGTCTATAAAAAACCTTTATTTATTATAATAGATAGATTTGTTACATCATTAATTTTTTCTCTTACTATGTTGATTGAATAAATATAAGTTTTTGAGTTTCTAATTTTATATTTTATTATTATTTTACATTCATTTAATTTTTTTACAATTGATACTTTTATATTTTAACTTTACTTTTAATTTATTTTTAAGTAGACAATTTTATTATTTTAAACATAATTACTCATTTTCCATTATTTAATAAGATGAAAACATTAATTGAAGAGAGAGAGAGGCGGGAAAATTAGAAGTTAACTTAACTAGAGATTGACATGTGGCATAAAAAAACTTTTATTTATTTTAATAAATAGATTAGAAACCACATTGGATAGTTAACTGATTATTAGCTCAAAATTAATCATCACCGAAGTTAACTAAATTGGCCATAACCGATGATTTGTTATTGTTTTTAGTAGGGTGACAATCTTACAAAGCAAGATAAATTTGTTTGGGTGGATTGTGTAACATCTTAGGCAAATCACACGTCGAACCGTAAACGGGAGAGATTCTTGGTTCACATATAATGATCTGTCTCTTATATCTTCAACGCGTTTTGGGCTTTGTTGACTGTGTAGCACATGAAAACTCCACAGTTAAGTACGCTCGAGTTGCCGCAATCCAGGATGAGTGACCTTCCTGAAAAGTTTTCACCCGAGCAAACAAAAGCAAATACATGAGCTCCGAGTGACTAAAACGGACAATATTGGTGGTAGACGGAGCCGGATGTTGCATATTGTATTTTGGGTTGAAATTGTTTAACATCATAACATATATCATGTTGAAATGAGTTACGCCTTAACACAATATGGGTCAAGATATGTAGCATAAAAATTATGTGACTAGAATAAATTCAAACGCCCAAGAATACTCACTAACATATTTGATTAGGAAAATCACTAAACATTGTTATAATAATACACTATTTGTTCTATTAAAATATATTTTGACTTGAACTAAATTGTTTTTTTTTCTTAAAACAACTCATGAAAACCCAAATAGATTTAACTTAAAACTCATTATAACCCGAACCTATTATGATATGTAACCCAACTCGTTCATATTGTCTTAGTTTCAACTAAGCCTGATTCCACAACCAAGGTTCAATTATCGGTTTTACTATAGGCCAAAACCGACTTTAGAGGGCCCCCTCGTTTAAAGTTTAAAGAATATCAGTCATTGTTCGTTATAGTTTCGTCTAAACCGAATCATATTATGTGATTCTTAGCATGCTCCTATAATTTCGTACATCACATTGCTTACTTTGGCAATGACAGCATGTTTTGGACGTTTATACCGTTTAAAGGGAGGTGAAAATAACGGAATTACCACTTTATTTTCTGCTTTCGTTGAAGCGTTTCCTTATACAGGAACGCAAGAGCTGTTTAAAAAAAAAAAAGAAACAAAATAGAAAAGACAAAACACAACAAGCAAACAGATCAAAGCCCAATATATTCTTACTTCTTAGTTCTTAGAGAGTTAGAGTCAACGATTGGACAAAGGCCCAATAATACAAGGATCCAGTGACCAGTGTTAAGAAGCTTTTTTTTTTTTTTTTTTTCCTGTGCTTAATGCTTAGACCTGCTACATAAGAGATAAGACTATAAGAGTATAAGACGTAGTTATGGGCCTATGAGCCTATGACAATATGACCTCTCCCAAGTCCCAACTTGAGTACCAGTGGCAGAGCTTGACCGAAACTTTAGGGGGGCGAAATAAAAATTTTTTTTCATGGGGCGAAATAAGGATTTTTAAAAATTTTACACTACGTATCGGAAAATATACACTACTGCACGAAAAAACAGGGGGCGGGTTCTCTAACCTTCGCCCATGCCAACTTCCAAGCTCCAAGTTCCGATTGAACTGGACAAGAAGAAATGATCTTGCGAAATTGCATATAAAAACAATTTACTTAAATTACTCGTAGAAAATTTTCCTTTTATCATTATTGAGTTGACATATGGTACAAAAGAAACCGGCATTGACTTATTAATAATTTTTAAAAACTAAACAGGCTATTAGAAGCATGTGTAATGGGACGTGAAGAGGATTTGACCACCCTTCATCACCCCTCATCACTCACATCACCCACTACACACAGAGGCGTGACGACCCTATGGTGGCAAATCCATGACCACTTTCACGACGTGAAGGAGAAGAAAAGGGAGAAGAAAGATGTGATAAGGGCTTGGTGGTTTTCACGGTTTCACCTATTTTAACAATATTTTTAGGTTTTTCATGGTTTATGTTGGTCAAGGCAGGCTCAAGTTTTTAGGACATCGAAGACAAATACAAAATTGAGGTACTTTTCATTATTATTTTTTGCTTACGACAAAGAAGTATGATATATAAAGTCTAAAAACATTAAAAAAATATATTACTTTGTTTTTATTTACATAAGTTTACGCATTGGTTAGTTAATTTGATTACTTTATTTACTAATAGAAAAAATGTCTAAATTTTTTACTCATATTACTAAAACAGTTATTATAACACCAATCAAAGGAGAAACAAAAACAAAAAATGTATAATTACTTGGAAAGAACCCTGAACAAACTTTGAAGTGAGATGGTTCTTTGTTTTTTCAAGCCAAAAACAACAAAACAAATAAATTGTACAAATACAAACAACCTGAACGATTGGGGTCCCAAAAGTTTGGGGCCCCTATGCGCTTGCCTCAGATTTCCTCAAGTGAAGCCGACCTTGATTATGATTCGATCAAAATCGACGACTTTGTTTGTTTAGCCCATTTGTGTACTATAAAACAAATTTTTTTTTTGGAACCGGAACCGGTTCCGGTCAACAAAGTCAAGAACCGGTTCCGGTTTTTGGCCGGTTCCAACCAATTTTTTTGCCAGTTCCGGTTCGGGTTTGACCGGCTTAAGGGTGGAATCGGTTCCGGTTCCAATTTCTCTAAAAACCCGGAACCACCCGTACCCACCGGTTCAGGTACGATCGGTTCCGGTTTTCGGTTCTGGGTCCGTTGGCCACCTCTATGCAAGAGCTGTTTAAAAAAAACAAAAAACAAAATATAACAGATAAAACACAAGAAGCAAGCAGATCAAAGCCCAAATAACCCAATACCGTATATTAGGGGTGTTCACGGTTTGGTTTCAAACCGCGAAACCGCCCAAACCGGTCATCGGTTTGGTCTCACGGTCGGTTTTTTTCCAAAACATTTGGTCGGTCGGTTTCAAAAGTTGGAAACCGTAGTGAACGGTTTGGTTTACGGTTTTCACGAAAAACCGATCGTTAAAAAACCGGACCGGACCGGACCGTATGATATATATATATATATATAGGGATTGTATTTTATTATGAAACATAATATTAAAGAGAGTACCCTTAAATACTATCTGGGTCATCTATTTGCAATCTTGAAAATAAATATGTAGTTTACATTAATTAAACCACATTAAAATCGATTTGCGTTTATTAAAACCAATTTTTTTAATCAACTTTAATATAAAGTACCTATTTATTTTCAAGTTTTCAACTAGAAGACGCAAATGAGGTTTAAAGGTTTTTTCTTTATAAGATCACATTGTATAATTTATATATAGAGAGACACACACATATTAAATAGATAGATTAATAAGTTTGATGATTTAGACGTCATTTCCTAAAAAAAAGATTGGACGCACAATGTAAATAGTCCCTCTCAAATCATGAAACGGTTCAATTTTAATTTTGAATGGGTAAAAAAACATAAACATAAAATGACAAACCGTAAACCAAACCGGTACCAAACCGTTAATATCGGTTCGGTTTGGTTCGGTTTTTATTTTTAACGGTTCGGTTTTGGTTTTCATTGTTCAAAAACCGTTATTAACGGTTTGGTTTATGGTTTCACTTAAAAACCGTAAAAACCGGACCGTGAACACCCCTACCGTATATTCTTAGTTTCTTACTTCTTATAGAGTTAGAGTCAACGATTGGACAAGGCCCAGTTGTGGGTTCGAATGGGAGGTCTTGGGTTCGAATCCGGGCAGAGGCATATTTGCTGAAGCAAGGTCAGGAGGTTTACCCAGTTGTGGGGTTTCTCCTGGAGTGGGCTCGGGCATACGCCCCAGAGCGTCAAATCCGAGGGGACGGTTGAAATCTCGTCTTGGGTGTCGTTGTACCAAGCCGTTCAAAAAAAAAAATTTACAATTAAATACAAATAACTTGAAGATTGGGGTCCCAAAAGTTTGGGGTCCCTAGGCGCTTGTCTCAGATTTTCTCAAGTGAAGCCGGCCTTGATTACGCCATTACGGTTCGATCAAAATCGACCAGTTTGTTTGTTCAGCCCATTTGCGTGTACTATAAAATAGGTTATCTAGTTTTTAGTTCTCGAAGCCAAGTCCTAAAAGTATAAAACATGTGATGTTAGAAACCATCATTTTTTGAAAAATATAACTGAAACTATATATAGAATGTGAATTATATTACGATAACATTATGAAAATGAGTAAGCAAATGTGTAAAACCATTTTTTATGTGAATTTGTTTGCTAAAATAATTTAAAGTTTAAAAGGGGTTTTACTGGAAAACTTCAATATCAAGAAAGGATTCACAAAAGTTTTGATGTTCCAAACATGAATAAAAGAATCACTTGAGTGTTCTACTTGCTCATTCTTCCTCCATCGGCAAGTTAAGCATCATTTATAGCCCTTTACTTTCTCCATCTTTTCGTCTTTCTTTCTCTATCCACTCACATACATACATGGATACACATATATAGATATAAATATATTGATATATAAAAAATAACAATAAAAACATAAATATACATATTTTTTGTAGTTTATACATTGAGAATTTTTCGCATATTCATAAAGACTTGAAATGTAGAAGTGTTGACAGTGTGGTTTAAAAACGTAAATAAAATAAATGTAAATTGGTATAGTGATATATGTACCCAACAAATCCTAGCTTTCTTTATTTTTTGATTAATTTTTTTTTATAGTTGATTGTATAGTGTTTACCCGTAAATACATAACACAGTGGTTACGACCTCTCTCTTTCACGGAGAAAACGAGTAACATGAAGCTTAGAATTAGGGATGTGTTCAAATAAATAGGAGTCAGTATCATTCCAATTGCCATTACAATTTGAATTAACAAACATACATTATACTTACTTGCCAGAAATTATTGCGAAAATGTTTTACAAGGGTTTTTTAGATTTCAAATAAATACTTACTTGGTCGTGTTTAAATATAAAACATTGTCTCATGACTTTAATTAAAAGAATTTTTACGTGTTTGTCTGACACACTGACGATACCAGACTTTTAAAAAAGTAAAACTAGTGAAATGATCATGGCCTCGTCGCTTGATTGCAAAACATTCTCTTGAAGCACAATTCCCCCCTTTTTGCATGCTATATATATAATACAAACCAACTTCACCAAATTGTCAAGTCCCTAGTAAAAAAATGGCTAATGCTAAACCCCCAACCCAAAATCCCGTTGGGCGACCACACTCCAAGCTTATCCGGCTCATCGCAGTCGTCTTGCTTGCACTCATAGTCATCGTTGGTCTGACCGTTCTCATTATTTGGCTAACCATCAGGCCTAAAAAGCTAGTCTACTCCATTGACGATGGCTCTATCCAAAACTACAATTTATCTAATACCAACCACCTGAACGCCCAATACAAGTTCATCCTTCGGGCTTACAACCCTAACAAGAAAGTTTCTGTTTACTATGATAAAGTTGATATTGCAGTTTTGTATGATGCTGACACTATAAGTAGAGGGACTATTGACCCGTTTCACCAACCTAAAAGAAACGCGACCCGCTTTTGGTTGAATCTTGCATCACATGATGTGTCGTTGCATGACGATGTTGCGCGAGATTTTAAATTGGAGAGGTCGTCGGGTCGGGTCGAGTTGGTGGTGAATTTGAAAGCTAGAATAAGGTTCAAGGTGGGAGCGTGGAAATCTAGACACTATCACATGAAAGTGTCATGTGCACCTATTATGGTTAATTTTTCGTCTTCCTCAAAGGGTTTTCAAAGGACCATTTGTGATGTTGATATTTGATTATAGGGGTTTGTTTGTGTTTTCTTGAACATGAGGGTCTGCTTTGCAAATTTTTCTTTAATTTCTTTGTGAATTTTGTTGAATTTCAAGTATTATAATTTGTATGTGTGATTTATTTACTTGACAATATCAAATGTTACCTTCCTATTTGTTTTTTTTCCGTAATGTTAACATTATTAAAGGAGGACGTTTTTTATTCTTTACTCTTGTTTAGGTTTATTTATGTTTCTTTTATGACTGATTATGTTTTCAAGTTTTATATTAAAATCATCAGATCGGAGGAGACCCTGGGGATTACGGCACTGGGACCACAATTTCCTTGACCCCTCAATACAAAACAATCTTAAAAGTGTGATTTTATTAATGAACTGTCACATTAACAAAGTAATTTTTTTGAACGGCTTGATAGGACAACACCGAAGACGAAATTTCAATCGTCCCCTCAGATTTAACGCTCTGGGACGTACGCCCTAGCTCACCTCAGGAGGAACCCACAACTTGGTAAACCTCTTGACATTGTCTCAGCAAATATGTTTTTGCCCAGACATTAACAAATTAATATTTGAACAAAAACCATAAAGTTTGATTCACTAATGTTCATGATATCATTAAATTTAGTAAACTTGACATCTTTTCAATTCACGTACTCTGATAACAAGCTCCACCTTGATCCTAAAGATGTAACTTCTCTAAAGTCACTTCAATATATCTCATAATTTACACTTCACTAACTTTGATACCCCCAAAATTTCATTTAACAAAGAATTCAATGCTTACCTCGTTTAAACGATTATCAAACTCTTAAACTTACTCATTAAACTAGAAGGCCCAATCTAACCTTCTAATCGTGGATTATGCATGGGTATCCTAATGTGTGAGGAAATTTTAGTAAAAATGTGGTCTTACTAACTTTAAACCAAAATTATTATTTTTATTTTTATGATAATTTTAATGATTATTTATTTCATTTATATTCAACTACGTGAGAGGATCACAACAAACCAAACTGAGTCAAAACAAAGCTTAGATTAATAAGATATCAATGTTTAAAAGTGTGAGATTAAAACAAAAGCATATAGAAAACGTGAAAAAGCATACATCTCACGTTAAAAAAAAGATAAACTTTATGTGGATTTATAAACGGAGTTTGTACATAAACTACACTACTCGTGAAACTAATCTATTGATAACAATTATAATGTGAGAATGTTCTTTTCCACCATAAGTGTTACATGTTTTATATATTTCTAACATAGCATTTGAGTCGACATCAGAAGCCGGAGGTGGGGGTGGAGACACATGTTTAATTAATGCTATCAGACTGAGCTCCTCTTTCTTCGATCTTGTATGGGTATTGTTTAATTAAATATTGTTTAATACAAAGTAACAAATACAAGAAAACGTATCTTGGCAATCAACACGGTTTATACCATTTGCATTTTGATAGTTTTTGTTTACTTAGCACCTGAAATTATCGAGCTACTTAGTCGAGTTCAACATGTTATGTATGAATATATGAATGTAGTTTTTAAAAAACTTGTTTTTGCTATTTAAAAAAGGCTAGCCGCGAAACTTATTAATCATTTACCTTCTATTTTGGTATAATTTCATTAACTTTTTCAATATAGATAGTATAATATGACTGACAATATCAAATTAACCTTGCAAATTTTAATCTTTATATGCTTGCATGAAAGGGCGTGTTCAATATATAATCAAAATTAATTAGAGAATCAAGGAAGTCGCTTTACTTTATGATTACAACAGACTTTCATATGTCATATAGTTAAAATAAGTATATACACTTGCTTACTTCTTTAGTAATTTTTTTGTTTAAAATTAATTTATATTTAATATTTATATCAAGGGAGTATTTAAAATTGATTTTATATTTTAACAATTATATTAAGGGAATGTTCAAATATGAAATTATTTTGTTTCAAAAGAATAAATAATCGTTAGAGTTTGTCATGTTACGTGATAATGAAAATTATATGAGGGATTATATGTGCATAAAATTTTGTCGACTTTTTTTTTTTCAATTTTTCCTTACTTTTTTTGAATGATTATTTTTTCATATGATATTATTTTCAATTTTTTTAAAATTATCATAGTTTTTTGGTATACCGTACTTTAAAATATATACTAGATTTTTATAAAAGTATATTGTATTTTTAGTGTAATGCAACTAATAAAAAACTAAAAAAATCTACAGTACAAAATAATACATAACAAAAAATGTGGTATAGAACATTGTAACAAAAAAAATATAAAACAAAAAATACAGTACATAAAGTTACTGTTAAACATTAGTGTACATAATTTAGAAAAAATGTATATTATCAATGTACTTTAATTAAAGATGAAAAAGTTTGATTTTATGATGTGATCATTTTTATTTATTATAATAAAGATATACAAACACAAATCATCTTCATATTTTTTTGATGGGGTTGATCTAATATGAATAGAATTTTGCCTAAAAAAACTATGAACCAATAATAGTTTGACATGTGACATATATGTTAAAAACATAAAAACAAAAATCCATTATAAAAAAATCAAAAATCCAGTAAAAAATAAAAAAATCCAGCATAAAAAAACAAAAACACAGTACAAAAAACATAAAAACTCAATACAAAAAAAAATCCAGTACAAAAAATATAGAACAAAAAAATCTAGTACAAAAAATAAAAATTTAGTACAAGATATAACAAATGGGTTCACGTTTTTATTATAAAACAATAATAAAATATACATAATAACGATACTGTCGTTATTCTTAGGAAATAATCTAGTACAATAGCGGTTACAACATTAAAATAAAATAATATAAATTATAATTTTATATACCAAACTTGTTTCGATCTATCTATTCGTTTGGTGCTCTAAGTATCTTGTTTGGTTAGAACATGTTCAATGTTGAGTCTTCAACCATGTCATTTGACTATTTTTTTTCAATTCAGCATGTCTTCCATTTATTCTTCACTACAACATGAATTAGACGTGTTGATGATTGTGATCGAGACACGTGTTCAATATGCTTCCTATAAAACAGATTTCACGCCTCTTTTCAAGTCGAACACGTCTGTCTCACAGGGTACAACAACCCAAACAATATGTGTACTGTCGGGATTAACCTAGCACCCGAAAGTGTATATGAAACAAGTGAGAGTATAATAAAAAATGTTGAAAATTCTATAGTGTATGTGTATTGTAAACCATGTAGGATTCTACTTTCCATCATCTTAACAAGACGTCATATGTTTTGTATTTATACAACATGATGGTCATGTCAAAATTCATGATTTAACACATTTAATCAAAACATTAATATGAAAAGTCTTGATTTAATTGAATAATATGAAAAGTCTTGATTTTAATTCATATTAAATTTGAAACTATTCAAATTTCCAATACAAAAAATAAGATGTTATGCCCAAATTATCATTTAACCAACTTTTTATCATGTAACATGTAAAGCTCTATTGGTTCCTATTTTTGTTAGACAAAAACTCTATTCTTATTTGATGATCCTTTTTTTTATATACAATATGTTTTTTTGTTCTTTGTACTAAGTACTCGTTGTTCGAACTTTACAAAACACCTTTTTCTTTGGTTGAGAGTATTTTTGAAGAAAGTATGATTTATTTGTCCAACGGTAACTTGCCGTTATGATTTTAAAACTAGATCCTTTTTAGTTATTTAAAAGTTAGTGTGTTTATAAAAAATACATGACCATATAGATTTTGAGCCGAACATGGACCACATGTGGCTACATACATAATTATATCTTCGTGTTAAATATTGTATAATAGCTTTACAATTATTTTATATACGGATCTAATAATGTAAATCCCTGTGAGCTCAAACACAAACACTAGATACATGTCTTTCCTTCTCTTTATGATCATTATACATTCAAAAAGTATTCTTTCAGTCTCAAGACAATAGTTATGAATATATATATGCACAAACACATACACATAGGCAATGTAGGCAGTGGCGGACCCAGAATTTTTTTTCATGGGGGCGGAAATTTTTGTAGGTTCATTGGTGTTCAAGTTGGATTGGGGCTGATCGGGTCGGGTCATGTTAAAAAAAAGACAATCAAACTAAATTTTATATATAATGACATAATGAAAATACAATACATTTAAAGTTGTTGACTACGTGATTTTATTTTTTTAAATATTCAAAACAACGTATAAGGAGACGCTCCGAAGCAACTCATAAGCAATTCGATTACGCAAATCTAACATTAAGTATGATGTTAATATGCTATTTAAATTAATAGTATAATTTTTTATAATGGGTTAGCTAGGGACGGCCCTGAGAATTGAAGGTGCCCAGAACGAGTCGAAAAAAAGACACAATAGTGAATTCGAATATTAAACTAGGGGTGTTAAAGAAAATTTGTAACATCCGAAAAAAATAAAATAAAATAAAATAAAATAAAAATTAGCAACCCAATAATAAACATGCAAAATTTCGGGAACCGTTTATGTTCAAAATTTATATAAACGTTCGTAAAGTAATTATGATCAAAATGATATAAATGATAAAAATATCTGATAATGTATGGACACGTTATAAAGCCTAATAATAACGTGCATAATTTCTGTGACCGTTTGGGTTCGAAATTTTTATGAACAATCCTGAAGTAATTACGATCACATTGATATAAGCCGGACCGGTATACGATAATGTATGAACAAGATATAAGCTCGTGAATATTAAAATATATTATTTTTGACCCTGCTCCGTTTTCAACGAAACTTGGGTAGAATTGTAGAGAATAATTAGTAGATTCCAACGGCATATTCGAAAATTTTTATAACATCAGATGCAAAAAGTTATAAGAGAAAAACAAGATTTAAGCTAAATTAATTATAATAATATAATAATAATAATAATAAAATAATAAATAATAATAAAATAATCAAATTTGACATGTGACAAATTCAAATTCAAATTTCGAAAGTTACAGTCATAACACGTATCTTATCTTTTACTTCGTGACGAAGGAAATTTCATCTATAAATAGATGCAGTTCGACGATCAAATTTCTATTTTTTTCTTAAGTAATAAAACTCTGTCAAAATACTCCCCTAAAACCCTTGAGCGGGTACGGTAGTTACTAGAATTTCGTTCAAAGATTGATAAGCGAGCATTGGTACGAGCTACTTTGAGGTAACCATCTATTATACTCTTATTTAAAAAAATTATTTAATTAGTATGGTCGAGATATTGTTTGTTTAAAACCTCACTAATATTATGCGTGGAGGCTATTTTCAATATTTTTGTAAAACACGGAGTATGCCGAGATGCTGCCCAAATATTTTATAAAAATATATATTTATAAAACGAGGTTCTGTCCAATTTAAAACTCTAAAATAAAGTTTTATAAGCCGAAATTCTGCCCAAATATTTTTAAGAAAAACCGAAAAGCATAAGCCGTTATGCTGTCCAATTAAAGACTCGAGTCAATACCTAAAAATATAAAGATACGTTAAGTAATCCCATTAGGGTACTGATGTTATTAGGAAATTGGCGGTCACGTAAGATAAGAATTGAGGAGCTAAAATTGTACGATAAAAGCATAGATCAGGTGAGTTCTATGAGCCCTCTTTTACTGTTTTAATGTTTTAGGGCTGATGTGTATGCATGATAAATATATTTAAAATGATTGATGTATATGATATTATATTGATGCCGGGATGTTCCCCGTTTATACCAATGTTAAGCCGGGATAATGCCAAATTTTATGTACGTATTTTTTTTAAAATACAAAGAGGCAACCCGAATCTTTATTTTAAAAAGAAGTTTATTAAAAGAGTTATCAAGAGGTCCAAATCTCATATACTAACAAAGACATGGTCCTAGTATACCGAAGGTGTGTAGTCGTATGCTCCTTCGATATAACAGGATAATGCCGGTGTATAGATCTGAGGTAAAGACGGTGTTTCGAATAAGGTTTTTGCACTACGGTGCTTATTATAAAGTTTTCAAAAAGAAATTTTGAAAGCACCTTCGGGTGAATAAAAGTTTTTCATAGTTACCTTCGGGTAAAGAAGTTTACCTTCGGGTAAAGAAGTTACCTTCGGGTAAAGAAGTTTACCTTCGGGTAAAGAAGTTTACCTTCGGGTAAAGAAGTTTACCTTCGGGTAAAGAAGTTACCTTCGGGTAAAACAAATTTTTAAATAAATGTTGTTGATATGATATGATACATGTATATCGATGTATGCTTTTGTGAAATGTTTTTGAAATATATTGTTTGAAATTAACGATGTTTATTAAACTTAGAACTCACCAGCTTAAGCTGACAAAATTTTAACATGCACATCAGGTAGAGATGGTGAAGCCTCAGCTAGTCGAGGCAAGAAACCGTTGGCATAAGTGACTCTGGATGGATGTTGGCTGCAGGTTTTGAGAAGACTGGCATAGATGTAGATATTGTAAAAAAATAAAAAGGAATAAATAAATAAAAATGGTTGTGTGACATATATGTAATCGGGTTTACTTATGTATAATATGTTTTATTTCCGCTGCGATTGAGTTTTAACTATTTTATCACTGTGCTTATGAGTAAATCCGACAAAGTGACGTGTCCCGGGAGACGGGCGTTACAAAATTGAAAATTGTTAATACAAAAAATGAACCGTATTCGTAACTGAAAAAAATGAACACAATCTAAATTCGGTTTTTGGTTTGGTTCCTAGCTGTATCCAAATTTCGGTTTCGATACAGTTATCAGGTCCAATTTTTTTTGAATTCAATTTGTTTGGTTAACCGATTAAAGCGAATTCAGATTTATTTTTTTTTTCTTTATAATATATAAGGTTGAATTCAGTTTATTTGAATCGATTTATTCATTTTTAATTGGTATATTCGATTGAATTCGGTTTAATCGGTTTTAACCGATTTAGTGGTGGTTTGACTTATTACAAGTAATACTAAACTTGATTTTACATTGGGTTTAAATTGTTAGTTGGACATTTTTCAACTTATTTTTATTAATTAACACCTAGAAATCAAAAGTTTAACGGGGGCGATTGCAAAATTTTACGAGGGACGATCTGGATTTTAACATATATATAATACTAAAAAAAATTTTCAAGGTAGGCGGCCGCCCCCACGCCTTCAAGTGGGTACGCCACTGAATATAGGCATGCTTATTAAGTTTTTCATATAACTCTAGATTAAATTTACTATATAAAGCTTAAAAGCAAGAGTTAATAAATACTTCAAAGATAGATAATTATTTCAATAAATAAAAATTGTAATAAATATCTTTATATAAATGTATGTTTTTTGTATTTGTAAGTTAAAATTAAAATTTGTCCCGCATAATACATGCTTACGTTAGAGGTGTCAATTTCTACCTAAATCAAAAGAAATGAGTTGGTTTGGGTGGAAAAGTTAAGGTATAATATGTTAAAATGAATAACATCATTACATGAAATGAGTTGAGATTTGTAACATTTTAACAGAATACAATTTAAGATGTGCAACACATAAACTATGAAATTGCTTATAACATGTTTTGACTCGTACACATTCTGACCCCAACTTGTTATGTTTCGTTACCCAACACGATTATTTTGCCAGGTTTAGTATACGTATTTTGCTAAGCGAATGCGTCACATCAAAACATATAAAAAAATAAAAAAGTAGGAATAAAAGTCAAAACGAGGCTGGACTTCTAACGTCGTGACATGGGTAGGAGGCTTCACCCACCCCATATAATTAAAAAACTAGGTTTATACCCGCCGCGCGTTGCGGCGGGTCATCACAATACACTCTTGACAACGGGTATTATATGTCACTTGTAGAAACATAAGTTACATAGTAAAATCAAATTTATTATCACGAACTCTATACAAATTTCTTATAAAAACATAAAATCATACAAAATCCATACAAATATGGTACGAAAATAATTAAAAAAAAACTGACAATATCCTTCTCATCGGCAATCAATTGGTTGAATTAAAAAAACCCCAAATCTCTAAGCACACATCGATTTTCTATGAAAACAAACAAATAATAGTTACTTTTTCCGAACACATCACCAAAACCGTAGAAAGGACCATATTTTTTCACTAATCATAGAGATAAAGCCCTAAACCCTATTTGGGTCGTTGATTTGGAATCTTGAAAATAAATACGTGGTTCACATTAACCCACATTAAAACTGATTTGTTTATTCAAAACCAAATTTTTTATTCATATTCAATGTGCACCACATTTTTATTTTCAAAATTCCAAATTAATGGTACAGATAAAGTTTAAGTGTTTTCTCTCTTGGATCGAGTTTTAACAGGATACAAACCATATATACACACACACATAGGGTTTTATTCATTTGTTAACTCTTACTTATTGCGTTAACTAAGTAACTACATCTTATTACTTTGAAGCCCACATTAAAATAAATTTAAAGGTGTAGGTTTTTTCTTATTTTTTTATTAATGTAAGTGGACCCTACATTAATTAAAAAAGAAAAAAAAACATACACATTTAAATTTACGTTAATGTGGGCCCAAAGTAATAAGATGTAATTATTCGGTTAACAGAATAAACATGAGTTAACATTTGATTATCTCACTCTATATATATAAAGTCGGGAGACCCACATACTATTTGATAAATATATTTGTTTAATATTTTAAATGTATATAAAATGTATGGGTTTGATAAATATATTTGTTTAATATTTTAAATGTGGGGCCCACGTTACTATTCCCCACCATGTCATATAATATATATAATAACTAGGTTTATACCCGCAGCGCGTTGCGGCGGGTCATAACAGTACACTCTTGACAACGGGTATTATATGTCATTTGCAGAAACATAAGTTACATAGCAAAATCAAATCTATTATCATAAACTCTATACAAATTTCTTATAAAAACATAAAATCATACAAAATCCATACAAATATGTTACGAAAATAATTAAAAAAACTGGCAATATCCTTCTCATCTGCAACCAATTGGTTGAATTAAAAAAACCCCAAATCCCTAAGCACACATCGATTTTCTATGAAAACAAACAAATAATAATTACTTTTTTCGAACACCACCAAAACCGTAGAAATGACCACATTTTTTCACTAATCATAGAAAGAAAACCCCTAAACCCTATTTGGGTCGTCGATTTGGAATCTTGAAAATAAAAACTTGGTTCACATTAACCCACATTAAAACTGATTTGTTTATTCAAAACCAAATTTTTTATTCATATTCAATGCGCACACATTTTTATTTTCAAAATTCCAAATCAATGCTACAGATAAAGTTTAAGTGACCCATTTTACTATTCCCCTTATCTCTTTTAATAATATACCAGTATATATAATAAAAACGTGGGGCCCACAATTCACTATTCCCCCTACCTCTAATTATATATATAATAGCCAAATGAGCTTGTAGCTTAACAGACACTATATAATTCTCATAAAAAACTTAGGCTTTGTGAGGTTATGGGTTTAAATCCTGGCCAAAGTGGTCAGTATGGTGTTTTACCACATAGTGGGTTTCCTCCTGAGGAGCTGGTGGATTTGCTCGATTCAGCGCTCGCCAACACCCGGGCTTTAATTACCAGGGAGTTGGTAGCGGACTGTGGTCGCAATGCGTGGATTGTTGGGTCCGAGGATCCATTTGGGATATGTAGAGACATGCCGCTGAGTCATCGTTAGCTGTTAAAAAAATATAATTAAAAAATAAAATAAAGAGTGCTTGAATTTAGGAGGGAAAATAAATAATAATAGGGAGATCCGAGAAGGGGTACATAGGACGGTAACAATGCCATAAAAGTTGTTTTAGAAAAAAAAAAAAGTTTACTCAAAAATATGAAATATCATGTGAATATTATTTATATTTACACTGAATTATCTTTCCGAAAATAAATAAAAATGACTAAACTTGATGGTAAGATGAATGACGATAAGTTAATTGTTTATTTGTGTCTTTCTCTAAACGGTAGATTGAGACAAGTGAGAATAAATTTATTGTGCTTTTCCGGTTAAACAGCATAAAAGATTAACAAAATTTATATTTTGTTCCAGAAAGAGGCAAACAATTAGAATTGACAGCTTGCATCACCTTTACATGCACATGCAATTACTTGTTTTATGAAATATTATCTTCAATTCTTTTTATAATTTTAATTTTTAAAATAATTTTAATGTATGACAAACGTCGATTTTCCATCGAGCCCCTAAAATGGTCATTAATACATTCAAAAGTGGACATATTCAATACTCTACCATCCAACTGCCACGCCCCACGGGGCACGACCCATGCTAATTCTCTCAATATATATTTTACTCATACTGTTCACACAGTATTGAACCATAAACATTACAGTCTAACGGTATTTTGGTGGTGAAATAAGGCTTGGAAACCAAATGTTATGGTTGAAGTTTTCTCAAACTATTGATTTTCCTTCAGAACTGATGACTTGATGGTGAATATGATTAGGTAACACTGCCGGTGGCACGATGATACTCCAATAATTCAAAAATTAGCCATTAAAAAACATAGTAATTGGAGGTCATGGGTTCTAACCCATGCAATGGTGTAATTAGTTTGGAGTAGTTTAGGAGGAGATAACATTTGCCGTTCAAAAAAAACATAGTAATGAATTGAATTACATATTTTTATAAATTGTCTTTTTTTTTAAACAATAATTTAATAACAAACGATAGTGGGAAACTAGCAACATCACGAGGATACACGAAGAAAGCCAGAAAAAAAAAATGCATACAATCCCAACTAGAAGTTATCATTATAAATTGTCTTACCTTTAAAATTAACAATGATATAAATCTAACTTGGATGGACATTTGTCCTCATAGTGTAGTGTTCTCGTAAGATTAAAAAATAGGAGCAATTACATGTATCCTCCTATAAACTATATAAATTATATGTATACTTGATTCAAAAAATAAATTACATATATTATTTTACCTAACGTTTTAAATTACATAATCTTCTTACCTAAAGTTTTTAATTAAATATATCCCCTTTGTTTAAATTGAATGTGAATGTGTCTCACAACCAAGAATAATATTATTAAAAAAAAGATATATGTGATTTAACTTTTATTTTTGAGTATATATGTAATTAAAGTGATAAATAAAATATATATATATATATAGGAGATATTCAAATGAGAACTAAATAAACTTAAGAACTAAAAGAACCAATTTTAACCACAAATTTAGTAGGGTATAAAAGTAACTTCCACCATTTTAAAAGGAAATTACTTTTATACCCCTTAAAATATGTGGTTAAAATTTAGTTCTTATGGTTCTTTGATATTTAATGGTTCTTAATGGAGTAAGTCCCTATATATATATATATATATAAATATAAATAATCATAAAAGTAAAATACATCTTGACTTGAAAAAAATATAAATTTACATTCTACACATCCGCTCTTGACTCCTCGACTCCTTTTACCGTTTAATACAAAACTTCGTAAAGCGCGTCATGAAGCAAGCGAAAAGCCCGTCAACATTCCACAACAATTAAAAATATTAATTAGGAGATATGGTTTCTCACACACGTAAATAACGGAGTGGCTTTTAAAAAAATATTTTTGTTCTCATAAGTAATTTTTTACACCTGTTCAGTTATGTAAAAAATTTATCATGTATTTATCTGGTAAATTTAAATATATGTTTACAGTTTACTTATACAATGTTATCACATAACAATAAATAAAATAAAATGTATGTATGAGTTCACCTATCGTACTCCTTTCGTGTAAAAGGTGTGACTGAAAGATGAAATGTTATGCACACTTAATGCTCAATTGCACTCGTGGTATGAGTAGTCATCCACCGTACCAAATATTCTTGTAAGATAATAATGATAATGTCATCTATAACCATAAGCCTATTCATTTCACGCAGATATTACGTAGATAAATAACAATTGTTATTACCCACAAGTCACATACATATGTAGAAACCATTATTCACTCCTCACCCACTATCACGTACACATTTCACAGCATAACCACAATAACATGTGGGCGATCACACCCGGCTGACTGTAGAGGGGGAGGGGGGATGACGGGGGTGTGATAGGCCACTCATGCCCATTACATATAATGAAAATCACCAATTTAAACATTTTGAACAAGTCTTTTTAATTGAAACAAGCTAAAATCACCAACAACTAAAGTAAAACACTCACATTCACTAACTTACAAAAATAATTGAAAAGGGTACAAAGAAAACCAATTAAACACACACATGCCATAACTTAACTAAAAAAAACCTAAAACACTCACATTTATAATCTAACCCAGTAAAACTATAGCCGGTTTGGGAATGAGCCAGCTAGATTTTACAATAATTATTATGGCTGGTAAGATTTTAGTATGATTATTATTGCTATTAATTTTTAAATGAGTTAGGACGACGATCAACTAGTTTTTACGACACATTTGGTAGATGCATTGCCTATTAAAAAGAAGATATTAGGTTCATATCAAGTATGAGGAAAAATTTGAGAGCAGTTTATAAATACGAGTAAGATATTATTGCTGTAAAAAAAACTAGTTTTTGACGAGTTTAGGACATAAATTGAAGATTTTATTTTTTATTCTTTTCAAACTAGTATATCTTTTGTTTTCCTTTTTCTTCATTTGTTATCTTTTTTCTCTTTTTCGCACTAAATGCAGGTATATTTAACCATTTTCATTTAAAAAAAGTCCAAAGTTAAAATTTTTATGAGTAAATTATGTTTTTGCTTCATTTGGTTTAAAATGTTTTAGATATTTTAATACAAAATAGAATCTATCAATGCAAACTCTGTGTTGCCCCTAATCATAGGTTTGAAGGCAAAAACCATTAAAATAATTATGTTTAAGGTCAAAACTCTCAGTTATTTAAACCAAAATAGTTGTATTAATGGAAAATTTTCTTTTAGGTTTACTCTATTTATTTTGAGTTTTTTCCCAAAAAGGTGTTGGTGGGAAAATTATTTACTAAAATGGGTGATTGAAAAATATTTACCAAAATAGGTGTTTTTCACTTATTTCTTTATTTTTAGTAATTTATTATACCATATTACAATTTTTCCTATTTTTTTTAATCAATTCACTTTAGTCACTTTAGTTTTTCTATTTTGATTGAATCAAAAAAATTATAATAAATTAGTTAAAAATAAAGAAATAAGTGAAAAACACCCACTTTGGTAAATATTTTTTAAATCACCTATTTTGTTAAATAATTTTTCCACCAACACCCTTTTCAGAAAAAACTCTATTTATTTTATTACGAGTTGCAATAAAATTAAAACTAGCAAAATAATAATAATAGAATTTTCTAGAAGGGCAGAATGGTCAATTGTCATCTTTTTCCGTCAAAGGCTCCTCCTGCTTCATTCTCTTTGATGAAAACAAAATAGACGTTACAGATACGCCATAATTTATGCACCTCTCAACCGAAAAAATTGTTTCCTCATTTACTCTCTCTCTATGATATCTCTCTCACACACACAAAAACAAGCATTCTTTCTCTCTCTATATATCTTTTTTTTTTCTCTCTCTATATATCTAACTGTGTGTTTGTTGCAACAATACAGTATTTACCAACTCAGACTGATCGAGGACACTTCAATTTCATCAATTTTGGATGAATATTGACTTTTGAGAGAACGAAAGCGTTTTACAGGTTTCTTTCTTATCCCTATATTTAAAGCTGTTTGTTTAATTGATTCATAATCTACTTATAAATATGTTGCTCGATTGTAACTTTGTTTGTTTCTAGAAATCTACGTTGTGATATTCTCTCGTGTTGTTGTATGGATTGAAACTGTGTTGTGATGGAAATTTACCTTCAGATTCTATCTTTGGTTGGTAATAGATTCATAATCTGACGTTTTTGTATTAATAGGGGGACAATGAATGTGGTGTCTGTGTAAATATAGGTTGAGATTTTAGGGCACTTCAATTCCTTTGATGCTGGTGAATTTTGTTGCGTTGAATAAACTAATTTTTAGAGTTTTTTTCCTCTCTCTATCTGAATGTCATCATCATGATTGATTCATAATATGTTTTTTGTTTTTGTTGTATTTTGAGTTTTAAATGTGTTTAACTGTGATATGTTTGAAATAACGTGGCTAACTTGCTTACATTTATATTAATGTCTAATCTAATGATTGTTTTTCTCAATCGAATGCTATTACCAGGTTTGATTTTGCTTTTTTCAGTTTCTATTGTTATATGGAAAATAAATGAATGAACAGAAGATTAAGAACATGGTCTAGCCATGGATCAATGTTAGCTGTTCTAGAATAATCCAATCATGATTGTTTTAAGGTCTTTATTTGCGGCTACTAAAAATGAAATTTGTGAATTTAGAAATTAGAATATTGGAAGTAACGTCTGGAATTGAATTAATTTTGGTCAGCTTGTTGGTGATTTGTATGGTGTTATTAAATCTCTTTTTAGGTTTGTAGCAGTAACTTTTAATTGGATTCAGGAAGTGAGATGAGTACAGTTGCTGCAGAACTGTAGTGGTCAAGGGTAAAACAATGGTTCTTGCTGGAATAAACAATGTTTCCGTGCTTGAATCTTCTTATTTTGGTGACAATTATTCTCCGGTCATAAGGATAAGGGGTGATCAAGATAAACCAATTACGCGTGCGTCTTTTATTATGAAATTGTGGCATGATCTTGAAGATGGAAGCAAAATTAGGGAGACTGAAAGAAAACAGATGTCTGGGATGGCTAATAGTAACATTAGAAGCAAATGTTCATGTTCATCAGAAGGTTCTGAGTGTGAAGATATGTCGATAAATACTAGTGAAGTTGAGAATGAGTGTCCCTTGGATCATAACCAAATGGCAATTCAGAATGAGCAAGAGGATAATTGTAATTGGTGCTCACAACAGTCTCATGCTATTGGTAAGGCTGACAAAGAGCGTGTGAGGCAAGTTTTTCGTGAGTGGGGAAGTCAAACTAATAACTGGCGTGCATTGAATGTTTCACAAGAGAATAACTCTTCTAGACCTGGATTGATTTGTGAAAATGAATCCCTGAGAGTGAAAACAGTGAGGCAGTGGTTAGAGTCAAACACTCAACAAGCAGTTACTGGCCAATCTCATATTGAAGAACAAGATGGATTAGTTGTCAATCAAGCTACGGCTGGTGCACAAAGGTCTATCCGGTTGCTATATGGAAGGCATGCTCTTCTTGACTTGCTAACAAGGTTTGAGATGGAAAGGAAGAAAGAGATGCAGAGTTTATTGTACATTCGACCCGTATCAACTTTTGCTCATCGGAAACGAATTCAGGTTTGAACATTTCTACGCATTCACCCCATTTTGTGGCCTTGTAATTTTGTTGTATCAAACTGCCACTTTACAAGATTGTGATTGCAATGTAGCAGGATTGGGACAAGCGATAGGAAACTTTGATCATTCTGTGAATTATGATCAGGCACATCAAGTTTTAGAATCACATACCTCAATTATATGTCAAATAAATGTAGGTTTTATGCCAGTTATGCTATCTCATTCTACCTCCAACCTGACATTCCATGCAGAAGTAACCTTTGAACAAAAATGCACTTCCAAAACATTCAAGTGTAGTTTAAAATGACTCAAAGTTTCAAAATTTACTACTTAAATCACAATTTAGTTTTGGAGGGAGAGAATGGTGTTTTAGGATTAACAAATTCATGTTTCTCAAGCTGAACATGGTAAGATGTCCCTTTCCCTTTCTTTTTACTAGATATAAAGTATTAGAATACTTTCTGTGATGATTTAATAGAATTGTCAATCTGCTAAATGCATTCCTGTAAGACGTCTCGTCTGGGATGTTTCTTGGTCCAGATGATCTTACTGATTTAAATAGGGAAATTGTCTTTAGTTATTGTATGATAAACGTATACCATGATTTGTGAAAGTTTTGAGATGACTTATGATCCTGTTGTAGGCGTTGCTCAAAAGTAGATTTCTTTGGAACCAAAGATTTGTTCAAGATGAAAGGTCTACTTCTACCACTGCAAGGGAGTTAGGATTATTGAGGCAAACACAAACTGTATCTGATTTGCGGTATGTTCACTATTTTTTTCACATATCTGGCCTAGAGAATAATAGTCTTCACTGTCTCACCATTGAAGTGTACCTACTGATAATCCCTAGGCATCAGACTATTTTTTGGTTGTTATACGTTGCAGGAAATTGCACATTTTTTAAAAATGCATGGCGGACCCCAGTTTTTGTATTATTCTTAAAACATAAGATTAAGTGGAGTCAAACTAAAATTGGCAACCGGATATTCCAATATTTATTATCATTTTTATGGAATGTTAAAAAGGTCACTTCACATTTTTTTTGAAGCAGGAAAGGGTTTCTTTCTAGAGTGAATAGCCATAAACAAGTTCATGATGGGCCCCAATCTGACACCTCATCTGACAATGCCATGAAATATCAAGAACATCAACTACCCGTAAATACTGTCAATGATTCTGATATCTCATCTGACAATGACATGAATTACCAAGAAAATCAGCTACTTGAAAATATAGTTAAGGAATATGATTCAGAGGGACCACAACTACTGCCCCCAACTAAGGTTTTTGAAAACAGGAACCAGAACCAGGAGGAGGGTTCAGTGAAAAGGAATCAGGATGCATGTCAAACTAAACCATCAAATCAGTCTTTGGAGCTTAAAAGCCAATATGAACCATATGGGGATGATCTAGAAGTTTATGCATTTGGGCATTTAAATCCATCAGACACAGAAACAGATATCTTTTCTTGGCAAGAAGAAATTGTAGAAGCAGAAGACAATCTCACTAATTCTGAGTCAAACCAAAGTTTAAATGCAAACTCAATTGAGAACCTAGATGCATGGCAATACCAAGAAACAGTACATGATGGGTGGTATGACCATCATCCAGTGATCACAACAGACGCATTCTATATACCTGAGGATGATGATGATGATGTTGACAATAGCATCATCAGACTTGACCTTCAACGACTTAGGAGCAGGTATTTGACAATTTTATCTCCATAATCATTTAGCTTTCTTAAATAAGATTAAAGTAAAAGAAGTTTTACTTTTGTAGGAGACAAGTCACTAATCTTCTTCAAAGTGATTTTCGTGTGCGACTTGACCTGCTGATACAATCCTACATAGCACGCCAACATCAGGCTTCTGAACCAGATGAAGATTGGGTGCTAGAGACGGATCACCAATATCCCTATGTCAATGAAAATGATGAAGCTGCTGAGAGTACAGAATCAGCAAATGACAGCTGGCAACAACACCCATACCCTGAAATAAATCGACATTCTGCAACTGTGAGTCGTAATTTTCAAATTATGAAAAAGATGCAAATCATTCATGTTTTTAACTTTTTACAAGCTTTTTTTTTTTTGGTTAAATTGTATCAGGAATGTGATACAATCAATGGTCTACGTGTGGATATGGCTATGCTTCAAGAGAGAATGAACGACATGCAGAGAACTCTTGAGATGTGCATGAAGATGCAACTCGAGTTGCAACAGTCATTGCAACAAGAAGTTTCATTAGCCTTAAATCAATCATCTAGTTCTGGTCGGTATTATTAACTAATTAATCATACTATCATCATGATTATTCTTTTGATTTTATTCCAAGAAAATCCTAACTCTCCCTTGGTGACCTAATTAGGTAAAGAAGGGTTGAAAGCTTGCTTCCTATGTTGTGACAGCGGGTTTGATTCTTCACCCAATAGGTAATTATTTAAGCCTAGTAAAACAGTGTGGACCAGATAGCAGTTTTGATCAAAATGTGTTCGGGTCAAAATACACCTTTTTAGAAAAATATCATTTCTATTATCAAGTTGCCATAACACTTGATCAAATTGACAGGTTGTATAATTTTGGCATGACACAAATGGTTCAATAAACAAATTTTTTCTTATTTTTTTTAAATTTATTTTGTATTTGCTAATGTAGGGGTAGACACGTGTACGTATGCTCAAATTGTGCTGAGAAGATAAACTGGTCAAAGCTAAAAGAAAGTGTGAAGCACCCGTAAGCTGAGGTGGACACATTAGATATACTCTACTAATACAATTTTAACACCATGAAAAAGGATAATTAGCTGGTGGAATGACAGCATGGCAGACAAGTGGCGAGTTCCTATTGGATCTCTTAGTCTTAATTATAAAGATGACTAAAAGTTAAATGTTGACTTGGTGATTGAAGATGCGCAGCCTTTGTTTTATGGCAAAAGCAAAATGCTCCTCTTTTTTTAAGTCATGAACATGAGTAGACTTCACCAGGTCTTAAAGCCTTTGTCTAATCTCTTTTACTCGAATCCTGGTTTGTCATTCAATGGCTTGTAACTTGTGCATCAAAAGTTGTGCTCTGCTGGACACCTTTGAATACGATACCGAGTCTATTTGCAAACTTTGTATGTTGGTTCTGTAACTGAAATGACTTAGGGTCTAGCTTTTTTAACATAAAAAATAAAAAAAATTTTAGTTTGAATCAGGCCTGTTTTAAACTTAAGGCTTGAGCTAAGGCACGAGATTGGTTCATTAAAGTTTTTGATTATGATGGTTATTACTAAATAACTCAACAACATAAGCATGATGAGCCAATCCTGAGCTCATTAAAGCTTGAGCTTAAGTTCTAAGAAATATTGTTATTTAATCGAGTTATTTAATCGAGTTAAATATGAGATTTTGTTATATTTTATCATAATTTTACATATAAAAGATAACATTTATTAAACTAATAACATGCATGTGTGCATTGTAGTTTGATAAACCAACATTGATGTGTTTATGTACGTCGTCGTTTGTTGCACTGTGATATTGTTGTGGTGGACACATAAAGAGAGTCGCACCAAATTTCAAAGTAAAAAAGATGAAAATATACGTTGCAAATATATATTAGAAAATCAACAAAAGTTACGTCATTATAAGAAAGAGTATTAAAAAGCACACAAGAGTGTTAAACCGAAAACTATAATCTTTAACAAGGGTTAGTACAATTATTAAAGTTTGAGAGTTTAATTATTTTGGTAAAATAAGTAACACACACGGTCAACTTGAAATTTGATACTTTTAGTTTTACATTTCAAAATAATTATCATATAGAATCTAAATTATTAGCTAATCACTTAACTTTGGTACTCAGTGAAGCACGTTTAGGGATGAGTTGCTCAATGATATGTGACACATGTGGAGAGGCACTAGAATCTATTGATCACATGCTAATCAATTGTAAACTTGTAAAGACGTGGAGCATATTTGGACTTTGGAGAAATCACGGTGCATAATGGAAATAAAAACAGGGAGATACGATGCAAGAACGATTGAAAGTTAAAGATTGGATTTAAGGAAATAAAGATTACAATAAAATGTTTCTTTGTATCATCTTGACTACCATACTGTTTATTTGAAAAGTAAGAAATGATAGAGTTTTCAACAAACGAAAAAAATGTCCTGAGAATTTATTGGAGGAGATCAAGGTACATGCTTTAAGTTAGGTAAAAATTAGATTGAGGTTATAATTTAAAATGGTTAAATTGGTGTAATTTTAATTTTCAGTTTGACGAATAATTTGGTGTAAAATGGTGTAATCCTTCCAAACACCTTGCTGGAATGAGCTTAATATTAATAAACTATCTTGACGTTTAAAAAATAAAGTACCCAAATACTATGACTAGGGTTTAGTCACCTAAACACTGATTAAAAACAATAATTAATGAAAGTCAAGATAAAAAACAATTAGTTAAAAGAAGCTGCACAAGGATTAAAAACCAGTTGCCTCCGTCGAAGTGAACGGCCTAAATTATTTGAGGCAGATGAAATGCTTCATATGCAAAGACAACCCGAACTGGTTCCATCTTTACCCGACCAAAACCGGCCAAAAGCCGGTTGGAACCGGTCAAAAACCGGAACCGGTTATTGACTTTGTTGACCGGAACCGGTTAAAAAAGCCCGCTTTGGCCACCTCTACAAATGTCTAGAGATCCCAATATCAACCCAAAGAAATATGCACTAATAAAGTAATCAACCACACATTAATCTCGAATGACATATATAAAAATATAATAATTCGCATATGTGTAACCATTAATTAAAACAAGAATTGTACTTAAATTAAAAGCAACTTAATTATATTACGTTATATGAACTAATTACATGTATTTAATCATTTACGTCGTTTATAAAAAAATAAAATATTAGGTAACATGTGTTTAACAATTTAAAAGGCACATATATGAAGATGTTTAAATTCTTTGTATTAAAAGATGTGAGGAAATCAAGAGGTAGCTAGCCAAAGCACCTATCACCTATAATTTGAGTTATATTTTTATGAGATTGTATAATGTGATAATTCGATTTTAGATAATTAATTCTTAAACCACATCCTGGTCAATTATTTCAAATTCTGAAATAAATGTGTGCACCACGTTAAAATTAGTTTTTTTTTTTTTTTTTTTTTGTAAAAATATATTTTTTATTAAACTTTATTGTGGACCAAACATCTCGTTCTAGGATTTGAAATATGTAACAATGATAGAGTTTAAGGGATAACTTTTTAAGATCAGGTTATCACATTATATAGTCCCATATTTTTATAGTTTCAGCGTTTCTTCTACATGGGTTCTAGCTAGCCCCCTTTCATCAACTTTTGATTTACTTCTAGACATTTCATTTTCATCAACTTTAATTGCTTACATTAGATACATGTTATGTAAATCTAATTTTATAAATGTTTTACAAGATTTAGAATGTGTTTGTTTTTTTTCTTCTTTGTTTTGAATTTTGTTATAAACTTTTATTTAAAACATAACTAATTATCAATGTTACAGTCACAATATGAAGTAACATTCACTAGTTGCGTACTATTATAATATATAAATAGAGTGAAATAAATGAACAGACTGTCTTCGTCGATGTTGGAAAATTGATTTATTTGATTAATTATCAAATTTAATTTGAACTAAAATCAAGACTCTTCATATTACCCAATTAAATCAAGGCTTTTCAAATTACATGTATTGATGATATGTGTTAATTCAAGACCCTTGGTATCACCATATTGTAGTATAAATACAAGACAATTGGTGTCTTGTTTGTTGGTTGAAAAGAATACTACATAAAATCACACACAAACTTTGAAGAATTTTCAACTTTCTCTACTCTTCAAGCTCTTGTTTAAGACATATTTTTCAGGTGCTAGGTTAATCCCGGCAGTACACAAACTGTTTCGGTTGTTGTACCCTGGGAGACAGAGGCGTTCGTCTTGAGAAGAGGTGCGAAATCTGTTTTAAGGGAAGCGTATTGAATACGTGCCTCAACCATAATCATCAACATGTTTATTCTATGTCAATAAATAATAGGTGGATGACATAAGCGTATTGAAGTATTTGTTACCGGCTCGTCAAGATGCTTGATTGAAGACTCAACGTTAATTATTCTCTACTCAAGGAAGCTATTTGGAGTACCCAACAAAGACATTGATCAAAACAAGTTTGTTATATAAATTAGCAATTTATATTTTATTATTTTATTCTTGTAACCGGTATTGTACTACATTATTTTCTATGAATAACGAGAGTCTCGTTATTATTAATATTTGATTATTGTTTTATAATAAAAACGTGAACCCATCTCCCACAGTCGACACATGAGAATGAAACCAACACATTATTTTTTCATTCGCAAGGGTCAATGTCAAATATAACGAAGTCGTACTAAACTTTATATAACCAGTGGAGCCCATATTAAGTGTCATAAATGACGTGGGGCCTTCGACCTCGATGAGAAATCATTATATTCAAAACTATTAGTTTATGTGTTCGGGAGGTGACTAAGGCTTGTATGCCCTTGGCCACACCTCTATCGTGCACTCTCACCACTATTATTTAAGTGGGCCCTAAATTAATTAAAAAGTAAGAACAATCTATATTTTTAGATTTACTTTAGTGTGATGTCTAAATTATTAAGATGTAATTATTCGGTTAACGTAATAAACATGTGTGAACATTTGATGCTCTCTCTCTCTCTATATATATATATATACATATATATATATTCACTTTAGTGTGATGTCTAAATTATTAAGATGTAATTATTCGGTTAACGTAATAAACATGTGTGAACATTTGATGCTCTCTCTCTCTCTCTATATATATATATATATATATTCACATTGTATTAAAATACATGGATGGCTATATATATTTCGACCAATATCACATCCATCTCATCCATAGACCGTATAAAAAAATAATTGTGAAAGTTTGTAATGTCTGTTCTAAAATCCTAAACCACTCGCGTATAAATCCAATTTCACATATTAACAAACTACAAACTCTTGGATGATTTGTGGTGTTCATATAATAATTGCTAGCTGGCATGATATTATTGGAGAAGAGGGACGTAGTAGGTCCCACAAATCCAAACCAACCTTACAATTTCTCTACATAATTTGATATAAAAAAAATGTAGTCTTATTAATTTATCAAAACATACATCTTTTTTCGATCTTTCTTTTCTTTTCTTCAATCTAGAATCTTTAACCATCAACTATTTTAACTAGTTTTATACCCGTCCGGTGGCCGGGTAATTAAATGTCATAATGACACCAAATTAAGTTATATTTTTAACTATTAAGTCATAAGGATTGGTTTTATTTAAGTTTACTACAATGTAATTTCAGGTAATAGACTTTTGTTTGCTAAGTAGTTTGAAATTTAAAATAAGTCAATTGAAGGGAATGCTATCCTAGTTAGAGAGAAGGGTAGTCTGATAATTATATTTAGGACGGTAAAAACTTAATAAATTATGTTATTGTTGTAGTTGAGTTTATTGAACAAATATCTGATTTGCACTTGTAGTCTACGAAACCCAGCATTTGCAAGGGACTTTGAAATATCTTGACTCAAGAATTGAAAGTATCAGCAATTGTAAATGAAAATACAATTTTATTTAATATGGTAAACAATCATCAAATACTTCTTCACATTTTTATCCTATAATAATAGATAGCAGTGAAAAAAAAACACAATGATTATATAATCTATATAATTGAATTTGGCACATTTGAATACCAGTGGTAAATCCGCTTGTTAACATTTGAATTAAATAAGGTTTTACCTTTCACCAAGGTAGATTTTATTATCAACATCACCATCAACAGAAGCATCAAATTTAAATTTGTATGGGGTACTTACTATCAGGGTGTTTACACAGGTCTCATTCTTACAACCACCTCTTTTACATAGGTAAGGTTTGGATTGAGATGTCCACCACCAAAGACTTTCTGCTTGAATAAAAAGATGTTCGGTATAAAACAATTTATATATAAAAAATCATCTCATGCCTGATAGTGGGTTATATAAATTAAATGGTGAAAATGTGGGTAGTATTGAGTTCTCTTTTGCATCAAGCTCTTCAATTAATTTTAAATTTAATCTTGATTCGAGAAATAGGCACACTAATTTCTGCAGGGATTTACAAATAAAAGTACACATGTAAGTGATGACATCAATCCAACATATGATGGTGGTAGGTGGTGCTGGTCCATATAAAAATGTTAAAAAATAAAAAATAAAACATGCATCACAAAGAAATAGATAAATTTTATACTTACATAACAACAGTTGCAGAAATAATACATCAATTGAATGAAGGTTGACCAAAGTTGCATCCCTCTTTTGATGTGGGAAAGAAATAGAATAAGGATACAAAGCATGAACATAACAGACAGTATGACTACATGATTTTTAAATAATTACTAAAAAAGAAAAGGATTACACCAAATTATACAAATAATAGCCAATATATATGAAGGTAGGTAGCAAACCTTTTCAGTAGATTTCCCATAGCCAGAGTCTGCATACAATCAGAATTTAACAATTAGTTCCTTAAATTTAGTTATTTGACCCAAATTGAACACATTTACAGAGCACTAATGATTAATAATTGATAATTGGAAAATCGAATGTTGATAATCAGACATCCAAACAACCCATAAGCATCAAAAGCATTCCCGAACCTGAAAAATACAAAAAACAAAAAAGTGTTACCAATTTGGAAATCCAGGTTTCACATGATAGGAATTATGATATAAAGAAACACTAATCTAAAATAAACAACAATAACAATTTTTTACCTTGTAAATTTGTATATATTATGATCATCACACTAATCTAAATCTGAAATGTGATGCATTCATAGTTGAAACATAAAGTGCTAAGCATAAAGTAGATACCAGATTGAAAAAATGGAAGCAAGAACATTATCACATCCACTTATGTAACCTGTAATGTATAATTAAATCACATTAAACAACTGGGAATTAAAAATCACCTTATTTGACCTTGATTATTATTATTATTATTATTTTTGTGATAAGAGAGCAATTAATCCCATCTCTTTGGGCACCAGTTAGGGCTTCAATTGACACCAACACATTGCTTCTATCTAACTGTTGGGTAGAAAATTTGAAAGATAAGCTGCTAATAAAAATTGTTACCTGAATAGAAGATTTCGAGTGTAAATAGGGTTTTGCAATTGATGAGATCAGCAATACAAAGAGACAAAGTGGGGAGATGGATGGAGAATTTGGGATAAAGGGTGAGAGAGTGATTCATATACGAAGAGGGGATCAAGGAGACCTTGGTGACAGAACAAATTTAACTGGCGTCTTCCAAAGAAACCGCCGGTAACACATGCCATGATCGACACCCTTCTCTAACGTGGTAGTATTGAAAACTGCTTTCTAACTGCCCTTAAAAATGAATTTAAATGGCTGAGATTTAATCTCAGTCATTTTAAACGGTCCAGATTTCTCCTCAGGGTAGTTGAATAGACCGGCGTCTATATATATATAATTTATCGTATTCTCATTTACTTCTCAATTTAATTTTTGCAAATTAGATTTTAATAATCTAAAGTTTTAAAAGTTAGCTTTGCCAGTTCCAACTTTGAAAATCCCCGACTTTTCGAGCTAAGTCAAACATCATTCAACTAGTATTCTCATTATAATCAAAAACCCTAATCTTACTTTCCACCAGTAGGGTCTTAGAGCAATTGCAGGATGTACGACCGCACAGTGCCCATTTTTAGGGGGCCCTAATTTAAAAAAAAGTTTATATATTATATATATTAATTTATTTTACAACAAACACATATAATTTACATTCCAATTTTTTAAATACATTCCAATTTTTTAAATATATTTAACACAGTTACAAATTTTATAAAATATAAAAGAAAAAACTTTTTTCCTTAAACATTTGACTCAATAACTCGTTACAATTTAAAATTTAGGTCAAAAAACAAATTAACTCACTTCATATTTAGTTACAAACTAATTACCATACACGCACACATAAGGGCCCATTTTTAGTATTCGCACAGGGTACCTAATTTTTCAGAGACAGCACTGCTTTCCACCTAACTTACATCATAGTTACACCCTTGCATGAGATTAAACCCATGACCTTCCATTCTAAAAGACAAGCCTCTACCAAGTGGGCTAGTCCCACATTGGCCACCAGAGGTAAATAGGTCGAAAATATGGACCGTTATTGGGGATTTTTATAGTTGGCACCGGTAACGGCCAACTGATAAAAGTTTGGATTATTTAAATCTAATTTGACTTTAATTTTTAATTTGTAAATTTTTATAGAAGCCTGGGAATCAAATTTACAGGTCGTGAATCGTGATGCTATAATAAGTTTGGGTCACAAATGTTGATTATAATAAATTTGTACTTTTTTTTTGACTATATTGTATTTTTCATTCAACTATATATATATATATATATATATATATATATATATATATATATATATATATAGATATTAGGTTTTGGCTGTGTTTTATTTTATCATCTATTTAACACTCATGCACATTACCAAACTAAGAAGGCATTGTTTATTTTACTCCAACTTGGGATTCATATGTAATTGATTTACTCATCACATGACAAATGCATTGATAAAAGAAGATAAAACACCATAAACCATATGCATAGCCCATATATGTTTTTTTTTTTTAATTATACACACAATAATCCAATTTCTATCAGCATGTTAATTTGTGAACACAATTGCAATCTTGGCTCACTCACCTTCTATTAACATAAGGTTATTCCATGTGTATCAACATAAGCAACATTATCTGATTTGCTCAATCAAAGTCTTCACAACTTGTGGCAAATGACACAAAGAACGTTACAATTTATTTTCTTTGTAATTAGAAATGTACAAGATACACACTTTTTTTACTAGATTTTGTTATTTTAATGGATTTTTGTCTTTATGTTTGTAAATAATAATTTTGTTTTTTGGTATATCAATATACATGTCATAGTCCACCTAAATAACAGTCGATGCTCATATCAAGAATTAATATGATCCTATTTTATATGAGATGCTAGATATATATAAATAAAAATGGTGTCATTGTAATATCACACCCACTCCATATTCTTAGATTCTATTATACGCCTCGTATATCACACTCATTCCATATCTTTATAATATAAAAGGCTACCAAATTTAAATGAAGAACCTTAAGTTGAACCTTACATTAAGCCATTCTACGTATACGAAAACTATCAAGGGTTTGGATTTGAAAGTCAATTTTCATACATGCAAAAAGGTTGTCGTTATGAACAAAATGGCCTGAAGCTCAACAGAACGGTCATGATTATTTAAACAAATATCATAACACAAAAGTGTTGTGGGATATCAATCATGTATGGTATTTTCTTGACTTTTATCTTCTTAGCAATATATAAGTTTAACTGTAGTAGTGTTGTTTCACAACGCAAAAGTGTTGTACGCTACTTATAATTTGCATGAAAACGATGTTTCACCATCCAACATACGCCTCATATGGAGTTATACAAGACGCACAACTGGTAGTTTGCACTACAAGAAAAGCTAACTAATGGGACAAACCCTACAGCAACGACTAAACCTCGTCCCTATACATTAAGCTATAGCGACGACATGTCGTTGCTATAGCTTAAAAGTACGTTTTCAGTGCTTTTAAGCTATAGCGACCACTTGTCGTCGCTATAGCTGAAGACGAAAAGGGCGGATTTGACTTAAAATTTGGCGGTTTTGCGAAGGCCCTATAGCGACTAACAGTCGTCGCTATAGGTGGAATTTATTTATTTTGTTTCTTTTTTATTTTTTTATTCTAGATATTACTGGAAAAAAAATCAAAAAAAAAATTAAATAACCTATAGGGACGACAGGTCGTCGCTATAGGCTAAGAAAAAGACAACCGGCTTTGTACAGTGCAATTAATGCGTGATCGTCAGTTTCGATGGTGACCTGTCGTCGCTATAGGGTTCATATAGCCAAAAACGCGAACAGACTTCATTTTAATAGAAAACTCCCCTCTTTTCCATTTTTCCGGTTCCAAAGGGCGATTTTGGGTTCTTGTGTTCGGATATTGGCTATTTCATGGTGAAAAGATGATTTGAACCATCTCATTTGTATAGGTAGGTGTATTTTTCTTAAATCTTTCATTTTTTTTGTTTTTTCATATATTTGCAAGGTTTTAAGAATTTTTATGGTGATAGGTTTAATTTGGTGGGTTGTTGTGTTCGTATATTGACGATTTCATGGTGAGAAGATGATTTGAACCATCTCATTTGTATAGGTATGTGTATTTTTCTTAAATCTTTCATTTTTTTTGTTTTTTCATATATTTGCAAGGTTTTAAGAATTTTTTATGGTGATAGGTTTAATTTGGTGCTTGTAAATTGTTGGATACTTCTCATATTTCGTAGGTATTTTTTTTTGTGTAATTTTTCATTTTTTTCATATGAATTGTTGGATCCTTTATGGTGATAGGTTTACTAATTTTTTTTTCAATTTTTTTTGCAATGTATGTAATTATACAAGGTTGATTTCATGTTGAAGATTTTTGGAACCTTAATTCGACATAGGTATGTTAATTTTGCAAGTTTAATGTGTTTTTTAGTGTTGTGTATGTAAAAAATGGTTTATGATATTGTATTAATCATTGATGAAACATATTTATTTGGTATTATTTATTGATGAAACACATTTCATTAGTAATGTATGTGTATAATTTTATGTTCTTGTTGGGTTATTAGTATGTTGGGATATTATGTTAACTTAAAATTAGAATTTATGTATGTATTTTTATGTTGGGATATAGAATTACAATGGGACAACTATGTTAATTTAAGGATATTAGTATATGTTTATCTTAATTAAGTGTATAATTTTTTGTTCTTGTTGGGTTATTAGTATGTTAGGATATTATGTTAACTTAAGATTAGAATTTAGGTATGTATTTTTATGTTTGGATATAGAATTACAATATGCAACTTATGTTAATTTAAGGATATTAGTATATGTTAATCTTAATTATGTGTATATGTTAGAAACATTAAGTTAAATGATTTGAGCTAAATTAAGTTGTAAATTGATGTATGTGTATATGTTAGAAACATTAAGTTAAATGATTTGAGCTAAATTAAGTTGTAAATTGATGTATGTGTATATGCTAGAAACATTAAGTTAAATGATTTGAGCTAAATTAAGATTTAAATTGATGTATGTGTGTAAGTTTATGTTTATGTCTTGTGTATGTTTAACTTATGTTAAGTTAATATTAGAATTTAGGTATATACTTTTATGTTGGGATATAGAATTACAATATGTAACTTATGTTAATTTAAGGATATTAGTATATGTTTATCTTAATTATGTGTATATGTTATAAACATTAAGTTAAATTATTTGAGCTAAATTAAGTTGTAAATTGATGTATGTGTGTAAGTCTATGTTTATGTTATGTGTATGTTTAACTTATGTTAAGTCAAGGTAAGAATTTGAGTATGTAACATGTTGGGATATTTGTTTGTGGTTCTTTATATGAAAGAAAAACATATGATTGTTTGAATATGTTTAGCATGTTTGTATGTGTATTTTGAATATGTTTACAAGTATTTTTGAATATGTTTAGCATGTTTGTATGTGTATGTATAAGTTCAAGTATTTGTATGTGTATGTTTATGTTGGGTTTATAATTAAGTTTAGGTTTGTATGTTTGGGTTTAATGTGTTAACTTGTTATAAGAATGTATATATTGAAAAGTTGACTTGTTACAATTAAAATGCTACCGCTAGCTCGGATTAACTAGCATGGAAATTGACAAAAGTTGGATCAACTTGCGAAACCGGAGATGTGTGGATTTTTTAAACGGTCTTAATAAGTTTATGGAGATTGCAAAGAACCATGTTGTGACACCTCGTAAATTCCAGGTCAGCAACTTTATTATTTTAATAATAATGTTTATTATTATTTCATACGTGGCACTAGGATAATTGCATTAGTGTGACACGTGGCACAACAGTCTAAACATACCGATAATTCAGAGAATTATCGCATAACACTCGAACGTGTCTTGAATAACGAACGTTGGTGAACGGATCAAATCGTAACACAAAAACACTGCACTTAGGTTCGGTGAACCTAATTTAGTTAGAACAAAGCCAATGTGTTGAGAAACGATGATCGTATTCGAGAAATACGAAAGATTCGGTTCAAAACAATGAAATTGGGCTTATTAGGCTCAACCGAGACCCATCGCGGTACGCGATGGGCACCCAATTGGGCCTTCACGGTACGCGAAGACTGGGCGGGGGAATTTGAATTCTCCGAAAAACGTCGCGGTACGCGACGACCGATCATCTTCAACCATCACGGTACGCGGCGTGTTTCGGGAACAGAATGATTATTTTAATCATAGCGGTACGCGATGATACTTTTTGGACAGGCTCCGCGGTACGCGACGACCCCAACACGCCAAATCTTTATAAAACCAAGACCAAATCATTTCTGCCGAACTCTTAACCCATTTCTCGAGCTGTAAGCGACCAAACACCATCCTCTCCGTCTGTGAGCCACCATTACACCTGCAAGGAAGCAAGATTGAAGCTTCATTGAAGAGTTGAAGTGTAAGGAAGCTAGAAGTGATCATCTTGTGCAATCCACGACTTGTGCAAGTCCAACCACGAGGTCACAGCCACGTTCAGGAGCTCACAAAGCCTGCTCGAACTTCATCTCGACAATCTAAGTCCTTAGGAGGTAGTCTCCTATCACTATTTTGAATTTTAGCACTTAGAATCACACATGCAAGGGGAAATACCCACATGCAACACCATCACCACTCAACCCACGAAATTTTGATGTTCTATATATACTATTTGGTGATTTATTTACTGATTTGATGATCTTATAATGATCCATGATGATTTTAATGATGTTAGATGGCTATTTGTTGATTTTACTAAGAAATAGTCACTTTAATCAACATGCATGTAAGATCCATGATGCTATATGTGATTTTCAATATTAAAATGTTATGATAAATGATATTGATGATGGATTACAAGGTGTAGAGGTGTTGATTTTGATCAAGAGCATGATTATTAGCATTATTTCCAAATATAGTAACTTTAATGTTACAAAATGGGTGTTCTTGATGAAATGACTACATTTGTATGTTTGGATCTATATGTTATGCTAGGAAATGATGTTTAGAAGTTAATATGATGATTATTGATGCATTGGGATGATTAGAATTATTGAAAATATGATTTTTATGGTTATTACTATAAATAGAAACTTTTTGTTACAATGTTGCTAGAGAATGATGAATTTGAGGGATGTTGTATGTTTGGTATGCATAACTAACCTTGTTATGATGTTGATAATTGATTTTAAGTCCTAAAATGGTTGAAAAATGTGTTTTATCAAAAGTTACTATAAATAGTAACTTTATTTTACAAAGTCTATGAATAGCAATATGTTTGTTGAAACGAATATGATTTTATGATAATTTAGGACTAGGGTAATGATCTTTAGAAAAGGTTTGTTACTAATCTTGGTTAAACATGCTTATTTTAGTACCTTTCCATAAATGGAAACTTTTACGCGCAAACTATGTTAAAACGATTATGTGTAACTATGTGCTATGTGATAACATGCTTATTTAGGATAAATATGCATGTTAGAATAATCGGAATATAATTATATGCATAACCTGCCAAATATGGAAACTTTCCTAAAATAGAAACTTACCATAAATAGTAAGTTTCCTCATAGGAATGATTTTGGTATCCGTACACTTCACACGACACTAAACCGCACGATACACGAACACTTGATCCAAACCGTCACCAACGGGTCGTTAGGTCAAACACGATCGACACGGTCAAACACGGTCAACTCGACCTACATAACCACTTAGTGTTGTTGAACACTAACACGGTCCGGTGAGACCCACACTTGTGAACACAAACTCATAGTACCTATGTGATATAGGTGACTACTAGCCGGCGAGCTACGCAACTCTATTGAGCTAACGCATTACTCAAACTCAGGTGAGTTTACGGCCCCACTTTTACTTTTAACTGATTTGCTAAACTAATGGGGTGAGAATATACTGCAACTGTTTTTAGATATAGGACTGGCATGTTGTGAAACCATTTCTTTTTGAGTGTAACTATTATCGCATAAAGCCCTCACTTATCCTTACCGTTAATTGTTACGAACGAGTCGTTATTACGTAGTACTACTGGGTTTGACTAGCCCCACTCGGCAACAACTTTGACTGGAGGTCATAACGAGTGTAATAATCGATGTAAATTGCGAGTTCAGCGATGACTCGCGGAGGCAAATGGAAACAGTCTAGTTTCGGTAAGATGACATGACACACTCACGGATCGTAGATCCAACAACTAAACTTAACATGCCCAGTATATGTCTGTTTACTTTTCTGTCTGTCTAAACCTGTGAACTCACCAACTTTTTAGTTGACACTTTTCGCATGTATTCTCAGGTAACTGATGGAGCTTACGCTAGGATACACACAAGGGAGCCTTAAGGAGTCTGGCCTGCATATAGACTCGTATCTTAGGCGTTGTGTGCATTTGTTATGATTTGAAAACAATTTATTATGTAGTGTCTTGAACAATTACTTTCCGCTGCAACTTATGTACTATGATGTTTAACATTTTCCGCTGCATACTTTTATGAATTTGTCTAAATTCACAAACTGTGTGATTGTATAACCCATATAGAAGTCGTTCTATATGACCAAGAGCTATGATCCTGGCCACGTCACACCCACGTGGACTGACACCACGAGTGGGAATTCGGGGGTGTGACACATGTCAATGGTGAAGGTAAAGGATATTGCCTGTGTAAAAGTTGTGCAAATTCTAAACGATCACTCCAGAATTTGGCTACAATTTATGCCCACATACATGACCGTGGTTTTCTACAGTCATATACAACATGGGTATATCATGGTAAGAAATATTTCAATGCTTCAGAGATTGAAATAATGTGGGCTTTGAACACAGATAATCCTCCATTAACAAATAATGAGATGTTTGATGCAATTGATGATGTCATTGGTGAGCAGAATACATATGACGAAAATGTAAATGAGTATGGAGATGGCTTAGACACAGAATTTGACGCATTATTTAAGGAGCTTAATACCGAGCTATACCCTAGTTGTAATTGGATGTCTTCCCTAAACTTTTTGGCAAAATTAATGCATATTAAAGTGATTAATAAATGGACTGGTAGTTCCTTTGACTAACTTTTAGAGTTTTTAAGAGTTGCATTTCCGAAAGAAAATAAGATTCCAGCCTCCCATTATGAAGCTAAGAAGAAACTGAGAAAAATTGGTTTAGGATATCAGTCTATACATGCTTGCATTAATGATTGCGCTCTATTCTGGAAAGAAAATTCTCTTATGCAAAATTGTCCAGTTTGTAATGAGAGCAGATGGGTTGACAAAAACACAAAGGGAAAGAAAGTAGCACAAAACGTATTGCGTTACTTTCCTTTAACTTCACGTCTTCGACGAAGGTTTAGTTTTAGATTCACCGTGAAAGATATGATATGGCATAATACCAGACGCTCAACAGATGGTATGATGCGTCATCCGGTTGATGGGAAGGCATGACAAGAATTTGATAACAGATATCCTAATTTTGCTAAGGAACCCAGGAACGTTCGTTTGGGTTTGGCTGCAGATGGCTTTAATCCATTTGGTAACAAGAGTCAGACTTACAGTATGTGGTCGGTGGTGTTGACAACATACAATACACCGCCTTGGTTATGTATTAAAGAGTCTTCTTTCATGTTAACTTTGCTAATTTCTGGCCCTAAATCTCCTGGAAAGGATATTGATGTTTTCTTAAGGCTTTTGGTGGATGAATTAAAAACGTTGTAGACTGATGGAGTACAAATGAGAGATGCACACACCGAAACCATATTCATGATGCGTGCGGCCCTTTTGTGGACTATTAATGATTATCCTGCTCGTAGTAGCTTGTCTGGATGGAGTGGTCAAGGTTATAAAGCATGTTCTACTTGTAACGAAGACACACCCTCGTGCTCTATAACTAACAAGATAGCTTTTGTTGGTCATAGACGATTTTTGACTAAAAATCATAAATTAAGGGAAAATTTGTTGTTTAATGGCCAAAAGGAGACCAGAGATCCTCCTAAACAGTTAAGTAATTCAAAAATATTAAAACAATTACAAGGCCTTCCCATTCGTGTTCCGGGTAAACATCCAAGTCATGGAGGTGTGAAAAGAAAGCGAGCTGTATTAGAGTTGAATTTGAGCAAAAAAAGTATCTTCTTTGAGTTATGTTATTGGTCTTCCCTTCTTTTAAAACACAATCTTGATGTTATGCACGTGGAGAAAAATGTGTGTGAAAGTTTGTTGGGTACTTCACTAATGAATGAAAAATCAAAAGACACGCCTAAAGCAAGACACATGCCCCTTACTCTTTCACACCTACAGATGGGTATTCGAAAAAATCTTTGGCTAACTAAGAACAACAACAAGTTTTACCAACCACATGCCCCTTACTCTTTCACACCTACAGATCGAGAACGTTTTTGTAAGTTTATTAGAGGAGTGAGACTACCCGATGGTTTTGGTTCGAACTTTAAAAACAAGGTGCTTCCTAATAATTCAAATATAATCGGGTTAAAGTCTTATGATTATCACATCTTAATGAAACGATTGTTGCCAATAGGTGTACAAGGATGTTTGCCCCCAAATGTTTCAACAACAATAATTGATCTTTGCACTGTGTTTCAAAAAATTTGTGCACGATCACTTGATGTGAAAGACATGGAGAAAGCTCATAAAGATGTGATCAACATTCTATGTAATTTGGAGTTGATATACCCTCCAGCCTTTTTTGACATAATGGTTCATTTAGTTATTCATTTGCCTGAAGAGGCTATTCTTGGTGGGCCTGTGTATATGAGATGGATGTATCCCTTTGAAAGATACATGAAGAAGCTAAAGGCATATGTTAGAAATAAAGCCAGACCTGAAGGATCAATAGCAGAGGGCTATGTTACAGATGAAGCATTGACCTTCTGTTCTATGTATCTTGAAGGTATGCAAACCAAATTCAACCGTCCTGATAGAAACGCAGATGCTGACATTCCCAAGAGACATCTTCATGTTTTTCATCACAATGCCGCCCAATTTCAAAGAAGAAAATAATATCCCTTTCTGAAGATGTTAGAAAATCATTGGATTGGTTTGTATTAAGCAACTGCGATGAAATTAAAGACTACAAATCGTAAGCGTATTTATTTACTTGGTTAGTTTTCATATTAGTTGCTTTAGTAAACTAATATATAATGTTTGTTAATTATATAGTGAATTTGAATCTGAATTTCCCGGACGTGATCTAAAAACAGGATTCTCTTCATGGTTTCGATATAAATCAAATATGTCATCGTTGTCGTCGTCATCATCATTGTCCGTTGAGTTGTCCAATGAATTAAAGTCATTAGCACATGGCCCATTGAATGCATATGTGTACATGGCTTGTATAGTCAACGGTGTTAGATTTGTAGTACACAGTCGTGATGTCCGTCGCACTACTCAGAATAGTGGTGTTGTTACAATAGGAGAAGATGATACTCACTTTTGTGGTCAACTAGAGGAGATTATAGAGTTGAACTATGTAAATAGTTACTCAGTTATAGTATTTCGTTGTAAATGGTTCAACACATTAGGTAAACGCTTTGTTAAGAAGAATAATATTATTGCAATTGATATTAGTCGTGAGTGGTTTGTTAACGAGCAATACATTTTAGTTACACAAGCTAAACAAGTGTTTTATCTCCAAGATCCTTCTAGAACAACCGGTAATTGGAGGGTTGTAGAAAATGTTCATCATCGAAAACTTTGGGATCATCCAAGTGTGAGTGGGGTTAAGGAAGTAGATATATTACACGACAACCAATCATCTGATTATAACTTAGTTGTTAATGATGAGTTGAATGTCTCGCAAGAAACTCAAGATTTTTGTGACTTAGTAGTCGACTTAGGCCCGTTGCCTATGAGTGCACCTTTAGATGAAGGTGTGGACGATCAGATTTTCATTGATGATGATGAAGTAGAAAATGATGATGAAGAGGAAGAAGAAGATGATGAAGAAGATGAAGATGAAGATGTTGATGATGATGAAATAGACAAACATTATTGTAGTGACGATTCCAAATAAATGTATGATAGTTATTTACTTTTGTTATAATTGTTTACATTTTTTGCTATTTCATTGTTGTATTTCTTGTAAATTGTTAATATTGTATTGTTGCATTTGTTAAAATTGTTAACATTTATTTTCTTTTGTCCAAGGAATGACGGATGTTGCCAGATATCATGGCGGTGACGGAGGTGACGAACCTCCACATAGGTATCCTTATAGGGTGCCAACCAGCTGCGAACCTTGTAAGTTTCTACTATAATATTTTTTTAATCTCCTTGAACATATTATTTAATTTGGTAACTTTTAATTTCATGTGTTAATGTAGCTAAACCAACCAAACGAAGATCCTCTAGAAAAAACTTAAACTTGTACGATAAATTTCAAAAGAATGGAAGCAGACCACTTCCAATGGAGTTCGATTACTCATCCAACCTATACAGAGCTGTTGGAGAAAATTATCAGCTGTTTATATGGTTAATATCTAATGAAGTTGACAGACATGCCCCATTCCATTATCGAAGCTGGCAGGAGGTTCCGAGAGATGTCAAGATGTCTATTCTAACCACTCTCCATGTTAGTATACTTACTAATGTTCTTTGTATACTGGTTTCATATTTTTGGTTATTTTCTAATCATATCAACTTTTATAGCATTACTTTGATCTGGCACAGTATCACAATACCGAATACTGGGATGGAATCAAGCTTGGTATTCAAGTTGACTGTGCAAACCGGTACAAAGATTGGAAAGCAAAGCTAAAGAAGAACTTTGACAAAGAAGGAGGATATGACAACACAGCAAGAGCCAAGCAGAATCCTCCTAAGGGCATGGACCTAGAAGAGTGGGTGCATGTTATTGATGGACTGTTTACAACATCTACATACAAAAACAGATCTTTGAAGAATACAGCTAACATATTAAAACAACTTTATGGAAGTTATCATGGGACCCAATCATACGTTCAGAGACGTTATGATGAGGTTATAATTTAGTGTTACCAAATATGTATTAATTCTTATTTGATATCTTAATAATAATATTTGTTATTGTTTAAAGGTCAAGGTTGTAACACCCCGACCGATGGCGGAAACGCCGGGATGCCACGATGGATGTGTAGATTGTTCAAAAGCTCGTGGGCATCTAAATATATACCATCACATAACAATCAAACCAAACAAATGTCTACACAAAAATCATGTCCATCATGAATTAAATACATCAATTACACAAAAGAATTAGCTAAACTGACTAAACTCTAATCGTCAGAATTTTAGTTAATTAGCTAAGTCCAAGATCCTATGTGATGATGTCCAAAAGTGAGTATTCATCTTTTTCAACCTACTTAGCTTCATCACCTGAAACATGTAAGAAAATCAAGTGTCTACTACGAAGTAGCTGGTGAGTAATCATAAGTTTTTATACTTTAAAAGTGTTTTATAAAATGAGTATAAAAGTTTGTATTTTGAAAAGATTTATAAAAAGTTTAGATAAAATGATTATAAGAACTTATGGTCTTTCTGAGAAAATCCACAAGAGTACCTGTGTGACAATCCAATGCATATCCCAATCACACAAACAAACACATACACAAACACATAATCACATATCAACTCAGTCATAGATAATCATAGTCAATAATAGATAATCAACCACATAACCATTCAATCAATCTCAACATCAATATTCTCAAATAATATCTGTGACTATACATGGACATTATGTAATTAACATAAGTTAAAAACATGATCCATGGAGTGGAAGCTATCCACGTGACAATACATGAAACCAATGCAATTGACCGAGGTCAAAGGCAATGTTTCACGGAGTTGTGATAATCCAAGTGGCAATACATGTAATCTTTGTTATTGACCAAAGTCAATGACAATGTTTACACGGATGTGGTAACCCACGTGACAATACATGTGATCATTGCGTATAACCGAGGTCATCAACAATGCCACACGGAGTTTTAATAATCAATGTAAATCCATAATTAATGATAATTTCATAATAGGAATATCATATTGATAAACAGGTATCATCCATGTGTTATCAAAATAATATTAAATTGGTATACATGTTTCACCTTCGAGTTTTAAAACAAAATAGTTTAAAACAAAGGGAGGTTATGAGAACTCACCTGAATCCTTAGATCCGGTATTCTTGAATTATGCGCGCTAGCATACGTAAATTCAAAACAACTCAACAATCAACCTGTAATTATAGTGTGTTTCATGCTCATAAGTATTCGTGTTTCATTTAAGTCAAGTATCCATTTTGTATCCTTAAGTGTTGGGTCACTTAGTTGATTCATTCTAAGTTAGCTTGTAACACCTAAGGTTTATCAATGATCATCATAGGTCATGAATTAAGCTTGTTAGTTTTCACTTGACTCTAGTTGATAATTACTTGCGAATTTATGTATATGTATATATTTCTTATAATTAGATATGCCAAAAGAACATGATGTCTTCATTTATACATACTCCATACTTACATGCATGATTATCCATTTCCACCATCATTATTTAAATTATCAATCCCTTTTTAGTTTAAATAACTCATACTTAGGTTATAAAAATCTCACATTATATATCATTCCTCATTATTTAAACTTTATATCATTAATATCAAGGTGGCAACTAATAACTTGTCCATGCATGCACTTGTTTATTCAATTCCCATAATACCTTGTTCACACTCCTTATTAGTTTATGTGCTTAGGCTTTAACCACCCTTGACCCACCCTAAACCAGCGAACCTTTTTGGTTGCGGTCCATAGGTTCGGCTATCATGCAAGACTATGGTTCAGCCAATTTAGATTAGGGTTCGGCTTCATCAGTTGGCAGCACAAGGTTCGGCTAACACCCCTCAGGTTCGCCCTCCATAGGGTTCGGATAAGTGGGCATAGGTTCGTGGCCATAGGTTTGTGAGAGCTCAAGGTTCGCTGCCAAGCTTCGGGGCCACCTAGGTTCGGCCCACATCGAGGGTTCGTGGCGACAGAGAGAACCGAAGGTTCGGCTAACCCAGCTAGGGTTCGGAAGTTTGAGAAGGGTTCGCTGAAACCACCGAACCATCCTAGGTTCGGCTAGGGTTCCCTTCCCATGAGGGTTCGCTCCTATGAAATAAGATGAGGGTTCGGCCACATTGTCACGAACTTCCAAGGTTCGTTGTAGAGGTCCCTATGGTTCGTGAAATGCCAAGGTTCGGCCAGGTTGGTTTCCAGGGTTCGGCCAACAGTAGCCTTACGAACCCTGCAACTAACACCCCTCATCATCATCCTCGTCGGCCTCTACTTGTTACAAACCTTTTCCCTCGTCGATCCTAGTCTAGGCATACTCGGTTTACTGTAATAACTTGTTAAAAATCGTTTTCTAAATACAAAGCATAACCGGTTGATGTTTAGTGTAATAAACCGAAAAGAACATTCCAGATTTACCTCGAAATCGTGATCAACAGTTGGGCTTCTTCGTATCCTCTTGTTCCTCTCGATCACATGAACGCGTGGGCGCCAAGATCTCGCGATTTCGTTGGGTAACGAAGGAGATATCGTAGAGAGAAGTTTTAGAGAGAGAAAGTGGCGAATTTGTTATGTTAGAGAGAAAGAGAGGAAAGGTGGGAATGAGGAAGAAGAGCTAGCTCTTCTTTCTTATATCGCGCTCCATTTCCCCGTGCTCGGTCTCGTTTTTATCACGATACGATTTGTAAAATGTTCGATTTTCTCGTAAACATGCTTTAAATTGTAAAACGTTTAAATAATTTTGTTTAGTTTTTAAATAAGATGATTTCCAAATGAAATCGTTTAAACAATTAAACTCCGTTTATTCTTGTTAAATTAATCATTTAAATAAACGTTTTGTTCGTTTTCGTTTTAGATTGTGATTCCTAATAAACGTTTTTATATTTCATTTATTAAATTAATATCATAATTAATTATTTTGTTACCTCGTCGAAACGCGTTACTCGCGTACGTATTCGTAAAGATCGTCACCCTTGCGAATCCAACGCTCGTATCGTATTTCGATTTGATTTATTATTTATGGAATATCGTTTCAGAATATTATTCTTAATAATTATATTCGTGCGAATCGTCACCCACGCGAATACATTATTAACTTGATATTTCTGAATTAATATTCGCGTTTAAATTATGTTCGTAACCTTACCATCGCGTATTCATTTCCAATTAAACCTTTATCATTTTATTAACTTTAATATTATCAATCCCAATCCAAAACCCACTAAACCCAAGTCACTGACACATCCATGATAGACCGAAATATGCATATGTATAGGGCATATGCAGAGGTAGATCGCAACCTCCCCTACACCGTCCCACCGCTATTTCGATAAACCATGACCATGTGTCCTTGACTATGTTTAGCAACCAAACCATAACAACTCCAACTTTCTTTCCAATTCCCAACCATTAATCCATAATCAGTATAATCATCTGCGATAAACTCTCTAGTTCTGTTTAGTTGAGTTACAACTAAATTTCCCATGGTTTACGCGTATAATAATATGTTCTAAGTGTATACCAATAACAGTGATAATCATCAAATAATAATTCATCATTAATAATAAAATCTCAGATCGTAACAGTACAATCGTACGGATGTACGGATGACCGGAAGTACAGTGATGTTACAAAGGTGGGTGGTGTGCCTCAACATGTGGAAGGCTGGAGAGATATGCATTTTAAGGGAAGCTCGGGATGGTACAATCAATTAGCCGAGCAACATTGGGTAAGTAATAGATGTTCACTAGTATTATGTTTTACTCATTTAAACTTGATTTGAAAGTTGCCCTTTGATATATAGGATGGGTGAACATGAATTGTTAGATATTTGTTGATTGAATTGGGAATTCTTGTTTTTGAATTAGGATTTGTTGCCATTTATTATACATTTTGGGTAGTCATTTTACAGCAGTTATGCTGACGGATTTTTGTAAAATATTTAACATATGTTTGTCTTGTGTTTTTAATGTAGGAGAATATTACTGATGAGTTAAACAAAGCAAAATCAACATCCGGTGGTGATGACACATCGGTGGATGAAGTAGAAGTGCTGCAGCGCTCACTGGGTCAGCGGCGTGGGCATGTAAGGGGTGTTGGTAGAAAAGTTAAAAGTATAACCCCAGACCTGCCTCCACACATGTATGCACCTGCAGCAAACGAGCTGCAACAACAACTTGCTGAAGCAAATGCTCGTTGGGTGGAGCAACAACGCATCAACGAGATGATGCAACAACAAATCAACAAGTTGATGTCAATGCAAGGAGGCCAAGGCTCTAGCTCTTTCTACTATCCCGGATTTGAAACAAATCAAGAAAAAGATCAAGATCAAGAGGAAGATGAAAATGAAAGTGAATAGATGAAGTTGTGGATTTTAAAACACTTATAACTTTGTTATGCTTGGTTGGTTGGTTGGTTGATAAACAAACTTAAACTTGTTATGCTTGGTTGTTTAGTTAACTTTTAGATTTGGATGTAAACATATGAATGTAAATTTATTTTGATGTTTGATAAAGTCTTATTTGCAGCAGATTGGTTGTTTAAACATGTTAAAAACTGGAAATTTTAGAAAACAAAAAAAAATTTGAAAATTTTTTGTAGGGCTGTAGCAACGACAAGTAGTCGCTATAGATCAAAGTCTGACTTTTTGACTTTGATCTATAGCGACGACTTATCGTCGCTATATCCCTATCTTTGACTTTTTGACCATTGTTTATAGCGACCAAGTGTCGTCGCTATAGGTAATTTCGAAAAAAATTTCTTTCTTCTTTTTAATTATTAACAAAATAAAAAAAATCAAAAAAGAAAATGTGTCAGACGCCTATAGCGACGACAAGTCGTCGCTATAGAGTAACTAATAGGGACGACATGTGTAGCGACGGCTTTTCTTGTAACGACCCGTTTTTAATAAAATGAATACGTTTGAAATAATCATACGTTTGATATAATCATTAATAAAATGATTGTGATTATTACAAATTGGAAATATGTGAGAAATGATGAACGTTGGAGAAAACCGAGCGCGAAACGGAGTTCCGGATTGTCCGGAATCGTGAAACGAAGATAAAATCGAAAAAATGAAGAAAAATGGCCTGGGGCGGTACGCCCCGAGCCACACGCCGACCCTAGGCGGTACACGCGGAAGGGGGCGAAAAGATATGAGATTCTCGTCCCGCGTGGTACGCTGAGACCATCTCTCCACGCGGGGCGATGCGCCTGGCGTCTATGGCGGCTGCAAATTCCTTATCCTCGAAGATTTTCAACAGAAAACATATTTTTTTCCTTCTTTTCTCGAGTTCTTCACCATAAACACACATATACGAATTTTTAGCACCCAACATCAATTTTTAAGATATCCAGACGTTCGGGTTAAGCCGTGGATCGTTTCTATACGTCCAGATCGTTGTATTTCAATCAGAAATCTGTTTGAAGGGTAACGATTCGTTTTATCTCATTTATTTTGATAATATACGGATTAAATATAGTTTTGAGTATTATATAATGATCTGGGATGATTAGAAACGAAGGACTAGGTGTTCTAACGGTGAAATCTTGATTTTGATCCGTTATAATGTCCGATCGTCATGAAGCCCATATTATTGGGTATGATAACCAGTGGGATGATTAAATCATGGTTATGATGATTTTAGATCATCCTATGGAATGATAGATCCGATTCAATGTTGATTTAATGTTGAAACTTGAAAGTTAATGGTTTTAGCATAATATGCTAATTATTAGTAAGGAATTACAAAATATGAAAATTTGATAATATGACTTAGAACAAGTGTAGATTAATTTCTACACATAGGTTATTGATAAAAGCCTCCATGAGGTTTTGACTGGAAATAAAGAGTGAAACAGGTCAAACGAATTAGATTACATAAATAACACAAGTTGTGTGTTTGCGTTGTTAAATCCTGTTATACGTGAATATATAATAGGAAGAGGATGTGAATCTAGTTCTAGAAGGTCTGGAAAAGAATTGGAGATTGTTGTTAACTCTTCAAATCAAGGGAAGTTACCTAATTGATTGAACTTGTAGTTAAAGGACTGGGTGAGTCCACACTACAAGTAATTGTGCTTTTAGCATGTATACATGATTCGTTGAGTTGGTTGATATGAATATAAATTATTATGGTGATTGTTAATGCATGATTCACAAGGTGTGTGAACATGTGGTGATCTACGAATGTGTAGATGTTAAATTGGTAATGTGTATGTTTTGATTCACAAGGTGTGTGAACATAAGACTTGCAATTCCAATGTAATTGATTCACAAGGTGTGTGAACAAACGGTGGATTGGTAATGTGCATGTTTTGATTCACAAGGTGTGTGAACATAAGACTTGCAATTCCAATATAATTGATTCACAAGGTGTGTGAACAAACGGTGGATTGGTAATGTGCATGTTTTGATTCACAAGGTGTGTGAACATAAGACTTGCAATTCCAATTTAATTGATTCACAAGGGGTGTGAACAAACGGTGGATTGGTAATGTGCATGTTTTGATTCACAAGGTGTGTGAACATAATACTTGCAATTCCAATGTAATTGATTCACAAGGTATGTGAACAATAGATGACCTATAAGGGGTAGACATTTGAAATTCAAGTGTCAATTTGTATATTGTGATTTTTTTTGAAATATGATGCACAATTGGAGTTTTGTGTGTTTATATTTGTGTTATATTAAATTATAACGATTGTGCATGAATGGGAGATATAAAGAGGTTTTGGTTGAAAACTAACCGTTAGTAAATCGTTTTGTAAGTGGTTGAATATTGTTGCCAAATTTTATTTGGAACATTAGTAGTGTATCCATATGGTATTATGGAATACATTTGGTGAAATGGTGGGGTAATCTTACTTAGTTCTAACGAACTAATGTTGAATTTAAATGTGGTGGTTACAGGTACAAAGGAGTAGGGCAAGCGGTGATGGTGATCGGGAATCGAACATGGAGGCTCGTATGGTGGTTTAATCTTTAAATAATCGAACTTTTGTGCAGCTTTTGTGTAATCAATGTTTTGTGAAGTCTGTAAACATACTTAAACTTGTTTTAACAGGTGTTGGTAAATAGTATGTTTAAGGATGTGTAAGGCACAAAAGTTTTTCTGCTGGGACCTAACGTAACTTATTAAATATTGGTGTAAAATGTCCGGAGAGGACATGGAAGTGACAGGGGTGTCACAGGTTGGTATCAGAGCCAACGGTTTGAGGGATTTGAGTGCGTCATGAACACTTAAACTCAAACCAATGAGCTCTGGATAGATGGGAGGAGCCGTTAGATTCGAAATCCGATCACAAAGCCGAACTCACCAGGTATGATGTATCTGTAAATTGTTTTGTTATAAACCAATATTCCTAACTTGTGTGAAACAGTGAACGTAAGGACACGGGTATATGGTGCATATCTTGCTATGCCTGGCCAGCTTAGTAACATATACATGATATGAACGTATCCTTAGGAACATTATTTCACATCAGTATATGGAGATATTGGTAGGGTGTGAAGAATGGGTGTATGTGATTGGTTAAAATCACAAGATGTGTCATTATAAGTTAAATAATTGAGTAATTCACAAGGGTGTGAATATTCAATCAAGACAAATATATGTGTAGTGTATAAGTCCGTTAAGGACAAATACTTGGTTTGGAGTATGTGGTTTGCATATATGTTGAGTATAGATATGTAAACTAACGATATGTTTATATTATTTCAGTCATAAAATGGCTGATGAACATAACCCAGAGGGGTTAGGGCATGAGGAAGAACAACTCACCGAATTACAAATGTTGGTGAGGGAAGAGGTAGCTAAAGCATTTGAAGCTACTTTACCAACTCGTTTAGATGGATTACAAGCTTCGTTGAAAGATTTTATACATGAAGAGTTTCTAACTCTTAAAGATGAAATGGGTGGTGAAAAACCTTCTAAAAAGGTTACTTATAAGGAGTTTGTGGCTTGTAAGCCAACAGAATTTAAAGGCGAAGTGGATCCACTGTTGAGCCAAAGGTGGATAGCTGATATGGAAAGCACATTTGAAACGTGTCATTGTGATCCTTCTGACGAGGTAATGTTTGCTGGAAACCAATTGAAAGAACGAGCAAAAGATTGGTGGGAACTTCTCCGAAAGGAGAAGGGTCAGGATGGTATAAAAGATTTAACTTGGGGTGCATTTAAGGAGTTGTTCCTTAAACGATTCTGTCCTCAGGCTGCTATTGATAGAATTACTGAGGAGTTTTTACATATGAGGCACAAGGAGGATGATATAGACACTATTACTGCATTGTTCTTTGATAAGGCTAAATTTTGTCCTGATCTTCTTATGACTGAACGAATGTGGATTAACAGGTACCATAGTATGTTGAATGCTAAGTACCGGGAGTTTCTCATACCATCAAAGTTTGAAACTTTGTCTGAATTGATTGATTGCGCTCGTGAGCGTGAATTGGAGTTAAAAAGACAAGAAGATCATGGAGAAAAACGAAAAATGGAGAAGGAAGTGTGATCCTCTAAAAAGGGGAAATTTGTTAGTCCACTTAAAAAGTTTAGTTCTTTGGGAGAAGCTAAACATTGTTTAAAATGTGGAAAGAAACATTTTGGGGAATGTTATTTTAAATCAGTTGTGTGTCATAAATGTGGCAAGCCGGGGCATCTTGCCTCTCAATGTGCCAGTGCACTCAATCTGTGCTACAACTGTTACAAACCGGGGCATCGACGAAGTGAATGCCCAGAGTTGAAAGGGGCAGGTCAAGGAGGTATGAGTGGTGGGTCTTTTAAGGCCCAAGGTAGTGACAAGAAGGTTGAAATACCCTCACCAAAGGGTAGAGCCTTCAAAATTACGGCGGAAGAGGCTAAAGTCACTTCAGACGTGGTGACAGGTACTTTTCATATAAATTCCTTGCCTGCTTATATATTGTTTGATTCTGGAGCTAGTAGCTCTTTTATATCTGTGAAGTTTGTGAATCATGATTCGTTTGTACTAGCTAAGCTACCTTATCCATTAAAGGTAGAAATAGCTGACTCTAAGAGTTTCTTAGTGTATGACATCTATCATAGATGTAAACTCACTATTGATGGTGAGGATTATGAGGTGGATTTGATTCCAATGATCTTGGAGAATTTGATGTTGTGATTCATTGATGAAGACCGCGAACCTTCTGTCACCAGGGAACCCACAAACCTATCGCATGGTGGCCGAACCCTTCCCAGTTAGCCGAACCTTGCATGGTCCCAATCCCTAGGAACTCATGCAGCGAGCCTTTCTTCTTTGGCGAACCCTGGACCAGGCGAACCTCTGCAAGTTAGCCGAACCATCTAGCAGCCGAACCCTCTATTGACTGAACCTACATGTAGCTATCAACCCACGAGCTACGAACCTTAATCCACCTAACCAGCTAAGTAGCCGAACCTAAGGGTTCGTGGAGTTGTAAGGCAGCGAACCTAAGGGTTCGTGGGGCTGCTAGGATAGCGAACCTAAGGGTTCGTGGGGCTGCTAGGATAGCGAACCTAGGGGTAATCATGCCTAGGGTTCGCTGAAATCGACCTCTATAAAATCTAAGGTTAGGACTAGGGTTTAAGGATGGATAAAAGGAACATAATAGACGGGTACCTTCACGCATGCATACGCATTTTAAGTGGCCACCTTTCATAATGAGGATATGTCTTAACTTGAGAATTTAAGTGACTTAAATAAGTTATGAGAATAAGTTAAGTTTGATTCTATTAAATTTAAATTCAAATCAACAAAATAAAAATCTAGTGGTTAACTCAAGTACCCATGCATGCACATAAGGTATATATATACGTGTATAAGGTTTACCACCTTCACTACATGTATAACTTTATGCTCGCGCTAAGATATTATAAGATCGATTTCTTTAAACTAACTAATGATTGATTGATCTTTCATAATGAGAATAGGAAGCCTTAAGGGTTACCACTATAACCTAGATGACAAACCTAAGTGAATCATACAAGTAATAACTAAAAGAGGAGCAGATAAGATAACTTAATAATGATCACACTTAGATACTTATGAATATGATTCACACGATAAATACAGGTTGATTGAGTTGTGTTGATTTGATTTCTCTTACGCGAGTGCGCATACGACGAAAACACCAATTCTAAGGACTCAGGTGAGTTCTCATAACCTCCTTTTAAAACCATTTTGTTTTTAAACTCGAAGGTGGAACATGTATACCAATTTAAATATTATTTTGATAACACATGGGTGACACCTGGATTATCAATATGATATTTATATTAATGGATTATTATTGATTATGAATTGAGATGGATTATTACTTATCCGTGAGTCATTGTTGGTTGAGTTGACTTAGGTCCTCCGCAATGATTGAGTTACTGTTGGTGAGTTGACTAACGTCCTCCTCAGTGATTTCACTGTTGGTTGAGTTGACTAGGGTCCTCTGCAGTGCACGAAGACACTTATAGGAATATCGTTGGTTGAGTTGACTGCGGTCCTCAACGATGATTCCGCCGTTGATTGAGTTGACTAAGGTCCTCCACGATAACTTATATCAATATGATTATGATGATTGATGCTTATTGATTTGATGTGATTGGTTGAACATATGTGGATAATTATTTGTGATTATTGTGTATGTGATTACTTGGATTGTTTGGATGTGGTGTTTATTGGATTTTGGCAGTGTTGGATTATTTCGCAGGTGCACATGTGGATTCTCTCGGGGAAATTATAAACTTTCTTAAACCCATTTATGAACTTTCATAAACGTTTTATAAACATTTTTAATACATAAAACTTATGATTTCTCACCAACTACTTCGTAGTTGACACTTGATTTTCTACATGTTTCAGGGAACGAGGAGAAGTAAGTATGGCAGGATAACTTTACATCTTTTGGACATCATCACGTAGGGTCTTGGACTTAGCTAAAATAACCGAAATTCTGGAGACTAGAGTTTAGTTATTTTAGCTAAATCTTTTGTGTAATTGATGTAACTAGCTCATAATGAACATGATTTTTGATGTAATTAATTTGGTTGATTAATTGATGTGTGATGATTATATTAGATGCCCACGAGCTTATGAACAATCTACACATCTCTCGTGGCATCTCGACGTTTCCGTCATCGGTCGGGGTGTTACAGTCGCTATAACCTATCACGACGACTTTTCTGGGCTATTGCGACGACTTTTGTCGTTGCTATAGGTGGCTTTCGTTGTAGTGTTGGTATATAATCAGTAGCCAACATTCATCATTAGTTCAGATTGTTTAATTAGGGAGTTGCATAATTAATCAAATCTTGTTGAGAACATTAAACTAAAATAAAGTAATTAACTTCAAAAATCATATCAATTAACAAATTTGATCTAGGATAACAAACACCTCTCTAATTTTAATTCTGTACGTCATCATTAATCTATCTTCATCAAAATTTAAACAATTAAATTCAATTTTTAAAGATAAAGAATCACTACAAGAATTAAAGTAATATAGCGTCGAAAGTACCTATACCGACGACTACGATCGTCGCAACAAACGTTAATATATGTTTATCTAACGCACTACAACAAAATCAGGCTAATGCAACCTTTATATTAAAAAAACTACAATAATTGCAGTTGCATTAGAACAATGCAACTTTTTTTTTGTTAATATGCAACTTTTTATATCAAATTCAACATTTTTAAATGGATTTATTTAAAAAAAGTTATATAATGTAACAAAAAAAAGTCAGTAATACAACTTCACCTAATTTAACATATTTGAAACCTTATTTAACAAAAAAATGTTACATTATACAAGGAAAAATAAAAGACATGCTACACTTTTTTACATGCCGTGCCACTCTCTCACATGCTTCCCTGAAAAAACATTAACCCGCAAATTTGTCTTACCCGTAACAAACATATTACCAGGGCCCACAAGCATTCACTCACGTCGAGTCACAGCCATCGGACATCTTTCCAGTGCCGGCTCGAACCTCATCCACGGCCGGAAAGAGTTGGGCTGACCTGCACAGGGGACAAGATATGTGCGATGCAAGCCACGTCTCGATGCACACCGGGTGGAACCCGTGCCCGCAGTACGGGATCACCTTCAACGTTTCTCTCTCCTCAAACTCGCTCAAACATATGGAACATTCACTCAAGATACCTGAGTCTCTTCCGAACTGAACGTTTGGAAGAGACTCAACAGTAGAAGCGTCGGCTCCGTCACGTTTAATTAATAAACGTGACGGGATTGCTCGTCTACCTACATCGGACTCAACCGAGCTGGTGGTGTTGGAGAAGCGGCGGATGTAGAGGGAGAAGAACACCATAAAGAAGAGGACGGTGAGGAGGATGAGGATGGTGAGGACTAATGAAGAGTCGAACGGAGAGGTGGTGGTGAAGGAAGCGGCCGCCGGTGATCGGAAAGTTCTGTCACCGGCGTCTTCTTGAAGTAAGCTCCGGTGGTAGGATGGTGGGTTCATGCTGATCGGAACGGAAAGTGAGAAATGATAAGGATGAAGGACTTGCAGGTTGTGATGCTCTTCGCTATGCTGTGAGTCTGTGACTGACATTTTTATTTGGAAGGTTTTGTGAGATTTAATTTAATTTCACCTCGTTTTTACAATTATTTCTATTCGTTTGTTTTTTTTTCTTGATTTTAATTTCACTCAATATAGATGATAAAATGTAATTTTTATGTCTACAATTATGTTAAAAAATAATTTAAAAAATTAAATTGTAAGTTTGTAACGTTCATCAATATCACACAAGAAGTTTAATGTGTGATTGCTTTGGTGGTGTCTTAATGAGATTTTGTCAAAATCGGTCATATTTAGACCAATTGTTTCAAACATTTAACATATGAATGACTCATATATGGGTAATATGCCTAAATGAGAAAAAAAGAAAGGGATTGACTCCTTTCCATTAGGGGTGTTCAGAAAAACGAAAACCGTTTAAAGCCGATAACCGAAAAAACTGAACCAAATTCTGAATTCGGTATTCGGTTCGGTTAACGGTTTTAGATTTTTTTTTAATTCGGTTTGTTCGGTTTATTCGGTTAACCGATTAAACCGAATTCATAATTAGATTTATTATTTTTATTAATAATATAATGTTGAATTCGGTTTATTCGGTTTTTAACCGGTTTGTTCGGTTGAATTTGGTTTGTTTGGTTATAACCGAAACCGAACCGAATTGAACAATTTCCTGAATTCGGTTCGGTTAACGGTTAGGGGGGAAACTTTTTGAAAACCGAATAATCCGAACCAAATAAACCAAACAAACCGTTAACTGAACCGATGAACACCCCTGCTTTCCACCTCTCCAATCCTCTCCGACGACCTCCTCTCCGACGAAGACCTTTCCTCTTCTATGACATCTCTCCTCTGCATAGTCGTTTATATTTCAACCAAGCAGTTTAACTGGTTTAATACTCACTGGTTCAGATCTTAACCATTCTCATATTTTACTGTTTTAACACTTAATGTTTCCGACGTTATCAAATGGCACATTAATATGCAATTGAATTTTTTTAGAATTTAATTTAAAATAATTTATAACCATCACATCAAAATTTATTTCCTAAAAGACATATTTTTAAAACTATATGCGTTAAATATTTAACATTATATTTTATTCAACTTATTTAACACAAATGCATTAAAAAAGCTTTTTAAATACATAATTTTTTTTACCAAAGAGCTTATAACCTAATGGTACCCCCTCACTTATCTATTAGAGGTCTTGAGTTCGAATACATGCCGAAGCATATTTGCTGAAGCAGTGTCATGTGGTTTACCCAGTTGTTGGGTTCCTCTTGGGGTGGGCTCAGGCGTACGCCCTATAGTGTCAAATATAAGGAAACGGTTGAAATCCAGTCTTGGGTGTCGTCGTACCAGGTCGTTAAAAAAAAGTACATAATTTTTTTTATTAAATATATAAGTTTCATTTATTAAGTTGGTTTAAAATTGATGGTTTTCTCATTAGACAATTATTTTTTTATATTACATCAACATCATTATCTTAAATTATCATCATCGTTACAAGTTGAAGAGGTCACACTTTTGTATACGTTGTATATCACAATCACACATATAATGTTTGTGTGAATTTTATTAATGTTTTTTTTTTCTTTTTCGTTTTGCTTTGAAGTAAAATCTAAAAATTAAATGACTATATTATTTAAAAAATAGAATGTAATATTAGGTGTGATACATAAAACCACCGTATACTTATACGTAACCGATTATATAAGAGTTCATCGCATGGTCTCCCCCTCTCACGTTTTAGGTCCTAATTTTTACTTCTAAGCTTGCAATTTTTTAAACAAATATCAGTTGATTACTCTACTTTAAATAATAAGGTATTCATCATTGGGCTTATAGCTTAGTGGTACTTCTTGACCACCAGCAATGGGAGGTCTTCGGTTCGAGTCTCGCATGGAGCAAAAAATGTTCTGGGTGAGTTAGGGGGTTTTCTTAGTGTGAGTTTCCTCCTAAATGGTGTGGTGGTTCCTCCATTCGGCACTCGTCAACACCCGGATTTAAATGTTTCCGGGGGTTGGTAGCGGTATATGGTCGCAGCGCGTGGGTTGTTGGGTCCGAGGACTCGTTTAGCTATTCAAAATAATAATAATAATAATAAGGTATTCAATATCTTTCTGTGGCTAAGTGGCTTGTCTAGCTTATGCCGTAGATCGTAGGTCACATATTATGATGAATTTAATGAGGCTGTTTGTGATTATTTATTAAAATAAATATTTAAAAATTGTAAATAACAAATAATAAAGGTTTAAGAATTGTGAAACTGGAGTTAATAGAAGATAGAATAATATTTAATAGGAGATAAAAATAATGAAAAAACTACAATTTCGCCCGAAGAGAAAATATGTCCCGTATAGAAAAAGCTAGCAACATTTTTAACTGACCCTTACAAGAAAAAGGCTCAAATTCTTGCTTTGATTAAGTGGAATTCAGTAGTAATAGTTTGTTGTTAATTTGTTTTAATATTTTTTTGGAACCGTTAACTTACCCTAGATTTATATGACATACAAATAAAAAGGGTCAGGCTAAATATACCCCTCATTCTGACTTGTTATACCCCCTCTCTCCAAATATTAAATATAAATTTGTCAAAATCAACCCTTCAACATTATAACACAACCAAAATGCACCAAACATTATTTCCACCTTAAATTCTACTAAACATATCTCCTTCTTACTTGTCATACCCCCTCTACAATATATAAAATATAAATTCATCAAAAATCAGATTTAATCGTATGAACCCTAATTCATCTTTGTTCAAATTCGATTGAACTGACGCCTGATCGTTGTTACAAACATAGGGTTTTAATTCCTTGAACAAAAACAAGTGTAATGGTGTATGAAACACTTAACTTAGCTAACTAATTCGTGTTCGTTGCTTGATGAACTGAAGTCGAACCGTTGAGCTCTTAAAGGCCTTTTTCTTTATTTGTTTAAGATTGTGAATAACTTTGATTTATGCAGAGAGTTTCGCAAAGGTTAAAGGAATGTTTGGTTTCAATTAATTTTGAGTTTTATACTCATTTTAATAGAGTTTGAGTTTTCGTTCGACTATGGTTATTTAGGCTTATATTTCGTATTGATTTGATTTTTAAACGATGAATTGATGATGATAATGATAATGATTTCGTAATGTTTGTAGTTGTTTTAATTTTAAATGCTTATGGATCTTTTTAGTTAACAAATAAAAAATAAGGTTTATTTGTATATATTTAAAAAACTTAAGGAGAATGTATGACAAGTAAAAAAATTACAAAAGCGGGTATATTTAGCATAACAAAAAAAATGATAAAAACATATAAAGATACTTTTAAGTTAATGATATTTTTTAAGTTGAACTTATTTTTATTCTTTCACTACTTAATGATATTGCGTTTTTCAATTTTTATTAAAAAGGAAAAATAAAGATAGCGCGAGACATAAACCATCAACAAACCTCACATGAAGGTAATACAATCATGAATAACCAAATCTCAATCTTTATTCAATCATAAATCACCAGATGGCCATGGCCCCTCATTTGCGAACAATGGGCCGCATTGTGAATTCATTTTCCCTCACATCTCTTGTTTTTGTGTTAGGTGGTGAAAGATGATTTTTTATTTTTATTTTTAACAGCGAAGATCTCAATCGTGTGAGCCCAATGTTTTAGGCCATTTCTCAGTTTTGGTGTTTAAAATTTCAATTCATCAAATTGGGAAATCTGAAGCAACGTTTAGAGGTAAGTTATACGTCATTCGACTCGTATTCTCCATATCAACAAAAGTCATCAAAAATCCGTTCGAAACTCGAAAAAAAGTTAACGCCGTTAGGTTTTTTTGATAGAGGTAAGTATGTCAAAAGTTCGGATCGTTATCGGAGATTTTCATAGTTGAGACAGACAGGAGCCAACTGATTAAAGTTTGGATTATTTAAATCCAATTTTCCTTTTAAAATAATAACATCACATAGATAATAAATGTGATAAAATAACATGGTTGGTATTAACTTTGAAAAGTACAGGTTCAGGTTTCATAATTTATTTATATACTTATCTATACATACAAAATCACAATACGTAGTATATAATTTTTTAAAAACCTTTATTTCGCATCCACTGAAAAAAAATATTTCGCTCCCCTGAAGTTTCGGTCAAGCTCCGCCACTGGGTGATACTTCAACATAGCACCACTTATAAGACCGCCTACAATGCATTCGTTGATGTCTTGCATGTGGCTGACGTGGAAGAAATCTGTCTGGCATGCGCAGTGGAGAGATAAAGAAAGGGAGATGCATGTAGGTGGGGAAGTGCGGGGACGTACAAGGGTGGTGAAGCCCAATTTTTTTAGAAACAATTTTTTTATTAAATGGTGATATAAAAGAGAGATAATGCATGTGAGAAAGATGTGTTGGAGTTAAAAAGAGGAAAGAGAATGCATGTGAGAAGAATGGGTAAAAAACTGATGTGACAGTGATGACTATGATGCATGTAGTAAATGCATGCTTATGTATTGTGGGTAGTCTAAGGGGCTGTTTGTTTTTTGAAAAAACGTCTGCGAAGGTCTGCGAAACCTTTTTTGTCTGCACCTCGCGGACCAAGGAAAGATGTTTGGTGTTTGTTTTCTCGCAGACATTTCATTAAAAAACGTCTGCGAGACCTCTTCTTGGAGAAGAGGTGGACAAACATCTTCAAAGCTCTTTTCCAATTCTCAGCCGCCGCCCCCTTCTCTTCTCACCCCCAGCTCCATCGTCGATCGTCTCCATCTCCACCGCCGATCGTCTGCACCCACCTTCTCGATCGTGAATCTACAGCCACCATCTCAACGATGGTCTACAGCCACCATCTCCACCGATCGTCTACAGCCACCATCTCCACCGCCGATCGTCTACAGCCACCATCTCCATCGTCAACAGCCACCATTGTCTACAGCGACCTTCTCGATCGTGAATCTACCGCCTCAAGCAACCACCGGAAGTTACTCCTCCACCGCCGCTCGTGGCTACCAAACGCGACTCCGACCACGAGCGTGACTACCGCCGCTCGTGGCTCCACCGCCGATGGTCTCCGATCTTCACTCCGATCGTCACTCCTTGGCTCCAGCAACCACCAACGAAATTTTCTTTTAGGGTTTAGAACTGATGGGGACGATGATCGAGCCATGGGGACGGTCGTGGTTAGGATTGGGGAAGAGATTGCGAAGATGTTGAAAATGTGAAAAGGTTGTGAAGATATTGAAAAACAAACACCCCTAAAAGCTCTTCTTCAAAAACAAACACCACCTAAGAGAAGATAATAGGCCATTACTAGATTAGAAGCCCGTTAATTTTAATTTGCAGTTGTGTCTCTGTAATTAATTAAGTTTTTAATATTTCTTTTTTATTTTCTTTTATTGCAATTTGATCTCTCATCTTTATTTCTTTATTATTATTATTTTTTTCCAATGCTTTCTTACCTGGGTTTAGATCCCTAAAATTAATCAAACTTCTATTTGAGTTTTCGAAGTTTCTTATTTTATTATTTTTACTTTCTTTTATTTGAACTTTAATTCTTCGTCTTCCTTTCTATTTTTTATCTTCTTTTTTTACTTTTATATAACCTCAACTTATTTACTAAGAGTATCTTTAGGTGCTTAACTCTTAAACATTTAAAGGTTTAATTCATAAATTTAGCAAGTGTTGTTATAAATCACTGGGTTTTTAGACTTTAAGTTTCCTTTTTAGTTTTTAAAATTTAAAATGAAGTTGAGTCAAATATATTATTTTTATTTTCATTTACGCTCAGTTTCCGAGTTTATTAAATGATAGAACAGAAAGTAAAAGAATGGAAAAGAAACGAAATGAAAAGAATGGATTTCTTTCCTTTCATTTCCTTCCAAATCGGAAAGAAAGAAAAACTAAGTAATTTTGCCTACTTTTCCTTGCACTTCTCTTTCTTTCCTCATTAAATGAAACTCAGAAACACGACATGTATTATTTTCTTTTTTTTCCTCGTTAAATGAAACTCAAGAGCACAAACCTTTTCTCTTTTCCTTCCACTTTCTTTCTTTTCTCTCTTTTAATAAACTCGGAAACAGAGCATTAAAGATATACATTTGAATTAATGCATCTTTTTAATGCAGTGGTAACGTGCAACGGATAAAATTACTAGCTATATACAATTGTGATTCCACCGTTTATTGACGAGAAGACCGCACCCCATATCATACCATCCATTATATGATCATAGATTGTATATGAAATTGCTTATCTGGAATGCTTTTATGTAATTTTGCAAAAAAATATTATTTAATATATATATATATATATAGGGGATGATTCCATTGTTAACCCTCCCTTATATCGTTAACCCGTGTTAACTCGGCATTTTTTGCCCGAATCTTTGTTTTTTTTCATGGTTTTTATTATACATAAATAGGAGTGGTTTCTTTTTTGTGTTTTTGCTAATTCATCACCGTTTAGAAATTATTTACAAATGTAAGTAAATGTAATTTACTTACATTTAGTAAATGTTAGTAAATTACATTTACTTACATTTGTAAATAATTTCTAAACGGTGATGAATTAGCAAAAACACAAAAAAGAAACCTCCCTATTTATGTATAATAAAAACCATGAAAAAAAAAACAAAGATTCGGGCAAAAAATGTCGGGTTAACACGGGTTAACGATATAAGGGAGGGTTAACATTTGAACCTCTCCCTATATATATATATATATATTAATTTGATTGTAGTTTATGTTGTGTACGGAATTTGTTTTAATAAGTCCCTCGGTCCTACATCATCAACAACCGTCACCTTCACCTCTGCCTAAATTTATACTCACTTATCTCTTCTCGCATCATCTTTTACTCGTTCAAGTTGTTCTTATTGTAATTTTTATTTATTTTTTCTAATAATACACCAATGCTGTCAAATATGATAAAATTATGTTAAAATCTAAAATATTTTGGAAAAAATAGATTATATATGTTATAGGATATAAACTATAAATATTAAAACTATAAAGGACTCAAAGTGACATTCCGTAACGATGAAATCTAGTTTTGAAATTTTGGAACCCACCAACAAATAATGTCGGACACGTCATTCATATTTGTATCTATTGTAGTATAACCGAATCCACCCTCTATCAAGTGGTTCAGATTATATATATATAGGGTATGGATAATTTGAAACCTTCACTTAATGCGAAAACAATGAAAACCACATATCTAGCCATTGATTTTAAGATTGTGTGATTGAGATTAATCTTGGGTATTTTGATTTATTTAATTGTTTGGTAAATTAATTGAAAAGTACAGAAAGGGTATATAGGTCTTTCTACCATTTGTACTTAAAACCAATATTTTACATTTCAAATCCTAAAAAAACCGTACACCCACCTTTTTCAAAACAAAAACCGCCACCCAAATTTACTCCCATTTTCCGGTGGTGTTACGCTTATGTTATTGACATGTTACAACATTTAAACGTTGTATATGCATATATAACACATTAACATAAAATTTTTAAAACTAAAACAGTTACATTAAAAGTAAAACAGTTATATTAAAAAAAAATTGATTCTTCAAAAAGTACATAAGGTACAAAATTTCTTGTTTAAAATTTTAAAACTAAAACAGTTACTTTTCATGACCTGTCACATCGGTTAAAAAATTTTAATAATCCTTGAAACTGATTCTTCAAATGTAACATATACGTAACATAAGTGTAACTACGACGCATGTCGCACATTTCGAACACATTTAAAAAACTTCTAATAGCAAAATTCAAAGACAACTTTTATGAAAGCATAAAAAAAGAACAAACACCCTAGATATTTTTTTAAACCACATTTAAGAATAATAAAAAAACAAAAAGTGTTTGCTATTCCCTACTTTTCGGCATTCACGATAGCGAGATCAAAATCCTTTGTCTTGCAATTACATGAATCATGCCCAATAATCTAATTCTGACATGTACAACAAGTCCTATGTGTAAATCATATGTAATATAGTTGTTCACAATAAAAGCTATCTAAGTTGTTATATGTAAACCTTGTGTAACGAGCGCAATTTATCCGTAAAACATATGTAATATAATTGTTTCTAGTAAAACATATGTAATATAATAAAACAAAGATTGTAGTTAATATGTAACATCTTTGTAACATAGGTGTATTTAAAAACAAATGAATTCTAAACTTGGATTGATATTAACTCATTTCAGTTAATAAATTTCATTAAAATTCCGGTAAAATAAAATGATACAAGCATGTTAGTTTATAAACAACACAAATATATCATTGATTTTTAAAATAAATGAATTGATTTATTAATAAAAATAAATTAACAAGCATAAACGAATAAAAACGAACGTTTACAAACATATATGAACAAATGGGATGTGTGTTCAGATTCGTTCGTTTAGTTTAATGAACAAAAATTTTTTGTTCATGTTCGTTTATTTACTAAAAAACTTTGATGAACGAACTTTTTACTTGTTTAGTAACGTTCGGTTCATTTACTGGGCAAAAAAAGTGTAAAAATTAAAAAAACTGGACTGAAAAAGTTAAAAACATTGGTAACATCATTGTATTTGCTATGATGCGGCTTAGGAGGCTGTCTAAGCGCCCCTCCACTAAAAATTATATGTAAAACAATGGTAGCATCGTTGTATTTGTTATGTGTAATAACCGTAATTTATATGTAAAACCAATGTTGTAAAAATCGGCCTAGGCGGCCGCCTAGGCGCTAGGCGCCCATTTATTGTCTAATTTTTGGCCTAGATGGTGCCTAGGCGCTAGGCGGTGCTAGGCGGCCTAGGCGGGGCCTAGTCGGCCTGGTCAGATTTTTATTTTTTTTTCACTTTTTTTGACTTTTTTTGACTTTTTTATAGTAAAAAGGGACCAATTTCATGATTATTTAGACATTTCTCAACCAAAAATCTTTAATATGTCTCTGAAACATCGAATCCAGGCAGTTAATATCGAAATTTATCTCTAAACTTTGAACTCAGTGTTTAAGTTTGCACTTTAAAGTACTTTTTTTAGTATATTTTTTAAAATTATTTGAAGTATTATATTAAATTATTGATATTGATGTGTGTATATAATATATATTTGTAAAATTACATATAAAAATTCCAATCCGCCTAGCGCCGATTAATCCCAATTAATCCCTAGGCGGTACCTCGCCGCCCGACTAGCGCCTAACGACTTCTACAACCATGTGTAAAACATATGTAATATAGTTGTTCCAAGTAAAACATATGTAACATAGTAAAACAAAGATTGATGTTAATATGTAACACCTTTGTAACGTAGGTGCGTTAACTATTTAACAATTCACGAACCTGAAAAACATTGGTAACATCGTTACATTTGTTATGATGCGGCCTAGGTGGCTGCATATGTAACATAGTAAAAAAAAGAATGATGTTAATATGTAACACCTTTGTAACGTAGTTGCGATAACTATTTAACAATTCACGACCTGAAAAACATTGTTTAACATCGTTACATTTGTCATAGGGAACACAAACATTTAAACGAGCTGTGTTTTCTTGTTCGTGTTCGTTCGTTAATAAACTTAGTGTGTTCGTGTTCGTTCATGTTGATTCGTTAATACTATACATGAATAGTTCATAAACATAGACGAACATAAGTAAACAGACATAACTAAACAAACATGACTAAAGAAACAAAACAACCATTATTGAACAAAAATAGTTAAACAAATATGAACGAACAAATGAATTGTAAAGTTGGATTGATATTAACCCATTTCAATTAATAAATAAATTAACATTCCGGTAAAATAAACGAACGTTCACAAACGTAAATGAACAAATGAGACGTGTGTTCATGTTCGTTTATTACAAAACAAACTTTCATGAACGAACTTTTTATTTGATTGCTAAACATTTGGTTCATTTACAGGGGTCAAAAGTGTAAAGAATTAAAAAAAATAGACTGAAAAAGGTAAAAACATTGGTAACATGTTGTATTTGTTACGTTACTAAATATTTAAAATGATGTGAAAATAAATAATCGCTTTTCGTGTGTGACAAAAAAACATGTGTATAAAAACAAACATGTAAAAAAACGTTACTTTTTAATGTAGAAAAACAACAAAGAAATAAAGGTGAAAAAAATAAAACTCAGCAACGTAAAACTGGTGTAATTTGTAAACGTTAACTGATTGGCAGTTGGTATCCAAAATTCAAATCATATAAAGGTATGGTGTAAAAATAATAAAAAATGAATACAAGTACATAGAGGTAAAATAACAAGATTTCCCCAAATAAATTTAATAAGAAGGGTGTGATGTGACAAAATCTTGGCCACATAAAATGGTTTTCATGATTTTCGGGTTAAAGGGTGGTTTGCAAATTATGTATTCCCCATATATCTTACTATCTTAATAAACAAAAATAATGTTTGCCACTTGTCACAATTTTAAACCATTAGTGTCACTTGGCAACTTCATATCACATTTTTAATTCTCACTCTTATTAAGTAAAAATATTAACTTTCATATTCAATATTTATAATATTAATAATATTATTGATCTTTTTAATACTAAAAAGTTTTATAATCAATTAAAAATAATATTTTAATAATAAACACTTTAAAAAAAATTCTAAGATATTAATTTTTTCTAAAAATCAATATTTTCTAGAAATAAAAAAATTTTAGATTAGTATTTATTAGAATTTTTTTTCTCTAAAAATTATGTATTCTAATTTTTTTTTTAAAAATATAATTTAGACTATAATACATAGATCTTAAAGAATAGTTTTTTTATAAACAAATGAAATTTTGTAGTATTAAAATTTTAAAAATTAATTTCTTATAAAACTAAAGTTTTTGATCATTGTTTTATTACTTAAGTACTTAGTAATATGCATTTTAAACATTTTATATTAAACTATTATTTTATAATTTATAAATTTTTATTGCTAAGTATTTAATATTTTATATTAAATCCGTGTAACACACGGGGTATACTCTAGTATATATATATGTGTGTGTGTGTGTGTTTTGTATATGGAGGATTGAAGGAAGTATGATTAATATTTAATAGTGTTTGAATACATCAAAAAATATGTTAGAGATTCGAACCTACATCTATGTAATCTAACTAACAACATTCAAACAAGTTAGTCATCGTAAATATATTTTATTTATAAAGAAAAAATATTTAACATGTAGAAGTACATGGAATGGGAATTTTGGAACCCTGATTTGGTAACAATGTTTTCGGAACCGGATCGTATGTTGAACCGAATGTCTTACTGTTACCGGTCCGGTCGGAATGATTGGATCGGATTTAATAACCGAATGACATAATAAGTATGAAGTGAGATTTTAACTAGGTATGCTTAAAAATTATGTTATCATAAAAGCATTTAAAAAACATAATTATTGTTTAAACAAATATAATCATGTTAAAAAAATACAAAGTTTGGTTTTAGTGTTTATTCTTTAGATTTTAGTTGAAAAAAACTTAAATTCGGTCCGACTAGTAAACGGGTTCCCGGTCCGACAGGTGAACATGCTAGTTTTTGAGAGAGCGGTTCAAATGCTATAATTGGGCCGTCACCTCACTGGTTCTCGGTCCGACCAGCCGGTCCGGTTTACAAAACACTGCTTAGTAAAGCTCCTTGTTCAATTGCTTTCCACGGACGACGACAAAAGAGAAGATGAACAACAGAATTAGTAAAAACAACTCATTGGTTCTTAAATAATGAAGAGCTTGAATTCTTTTATAAAAGGCTTGCGTACAAGTCTCTCTGGTAGCAAATAATTTTAGGCGAGGACAATATTTTTTTTAACGTTAGGTTTTCTATTAAATTGATGAGATATATGTTGTATTAGTAGTGTAGAAGCTGAAATGAACCTACCAACCATAGTAGCATGCTATATTAAATTAATATTTTTTTATTTTATATCAATAATATATGTTCTAAAATATCTTCTTTTTTTTTTGAACGGCTAAATTTTTTTGTTTTGAACGGCCTAAAATATCTTTTTAACCCGATGTTTATCTTTAACTTTTACGGTTTTACCACACGTAGCAACTAAAGTCAGCTTTCTCTAGCCACGTTTCCTCCACGTGTCCCCTTTAGACCGCTACATTCATGCACACACTGTATCAATTTCCACACATATGAGTATCCCACTTCAAGATCGCACGATCAAATGCTCAAAAAACAAAATATAAAAACAAAAAATCATCTTTCAGGTGTTAACAACCTAAAATGGCCCCTAAGAAAACTGTCCTCAAAACCACCAAGAAAACCATACGAGAAACCGTCCAAGTTTCAGTTGTCGATCAAACCACCAGAAAGCCATTCACCAGAGGTGTTTCATCCAATGAAAAGATCGAAATTGTCACAGTTCAAACCCCACAAGAACAAGAAACCCTAGAAGACGATGATGACACCCAAATGCCAGACGAAGAAACCATCGGTGATGATATCGAAAATCATCGAGAAACGAGAGAAATCAAAGTCCAAGACGCTACTCCCACTCCGACGCCGGAAAAAGCAGAACCGCCCAAGAAATCAACCAACCGAGGCGGCGACGGCGGCGGGAAGAGGAAGAAGAGGCGGAGGAAGGTGGGGGAGAGCGTCGGTGGTGAAGGGTAAAGCTGCAATTATAAGTTAACTAATTTTTTTAGAACACTTACGTAATTTTTTTATTTTTATAATTTATATTATTTGACAGGTATAAGAGGTATTTGCATAGGGTGTTGAAGCAGGTGCATCCTGATTTGAGAATATCGTCAAAGGCGATGACTATAATAAACAATTTGATGTCGGATATGTTCGAGAGGATGGCGGAGGTGGCGGGGCGGTTGTCGGAGTACAACAAGAAGAAGACATTGTCGTCGAGGGAGATTCAAGCGGCGGTGAAGTTGGTGCTTCCTGGAGAGCTTGGGAAGCATGCGATTGCCGAGGGTACAAAAGCGGTCACGAGTTATGTGTCCTATGCTGCTGCTGGTGGTAGGTCTTAGATCGATGGTTTGAAGTTGAGTTTTTTAGTTGGTTAGGATGTGTGCTTCGTGGTTGATTTTAGTTTTTAGTTTAGTGATCGATCGATGTGGTTAGAGTTCACTTGGTATGCAGATTTTGGAATGTAAATTTGATGCTAACGATGCTCGTGTAGTTCCTGTGGCTATGGTTAGTGTGTGTGTGTGTGTTTTTTTTTTTTTTTTAAACTAATTTAGAATCTGTTTATGTGTGTTTTTTTATTGATTTAAGAAAAAAATCTTTTAACGTGCTTCACGCTGGTGACGACGGTCATTCGAAACTCACCAACGTGGCTTGTGTAATGGGTATGGGGCTTGAGCGTTTTATTTTCTTGAAATATGAAAGAAGTAATAGAAATGAAATACGATTCATCTGTTAGGGTCGGGTTGTTTGTTAAGGCTAAAAGGAGAGAATTTATGTATGGGTTGTGGCCTTGGTTAAGGTCATGGGCTTTGGGTGGGGTTGGATCAAAATTCATAGGGCATAGCTCAAAGCATTCTAGTTGGGGAATGGCCCATGGGTCACTCAATAATTTGAGCAGTGGGTTGGGTCATGCGGGTAAAAGAAAAAATAAATTACATTAAAAATCATTTCTTGAAGAGTGGTGGGTCAGGTCATTATTTAAGTGATGATTCAAATCAAAGTTGGGCCAACAGGGCCAATGCTTTTAAGAAAAAAACAAATTGAATCACAAAATATATTTCAATCTTTGAAGAGGAAAAAACTTTATGAAATAATCAATTATATTCCTATTTATTTAACTAATAAAATGTTTTCTATTTACTACGACCCAAGACTGTTATCTTCAAATTGTATGATATGATGCTTAAACCAAGCGATCTTACATCCTTTACTGTCGTTAAATTTTCTAATGTCAAATAGTATTGGGTTGGAAGGCTCACCTAAAGCAAATATTGCTTTGGCTGAGTTAGAGGGTTTTTCTAGTTGCAGGGTCATCATGCTATGTTATTTGGGCGGAAGAGTGATCTATTTGCAAGGGTGATCCCGGTTAGTTTGCTATTAAAAAAAAGCTAATTAATGTACGCACACATTATTTAAAACTGGGTTAGATTTTCGGACTCATCATTATTGATAATTAAGTAATTAAAACATAACTAAAACTAAAAAGCAAACTTGTCATGTACAACAAAATAATTAAATCTAAAAGGTTAAAGGCATTTTATAAGATGTTCATAGAGGGATATAAATCAACTCAAAAGCGATGTTACACGGGAGGGGTAGGGGCATATGGAAATTTTGAAAAAAAGGCCTAAAATTTGTTGCTCCTATCAAATCGCTTTGATTCTTGAAGAACTAAATTGATGGAATCTACAACATTTAGTATTTACACACTTGTATTGAAAGAAGAGTAATTGAATTCTCCAAGAACTAAAAGAACGCATAGCAATACACTTCATCAAGTCTTTCCTCGGTTTTTAATAAACCATAGTTAAAATAATGCTGGGCTGGGCTGGGCTGGGCTAGATGCATATGGGCCAGCCCGATTATATCATTTACTAATTTCTTCAATTGCTCCGTTCACAATTAAACTAGACTATAATCATATATTATAACTAGAGTTTAAGTTTATTCCAAGTATAATTAAGCAGTTTTAAGCACAACATGAAATCTTATGCCTTGACCTTGTTTACATAATACCTTCCGTAATCACTTTTATGTTGGAAGAATTTTGTTGTCATTTCAATAATGTAAGAGTAATATCTTGTTGCTTGTGTTTTGCTAAGTTCTATGTTGCACTGTTTGGATATTTGCCACATTTTGTGTTTGTTTACTAGTCTGATATAAAAATTCATAATCTATGGTTTTTTTATAAGTTTATTTTAATGGTAAAAAAATTTACACTCAATTTTGCTCACAATTAAACAAAATAGAGGAACATCAAGCAAAATCCAAAAGAAATCAAGTAAATTAAGTTTAAATCTATGAGTGATGATTATTAATTAAGATTGTGCTGGAGTAACGAAAGTAAAATCTTATTGGTCAAGCTTCTACTATAATCAACAAATTATGATTTGAATGAATTAAATCTGATTTGCCTATTTTATTATTGATATATATATATATATATATAGGGGAAGGTTCCCCTAAAAAGTCTATTTTGCCTAAGAAGGCTAAGAAGGATTTTAAAAACGCGAAAACCGACTCAAAGAAACCCCGATTGAACTCATTTTTGCGTCATTTGAACCGGCTTGTCGAACCCTAAAACCCAAACCCTAAATCATAAACAATAAACCCTAATACTAAAACCAAAACTTTAAAAACAAATCTTTAACATAAAGATACAACTTAAAAGCTAAAAACCAAGCCCTAAAACCTAAAATCTAAATCTAGATGTTAAAACGAAAACTTAAAATCTAATATTGTAGGGTTCGATGAAACGGTTCCAATGCCATCGAAATGAGTTCAATCGGAGTTCGTTTGGGTCGGTTTTAAAGTTTTTAAAAATCCTTCTTAGCCTTCTTAGGCAAAAAAGACTTTTTATTTGATCCTTACCCTATATATATATATATATATAATTTTTCTAAGCTGGGTGTCTCATACAAAGCAGCTTCTCTACCACATTAGAGGACTCGGAGTGGGAGCCGGGAGAGAGGCGGGGGGAACCGGGGAGCCCCGGGGCCGATCGGGAACACCACCCCCCCGGAAGTGGGGTGGGGTGAATCGGGGACATCACACCGAATCTCACCGACTGTGGGGAAACCAGATAACCGTTGTCAAACGGTTAGTTTTTTTTTTAAAAAAAAAAACCAATTTTTTTCTATTTAAACAACTCAAAAACTAACCAAAATCTCACACTTTTTTCTCTCATCTTCTACAATCTATACACTAAAATTTATAAAATTTTCAACTAAAATGGAAGGAGGTTCATCACGTGGTGGGTCGTCAACCAAGAAATTTAGAAAATCACGACAAAAAAATGTTCAAACGCCTCAAATGAACCCGTTCAACACACCCGGGTATCATCCACAAATGTCATCTCCGAATCAACCAACATTTTACTACGATCCAATGAACCCGCCTCCATATTTGCAATATTCACCGGGCACTCAACAACAATTCAATCGGTGGGAGCAATCGTATCAACAAGACCAACAAAGTTACCAACAATTCAATCAACAAAATTTTCAACAACAATCTCCATTTCAAAGTATTTTTTATACGTTTATTTTATTATTTTATTTTTTTTGTCTATTTTTATAAGTTTATTTTTTAAGTCTATTTTTATACGTTTATTTTTTAAGTCTATTTTTATACGTTTATTTTTATGTTTAGACTATCGTGACCATAATCAAGACGACTCGGATTCAAGAGAACATAATAAAAGTGTTCAAGTCGAGTCGGAAGAAGAAGAAGAAGAACAAGAACCGGTTAGGCGACCGGGAAAGAAACCAATTGGAAAGAAAGCACCGGCCAAGCGTTGGTCCGATGAAGAGGAGGTTGCGTTGGCCAGAGCTTGGCTAACTATTTCTGAAAATCCCGATGTTGGTAATGCGCAAAAACGGGATGGTTTTTATAAAAAAGGTATCTTTTAACATTGTTTAAGTTAACAAAAAAAGTAACGGTTGATGCTTAAATTTATGTTGTTTATATGTAGGTAACCGAACATTTTCACCATCTCGTGAAGGACAGGTCGAGTTCTGTTGATCAAATCTATTCCAAATGGAACGATATGAACGCCTCCATGAAGAAATGGAATGGTTTTTACCAACAGTGTTCAATGAATCACAAAAGCGGTGAAGGAGATGAACAAGTTTTGAAAACGGCCATGAAAAACTACAAAAGCTTGGTCAAGTCAAAGGGATTCGATCACATCCAAGCGTGGGATGTGGTCCGCGATAGCCCTTTATGGTGCGACATTCCACCAGTAGGTTGTGACTCACAAGCTACAACAAAAAGGCCGAAGTCAAACGAGTCAGTGGGTAGTGCGAACCCCCACATCGACATCAACCTTGATGATGACGAAGACATCAACATCAACCTTGATCGTGATGGCCCACGCATTTATTATGAACCGGATAGGCCAACAAGAAAGGGCAAAAGATCGGCCGCGTCCTCCTCGTCGCATGACGATTTAATTCAACAAATGGCGGAATTCAACTCGTTGAACAAAGAGGAATCCCAAAAAAGAGAACGCCATCGAGAAGAAAAACTCCGTGTTTTGCAAGAGGAGAAAGAAGCACGCGTTGCATTAATGCGACGACAACAACAGGCTTTAGACGAACAACAAAAGGCTGTAGATTTAGAGTTTATGATGAAAGACCACACAATTTATCAAGAACCAATGCTACAACTGATTCTCGATCGTAAACGAGAAATTGCTGCTCGTTGGGGATGGCATTGCCCTTTCTAGGTTTTTAATTTAATTTTTTAGGTTGTACTCTTTTTTTTTGTACTCTTTTTTTTTGGTTGTATCTTTTTTTTTTTGGTTGTATTTTTTTTTTGAATTCTTTTTTTTATTTTAAATTTAACGAATCTTTTTTTATTTTATTAATATTATTATTATTATTATTATTTATTGTTAAAATAATTAATTAAAAATAAGATTTGAAAATGGGGAAAAGTGGGACGACACCGTGCAAAATGGGGAAAGGTGAGGAAAAGTGGGGAAAAGTGAGGAAAGCTGATGTGGCGCTGATGTGGCAACGGGGAAAAGTGGGGAGTTTCTAGACAACTCCTTGTGGCCTTAGAGTAGATGTAAGGTTTGTCTTTATCCCTCTCTGCCCAGACCCCACATAGGGACATGGTAGGATTTCGCTGTGTACGTGTTTTTTTTATTAATTTTTTCGACATGTCACTAATATATTAATATATTGATTTTTGATACAACAATTCACCTATAAGCCATTTTTCATTTATTATTAGACACATGCTTTTATCTTTTATTCTATTCATTAAATATTTAACCAATTTAGACATCAATCTTTTATTTTATCTTTGTTTATTATAAAGCAATGTGCGCCATGAATAACTAGCAAGCTAGCAAGTCTCAACATAACCACTCATATATTAACAGAATAACAGCTAAAGTCGAAGTGATTATTTAATTGTGTTGATGAATAAAGTTTAAGAGGCATGATTAATGCTTTAGGAAAGCATCTTTTGAGCAATGATTATTGCCTATTGATTAGTGACACAAGTGTCGGTATGTTCGTCATACAACATATCAAAATAGAAATATAATTGTAAATAAGTATTGCACATATGATTAAGTGTCCTCTCATGTTATATCATAATATTAATTAAGGGCTAAACCTTTTATTTTAATCAGACGTTGACCACTTTGTCACATAATTGTATTAGAAAGATCGTTAGTCACCCGTTTTGAAGAATATAACATTTTGCAAACTTTATTTTATCTACAATTACATGGTCTTAAACAATTAACGATAATTAAATTAAGAGTAAATTACCGAGATGATCAATGTATTTTGTTAGTATTTTACTATTGATCCTAGGTTTTATAAATTTATTACCCATATGGTCTCAAACTTTAAACAGCTATATCACTTATAGTCTTTATGTGAAGTTATTTGGTCAAGTATGTGAAGGTAATTTGGTGACCTAAGGAGTAAGGGCTATATACGTTACAAATGTATAAAGTATTGGACTATATAAATAACTTATGAAACTTATAGACAATGAGTGTAATATTAACAAATCATACGAACTATGTCAGTAATTTACTCTTAAATTAGATGCTTCATTTTTTTTACTTTCCCATTAAGCATATTCTAACTATTTAAACATGTAAAAAAACACATCAACCTTCCGCATTGTTATGTTTCTACTCGAAAAAAAAAAATCTTGAATGGTAAAAAAAAACTTACTCTCAAACAAATAAAAGCCTACCATAATCTAATTCAACTACTCATCCTTGATTGAATAACATGCATGTTCACTCACATAAACCGACATAAACCTAAATAAAAACTAACCTGTAAGATCAAATAAGACTGATGCTTATCAAAAATCTCTCTTGAACAAGTCTTGTACTCATAGAAGACAAACATAGCCTTAGGAAGCAAAGTTAAACATTCGGAAGAATTAATGTTTCCGAAGGTTAACAATCTCCTTCCGAGGGCTATATAAAAGACTCAAGCTTCATAAGCTTCCCCAACGATAAGAGCTTCCGATAAAGATCAAGATACTTCCGAATACAAGAACTTCCGAAGACATCCTTCTGCTTAGGTCTACTTCACTTAAAAAAAGATTCAGAGATGTTTTCTATCATCAAGACCAACACAGAAGACATTCTCATGATAGTCAGCAGCAGAGTATGTCTGTCAGACATGCAGAAGTATCTTTACATTAATGTCATAACAGTATACCGGTTTTAGCATTAGTTTATTTCCAGTATTTTGTCCAGCTTTGTATTCATACGAGGATACAACTGTGAATTTAAGTATAAATATGTTCATTTGTAACTCAGCAATGTGTGCTTAAGCTAGGAGTCTTGTATGCTTTACATTTAAATAAAATAAAATTTAACCTTGAATTAGTTATTCTTTGTGTGTATTTTCAGTCTTGTCTGTAAGCATATGTGTGAATAGAATTGATAGAAGTTCCGCATCTATCAATTCAGTAGAAGATAACTTGTATAAGTGTTGTGCAAGTTGCATAACTCGATCCAACATAACCATATATTACAAAAGCTTAAACTTTAACATATTTACAAGCTTAGTTCAACAGTCATATCGAACACATTTAATATGCATGTCGTATTTTGATCGAGTTATTTAACTTATTTAATAGAACGGGTAAATCCATGAGCCTATGTACTGTTTAACGCATTTAGAACTTCATTTCAACTAGTAAACTTATTTGTCACATCTGCATGAATGGCTTGTATAGGTTGTGTCCGACTTGCATCATTTTAAGTGTGTTAGAGGTTGACTTTGTGGATTTGACATGAATAAATATACAGGTCGTATTATGGGTATGTATTGGGTCAGACAACAGTTTATTCGAATTTAAAATTTTTTTGACCCTATTCGAAACCGAACAGAATAAGAAATATACTTATCTGATTCGAATATATATTAATAACACGAATATCTTTGTTTTTTACAACTGAATAACCCGAATAAACAACAAAGTTTATTCGGGTTAAATTCGGATATCCGATTTGAATGATAAAAATAAACACCCAACCCGAAACTATCTAAATAACCTAAATAAGAATTCGGATCGGTTTTTTTCGAATTTCGGATTTTTTGAACACCCATAATTTTAACCCACCCACCCTCCACTGACACAATTTACACTTGAAAACCTTTCATGTTTTAGCGACTCTTGATTCATGATTTTCTATGTCCTTGTCACGAATACTTTTGGCCAATTTTGTTGATGTTCCACTATCTATTGAGATGAGAATTACAAGATCGTGCTATACGTGTAGCCATTGTCATGGTTCGTCATATGTGTATATTTTTTCTTTTATCTGGTCATTTCAAATGAAAACTACTAAATGCATAACAATTAAGTGAATACTTTTAATCATTGATCATGAAAATTGAAATGAAGAAAATAAGGTACAATCTTATTTCATAAAATTAAAGAGATATAATAAAAGATAGAGATCTCAATCCTACATTGAAAAATGATCTCGACTTCAAATGATTAAAAGAAATTGTTTTGTAAATATTTCATTTTAAAATCTGTTTGTTTTTCAAAAATCACATTTTTTAAAATCTTGTATTAATACTATATTTTTCTCTCTGTTCTCTATCTTAGTCAAGATTAAAAAATAAAAACCTAAGAACATTTTAAAAATAAACATGTACAATCAACATACGCATTAGTTAAAAGTAAAATACACTAATGTAATAATGAAACAAACATGCACATATCATATTGTTCTTAAGTTTCAGTGACACACACATGTTATATTAATATAACATATGCATATAAAGTATGTTTTGTAAGTTTTACTGATATTATCAATGTTTTTAGGACTGAACCGGATATTGAACCGGACGTCTTACTGGTTACCGGTCGGACGGGTTGGACCGGCTTCAAGAACCGGATGTCATAATGAATATATATAAAACTACAAAAGAAATTATACAATTATAAACACATTTAATCAAACATAAATAATGATTGAACAAATATAATCATGTTAATAAAAATATATCATTTGGTTTTAATGTTTTATTCCTTACATTTTAGTTAAAAAAATAAAAAAAATAAAATCCAGTCCGACCAGTGAACCGGTTCCCGGTCCGACCGGTGAACCAGCTCAACCGGCCGGTCCGGTTGAAAGTGGTTTGCAAGCACATTTTGGGCCGGCCAACCCACCGGTTCCCGGTCCGACCGGTCCAACTGCCGGTTCAGTCCGGTTCTGAAAATAGTGGATATTATGGATATGTTAAATCAATTTTTACTAAATTACGTATATGTAATACATAAATACAACAAATTTCTCAATTTTATTTAATAGCAAGCAATAATAAAAAGAAATAAAAATGCACCCAAATTAAAATAAAAGTATAACAATAACTATAACATTATTAACATCTGTGTAAAACAAAAACTATAACATATGTGTAAAAAAAACTAAAACAAATTTTTTACAATTCTTAAATGCAAATAAAACTAAAAACAAGCCCTAAAAATCAACAAAGGACATACTCTCTTTCTAGTTTCAAAAAACATATCTAAACCATCATAAGATAAAACTTGCTAAAAAACCACAAAAAGGCTATGTGGACCAGAGATTACATTAGGTTTGTTCATCATCAAAAATTAAAAAAATAAGAAAAGCTTACTCGATAAATCTGCTACATAAATTAGTAAAATAAAAAATGTATCATGTATTTATGAAATGTTGAAGATGTGGAGATTGTCTTCAGCCTATATATGCAGAACTTGAACATTATCTCCATATGTAGTTTGATATTCCTTCACGAGTCACCACAGCCACCAGTATGTTATCATAGAGGTCGTGATAATATAGATTTTTTGTAAGGTTTGAATTTGTAAAATTTTGTTTTGAAAATAGAAATTTGAGAGTGGACCACTTGAGAGAGCATTTGCCTCTTAAATGAGAAGTTCTAAATTCAAAAACAGACTTAATTTAAAATAATACAAGAGTATGATATATTTATCATTAAAAAGAAAAATATAAAGAAAAAGAGCATGATACAAATGAAAGAAAGAGAGAGAAAATGACATAGATAATGATACGTAGGAGTAAAAATGTAAAATATCTGAAAAATTTAATGTTAGAAATGAAAGAAAACTGCACAAGATCTCAGAAACTTATTTCTATTATATTTCTACATATTATGTCGATTACACATATACATATACATATTAAATATAACTGCTATTAATAACTGTCAAATAGAAGTAAATATATATTTGATTTTATAACACTCCCCCTCAAATATATATTATCATATATTATACACTATTAACAACATACTTCAAGATGTTATTAAATTTGTACTTCAGGACCTATAAGATAAACTGATACTACTGGATCAGTTATGCTGCCTCATTAAAAACCTTACTAAGAAAACCCAATGTGATAAAACTTAGTCAAGGAAAAAAGAGTACAGCGTGTATAATATTTTCTAATAAAATTAGCTAACATCTTTTAATCTACGAAGTCCAATCCTGTGAGATAGTTGCTCAAAAGTACTTCTTGGCAGAGACTTTGTAAATATGTCAGCTAGATTTTCACTTGACTTGATCTGATGAACATCAATTTCTCTTTCTTTCTGCAGGTCATAAGTTGAGAAGAACTTTGGTGAAATATGCTTCGTTCTATCACCCTTGATATAACCTTCTCTAATCTGAGCTATGCAAGCAGCGTTGTCTTCATAAATAATAGTTGATTCTTTCTTGATATGTTTTAATCCACATGTTTCTTGTATATGATTAATCATTGATCTTAACCATACACATTCTCGACTGGTATCGTATAGTGCTATTAACTCGGCATGATTTGATGACGTTGCTGTAAGTGTTTGCTTTGTAGACTTCCATGAAATTGCTGTGCCACCGTATGTAAATACATAACTTGTTTGAGATCTTGCCTTATGTGGATCTGATAAATATCAGGCATCAGCATACCCAACAAGTTGGGAATGTTTGTTTTTCTGGTAGAAAAGACCTAAGTCTCTTGTCCCGCAAATATACCGGAATATGTGCTTTATGCCATTACAATGTCTACGTGTTGGATTTGAACTATATCTCGCCAGAACATGTACCGAGAATGCAATATCAGGTCTCGTATTATTTGCGAGATACATAAGTGCACCGATTGCACTTAGATCTGGTACTTCTGGACCAAGTATTTCTTCGCCTTCTTCTTGTGGACGATAAGGGTCTTTATTTGCATCAAGCGATCTAACAATCATAGGTATGTTAAAAGAATGTTCTTTGTCCATATTAAAACGTTTTAACATCTTTTCGATGTAATTTGATTGATGGACAAATGTCCCATCACACAAATGTTCAAATTGTAGGCCAAGACATAATTTTGTGCTACCAAGATCTTTCATTTCAAATTCTTTCTTTAGCATTTCAGCAGCTTTTTCAATTTCTTCAGGAGATCCAATAATGTTAATATCATCAACATAAACTGCTATTATTGTGAACTTTGTTAAAGATCTTTTTATAAACACACATGGACTAATTACATCAGACTTATATCCTTCTTTTTCGAGATATTCACTAAGTCTATTATACCACATACGACCAGATTGTTTGAGACCATATAAAGACCTTTGAAGTTTTATAGCACACATATCTCGAGGTGTGGATTTTAATGCTTCAGGCAACTTTAATCCTTTAGGGATTTTCATGTAGATGTCATTTTCAAGTGTACCATACAAGTATGCAGTAACAACATCCATAAGTCTCATATGCAGTCCTTGATATATTGTGAGACCAATTAAAAATCTAAGGGTTATCACATCCACTACAGGGGAATACGTTTCCTCATAATCAACTCCTGGGATTTGAGAAAACCCTTGTGCTACAAGTCTTGCTTTATATCGTACAATTTCATTCTTTTCATTTCTCTTTATTGCAAACACCCATTTATAACCTACTGGTTTGACGTCTATAGGTGTTTGGACAACAGGTCCAAAAACATGTCGTTTTTCAAGTGAATTTAATTCAGCATTAACAGCTTCTTGCCATTTTGGCCAATCATTTCTGTGCATGCACTCTTCTAGAGTTTTAGGAATATAATCATTTTCATTTATTACATCTGTTGCTATAGCATATGCAAAGATTTCGTCAATGCAAGTTTGATTTCGATTCCATGTTATACTATTATGTACATAATTAATAGAGATCTCATTTTCATTTTGTATCAATGTTTCCTCTTGATTTTCATTTTCCCCTGGAATCATATTTGTTACTTCAGGAACATTTGCCTTTTCATTTACCTCTTCTGGAGTTACATTTATAATATTTTCTGAGTTTTCACCAAGTGTGTTATTTTGCTCTTTTCGTTTTCGTGGGATCTTATCTTTGGAACCAATTGGTCTCCCACGTTTTCTTTGTATGTTAATTGTTTCTGGAATTACTTCAATTCGAGCAGGTGTATTTGATGCTGGTATATATGAATTTGTCACTCTATTAGTGTCTGTGAATGCATCTGGTAATTCATTTGCTATTCTTTGCAAATGTATAATCTTTTGTACTTCAGATTCACATTGACCATTTCGAGGGTCAAAATTAGATAGTGATGATGGATTCCATGTTAATTCTTGTGTTACCAGTCTTTCTTTATTTATATCTCCCCCTAAGACTGGGAATATTGTTTCATCAAAATGACAGTCTGCATAACGTGCAGTAAACACATCTCCTGTCATTGGTTCTAAATATTTAACAATAGATGGTGAATTAAATCCAATATAAATACCCAGTCTTCGTTGTGGTCCCATTTTGGTACGTTGTGGTACCGGGATAGGTACATATATTGCACAACCAAAAACTTTAAGATGAGAAAGACTTGGTTCTCATCCTGAGACCAATTGTAATGGGGAGTATTCATGATCAGCAGTTGGCCTTAATCTAATTAATGTGCTTGCATGTAGAATGGCATGCCCCCATGCAGAAGATGGTAATTTGCATCTCATTAAAAGTGGTCTAGCGATTAATTGTAATCGTTTAATTCAGCTAAACCATTTTGTGTGTGAACATGAGGCACTGGATGCTCAACATTTATCCCAATTGACATACAATAGTCATTAAAAGCTTGGGATGTGAATTCACCAGCATTATCCATTTGGATGTTTTTAATTTGATAATCTGGAAAATTTGTTCTTAATTGTATAATTTGAGCTAGAAATCGGGCAAATGCCACATTTCGAGTAGCTAACAGACTCACATGTGACCATCGCGAGGATGCATCAATTAAAACTAAGAAATAGCGAAATGGTCCACATGGAGGATGTATAGGTCCACATATGTCACCTTGAATTCTTTCCAAAAATGAAAGATTTTCTTGTGTTACTTTTGTTTTAGAGGGTTTAATAATGAGTTTTCCTAATGAACATGCTGCACATGATAATTCTTGTGGCAACAAAACTTTCATGTTTTTAAGAGGATGACCATTTGAAATTTTCGTTATTCGTCTCATCATTATGCTACCTGGATGACCTAATCGATCATGCCATATAGTGAATGTGTCTTTATTTATTGATTTCTGATTTTCTATCAGATATGATTCAATAGGATTTATATTTGTACAATATAATCCAGAGGATAAAGCTTGAAGACTTTCAATTATAGTTTCATGACTATTTTTATTAACAATAATTTGAAGATATTCAATGTTATTGTTGGATATTGTTTTTAAATGATAACCAATTTGTCGAATATCCTTAAAACTTAGCAAATTTCGTCTTGATTTACTAGAATATAATGCATTCTCAATAATTAGTTTAGTACCCGAAGATAATATTATGTTTGCTCTTCCAGAGCCTTCAATAATATAACTAACACCTGAGATAGTACCAACGGGTGTTTTTACGGGAGACAATGTAGAGAAAAATTTCTTATGTTTGAGAATAGTATTAGTACTACCATTATATACCAGACATTCATCACCAATAATAGTTCTGCTGGAACTAGTAAACATATTTTCCGGATAATTTGATCGGGAATGAAGATAATAAAAATGAAAACCGAGAGTAATAGGATCGAAACGTAAAAGCAGGCTTCAATAATCAAACTTGGTTGAATCCAATCTATGTCCGATTCTTTCCATAGAAGCAAGATGCATTCGTGCTGATAACGTGAAAGAAAACTGCACAAGATCTCAGAAACTCATTTCTATTATATTTCTACATATTATGTCGATTACACATATACATATACATATTAAATATAACTGCTATTAATAACTGTCAAATAGAAGTAAATATATATTTGATTTTATAACAAGAAATAAATAATAATCAAATGAGTAATAATTAAGAGGCTCATATTTAGTTTAGCGTTATTTTTATAAAAATAAGAAATAAAGTTAAATAAAAAAATAAGTTTTTAATGAAAAAATTAATTTTAATGTAAAAACATATTTATTTTAAGAACTTAAATATGATTTAATATTTTTCTCTTTTATTGAAAATTCTCATAATGTCCTATTTGACTTAAACTTTTCCTAAAATGTGCTATTTGTCTTTACAATCCCTCAAAATGTCCACACTTTTAATGGGCGCCGCCGCCCATATATATACGGGCGCCGCCCATAAAATAAACCAATCAAAATAATCCCGAACCTAGTTTATGGGCGTTCCTACCTAGTTTATGGGCGTCCCGCCTGTGATGTTTATGGGCGTCCCGCTCACACATGTTATAGTTTATGGGCATCCCGTCCGTAAAGTTTCCACCCGTGACAAAAAAATCAATTTTATGGGCGTGGTTCAGGTTTTATGGGCGCCGACGCCTATAGTGGACACATGGCTTATTTTAATTGGTTTATTTTATGGGCCGCGCCCGTAAATGATGTGGACATTTTGAGTAAAGTTTTGATCAAAATAGGCATTTTGAGGATTGACTCCTCGAACTTTGACATGACATATTCCTTACGTGACGTGTGTATATGTATATATTTTTGACTTTGTAAATATATCAATTACATGAGTGATAGCACCATCCAATAATTCACATTAAACCAAATCTATTGACAAATAAATTATGTTTAATTAATTAGCAAATGAGAACTTTCAATCAACATCACATATCTCCGTCCTATAAGAAAAAGTCAAAAAATGGATAAGAAAACATCGGTTCATAGATTATCACAAATGAGACAGTACAAGTGATGATTCGCATACAACAAAGTTATTTATCACATAACTAACTAACTAACACATGTTGTTAATTAGTTCATGTACCATATATATGCTATGAGAGTATTATACATGACATCTTCAATAACTTTTGTTGGAGACAAATCATCTTCCTAATTAACATAATACAACCATTTAGCAAAGTTATAAAAACAAACTCACGTACCTTCCTAATTTCCATGACCATTGGTCATAGAACCCGTCGTATCACTAATCGGCGTATGCCCGATGAACAAGCCAACATGACCCATGAGCTTATCTTTCCTCGAAAACGTCGTGCCACACGAGCACCTCCATTTCACGTCCCCGCAGTGTTTCTCGTGGGTCCGCAAGTCCGAAAGCACAGAAAACTGCTTATGATGACACCTTTTGCACGAGTACATCTTCGGACAATGACTCCTTTTGTAGTGATTCTTCATGCAAATCATCGACTTTAAGGGCTGAAACTTCGCGTGCTTACGGTTCCATCTACACCCTTCTTGTGGGCATGAGTATTTTCTAGCCATTTTTGTTGATGTTGGATCATTTATTGAAACAGGATTGGCTAGAGCTGCGATAGACTTGTACTCGTCCCCATGAGCCCTCATGTGCATCCTAAGGTTCGCGTCTCGCTTGAACCCTTTACCACATATTTGGCAATAATGCGTGTATTTGGCTAGCAAATCAGCTGCATCCATTTCTATGATGTCATAACTATTTGGAGACCCTCTTTGTTCTGACCTAGACCTTGATCCCGAACCAATATCCTCATGTGGCCTAACTATTTCAACCTGAAACTTTTTGTGCTTCTCTAGACCACTATCTTTATTTCTTGTGTTGTAGGTCACGTTACCAAAACTATTGTCACCCGCACCACCATTCGGCCACTCAAACATCATGTTTGATTGAGCCAACTGGTCAAACGACTCAAGCGTGTTGTCGTGGTTGTTGGCGCCTGCAGGGACTATATTTTGACACGTGAACATGACGTTAGACGCGATCGTAATGATTTCTTGGAGCAAACTCGCAATGCTCTCCATGCCAAGGGATGTGGAGTTGGAAACCATGGATTGGGTGGTTTGAGATTGCGTGAAGAACAAGGCAGCCGTGGAGTGTACATGTTGGGCTTTTTCTTTAAGGATAGAGAGGTTGAACACGATGTTGTCACTTGTCGTTGATTGGAGGGATGAAACCAGGACATCCTCGTACGTGTTTGTGTAGCAATAGTTGGGTTCAGCAGCCATTTGGAGAAGGTGGTTTTGTTCATGTTTTGTTTGTGGGGTATATATATATATAGAAGCTAGGTATAGCTAGGAAGTTTATAAAAGAAGTGTAGATTTTATAAATACAGATAGAGTTGAAAAGTGAAAGTCAACGATTGAGCTTGGTTAAACCCATCACCACTTGCCACCTTCCTCAGGTAGCACCAGAAAAACATAGTCGTCACGTATTCTTAATTTTGTTTTATAACTATATATACATATATAACAAAAAGAAAACTTCTAGCTTAATTGACACTTCATGATTCTCATAAGACTTAGAATTTATGATGTTACTTCATGATTCTAATTAGACTTAGATTTTATGAAGTCATGGGTTCAAATCCTGTTCAAAACGATCAGTAGGGGTTTAAAAAGATAGTGGGTTTCCTCCTAAGATGTAGTTGGATTGCTTAGTTAAGTGCTCGTCAACACCTGGGAGTTGGATACTCGGGAGTTAGTAGCGAACTGTGATCGCAACACATGGGTTGTTGTATCCAATAATATAGTTGGGCTATGAAGAGACATGACACTGAGCCATAATTTGTTGTTAAATAAAAACTATGTATATGCATTCTGAACTTTTTTTATTTCTTTTCCTTGTGATCGGTGTGTTGTGGATAGTTGTGATTAAAATATTAGAACCGGATTTAAAATAAAATAGATGGATAATAACTATTAGATATTATATATACATAAATTTTGGTGTCCTCTAATTTCGAAGCAAAAGGTATATTTCTTTATACAATGCTATACAAGACAATGTATACACAAAATTCAAAGGTTGGCTAGTGGTTAACTCAATCACATTTCATCACTAGCCAAGGATTGGATAATGGATGCTACTCTTGCTAACGTTTTATTTTTTTTTTCCTACTTAATTCTTTCATTATGTATTTACTCGATTAATTCCTAATGTTTGTGACATATGTTATATTAACTCAAAGAAGAATGTCAATTGCCTTTGCACTAATCAAAACTAAGCTTTAACTTCGAAAACTTTCTTAACTCACTCATCAACTTCATGAAATACCGCCTCTCGACCTACCCCTCAATACGTTTATAAAGTTTAGAATTTATCACATGTGTTATATATGTTAATTTTTACATTAATCGTTTTTGCTTTCTGGCATTGTAAATAATGAGGCAAATATCGATTGAAGAACATCGGTACATTATATAACTGTTCTTTATATATATTTTATTTTCCAAAATTAAGTCATCATAACTTCACATGTTTCTTTGATCTCCATAACTTAGTGAACGTAACTTCATGTTTCTTATAAGTACTTAAGCATGTTAATGTCACCGACGCAATGATGGCAATAGAGTTCGTAAATATGCATCGTTGTGTACGTCGCTTTTGACTTTTCATGTATTTTTACTATTAAATTATTTTCTTTTAATTTGTAATGCAAAGTACTAAGAATAAAATATGTTTTCAATTGACAATGTTTCAATCTGTATAATCAATTAACTACGGCATTATAGTTTTTTAATCGTAACCACGCTACAACACACGTGTTTTGATTTTACTTCCACCGTATGTAGCGCGTGAGTAAAAAAACTTGTTAATCTAAATTATTGGAAGGTGGCTAATTGCATATACTTTTTTCTCATCGTTTATCGTAATGATACCGATACTAGTGTTTTTAACCACAATAAAATAAAAAGTGGACTTTTTTTATTTGGATTGGGGTCCGTTAAACGTAAGAAACATCTCTATCTTTTCGCATGGTGGTAAGATTCACTTGTATAATATTTCATTATTTACGAGGAGATCGATAATTAATGAATTCACTTTTTTTTTTTTGAACGGCATTTGATCTCAACGTGTGAACCACTGATTTCCAGGCCGCGTCACCAAGGTCTAGTTACCATGACCTCCGTTGAGACCCCACCACCACCCCAGGAGGAAACCGCACCGGAAAACCCCCTGACCTCCCAAGGACCCCTATTTCGCCTTGGGAGGGATTTGAACCCTTGACCTCCCATAGGGAAGCCAAGAGGGTAACCATTAGGCTAGAAGCCCTTGGTTAATTAATGAATTCACTAAAATTACATATTCAATCATCATATAGCTTGCTTGAGAAAATATATATAGACGTTCGACGAGTGTGATGATACCATTAACGTGTTATACTTTAATATTGATGAAGATATCATAGAGAGGATTAATAGTGTTTTTGAGAATTTTTTTTTGAACATCCATAAGATGAATGAAAATGCTAAATTTTTTCTAACCTCTCTAATTTAAGAGAGATCCAAAAAAAAAAAAATCGTAATAACTCTTTAACTTCACAAGCATTGACGAAGCATAGAAGGGATCGGAGCTCTTTTTTTCGCAAGTAGTGTTAATTTTCGGGCCGTAAGCCAAATTTTTTTTAAAATACTGGTTTCGCCACCCCTAAAAAAACAAAATTTAAAAAATACTCTTTCCATCTCTCTCATTTTTTTACCCCATTAACCTCCCTCTCATTTTGTTTGTTTAGACATTTAGACTTTAGTTTGGATCAATATATCATGAGAAATGTGAAAACAATTGACTTATTTTTCGAAAGAAAGGTTATTGAAGAAGAAGAAGAAGAAGGTGGTGCTACAAATCAAGATAAACGTAAAAAATCCTCAATATATCATGGTAAAGGTCGAAACAATTGACTCGTATGTATTATTAATATATGCATTTATAGGGTGATGATATTAGTGTTATTCAATAAAAAATTATATTTGGGTTTACAATGTAATTAGTCCATCTCAAATCGTAAAATGTTTAGTTCGTCTAGGGCTGACAATTTCAGAAACGAACATGTTTCGTGTTTACCCTTAACATGTTTTTGTGTCTAAAACAGGTCCACACGTTAAGACCTGTTTATTTTTCGTGTCTAAATAAGTAAAACCCGCTAAGACCCGTTAAGATCCGTTAAAACCTGTTAAGACCCGTCAAGACCTGTTAAGACATGTTAAGACCTGTTAAAATTTAAAATAAATAATATAATAAAATATGTAGGTGGCCGATTAGTTTCAAAAAGTTTATAATTGTCTAACCCTAGTTCTTTAACAGGTTCTTTAACAGGTCATTTATAGTGTTAACTGTTAACATGTTCATTAAAGGGTCATTTCGTGTTTACGCGTTTTTAACGGGTCGTGTTCGTGTTTCGAAGGGATGAAGGGCCCCCGTATATGTCGCTAGGGCCTTCAAATTGGTTAAGCCGGCCCTGATAATGATAATTATTAGACAATTTTATTTTTATTTGTTTGACCCAACTTGACCTGAATCACAGATCCGAACATTTAACTCAACTAACCGAGTCATACCGGTCGATTGCAAAAAAAAATTTTAAACCCGTAAGATTTCGCCCCCCTTTCAATTTAGTCAAGCTCCGTCACAGTTCACAAGTTTTTACATTTTACTTTTGTCCAGCAAATGTTGGAAACTATTTTTGTTATATTAGCATATTTGATTATTTTTTATAGAATGGTCTTAGTGTCACAATTATATGGATAATTTCTAATGTTCTCTTGCTTACCTGAGTGACAATCTACGATGAGTCTTCGTAAGTTTGGCCATCGTAACACCCATGTTATTTAATTTCAATATCTTTGAAAAAAGACACCTATTCGTGTTATTTTCAATGCGAAGACTCTTTTCAATTACACTACAACGTCAACATAAAATATTTTGAAAACAATATGTCACACCCCGGGCCGGCGGGAACGGATCGGGTTTTCCCGTCGGGCGGAAGGTTCCCGGGGCGCAATATCTTGAGTGATAATCAAATGATCAGATTGTTTACATAGCACATGATAATTAAATGAGAAATGCTAACACATCCATGACATAGAATTACAAGATTAAATTACAATGTATCGTTCATAATTTAATCAAGTAAGTCTATCAAAAGAATCAATGTAACTATATCTTGTATATGTACAAGATATACAAAAGATGATTCATTGTTCTTGTCACCAAAAACATGCAACACAAAATAAGCTAGGTCTTCTAAAAGTATAGAATAATATAATAATGTATTTGTAGTTATCAACCGAAGTTTAGATAACCATTATATATGTTAAGGATGTTAGATTTAATAAATCTGTTCCTTGAATTATTCTATACTTGTGGGGTTAACTGTTGTTACACTGTTAAATATTAAGAGTGTTAGTTAACCAATTGTCAATTTGTTCTTGAACTATAGTGCATAGAGCCTAAAAGGAATCCATGGAAATCCTCACGTAATCAGATTTCAATGCATCCGATTTACCTCTACCACTTTGTAAACCCATAGACCTCATCGAAACCGTTACTAGTAATATGACATGAGAATATACATTACTCAGTCTACTAGTCAACAAGTAGCGATGGATTAATTACTTATCACTGCAGATTAATATCACCATGTGTCGCTTTCCAGACCCTGACTGTCGTCGCCCTGTCACCGGTCATACGTTACCGGCCAATGAAATGTTACGATCAACATACTAGCCCTACAAGCTAGAGGTTTGTCAAACCTATGGTACCACTATGCTATCGTCGGTTTAGTCACGTCAAACTAACTGGTCAGCGAATTATAGGGGCTTACATGATAAACTTGAATAAATGGCACATGATTGTAGTGATATAATGCGACATGTCAATAGTAACTAATTGTAGTTATGTTCATTCGTGTTATTGTTCTCCATGTCATATGTTCTCTGTGTCATTAACATGGTTAAATAAGAACTTGTCTTATTACATTATGTTAATCATTTGAGTGAATGATGTTGTTATCATGAAGTTACATTATCATGATTATCATTCTTTGTTTCATGTTCTCTTGTAATATGTGTTGAGTTGTAAGCTAAGTGTTATAAGAACTTGTCCTATTTCACTCACTTAACTCTTGTTTTGAATGATGTAATGAAGATGTGTTATATTCATATCATTCTTATGTTCTGTTCTTGTCAACATCATCATGTTCCTTGTAATTGTTTCTATGTTATTTCTTGTAAGAATAACTAAGTGTTGTAGGAGATAATCTTACAACTATGTTATTCTATTGTATTGATGGGTTATGATATGATAATATCATAATCATCTTATTTTCCCTGTCATAATATGATCATACAAGCATGCATACAATGATAATAAGCAATTTAATATCATTTAAATCAGAGTATAACAATATGTAATCAAAACTTTTAAGTAAATAAAAGTAAAGCATGTTTCTCAGCCCCGAGAGTTTAAAATCAGTAAAGACTAAAGAAAAGGGGCATATGAACTCACCTTGTTGTTGTAGGGTTGACTTAGCTTAAAAGAAAGAATGCACGTGCTCCTTGATTGTATTTGTTGTATGTTCACGATCCTGTATTGTTTACACGTTGTATGTAACTTATAAGTGTCAATTATTGTGAGTTGTGCACGTGTATGTGTTAGCCCTAACTTGGCTAACACTCGTAAGTCTCGGTAATGATTCGGCCCTTGTTTGATGATTATAGATTAGGATAACACTCAATTGGCTTTAATTGAGTTTAATATACCTTTTTATATGTTATTGTTTGATTTGAACCCAATGTCATCAAAACGTGTAAACTTATAACTATTATAGTTTATAATTACAATACTTAGATTTCTAGTTTGAACTATTATAAATCTTTTACTCTTTAAAAAGATTTAAATAAGTTATCATCATTTTTATTTCTTGAACTATCCCAATTTGTAACATGGGCCGAATAATCGATTGAGTCTTGGGTCTATGAGTAAAGAGTTGGGTCAAGGGATTTCCGTGTGAACCGCGTATATGTAATTTGGGCCGAAAAGATGGTTGATGGGCCTCGTGTGTATGTGGGCCGGTTAATTGATATTGGGCACAACAATTTTGGGTCGGCTGAAATATAACAAAATGATCCAACTGTTGGGCTAAACAGTATTTGGGCCAAAGCATGGTTGGGCCTGGTGACTCACGATGCACTACATGGCTGACCCAACCGACAATAGAGTGGCTGCCCATTCAGCGAACCTATGGTGTCCAGTTGGCCAAGGTTCGGCCAGGAGGTGATGCCACTGGTTCGGCTACATGATGGCTCCCATGGGTTCGTCGACATTAAATAAGGTTCGTGAGTCCATTGTGGTGTTGGGTTCGGCTAAGACGCACGGGAGGGGTTCGGCTCCTAGGGTTCTGCCTGGGTTCGGGAAGGGCTGGCAGGTTAGGCATGCCTTGTAGGTTCGCTACATGTGTTTGTTAGAAGGTTCGCCGGCGGGAGGTTCGGCTGAGAGGCTCGGCAGTCAAGCAGGGTTCGGCTCATGCACAAAGGGTTCGGTGGTGTAAAAAGGTTCGCGAGATGATCAAGGGTTCGTGAACATGGGTTCGCCTAAGACCCAAAGGTTCGACAAAAACACGAGGGTTCGGCTAGGGCAGGTTCGGTGATGGAGATGACCACAGGAGGTTTGTCCTTCGCAAGAGGGTTCGGCAGTGACTTCAACGAACCCTAGTTAGGTTCGGCCAGCCTCCTCCTCACACGATCTGCAACTGTTCATCATCTCCTTCGTCAAACCTAGCCGTCCCAACTCATGCTCATCCATCTACAGGTCGCGTCTAGGTCCCATGATGTGTGCATGAAGGTTTAGAGTCGATAGGACAGGGTTCGTAGTCGGTTTAAATGGTGTCAACCGGACATGGGTGAAAACCCTCTTTTTCGTGAACTAGATGGCTTCATACCTCAAATTCGGCCTGGTATTTGCTTAGATCTGTTGTACTTCCTTGTAGAGGAGATCAAGGGCTTCGCATGGGTTCAAGAATCACTCAAATTGGTCAAGAAACGAAGAAGTTATGGTGCTTTGAAGATCTTTAATGGTGGTGGGAGTGGGTTCCGAATTTTTGAGAGAGAGAGAGAGAGAGGTGTAGGTGATGAAAAATGAGAGGAAAACTCTCATTGAGAGTTTTTATATCACGTGTAGTGTTCGGGCTTGTCACACCCCCAATTTTCAACTAACGGAATCATACCGTTTGGGACGTGACAAACCAGGATCTCAGATCATTAGACATAACGAAGACCTCTATATGAATTTCAAACATACTTTGGTCTAAATCTGTAATATCAAAGTTTAAACGTTGCGGAAGCGTTTTTAAAACAAGACAAACATAACGGTTTGAAAACTGAAAATTTACAAAGCAAAGTTTCAAATGTTCAAATCCAAAACAACAGAAATTTAAAGTATGCATGCGACTCGATCTCCTAGTCCATGCTTGCTTGCTTGTATACCTTAGCGTCCTGAGAAAACATGTAAATCAAGTCAACACAAAGGTTGGTGCATTACACAGGTTTAAGCATTCACAAATGTTTGAAACAACAGTTTGAATATAATGTTTGCAGATAACATAATCACACATGCATAGTCATGATAGCTAGTCATTTATACTATTTACATAAGTGGTCGACACCGAAGCTGACTGTTGCATGCTGTTGCATGTTTTGCCTTGCCACTATTGTCTAGCACAAACAATAGTAATGTGAATTGGCTAGTCAAACACTTGCGTAGATCCCATCTACCAAGTGAGGTTTGTCAAACCTAATAGATCTATTTCCAACTACCACGCTTTGCTCTACGGCAAACTAAACGGTTCGAAATGTAAGGACTTGTGATGCTATGTTTGCACTTAATGTAAATAGCTAACTCATGCAAGTGATATGTATCTAAAACATTTGTTGCACATGTTTTCTCCCCCAAAACTAGTTAAAATAAGAAAAGGGGCCGTGTACGCACCTTTGATAGTGAATAGAATGATCAAACACGTGAACTCGCGTAGAAAGTCCTCTTACGAAGAACCTGTGTTTTAACATGTGACACCTCGTAATTTCCAGGTCAGCAACTCTATTATTTTAATAATAATGTTTATTATTATTTCATACGTGGCACTAGAATAAATATATTTAGTGTGACACGTGGCACAACAGTCTGAACACGCCGATAATTCAAGGAATTATCGCACAACACTCGCACGTGTCTTGAATAACGAACGTTGGTGAACGGATCAAGCGGTAACACGAAAACACTGCACTTAGGTTCGGTGAACCTAAATTAACTAGAACAAGACCAATATGACGAGAAACGATGATCGTATTCGAGAAATACGAAAGATTCGGTTCAAAACAATGAATTGGGCCTATTGGGCTCAGCCGAAACCCATCGCGGTACGCGATGGGCAATCAATTGGGCTTTCGCGGTACGCGAAGCTTGAGCGGGGAAATTTGAATTCTCCGAAAAGCGTCGCGGTACGCGACGACCGATCATTTTCCACCATCGCGGTACGCGATGTGTTTCGGGAACCAGACGATTATTTTAATCATCGCGTGTCGCGGAGCTTCTTTTTGGGCGGTGTCGCGGTACGCGACAGGTCTAGTTCGCAGAAATCTTTATATATCCAAGATGAAATCATTCTGTCGACCCTACTCCATCTCTCTCGACTGAAATCACCATACTCGACCATTTTAGCACTGTTACACCCATTTCCAGCAGTAGGAAGTCAACTAGAGCCATTAGAAGACCATCTTTGGAGATTCAAGGTGTTGTGGAAGCTCCAAGAACGTCCTACTTGCTTGTTCCTTGCTTTGAATCGATTCCAGCACCCTTAGAGCGGTTCCAGAAGCTGCTCAAGCATCATTACGTGGATTAGGAGCTTGTAAGGTAGTTTCCTTGTTCAATCTAGTCACAATATCACTAGAAATCACACATGCAAGGGGGAATACCCACATGCATCACCACCACTACCATTGTCACGAATTTTTGATGCTAATAATCTGTCAATAAATGTGTTTGCTACTGATTTGATGAAATGATGGTGATCTATGATGATACTATTAAAATTTAATGGCTATTTGTTGATTTAACTAAGAAATGGTTACTTTGATCCACATGCATGCACGATCCATGATGTGTTTGACGATTTTTGATATTGAAATGTTGCTAGATGTGTTATTGATGATGTCCTACATGATTTAGGATGTTTGATCATGTCAAAAATGGTCATTTGATGATTATTACTAAAAATAGTAACTTTTATGTTACATATTGGTGATTTTTGATGAAATGACCACATGCATGTGTTTAGATCTATATGTTATGCTAGGAAATGATGTTTAGAAGTTAATATGATGATTATTGATGCATTGAGATGATGAGAATTATTGAAAATATGATTTTTATGGTTATTACTATAAATAGAAACTTTTTGTTACAATGTTGCTAGAGAATGATGAATTTGAGGGATGTTGTATGTTTGGTAGGCATAACTAACCTTGTTATGATGTTGATAAATGATTTTAAGTCCTAAAATGGTTGAAAGATGTGTTTTATCAAAAGTTATTATAAATAGTAACTTTATTTTTACAAAGTCTATGAATAGCAATATGTTTGTTGTAACGAATATGATTTTATGATAATTTAGGACTAGGGTAATGATCTTTAGAAAAGGCTTGTTACTAATCTTGGTTAAACATGCTTATTTTAGTAACTTTCCATAAATGGAAACTTTTACGCGCAAACTATGTTAAACCGGCTATGTGTAACTATGTGCTATGTGATAACATGCTCATTTAAGATAAATATGCATGTTAGAATAATCGGAATATGATCTTATGCATAACTTGCCAAATATGGAAACTTTCCTAAAATAGAAACTTGCCATAAATAGTAAGTTTCTTCATGGGAATGATTTTTGGTATCCGTACACTTCACACGACACAAAAACCGCACGATACACGAACACTTGATCCAAACCGTCACCAACGGGTCGTTAGGTCAAACACGATCGACACGGTCAAACACGGTCAACTCGACCTACGTAACCACTTAGTGTTATTGAACACTAACACGGTCCGGTGAGACCCACATATGTGAACACGAACTCATAATACCTATGTGATATAGGTGACTACTAGCCGGCGAGCTACACGTACTCTTTTGAGCTAACGCATATCTAAACTCAGGTGAGTTTACGGCCCCACTTTTACTCTTTAACTGTTTTTACTAAACTTTTGGGGTGAGAATACAATGCAACTGTTTAGATGTATGACTGGTATGTTGTGAAAACCATTTTCGAGTGTAACTATTATCGCATAAAGCCCTCACTTATCCTTACCGTTAGTTGAAACGAACGAGTCGTTATTACGTAGTACTACTGGGTTTGACTAACCCCACTCGGCAACAACGTTGACTGGAGGTCATAACGAGTGTAATATCGATGTGAATTGCGAGCTCAGCGATGGCTCGCGGAGGCAAACGAGAACAGTCTAGTTTCGGTAAGATGACATGACACACTCTACGGATCGTAGTATCCAACGAACAACTTAACATACCCAGTATATGTCTGTTTACTTTTCTGTCTGTCTAAACCTGTGAACTCACCAACTTTTTAGTTGACACTTTTCGCATGTATTCTCAGGTAACTGATGGAGCTCACGCTAGGATACACACAAGGAAGCCTTAAGGAGTTTGACTTGCATATAGACTCGTATTTTAGGCGTTGTGTGCATTAATAATGATTTGAAAACAATTAAATCATTTGTAGTGTTTATTTCAACAATTACTTTCCGCTGCTACTTATGTATTTGATGATTTACATTTTCCGCTGCATACTTATATAAACTTGTTTGGTTTTGCAAACTGTGTGATTGTGTAACTCATATAGAAGTCGTTCTATATGACCAAGAGCTGTGATTCCTGGCCACGTCACACCCACGTGGACTGACACCACGAGTGGGAAATTGGGGGTGTGACATAACAATAACTTAGTGTTATTCGGGATGTTGTTTTGTGCTTGAAATCACATACGTGTCAACACACGTATGTTAGAGTGTTAAAAATGTGCATACGTATGTACGTGTAACTTTGAAATCGTTTAATAAAATTATACAATCGCTTATGATTTTATAAGCGTAATGATACGCGATTTTGTTTTCGGATTAAAATATGAATTTTATTATACTAATATGTTCGGAATTGAATTCTGGTCCTAACGCAATTCGAATGGATTAAATCGAAGTTCGTACGCGAAAGTTATTGCAAAAATACTAAAAATGGTATTTTTCACAAAACCGGCCCAAGCAAGGCTCGAACCCTCGACCTGTCACTCATAACACACACACACTACCAATCCAGCCCGCTAGGGTTTCGCATTAGAATTCACAAATAAATTGTTTTAAGGTTCCCCCTAACCGGTTTCCCTTTGGTAATTATAGCCGAAGCAATTGAGTCCCAATCACTACAAGAAATTAGAGTGTTTACCAACACATAATTTACATACACCTGTAAATGTGTAGGTAAATTGCCTACACATTTGTGTGTATGTGTAGCTAATGGTTTATCATATAGTTTTATAATTACCAACACGTAATATGTGTTGATAATATGTCTTAGCTACACTTAAATTGGTGTGAAATTTCCCTCCAAAATTTACCATCAATTAAATGTCTGATTAATGTGAAAAAAATACAATATGTGTGGGTAATTGATTATGTTTTACCAACATATCATATGTGTAAACAAATGTGTAGATAAACTAAATAAGTAAAATTTTATTTTATTTTCTAAAATAACATGGCAAATCAAATACCTACACTTATTTAAAAATGTGTAACATGTGTCGATATTGGATATTTATTACATAAACAAAATATGTTAACTAAAATGTGTAAATAAAAATACAGTGACATCAAAATAAGTATTTAAAATAAAAATTTATATCAAACTAAAGAAGTAGTTAGCATCTTGATGATAATCAGACTTGTGTATTTACAACTACTATTTTCAACATGGCGTTAATATATGTAATTATATATAGGAGAATGATCAAATACAAATGGTTTTTTTTTGTGAAAATGATAAGGATTTTGACCCCTTGGTCAAATTAATCAATGATTAAGATTTAGTGATCCTTACTTTTTTATCAAGAATATGAATGAATTAATTAAAGATAAAATAGTAAAAAGAGTTGACTACATTTGTTGACGTTTTTGTAGGTAAATCAAGTTTTACAATTCTTTTAAACATCGAATATCTTTTAAACACAAAATTATTTTTTGAAAAATATTAGTCTTTGATTATTGGTACGTGATTAATACAATTGGTCTTTGATTATACATGTTAAATGACGGTCCGTGATTTTTATATAGCATGATGTGTAATTATGCCGTTGGACTTTGATTATGTTTGTTAAATGACACTCCGTAACTTTTATATAAAACCATACATGGATATTGTTGGTTTGTAATAATCCCGTTGGTCTTTGATACGTACGTTAATCCTCAATCTTTCTTTGTAAATTTACTTGTAGTGTCACCATCCTTTTTTAACAGCGCAAACCCAAACCCGGAAGCTATTACACACGCGGATCAACATACACCTCCGTCAAATTAAAGAAAACCTCCATTAATTTGAAAACGCTAAAACCGGCTCCCCACCACCACCCTCTCGCGATCATCGCCTTCAATATCTCCCTTCACTTTCTCAAGTCGTCGCCGTCAGTTATTTCTCTAGCACCATGATTACTTTGATCCGCATGTAGCCGATTAAAGTTGTTGTGCGGTGAGCGCGATGACCACACGGGGTGGGGCGCAGAGCCGGAGATGAAACAACGATTCAATCATTGTCGATTTCATGTCATGAATATTTCATGTTCTGAATCTCAATTGAAGGTACAATCTTAATCAAACTTTGGTTTTACGTTGAACTTCCAATTTAATTTGATTTCATTATCGAACTGATGGATCAATTGAAAATTTGTATCTCCAGTTCATGAATTCATACTTGAACAGAATATTTTTCTTCAGTTTGGAGGAAGAACGGTAAAGTCTGGAAGTTTTTTTCAATTAATCTATCTTAAATGTTGAATTTGGTTTCACTTTTGTGTGATGTTATGATGCTTTGGGATTTGTACTAAAGAAGTATAATGAGATTAGTTCACTCTTTCTTGGGTTTAGTTTAATCGTGTGTGCTTCATCAATGTGGTAAAGCTATGTTGTTATTTAGTTCAGTATGACGTATTTTGAAGAAACATCGAAGTAGTTATTTTACGCTATTTTTTCAATTTTTAATTCTGTATTGTTGAAAGTATTATAGTTGTGTATCTGTATGTGCTTCCTTACTGAATTTCAAACACCTATACATTTGTAATCATGTATTCTTTCAACTAATGTGCTTGGTTTATGGATATGCATGTTATATATGGCGTAATGTGTGTTCTAAAATGTTTTGTAGATTTTTGTTTTCTTCTCATATTCTGCAACGATGAATAATATTATTTACAAGCATTTGAAGAAAAAATGATTTGAAAATATTGTTGTTGTTTCTTAGAGAGCTATAAAAGAACCAGCAATGCAAGGGCATGACATGATTAGTTATTTTAGCATTATAAAGATGGATATGATCATTCAGTTTAATGATAAGCATGGGTAAATATTAGGTAGCGTTTGGTATGCCTGAATGAATACTAGAATGGAATGAGTCATTATGTTGGAATGAGAAGAAACATGTTTGGTTACAAAATATGAATGAATTGTACTATTTTATAAAAAATGTTATTCCTTAACTTTTAATGATTTTAATTCATTGTAGTAGTGATATTTTTTTTCATTCATTCTTTTGAAGGAATGATGGGACCAATGACCCAGCCTATGTCTAAAATCATGACCTGACCCCCGACTTGAATTATGATGTTAATCATGATTCAGACCATGACTTGACTCATAGCCTGAATCATGATTAAACTATGACCCGACCCATGACTCAAACCATGATGTGAATTATGATCCTTCGCCTGAACCAAACCATAGCTCGAACCATAACCTAAACCATGACCCGATCCACAAACCAAATCATCTTAAAGAGTTACATAATCGAGGATTAGTATGTTTATCTGTGATTGTAATAATAGTTTATTTCCAAAAACTTTGTAAACATTTCTAATTACTATCTCAAATTAAATATTTGCAGGTACCATGTAAAGAAATAGAAAGAAGTTATTATACTTAATTGCGGGATTCCTGTTGAACTCCTCATTCAACAACAACTACGATGGCTTCCACAAAATCATGACCTCCTCATCCTATGGTTGTAAACCATATAGCAGCACGGAACATGTTTGCCTGTCTTGTTTGTTACTTATGACAAAAATAAGGCTGGCTGGAAGGGATATATAAAATTCTTTTAATAATTAATTAATTAATTATACTTAATTTTATTTACTTTAACTGACAGGAAGATTTGGTGAAGCTGAGAAATAACATTCTATAAAATCAATGAGCGACAAGTCAATTCTTGAGAAGGTACTTGGACGAAGTTTTGTTCGCTTTCATGGGTGGAGACGTGAACAAGATCTTGCTAGTAACACCACAGGCATTACCTGTGATGAACTTGTGGATGCATTTAAAATGCTGAAAAGTACATTCAATTATGTAACATACAATGATTGAAAATAGTATCATGTCACTTCCACCAAGCACATCAAGAACATCTCAAGGTGATACATTAGAGTATGGTAAAAATATTAATGAGTGAAGTAATTTTGATATTGTTTATCAACTTACTGTGACTTATGAATAATTTATGCTTTGTTAATTGAAGTATTTTACTTTTTATGATGAGTACTTTACTTTTATGGTTTGAACAATGTTGTGTAAAGAAATTTAATTTGTGTAGTATAGTTTTGGTTGCATATGTATCTATTTGTATCTTCAGTTTTGTATTTGTTGGTATGGATTTGAATAATATTACCTACATATATAATGACTAATCTCTACACAAAAATATATTTTTTACCCACACATATATATTTCTTTCTAGACATATTAAACTCAATATCTACACATATACCACTTTTACCTATACATAATTTTATTTTTAGTAACACATATATGTGTAGGTATAGTGTGATATATACCTACACATATGTGATGTGTGAGTATTGATTAATATCTACAGTCCTGAGGCCACACATCATGACACTTAATTTATGTGTAGGTAAAGACAATTACCTAAACATATTAGCCTTTTACCTACACATACTAAATGTGGGTAAAGACCCAAATTTCTTGTAGTGAATTGACCCACAATTCGATCACTTTCGAATCTGCAACCATAGGGTTATGGTTCCAGTAGTCCAATCAACCTCAAATATGTCCTTAATTTGATAGATCATCATCTTAAAACTCCAATTCGTGACATATAGGGTTTCGAACTTGAACCCTCAAACCCATCATTAAATTTTGTTAAATTCCTTTGTGTTTAACTGGGATTCCTTAGGGTTTTATAAAACTCTCAATTCCGAAGCTTTCTGAAAGATTTAATTTGAATAACAAATGCATATAGTTCGAAATCCCCAATCTCGTTCGTATGATGAACCCTAAAAACCCAAAGTCATGTAATTCGTTACATTTGAATGTAATTCTCATAGGTCTAACAATAATCGGACCTTTCTGAAACTATAGATACCAATCAATTTGATTTTTGAAGCCATTTAAATCAAAACCCCTAAACGCGTTTATAAGATAAACCCTAGAAATCAAAGTCCTTTAATTCGTTGTTGTTTGACTAAACTAACTTAGGGATTTCGTTTATAACCTTGTTTCAAATGTGTCTATAACAGTTAATTAGATTCTTACACCCATCTGTATCATTTCCCCCAAAATCGTTTTTACTTAAAACCCTAGAACTCGAACTCAATCGATTCGTGTACATTCCATGAAATTGGAATGTGGTTTAGTTTGATCGGAGGTTTCTGAAACTAGGAGTGACATTCAATTTGATTTTTAAAATCGTTCGAATAATAACCCCCAAATCCGTTTAGGCTTAGAACCCTAGAATTCGAACACCTTCAATTCGATATCCCTATATGAAATTAACACAGGTCTTTCATTCAATGTGATATCACAAAACTTTCTGTAAGAATCAATTAGATTTTTAATTTCATTTTGTTAAAAATCCCCAATTCGTTTCCTATCAAGAACCCTAGAATTTAAAATCAAACTAATTCGTTTTAGAACTCGAAATTGAGTTTGGTTTGTTCTCAATCGGACCTTTTAGGTCTTCTAGGAGTTGAACATTACCTGATTTGATTCCTGATTGAAGTAGATCGACTTTAGACTTGATTTCGGCTTGGTTCAAGATCAAATCGCTTATCCACAGCTTGATGCTTCGAATTGGTGTATGGAAAAACTTCTGAATATGCCGATTATAGGTTCTGGAAGTCCAATTTGGATCGGTGTAACCGAATTGTATGGTTTTGATATTGAATAACCACGGTTTTTAACATTTTGTAATGTTTTTAGCATAATTCGACTAATTAATGCATCAAGAACGTGTATTAGCTGTTACTGATCATCAAATTGATGATTACAACTGATTTATTTCAGTAATTTTTCAAATTATAATCCAAATTCGAATTAACTTTTGATTTTTGAACGAATTTTGACTTTTAAAAGTCAAAATTTAACATTTCTTCTAATTGCATGATTAATCTAATTAATTTAAGTGTTTATACACCTGTTTTGATCAATTCTAGTCCCTCTGGTTTGATTTTATGTAATTTCATGCAATTCCCGTTAGATTTCAGTTAACGGGGTTAATTCGAAATGCCGAATTGTCACAGGGCTCGTTTCGGTTGCTCGGTTCGTGATTTCGTCGCGTATCCGGAACTTTACGCGTATTTATTTGAAATAAATAAAAGAAATTGATTTTTAATTATTTTGATGAGTTTCAAAATTGTAAAACATTATTTATTTTATTTTATTAAATTTATTATCGTTCGTGTCGTGTTTCGTTTTTCGTTTCGTCAGATCGTGTCACCATCGCGCGTATTCGTTCGAATCGTCATTCGAACGAACACGTCGATGGCTCGGCTTTCTGACTTTTGTTTTCTACTTTCCAGTCATCATTTCGGAACGTTAAACTCACATATATGTTTGTGTGAATCGTCACCCACACAAACACACTGTCAGTTCGTTATTCTGAAACGACACTGCAATTTATGTTTGAATTGTGTTTCCTCACTGTCGGACTCAACTAAACATCCTGTTTTCACATTGTTTCCACATTGAAATGTCGGCCATCTGATTCCTGTCATCTATGGATATCAGATCGCAACCTATTTGTTTCTGTTATTCACTTGAACACTGTTGTTTCTCATGATCTGTTGTGTTAATTGTACTTAGGTTTTTACTTAAATACACACAACTAATGTTTCAAATGTATGTTGTACTTACAGTATTTAAGTTTACACTAAAATACATACAACTGTTTCTTGTATTTAGAATTCTGTCAATACGATACTGTTTACACACTTGTAATTACACATAGTTACTGTTTATAGTACACGTACCGTACGGACTTGCCGGCCGGTCAGGTACTAGTTGTCACACAATATTTGATATATATATATATATATATATATATATATATATATATATATATATGAGAAGTTACATAAAAAACTTCATTTTGAATAAAACTAAGAAACTAACAATCATTTTTTATTTCTTTATACAAGGTAAGAAATGTATAAAAAAGAAGAAAATTAAAAAATATATATTTATATCATATTATTGCATATTTGTAAGTTGCTGGAGTTACATATATGTAATTTTATTAGTTTCATGCGAAACTTTTTGAGTTACATATATATGTAACTTCGTGATATACATATTTTTATTAAAATTAATTATTTGACTTATAACATTACTAACCTTATAATAATTTTTTTTTGATTTATATATTGATTATTATGAGTTTTCTTGGTTTATCTAAAATAATGAGTTTTTTTTATGAATCCTCACACACACACATATAGGTGTAAAATTATTATTACATATAGATAAATATATTTGATAAAATATGAGTATAATCACACTCATTTATATGAAATTACAATATACATAAGTGAACCTAAAAGTAAGCAGTTTATATAAGAGACATTCATGACAATTTTTTTAAAAGTTAGGAGTGGTAACCCTACTACTAGAGGGTTCACTAACATGTTAGAAGTACTAACATACTTGATATAAAACATTAATGTCTATGAGTTGATGTTTATAAATTGAAGCCACTCAATTAATTTGGACAAATAGTATAATATAATGTCACATATTAAACCATCATGGTTGATGTTGATTTTATATTGTCTTTGCATTTCATAAAGACTATACTTTTTTTAACATTTTATTAAGCGTATAGAACACTCTCACTATTTTGAAAAATTCTTTAAACATATGTGCTAATGAAAATAAGGTTTTAATTTCTGCTACTGGCACGTTCTTAGATATTTCTATATAACAAATATAAATTTTTTTGTTACAGACATTTTCTTAGATTTTCTACATGATAAATATTATTAATATAAAATAGTAGTAACTATTAAAATTTTAAAAATTTAAAACATTCTGATGCACATAATATATTGTGGAAAAATAAAATAAAATTAAAAGCTAAAATATTTAAGAAATTGACAAAAAGTAAATCTTATTGATTATTTTTATTAAAATACAACTTTTATACATAAGTTATGGTTGTATTTGTACAATATTCCTTTGACTCAAAACAAAATACTATAAATACTTAATCATAATTATAATAAAGTAAATATTAAAAGAATAATATATAATAAATTTGTTACTATAAAAATATGATTGGTTTAATTTAACTTAAAAGTATGATTTATTTGTTAATTGCTTTTAGTTATATATTGACATGTGTCAATAATTATTTGAAATTAAATGTGAGTTACACATGTCATATTTAAGAGAATATTGATTGTTGTATTGACACATAAACAAAACATTCGTTTATTATAATAGATAGATTTTTTTTGAACGACATTTGATCTCAACGTGTGAATCACTGATTTCCAGGCCACGTCACCAAAGTCTAGTTACATGACCTCCGTTGAGACCCCACCACCACCCAGGAGGAAACCGCACCGAAAAACCCCGTGACCTCCCAAGAACCCCTATTTCGCCTTGGGAGGGATTTGAACCCGTGACCTCCCACAGGGAAGCCAAAGGGGTAACCACTAGGCTAACATATTAAAACATGTGTTAATTATTTTCCTTTTAAATTTCTTATCAAGTTTTCATGAAGAAAATCTATACCAAAAAACATTATAAATTTCCATGATACAATACATAACTTCGTGATATACATATCTTTATTGAATTCTTTTTCTTATAATATTTTTAAGCTTATCATAAAAATTATGAAAAATAATTTGTATCATATCATGAAGTTATTTAATGTTTATTATTCAATATTTTTTGCAATTTTTTTAACGAATTAATATAGATACAACTATTTTAAATATGTAGTTTTCATATTGTTTAAATATGTAGTTTGGATTTGTGAATTATTTATATTCTAAAGTTTCAATTTTTAATGTTTAGGAACCAAATCTGCAATCTGATCAGACCATATGAACCATTTATGCAATTAACTTTAAATGATTGGACTAAATTTGCAATTTTTAAAGTTTAAGAAACAAATCTACTATCTGATCAAACCACATGGTGTATTTATGCAATTAACTCGCATTTTAATAAAGAATAAGATATTATATAGTTGTAAATATTAATATTGTTAAAAGAGGAATTGGTTTCATCACTAAATAATCTTAGTATATTAATGTTCAACAATACCCTATTGAAGTTGGTAAGTGACGTCAAAACACACACGCTCGTTCTTTGTCTCTTTATACTATAGTTAAAACTACGTACAAGAAAATACGTAAAAAAAATCAAGATTGAGTAAAATCGAGGGGAGGTAATCAACAATCTGTAAGTCAATATTATCGATATAGGGTAATGATCAGATAAAAAGTATATTTTTTTTAAAAAGGCTATAAAGAATTTTAAAAATCTCTAAAACCGACCAAACGAACTTCAATTGAACTTATTTTAATGACATTGAATCTGTCTCATCAAACCCAACAATATTTGCTTTTTGGTTTTAGGTTCACTACAAAAAAGAAGGCTTTTTGGTTTTAATGGTCACTTTTTTTGTAGTGCTTTAACAACTAGTTTTAGAGTTTGTATTTTAGGGCATGTTTTTTTAACTTTTAGGTTTTATCTTTAGGTTTAGGATTTGTTTTTATAATTTTGGTTTATTATTATGGTTTATTGTTTATGATTTAAGCTTTAAGTTTTAGGGAATAACAAGCCGGATCCAATGATGTAAAAATGAATTCAATCGGAGTTTGTTTGGGTCGGTTTTCAAGTTTTTAAAAATCTTTCTTAGCCTTCTTAGGCAAAAAAGACTTTTTCGAAGAAAATTCTCCAATCGATAAACATTTTGCAAGTACACTACCATCAACAAAAAATATATATAAATAATTAAAAACAAATTTGTACTTAGACAGAAAAGCATGATACAAAAAACAACGAATAACTTTATGAAAGCATTTCTAAGTTACTAGACAAATGGTGGGTTTCATGTTCCTAGCTAGCCCCCGGCCACGATGGAAGATGTTAATTGTTTAGTACTTGCACAATTAAAAGTGTGAATACTTGTTTAATTAAGAATACAAATTAATTAAATATTATATCATTGAATACCTTAGGCTCTTTAATTTGTTGGATATTAAAATCATTACACAAGCCTTCTTTAATTTTCGGATAAGTTTAAATACGATCGACAGGTGACATCGACCAAACATGGTACGTTGCCTAATCATGAAATTAAAAATATATATAGTATTAAAGGAAACATATCAAAAATCTCTAAATTACACTAGAAGAAAACTGCTATATTTATATATAGTGACGACACGGCCTCGTCGCAACATAGGTTTTGATGTGTTTCGTAAGCCGCAGCAGCAACAAATCGTCGCAATAGAAAGATAAGGAAAAGAGGAAAATATTTTTTTGATTTTATAACGACTAAATATCGTTGCTATAGACAAAATATTTATTTGTTGATTTTATTTAATTCCTCAATAAAAACAAACGAATTAAGAAAAGAGAAAAAAAACCTATAGCGACGAAGTGTCGCTGTAGCTTTTATTATTGCGACGAAAAGTATAGAAACGACATGTCCGACACTTGCGAAAAATCACTAGAGACGACCGGGGAGCAACCACCTATCGTCGCTATATAGCCTATAGAGACGATTTTATGACCCTATAGCGATGATATTTGTCGTTGCTAAAGACTGTTATCATTTTTGTGAAACGATATTATGCATTTAAGGTCTGAACGATCAAAGCCACTTATGTCGTTTGCCTCATGACTCACTCGTAAAGATACATCTATTCGCTAATTGTCCTGTGGGGTTTGTAATTTCAAACGTTGCTTGACTTGCAACTTTTTAAACATAGGACCTTAGTTTCCACCCGATTAGTCTCAATCAAACAGCTACTATGTGAATGAGCTCCTTGAGGACGGAACATGGGACCCACTGGACTACCGGCAGAAGGCTAATGGCCGGGAGACTAGCGCTTAATTTAGGCGTGCATGATACCAAGTCAAAATTCGTACGTGAAGTTGGGCACGCATGATAAGAGTTGGAACATTTAAATAATGGGTTGAAAAATTAGCTCAAGTTCTAGAATTTCAATATTTTCATAATTTGGTTCATTAAAACTTCATTGATTTTTGTTAGCTCATGACCATATTGATAACATAAAGTTATATTAAGAGGAATATTATCACGTAACACCAATAAAACCAAACAGTCTGCTCTGATGTGTTTCTATCGTATGACTTTAGACCGAAGGCTGCTCTGAGAAGATAACGTGACACATGGGTTTAATTTTCAATATTTAGTATAGCTTTTCTTTTTAGCCCTACAATAAATGTTATAAATGAGCAAGTTACCTGTGCGGTGCACCAAATTGGTGTGATTAAAACCCGAGCGTTGCGACGTGATTGTACGATTAAAAGAAATATGTTATAATGAATCAGTTTTGAAAATTAAAACGTAGATAGAAAAACTATTATGTTCTTTACATTTTGTTATAAAAATTTCAAAAAATTTATTTAATAAAAAATAATAGTAAAAAATGATATCACACAATGCACTGTGTTTACGAACTTCAATACATGTGTTCATCGGTGACATTAACGTGATTAATCACATAAAATAAACATATAAAGTTACGACAACCTAGTTATGGAAACTGAAACATATATAAAAACAATTATATAATGATATCAATGTTTCTTAGTCGGTGTCCGTCTCATTCTTTATGACTATGATTTTTTTAATTATCGAACGAAAGTTATTGAGGCAACTTTATTTATAGCTTACGCTATTACATAAATGTACGTTGTATGAAGTGCGTGTATGCAACGTTGTTAGTTACATATGAAACTTCGTGCGTTACATATATACGTAACTTTATGATTTATATATTTTGATTTATTCTTTTATTTTTCCTATTACATTTATAACCTTATATTTAAAAGTAATAAAGAAAAAAAAATTGATTAGAAAAAGTTTTCTTAACTACTTTTCTCTAAAAATAAGAGTTTTATTTTAAACCATCATATATATATATATATATATATATATATATTATGGTTTTATTTTAAGAAAACTGTAACATCTGTGCCGGAATCGTTACTGGAACAGTGAGCTGAACAGTAAACACACAGTAACTCAGGTACAAACTACGTAAACTATTGTAAGCTACTAATATCATGACGTTTGAGGTTAAACTATTATGCTAGTGTTTCTGTAATCTGATTAAACTTAACAGTTTAGCAGTCAGGAACACATCAGACAACATTGAACGGTGATACAAATGCTTATTGATGTGTGATTATGTGTAAACGTATGCGAGGTTAAACAAAACAAAACTATAACGGTTGTTATTACAGAATGTTAAACCGACGAATTATTCGTATAGGTGACGATCTGTACGAATAAATCTAAAAGCTTAACGTTCTGAAATAATGATTGAAAAGTAGAAAACAAAAGTCTGAAAGCCAAAACCAACGTCGTGTTCGTTCGGGTGACGATTCGAACGAATACGCGCGAAGGTGACGCGATCTGACGAAACGAAATAATTTAACGATTTCGAAACGGTAAAAAAAAAAAATAATAAAAATAAAATAATAAATAAATAAATAAATTTTAAAGATTTATTTGGAATTATTACCTAAAAAGAATTTTATAAACTATTATGGTAAAACGACGCGTTAACGAGGTTTAACGGTCTGATCGCGAACGAAACAGTAAAAATAAGTAAAATATAATATTTTACGTTTTACAATTTTGAAACTCATCAAAAAAAAAATAATCCTAGAAAACTAAATTACGTGTTCAATTATTTAATTATGTAACCGAAATAACACGCGCGTAAAAATACGCGAAGACGAAAACCGAGCACCCGAAACGAACCCGAACACCCCCGGGGTTTAAATACCCTAAATGATGCTTCTTACTCATTCAACACCTCCACTTTCTCTCTCTAGAAACCATTTCCGGCCACACTTTCTCTCTCTACCTTCTCTCTACCATAACTCACTCAAAACTCAACCAAATCACCTCATTCTTGCGCCAAATCGAAGCTCTCGACATTCCCTACACAAAGGTACCAAGGATCGGCCCTATCTCCATCTCAAACTCTCGAAATCTTAGAGAGAAGTTTCGGTTTTTAGGGTTTTCTACAAACCCGACAAAAACCGACATTAGCCGGTTTAAAACACCCCTTTTTCGACCCATACACCTTCTAAATGAGTTTACTCATCTAAACCCACTCAAAACGACTATATATACGACGGGAGTATGAGAAGGGAGTATGAGTCGGGAGTATGAGACGGGAGTATGAGAAGGGAGTATGAGTCGGGAGTATGAGACGGGAGTATGAGAAGGGAGTATGAGAAGGGAGTATGAGTCGGGAGTATGAGTCGGGAGTATGAGCCGGGAGAATGAGTCATTCGGGAGACTCATTCGGGAGACTCATTCGGCGAATGACTCATTCGGGACTCATTCGGGAGACTCATTCGGAGGACTCATTCGGAGGACTCATTCGGAGGACTCATTCGGAGGACTCATTCGGCGACTGACTCATTCGGGACTCATTCGGGTGAAAACTCATTAGCATGAGCCATTCTTATGAAAATCACAAGAATGAGTCATTTTCACTACACCAACTCAATTAACAACTCAGATTTCAAAAAGAACAATCAAATAAGGGATCGTAACTCAATTAACATTTAATCAAACACAGGACTGTGAATAAAACATCGGTACGATAACAGCGAGCGTGCATTCTTGAGTCTTAGTCAACCACTACAACCACAAGGTGAGTTCATTGTCCCTTTTCAAACTATTTTGAGTTTTACTTCGGGACTGAGAAGCATGTTATACATTTTAAACAAATGTTTTAAATTTAACAAAATGCTTTATACTATTCTTATATACAGATGTTAATGCTACATGATTATGCCAAGTGCTAAAGGCATAAGTTCACTACTAATATTGATGCTACATGATTATGCCAAGTGCTAAAGGCATATGTTCACTATTGATAGTAATGCCACATGATTATGCCAAGTGCTAAAGGCATAAGTCTAGTGGTTAATACTAAAACTATGTGTTAATACCAAGTGCTAAGGGTATTCACTGTTTGTTGATGCTATTGTAAATGCAAATACTAAATGCTAATGCTATGCTACGGGTCTATGCTACAAACTAATGCTACGGGTTATGCTACAAACTAATGTTACGGGTTATGCTAAAAACTAATGCTACGGGTTATGCTACAAACTAATGCTACGGGTTATGCTAAAAACTAATGCTACGGGTTATGCTAAAAACTAATGCTACGGGTTATCCTACAAACTAATGCTACGGGTTATGCTACAAACTAATGCTACGGGTTATGCTAAAAACTAATGCTACGGGTTATGCTAAAAACTAATGCTACGGGTTATGCTACAAACTAATGCTACGGGTTATGCTAAAAAAACTAATGCTACGGGTTATGCTACAAACTAATGCTACGGGTTATGCTAAAAACTAATGCTACGGGTTATGCTACAAACTAATGCTACGGGTTATGCTACAAACTAATGCTACGGGTTATGCTAAATGCTAATGCTACGGGCTATGCTACAAACTAATGCTACGGGTTATGCTAAATGCTAATGCTACGGGTTATGCTAGATGCTAATGATTCTATGCTAACACTAATGCTATATACATACATACTAAATGCTTAAAATGCTCAGAATGCTCTAAACTTTGTATGCTTTATATGCTTGCCATACTAAAACAACGGTTTGGCCTCTCAGTGCTTGCCTAACCGGTTGTGAAGCTAGTATTTGTGCACAAGTTACGTAAATGCTGGACTATTTGAATGCTATGCTAAAACTATTGGCTATGGAAGAACAATAGTTGGTCTCTCAGTGCTTGCCTTCATGTGTTCTTCCTAGTCGGGACTTGAAGAACAATAGTTGGTCTCTCAGTGCTTGCCTTCATGTGTTCTTCCTAGTCGGGACTTGAAGAACAATAGTTGGTCTCTCAGTGCTTGCCTTCATGTGTTCTTCACAGTCGGGACTAGAAGGCACCTACTATGGTCTCTCAGTGCTTGCCATAGGGTGTCCTTCATGGTCTGAAACGAGGAAACGGACTGATGGCCTCTTAGTGCTTGCCATGCAGTGTTTCCCAAAACTATTTACACATGTGATCAGTAATTAGGACGATATTGGTGATCCTTAGTTGACTTTGTGTCATCATGGAAATCCTCTATCTCCCCCTAAATTGCTAATTACATTTAGTGCTGGTATGGAATGAGACTGAATTCCTTCGGGCATTCAGTTGTCTATTCTGGTGACTCTCAAACTAAACTCACGGATGCTATGGGTAAACTTACAACAAAATGCTTAAACTATAATGAGGAAACGAGATTGAAGGGGGGGTAAAATGCTTAATTATTATTAACAACAGTGTCATATGCGGATTAGTATGTGGTGGGATGGCGTCTTGGCGGGTTGTAGGCTCGACCCAGGGAACCTTACGCCCGACGGGGACTCCGATCCAACCCCGCCGGCCCGGGGTGTGACAGATTGGTATCAGAGCTCAAGGTTATAGAGAATAATAGGTCATACACTTAAATGGTTTGGCCTAGACTATAACTTAGGGACCCTCATGTAGAGAACATAAGACTTATGTTTGCATTATGTCTTCTGCATTTGATCACTGCACTAACCAAATTCTTTTGGTTATGATCAGAATGCCGCCTAGGAGACAAACGACTACCCAGACTTCTGCACCACATTCTTCGACACCTTCTCCTGCAGATTCACCACCACCGCCACCTCCTCCTCCGCCTCCTCCACGCTCTCCACAACCAGGTTCAAGCAATGTTCAGATGATAGATCCTGCTACTATCGCCTTGGCGACACTTCTGAGCACTCAACTGACAAGCCAACTGAAAGATGTCATCCCAGAGATGATAAACCGGATTCAAAGTCATGGCAACAACTCTGGCCATACCACTGGAGAAGCTAGTGGAAACACTAGCCATACCTCGGACTGCTCCTACAAGTCTTTTGTAGGATGCAAACCCCCAAGCTTCACCGGTGCTGAAGGAGCTGTTGGACTTATCCAATGGCTTGAAAAGATGGAGAATACCCTGGACATTAGTGGTTGTCCAGAACACCATAAGGTTCGCTATGCAACTGGTTCATTCAGCAAGCGAGCTCTAACATGGTGGAACGTACAGATCAGGGCAAAGGGAAGAGATGAGGCAATGGCAATGCCCTGGGCAGAATTTAAGCTTCTTCTGGGGAATGAGTTTTGTCCGAAGCATGAACTGCAACAGCTAGAGATTGAGCTCTCGAACCATGTTATGAAGGGAGCTGATCATATGACCTTCACCACTCGCTATCATGAGTTGGTAGCTTTGGTGCCAGAAATGGTACCAACATTGGAAAAGCTGATTAACCGTTATGTGGCGGGATTACCTTCTTGCATCCAAAGTATCGTGTTGGCTGCTTATCCTGCTACTTTGGAGGCTGATATCTCCCTCTCAGCTAAACTTACCAAGGTGATGGTAAGGTCTGGAGTTTTAAAGGATGATGCTGGAAAAGCCAAAGAAACAACAACAAAGAAGCCTGAGTATCACCAAAAGAAAAGGCAAAAGGTCGTCAAGAACTATGCGATGGCCACTCCACTGCAACAAGTTACTGCAGCACCTGCTCAAGTGGCACCCAAGAACTATGTGGGATTGCACCCTCAGTGTGCACGGTGCAAATTTCATCATCCTGCTACGGCACAATGCAGGAAATGCAACAACTGTGGCCGACTAGGTCACCGAGCTCAACAATGCCGTGCTCCGGCAACTCAAGCTACAAACCATGCTGCTGTAGCACTTCCTCCACCACCAAGACCTGGAAATTTCAACAAAAACAATAGGGGATGCTACAACTACGGAGAAATAGGCCATTTCTCCAAAGAGTGCCCAAAACGAGTGCAACAAGGAGCCCAAGCACCACATGGAAGGGCTTTTGTGATTGGAGCCAATGCAGCACGCCAAGACCCTAACGTGGTCACTGGTACATTTCTTATACATGACTCTTATGCATCTATTTTATTTGACACTGGTGCAGATCAGAGTTTTATTTCATCTGACTTTGCACGCCAACTTAATCTTACTGAGGAAACTTTAGATTCTCCATACATTATCGAAGTAGCGAACGGAAAGCAAGTTACAGTTAGCACTATACTTAGGAACTGCCCACTTACACTCACAGATCACACATTTACCATCGACTTGTTGCCGATGGAGTTGGGCAGTTTCGACATCATTGTGGGAATGGATTGGCTATCACTCAATGGAGTTGAAGTCATCTATTCTGAAAAGCTACTTCGGATTCCAGTGACGAATGATAGTGTATTGGAAGTTCGTGGGGATCAAGCAAAGCGAAACGTAAAGATCATATCATGCATAAAAGCGCGTAAGTGTCTTCAAAAGAAGTGCATAGCTTTCTTGGCTCATGTGGTGGAGAAAGAAAAAGACAAGAAAACAATTCAAGACGCGCCGATAGTAAAGGAATACCCTGAAGTGTTACCTGAAGATCTGCCTGGTTTGCCACCTGTGCGACCGGTAGAATTTCGTATTGATCTGATTCCTGGAGCAACACCTGTTGCTAAATCTCCTTACAGGTTAGCACCTTCGGAGATGCAGGAATTATCTAACCAACTACAGGAGCTGCTTGATAAAGGTTTCATCCGACCGAGCTACTCACCTTGGGGAGCTCCGGTGTTGTTCGTGAAGAAGAAGGATGGATCCTTTCGAATGTGCATAAACTACAGGGAGCGAAACAAACTAACCATCAAGAATCGGTATCCATTACCGAGAATTGATGATTTGTTTGACCAACTACAAGGAGCTCAGTATTTTTCAAAGATTGACTTACGGTCCGGATACCATCAACTCAGAGTGAAAGACGAAGACATACCCAAGACGGCGTTTCGTACCAGATATGGGCATTACGAGTTTATGGTGATGCCTTTTGGTTTGACGAATGCACCCGCGGTTTTCATGGATCTCATGAATCGTGTGTGTAAGCCGTATTTAGATCAATTTGTTATTGTTTTCATTGATGACATATTGATCTATTCTAAAAGCAAAGAAGAGCATGAGCAACATCTTAGAACGATCTTGGAACTGTTAAAGGAAGAGAAACTCTATGCCAAATTCTCTAAGTGTGAATTTTGGTTAAAAGAGGTTCAATTCCTAGGCCACGTAGTTAACAGTGAGGGAATACATGTTGATCCCGCCAAGATCGAAGCAATAAAAGATTGGGACACTCCGAAGACACCGACGGAGATACGTTCTTTTCTAGGCTTAGCAGGCTATTACAGGAGGTTTATCTCGAATTTTTCTAAGATAGCTCTGCCACTCACGAAACTAACACAGAAAAGCGAGTCGTTTGTTTGGGAGCAAAAGCAAGAAGAAGCCTTTCAGACTTTGAAGCAAAAGCTATGTGATGCTCCGATCTTATCCCTCCCCGATGGTTGTGATGACTTTGTTGTGTATTGTGATGCATCCCATCAAGGACTTGGTTGTGTACTTATGCAGCGAGACAAAGTTATTGCTTATGCTTCGAGACAATTGAAGATTCATGAGAAGAATTATACTACTCATGATCTGGAATTGGGAGCCGTGATATTCGCCTTGAAGATCTGGAGACATTACCTATATGGCACCAAGTGTACCATATTCACTGATCACAAGAGTCTGCAACACATATTTGATCAGAAGGAACTCAACATGCGGCAGCGACGTTGGGTTGAACTTCTGAATGATTACGACTTCGTGATCAAGTATCATCCGGGCAAGGCAAACGTGGTAGCGGATGCCTTGAGTCGGAAGGAACGAGTCAAACCACTGCTCGTTAGAGCAATGGGAATGACTGTGCAGACAAGCCTACATGACAAGATTATGCAAGCACAACAGGAGGTTGTTGAACGTGAAAACCTGAAGAAAGAACTCGATTGTGGAGTGGAGAAACGTTTGGAAACGAGATATGATGGACTTATTTACTTCAAGGATCGCGTATGGATTCCTGCAGTAGATGAGTTAAGGAAGCTTATTTTTGATGAAGCACACAAGACCAAGTACTCTGTGCATCCCGGTGCTGATAAGATGTATCATGACTTACGTGCGTATTATTGGTGGCCGGGAATGAAGAAAAACATAGCCGAGTATGTTGGTCGATGTCTCACGTGTGCTAAAGTGAAGGCGGAACACCAGAAACCGTCAGGTTTACTGGAACAGCCTGAAATTCCACTTTGGAAGTGGGAACAGATAGCTATGGACTTTGTTACTAAGCTACCCCGCACTTCCAGTGGACATGATACTATATGGGTTATCGTTGATCGATTAACGAAATCTGCTCATTTCTTGCCTATGCGAGAAACGTACACGATGGATAAACTAGCAAAGCTCTACATCAACGAGATAGTGGTACGCCATGGTGTGCCATTGTCTATCATTTCAGATCGTGATAGCAGATTTACATCAAGGTTCTGGCAATCATTGCAGAAATCTTTGGGGACACAATTAAACTTGAGTACAGCTTATCATCCACAAACGGATGGTCAAAGGGAACGTACTATACAAACCCTAGAGGACATGCTGAGAACTTGTGTTCTAGACTTTGGTGGCAATTGGGATTCTCATTTGCCACTAATTGAATTCTCCTACAACAATAGCTATCATAGTAGCATCGGATGTGCACCGTTCGAAGCTCTCTATGGTCGCAAATGTCGATCACCGATCTGCTGGTCGGAAGTGGGAGATAATCGTATAACCGGGCCAGAACTTATTCAAGAAACTACAGACAAGATTGCTCAGATACAACAAAGGCTACAAGCAACACGAAGCAGACAAAAGAGCTATGCCGATAAACGGCGTAAGCCGTTGGAATTCCAAGTGGGAGACCGTGTCGTGTTGAAGGTTTCCCCATGGAAGGGTGTAGTTCGATTCGCAAAGAAAGGCAAACTAACACCACTGTACGTGGGACCGTTCGAGATTGTTGAACGTATTGGTCCTGTGGCGTACAGACTAAGATTACCAGATGAACTTAGCGGTGTACATGACGTGTTTCATGTCTCAAACTTGAAGAAGTGCCTCGCTGATGAAACTCTTATCATACCGGTTGAAGAAATTCAATTGGATGAACACTTACGTTTTGTTGAAGAACCTTTAGAGGTTATGGATCGCAAAGTTAAGAAACTGAGGCGAAGCCGTATTCCGATCATTAAGGTTCGTTGGAACTCAAAGCGTGGACCCGAATTTACTTGGGAACGCGAAGATAGCATGAAGCTCAAGTATCCCCAACTGTTCGCAGAGGAAGCCGTACCCGATAGCAATGCTTAAATTTCGGGACGAAATTTCTCTAACAATGGGAGACTGTAACATCTGTGCCGGAATCGTTACCAGAACAGTGAGCTGAACAGTAAACACACGGTAACTCAGGTACAAACTACGTAAACTATTGTAAGCTACTAATATCATGATGTTTGAGGTTAAACTATTATGCTACTGTTTCTGTAATCTGATTAAACTTAACAGTTTAGCAGTCAGGAACACATCAGACAACATTGAACGGTGATACAAATGCTTATTCATGTGTGATTATGTGTAAACGTATGCGAGGTTAAACAAAACAAGACTATAACGGTTGTTGTTACAGAATGTTAAACCGACGAATTATTCGTATAGGTGACGATCTGTACGAATAAATCTGAAAGCTTAACGTTCTGAAATAATGACTGAAAAGTAGAAAACAAAAGTCTGAAAGCCAAAACCAACGTCGTGTTCGTTCGGGTGACGATTCGAACGAATACGCGCGAAGGTGACGCGATCTGACGAAACAAAATAATTTAACGATGTCGAAACGGTAAAAAAAATAAAAATAAAAATAAAATAATAAATAAATAAATAAATTTTAAAGATTTATTTGGAATTATTACCTAAAAAGAATTTTATAAACTATTATGGTAAAACGACGCGTTAACGAGGTTTAACGGTCTGATCGCGAACGAAACAGTAAAAATAAGTAAAATATAATATTTTACGTTTTACAATTTTGAAACTCATCAAAAAAAAAAATAATCCTAGAAAACTAAATTACGTGTTCAATTATTTAATTATGTAACCGAAATAACACGCACGTAAAAATACGCGAAGACGAAAACCGAGCACCCGAAACGAACCCGAACACCCCCGGGGTTTAAATACCCTAAATGATGCTTCTTCCTCATTCAACACCTCCACTTTCTCTCTCTAGAAACCATTTCCGGCCACACTTTCTCTCTCTACCTTCTCTCTACCATAACTCACTCAAAACTCAACCAAATCACCTCATTCTTGCGCCAAATCGAAGCTCTCGACATTCCCTACACAAAGGTACCAAGGATCGGCCCTATCTCCATCTCAAACTCTCGAAATCTTAGAGAGAAGTTTCGGTTTTTAGGGTTTTCTACAAACCCGACAAAAACCGACATTAGCCGGTTTAAAACACCCCTTTTTCGACCCATACACCTTCTAAATGAGTTTACTCATCTAAACCCACTCAAAACGACTATATATACGACTATACCCCGAAATCGTCTTCTCCCATGGCTGAAAGCCCGTTCCGGCGAATGGCCCATGAGTATGAGCCATTCGGCCGAATGAGTCGGGAGTATGAGAAGGGAGTATGAGTCGGGAGTATGAGACGGGAGTATGAGAAGGGAGTATGAGTCGGGAGTATGAGTCGGGAGTATGAGCCGGGAGAATGAGTCATTCGGGAGACTCATTCGGGAGACTCATTCGACGAATGACTCATTCGGGACTCATTCGGAGGACTCATTCGGAGGACTCATTCGGGAGACTCATTCGGCGAATGACTCATTCGGCGAATGACTCATTCGGGAGACTCATTCGGAGGACTCATTCGGCGACTGACTCATTCGGGACTCATTCGGGTGAAAACTCATTAGCATGAGCCATTCTTATGAAAATCACAAGAATGAGTCATTTTCACTACACCAACTCAATTAACAACTCAGATTTCAAAAAGAACAATCAAATAAGGGATCGTAACTCAATTAACATTTAATCAAACACAGGACTGTGAATACAACATCGGTACGATAACAGCGAGCGTGCATTCTTGAGTCTTAGTCAACCACTACAACCACAAGGTGAGTTCATTGTCCCTTTTCAAACTATTTTGAGTTTTACTTCGGGACTGAGAAGCATGTTATACATTTTAAACAAATGTTTTAAATTTAACAAAATGCTTTATACTATTCTTATATACAGATGTTAATGCTACATGATTATGCCAAGTGCTAAAGGCATAAGTTCACTACTAATACTGATGCTACATGATTATGCCAAGTGCTAAAGGCATATGTTCACTATTGATAGTAATGCCACATGATTATGCCAAGTGCTAAAGGCATAAGTCAAGTGGTTAATACTAAAACTATGTGTTAATACCAAGTGCTAAGGGTATTCACTGTTTGTTGATGCTATTGTAAATGCAAACACTAAATGCTAATGCTATGCTACGGGTCTATGCTACAAACTAATGCTACGGGTTATGCTACAAACTAATGCTACGGGTTATGCTAAAAACTAATGCTACGGGTTATGCTACAAACTAATGCTACGGGTTATGCTACAAATTAATGCTACGGGTTATGCTAAAAACTAATGCTACGGGTTATCCTACAAACTAATGCTACGGGTTATGCTACAAACTAATGCTACGGGTTATGCTAAAAACTAATGCTACGGGTTATGCTAAAAACTAATGCTACGGGTTATGCTACAAACTAATGCTACGGGTTATGCTAAAAAAACTAATGCTACGGGTTATGCTACAAACTAATGCTACGGGTTATGCTACAAACTAATGCTACGGGTTATGCTAAATGCTAATGATACGGGCTATGCTACAAACTAATGCTACGGGTTATGCTAAATGCTAATGCTACGGGTTATGCTAGATGCTAATGATTCTATGCTAACACTAATGCTATATACATACATACTAAATGCTTAAAATGCTCAGAATGCTCTATACTTTGTATGCTTTATATGCTTGCCATACTAAAACAACGGTTTGGCCTCTCAGTGCTTGCCTAACCGGTTGTGAAGCTAGTACTTGTGCACAAGTTACGTAAATGCTGGACTATTTGAATGCTATGCTAAAACTATTGGCTATGGAAGAACAATAGTTGGTCTCTCAGTGCTTGCCTTCATGTGTTCTTCCTAGTCGGGACTTGAAGAAGAATAGTTGGTCTCTCAGTGCTTGCCTTCATGTGTTCTTCATAGTCGGGACTAGAAGGCACCTACTATGGTCTCTCAGTGCTTGCCATATGTGACAATTCAAAATTTTCAGGTTAGAATCATAACTCGAAAATGAAGAGAATGAGTGTAAACGAAATTTCGAAACGAGGCTCTGATTTCAAGATACGCTGAGTTGAAAATAGCGTTAATTAAGAGATCGTATATTTTGAACTCTTCAGGTCTTGAAATTATAACCATTTGAAAGAGCTCGAAAAATCGTGAACGTAGGCGAAAATCGTGCGCAAAACGGAGTTCGTATGCTCCCGGAATCGCGAAACGAAGATTTAGTCGAAAAATGGACGAAATTACCTGGGGAGGTACGCCCCGGGCCACACAATGACACGGGGCGATGCGCCCGGCGACCACGAAAATATCTGGAATCAGCCACGGACCGCGCGGTACGCCCCAGACCATCGTTTGGCTTGGGGCTTTGCGCCTGGGGCCAGAAAATCGCAAAGATGGCCTAAAAAGTCAAGATTTTATCCAGAACTCATTATTTCTTCTTCCTCTCGACGTTTCTGCACTTCCAGCCGTGAAACCATCATTTTAACACACCAAATCTTCATTTCAAAGCCTTCCAAACATCTGGATCGCACCTGGAAACATTTTTACGAGTTTTGATCGCTGTTCTACGGTTGAAACTTCGTCAGATTAGGTAACGGTTCATTTTAACCTTCTCGCTTGATTTTTATTGATTAAATCTTATTTTTGAACGTAATGAGATAGTTAGGGTTGTTGATTATTGCCTAGATGATGGCTAGGGTTGATTATAAACAAAGAACACGATGTTCTAACGGGTAAATCCTTGTTTTGAGCCGTTGTAATGCCCGGTTTTCATGAAACCATAATAATGGTTGTAATGGTATAAACCATTTGATTGTAACAATGATTGTGATTGTCTTGATCATTTCTTGAAATGCTAGGTTTCATCCAAGTGTTTCAAACTAATGATAAGCATACAGATAATCACCGGAATAACGATCTAATGTTCATGATAACAGTCAGATGAGTACATTGAGCATGGTTATTAAACCTATTTTAATATCACATTCTCAGGTTTCATGATACCTAAATAATCAATAACAAGGATTGATTATTCCTAAGCCAGAAATTCATCTAGGAATTATCTTAAGTGAAATAATCAACAACAACATCTATTTGATTAGTCCGACAACGTTGTGACTAATTCTGTTAGTCATAAATTGTTATAGGAACCATAGAGGATTTCCTATCAGCTGAACATCCAGATCATCATCATCCGTATATAACAGTGAGATCATAGCCCCTTCTCTCTTTCTTTAAATGATTTTCTAAAACTCGGGGTGGAACATGTAGACGCATTTTCAAAACATATTTTATGAATCATTATGAAATCATATATTATTATCATGAGAAACGTCATGATAAACACTTATCAAATCTTGTGAAATCATATATCAGTATCATCGGGATGATGATAAACATTTATCAACTTCGGTGAAATCATGTATTGGTTTCATCAAGGAAATCATGAAAATCTATTTGGAGTAAATCTTTTATTAAATCATTAAAAACAAGCGTATCACTTTGGAACTTTGGTTATGTGGAGGCTATTTGGGCGCATTCTTACGTGAACATCATTAACTTGTTATCAAGCCCTTGGTAGTACTGGTATGATCATATGCGGGAACACAAGATCATTATCACAAATCGTTCTGACCGTGGGTTGGACATCATCATGTGAGCTAACAATCATTACTAACGAACATGAATCATTAGGTTTGATGTTTGCATGCTCAATAGATTCAATTTCAAAGTACCTACTTGATCACTTGTGAATATTGTATCATGAAAATCATTGCCTGAACAATCATTTTAAATCATCAAAACCTATGATTCTCACTCAACTATTCGTAGTTGACTTTTATCTACATGTTTCAGGTAATGGGGAACGACAGCAAATCAGTCTAGGTCAGGATCAACAGCAGAACTAGTTGTGACCTAGAAAGAAAACAAAAGCTTCGTATTGTATAATAGATATCTTATGATAAACTTGTTGTATAATATGTATGTTATGCTTGTTTAAATGAACTTAACTTTATGAAACATAGTAATCACGGGTTGTTCTCCAACATTGGCACATGAACACATAGTCACGCGCCGTGAATTCCGCACTCGGCGTGGGTTGTGACACCATAGGGTGTCCTTCATGGTCTGAAACGAGGAAACGGACTGATGGCCTCTTAGTGCTTGCCATGCAGTGTTTCCCAAAACTATTTACACATGTGATCAGTAATTAGGACGATATTGGTGATCCTTAGTTGACTTTGTGTCATCATGGAAATCCTCGATCTCCCCCTAACTTGTTAATTACATTTAGTGCTGGTATGGAATGAGACTGAATTCCTTCGGGCATTCAGTTGTCTATTCTGGTGACTCTCAAACTAAACTCACGGATGCTATGGGTAAACTTACAACAAAATGCTTAAACTATAATGAGGAAACGAGATTGAAGGGGGGTAAAATGCTTAATTATTATTAACAACAGTGTCATATGCGGATTAGTATGTGGTGGGATGGCGTCTGGGCGGGTTGTAGGCTCGACCCAGGGGTATGCCCTATATATAAGCATACCGATTTGGATATTACAGGTGGAGTTAATAAGATTAAGGTTTTACCGAAAGAGGTTTGCTAAAGCTATTTAAACTTATAAACTACATGAACTCACCAACCATTGTGTTGACTTTGCTTTTCCTTACATGCTTTCTCAGGTGATGCACAGGTATAAGCTAAAGCTCAGGATTGCATACTAGGCTGCCCAGATAGAGGATCTAGTAGACTTTTGGAAGCACACTTTTTGTTATTTATACGAATCACTTTTGGATGTCTTGTACAGTTACAAGATAGAAAATAATTGATTCTTTTGTTAGGTTTACCGAGTTAAATTACCGAATATTGACATTGTAATTTAACTTTGTAATCCTAGTTAATGTTTGACTGTGCTTTAGTTATTCTTAACATTGATGCTATGTAAACAATCTGATCAACCCGATTATCACTCACGATATCGCGCCCCGGGAACCTTCCGCCCGACGGGGACTCCGATCCAACCCCGTCGGCCCGGGGTGTGACAAAAACTAAGAAAACTCTTACTAACTTATCAATTTTATTTATTTTTTCACAATTATTTATTATAAGGTTTGAAATATATATTATGAGTAAAGCATTTTTTAATAAGGATATGTAAATCACGAAATTAAGTATTTAACATATAAAGTTACATAGACATAAGTCTCGAAGTTAAATCTCTAACATTATAATAAACAGAATGAAAAACAAAAAACAAAAAAAAAACGAAATTAATTAATAACAATTTATTTAAAATGAAGGTAGTATGTGAGCCATCTCCTCTATATTATTATTACTAGGTTAAAAATGTGCATACACATGTTATATATTTAAATTTTAAAATTATTTGTTTTAAATTACACAGTATTTATTTTTAAAAAATTTTTTACAAAAAATTGAAGAAATAATTTACAACGTAATCATATTATTTACCAAGTTTAATGAAAAAATAATATTTAATAAGAGATAAAGGGTGAAAAAATCAAAGTTTAATAAAAAGATGATATATAAATATTTAATAAAAGAGATGCGAGTAAAACAAATTTTAAGTGCTCTAGAAAATTGACACGTGTTATTGTAAAACTTTTATTTATTAAATAATATAGATTTATAGGGTGTGTATTATTTAATTAAAATGGTAAAAGAAAACAAAAAGAAAAACATGGTAACAAAGGGAGTAGATGACTTTTATTAAAAAGTATGCTTATTTATTTATTTATTTATTATTTTTATTTAATTAGTTTTACTATTTACGGACAATGATCCTTTTTGCTATGTATATAAAATATAATTGGTTTTGGCCATTTTATTTTGATTAATGTTTAATAAGCCACATAGCAACTAGGTTTATAATAAGAACCTTCAAGAAGACGACCGCATAAAAATCTAGAGACTTGTAATGTGAAATGGCTGAAACAAATAATGTGTTATGTGTAGTTATTGACAAAATTAATTGGTGATCTTAAACCTACACGACACCGCATCGTCTTCTTTTACATAGAAGAAAAACTCATATACGTAAAGGAAGCCCACATGACCAAGAAAGGCCATCTACATACATCAGATTCACGTAACTCACAGGTGTTCAACTGTTCTTTGATTTCAAACCATAAAACAGGGTTTTATGATCGGTTTTTCCAAACATTTAGTCGGTTGGTTACTTGGTTTCAATTGTTTGAAATCATAGTGAACAGTTTGATTTACGATTTTCACCGACAGTCGATTGTATTATTGTAAAAACTAGACTGGTCTTTGTGCGATATATAAGTTATTGCTTTAAGAATAAGTTATCATAAGATTTCAATTATAAATGTAACTTGATGGTTTAGTCACCATTCAACAAAAAAAAAATGTATATTTAAGCTTCCAGTGTAATTAGACATTATCAATCCGTAAAGGGGTTTGATTTTTAGTTTTAACAAGTTTAAAAAGCCCCAACCTAAAATATTATATCGGAATTAAACCATTAGTGATGATTTTATTTGTTTTAGCTTTTAAATTATTAACAGTTGAGTTTTAATTTTTATTATTAAAAAATTGTTATTAACGGCTTGATTTATACTTCTAATTAGAAAGGGTAAAAAATAAACCGTAAACTGTAAACATGCTTTATATAACTTTCGCTGACCAACGGCTGCCCAATAAATAGCTATAGCAGTTCACAACTTCACATAACCTCGCACGAATAGTCAAACAAAATATAAACCAGTATCAAGATATGAACATTTGCAAAGAACAAGTAAAAGAATTTATATTTTTGTAATGAATAATATTACTGTCGTCATCAATTTCACTTTGTAACTTATTAGTTTTTGCTTATTTCACTATAATGATTGTATTAAGACTATGACTCTATAAATAATATTGGCATGTACGTGTATTTGGTATTTGATATAATTTATAAAAGAAACATAATGAGTTCTTTCTTTCTCTTATCATATAATCTATATTCATTCTTCTTATGTTTAATTATAACACGTTATCAACATGGGTTTACTATTTAAAGTTAGATCATCATAAGAAAAAAAAAAGGTTTTTGTTCTTGTCATGATTCATTCAAATAGAAATCTATATTATAATTCATACAAATTTAATTTATATTGAAATTTATTATCATTGTTGTCTTGATTTTCTTGAACAGAATATTCATATTGTAATTCATACAATTTTGGGCTAAGTCGGAGATTTATAGTTTTTATTTTAATATTATTATTGCTTATACGCCGTTAGACAAATAAATATTTATTCTGTTAAAATAGTCATATTTTATTGTCATATAAAAAATTGGCACAAGATTTAATAAAAAATATTCAACCCACATAATTAAAAAAAATACATGTATTCTTCTTGATTATCTCAAACTTTTTAAATTGTTTACCAACCAATAATGAAGTTATGTTTAGCATAAAGTATGTTTCATGATTAAATATGTTTTAAATATCATATATTGGAAGTTTCATATTGTATATTCATAACATTGATATTAATTCATTATTTATTGAATGATATTTTATTAACAATAAATACTTTTGGGTTTCATGCTAATAACCATTCAACACTAAGTACATAATGCATGTCGGTTTTAAATATGATAATTAATATATCAATTAAGTAAATACTTATAAAATAGTGGTCACATATGATTGACATATATAATTTAGAATTATGACCTCAACTTATGACACCACTTCTAAGATGAATATTAAGATGATTTTAAATTGCGTGTTATCCTTGTTTTAAAAAACAGAAGAGTTTGGGTAAAAATCAATGAATATCATTCAAATATATAATAATTTGTTTTTATTTGATCTGTTCCAAAAGAAGTTTCGGAATAATTCATGAACTTACATAGACTGAATAATTAAATTAAAACGACTAAACATATATGTATCAATAAGGTTTATAAAACAAACATATATATTCACAACTTCACGATATCTTTGATTAAACCCTCAGGTCTCACTAGAGGAGCACAAATGGGTTTCAATTCCAAACTGGTTTCAATTTTGGTCAACAAAGTCAAGAACCAGTTCTGCTTAGGTTCAGACTTTGACTGGCTTTTTTTCAGGTTTTGGCCTGTTTCGGTTCCGGTTTTGACCGAGTAAAGGTGTAATTGATTATCGTAATTCCGGTTCCGGTTACCATTTATCTGAGAAACAGAAACCGCATGTACTTGTCAAAGGTTGTTGGTTCCTATTCGGGTTGTCGGTTACGGTTCCATTTTTTGCCCACCTCTAAATCTCACCCTGAAAGTGCATATATATTCAAGGCCGGCCATGGGGAAGGACGGGGTGGGCGACCGCCCGGGCCCGACAATTTAGGGGGCCCGAAATTTTAAAAAAAAATTATACATTATATATACAAAAAATTTATATAAGAAATATACAATATCATTGTTTAAAAGGGTGCATGAGTGGTCAGGGAAAGGGCAAACCCAACATCTATCCCGGGCCCAATTTTTTTAGGAGGTACTAAATTTTGATATATATGTATATATAGAGAATCGGTTAATGGTTTATTCGGTTAGGTTTAATTGGTTTTCAATTTTTTCTCTATCCAAAAACCGAATCGAATTTGAGATTTGGTTCGGTTTTGATTAAAACGAACAAACAGATAAAAACCAAATAAACCGGCTAAAATCAAATAAACCGAATTCCGTTGAATAAACCGATTAAAACCAAATAAACTGGTTAAAAACCGATCTGAATAAATTGAATTCAAGCTCATATATTATTAATAAGATAATAAATTTAAATATGAATTCAGTTTAATCGGTTAACCAAACAAACTGAATTCAAAAAAATTTGGAACGATAACTGGAAAAAAAAAACCAAAATTCGGAGTGAGAAACCAAAACGAAAACCGAATTCAAAATTCAATTCGGTTTTTCAGTTACGAACATTGTTCGGTTTTTTCAGTTACGAACACGGTTTGGTTTTTTCAGTTACGAATGCAGTTCGTTTTTCAGCTTTCTTGAACACTCCTAATTTAATATTTGAATTCGGTATAGGGTCTTTTTTTCTGTTTCGTCTGGGTCATCTTAATTTTTAAGGCCGCCTCTAAAAGGTTCATTTTTGTTCTCACCCCATGCCCTAAAATAATTTTTGATTTTCGGTGCCGACTCTGTATATATTCATTATGTTCTTCCTGATTTTTAAAACAAGCCCACTAATGCAGGGGCTATTTTTTGTTACGTTGAAGTTTGAACCACATTAGTCATTTGAAATTCATCCTTTTATAGCTCCATCTTTTATCATCAAAATATTATAATTAATTTTTATTGGATCGTCACAAATAATCTGCGGGGTCCTAACTTTTTTGTGGAGTGACATGTTGGTGAGTACTTATTGGATTCATCTGCGTAATTTAACATGAATCTAAAAGATTAAATTGGGTTATTCGAACGAGGACATGCATGATGCATCACTTCCGGTAAGGCTTTAGTGAGTGAAAAGGGTCACTAATGTGTTGTCTGTAGAGGTGGGCAATTAAAAAACCCGGAACCGGCAACCCGAACCGCTTGTACTCAAACCAGTAGGTACATCAGTACATGCAGTTTCGGATTCTTAGAGAAATTGGAGCCGAAACCAGAAAAAATGGAAACAGTTCCACTTTTACCTGACCAAAAACTGGTTGTTGACTTTATTGACAGGACCGGAATATGTTTCAGTTGAAGAAAAAGACCGGTTTACCCGCTCTATTGTCTGCATGGATCAAAGATAACCATGTTGGTTTAGTAATGGGCTTATGGCCTACTTTCTTATTAATATTTTATTATTTTAAATTCACTTAACATTTAAATATTTTTTCTCTAAAAGAATCTTTTAACTAAACTCATTTACTAATTATTTAATTATCATTAGCCTATTAAAATTTAAAGCTAATAAAAAACCATATTAGAGGACCCAATTTTTTGTTTATTTTTATCAAATTTAATTTATTAAAGGTTGACTTAACATTTGAATCATTTTTATATTTATTTTTTTATCACAATTAACATCATAGCATTTATTTTTAATAATAATTTATTAAGTTTTAATTTTAGGAGCCTATTTTTTCATTTACACTGGGCCCATAATTCTTATGTGTTTCAAGAACGACCCAAAAAGAGAACATGAGTGACCCGAATCACTCAAATGATGGCGCCTTCCTCTAAATGACAACGAAAACCTATGCGTATATTGACATCAAGAAACAAAACTAGAGTGAGATCAAGTTATCTTACGGTTGATCATATTTATTGCTCAAGTAGGAAGATATTATAGGTAAGGTTGGCAAAATTAACAGGTTGTGTCGGGTTGGGCAACAGATCAAATAGAGTTTAAGTCAGGATGGGCGCGTGGCATGATTGGTTTTGAGTAAAATATGTTTGGGTCTATATAGATTGTTTTCAAAAAAACATAAATAAAACGAAATTACACGACGCAAATCTTATTATTCGTTTATCAGTTGAGTTGAAAAATTATCCAAAAATGCATTCGCTGATTGCAAACCCGGTATGCGTAAATGTTGCAGATGATTAATCAATTTCTTTTTATAAAGTTGTGACTTTATCCTTGTTAGTGCTGTGTGTAATGATATCTGAATCAAAAACTTGCAGTTGGTATTTTTTTTCCTCTCCTACTTTGTAAAAAAGGAAACTCAGGTAAGTGCTTTTTTATAATGTAATTAAACTATACCACTTACTTTTAAGCTTGATTAATTTATCTTTTTTGAAACAAAATACAAAAAACAAAATACAAATAGAAAAAGCACAAATTCAATACGAAAGAAAGTTCAACACAACGTAAAAAACAAGTCTTTTTGAAGAACTTGTTTTTATTTGATTAGTTCTGAAAGATGTTTTGAACAATTCATTAGCTTATCTAAACTGAATGATTAAATTAAAACGACTAAACATATAATTATAAAAATACCAATATGATGTTTAAAAAACAAACATGACACGACGAATTCAATGTAAATTAAAATACTAATATTGAAATTGTCTAGGAATTAATTAATAGGTTGGTTGAATCCACACATGAGGGTGAAGATGCAGTTTACTTCCAAACAAATTCCGAAAACTTTCTCCTATGTTTTTGCCAGCATTGAACGTATGATACCTGCAAGTATCAAAAGAATAAAACACTATCTTCCCATTCTCACCATCTAACATTGCAAAATATATTTTGTTCTCCATTTCTGGTGTTCTTGCTTCCATGCACAAACATGATGTCTCACAAATAAAAATCATATGCTTTCCTAATCCATCTATTTTCTCCCATTTTTTATCGCGGCGACGACGATGACGACGACTCAGCTTGTATAGCTCAACAGATTCTCCAAATTTATCATCCAGTATCACCAATAATATATCTTGATCATGTTTTACTAGGAAGTACAATCTGCAACAACTTGGTGGTGTTATATCAACAGTAACTCTAAAGTAATTTTCTTCATTAATGTATTTAAAAACACTAAGTTCTCCCTCCTTATTCAAGGCATAAAGATCTTCTTCGTTGCAGTATATTGAGAAACTAAAAATGGCTGGAACACCACCACCATTGAAATGCATATCATATCTGACCCATGTTGCAGGTTCATGAGCTACAAAGTGGATGAAAACATCTAGATCACCCAACCCAAAAACCACACAATTAGGAGAAGTAGGTGGTGCTGAGAAACAAAAGCTTTGTATGAAATCCACTTCTTCTAGATTCGGAAGTTCGCGGATTTCGCTCGTGAACGGGTTGAAAAACATCAAACTTTCTCTATCTTTAGACATCAACAACCAGCCATACATTGATGACAGTATTTTTAAATCATTCCCGTTCAATTCTGGAGGTGTTCTTATGGAGTACCGGTCGCCAAACATGGGATCGATGAAAGTGATAATGCCGTGATCATTGTCCAAGACCATCAACCATGGTGAAACTAATGAATATCTCTGCAACCTTGTCATTGATGATCCGTTGCCCCATCGAGTAACAGGTGCTGTTAACTGCTTGAATGTAGCACGAAAGTTGACGTAGTCGATATCGCCACAAAACTCCATAATCATCTCCAACAAATGAAAAGGAATGTTAAACAGGTGTGATTGATTCGTCAAGCTGTTAACTTCAACCGTATGATCATCTACTTCTTCTTCTTTAGAGTCAAACCCTTCCAACCTACACCACAAATTAAGATCTTAAGTAAAAACATTCCCTTTTTTTTCAATAAAATAAAAATATGTGATGTAATTATAAACAAACATAGATTCACTTAATGTGTGTGTTGGATTAATCTTGATCCAGTCAAGTCTGGTCAAATGGGTATGGGCATGGGTCAGAGTTTTAGTATTTTAACATGTGTTTAATTTTCTGTTTGAGACTTTGAGTTATGTTGTTAGTTGAGTCATACGAGACGTGGGTCATGTTTACTTTAGAGGTGACAATTTTTACTCAAATCAAAGAAAATGGGTTGGTTTGGGTAAATAATTGTAGTATAGTGATTTGAAATGAGTAACAACATAATATTGAATGGGTTGAAATGGGTAGCACTTAAACCCAATGCGGGTCAAGATGGATAACTAAAAAACACTGTAAATGAAACGGATTTAAACATTTAAGAATGATTAATAACATATTTGATGAGAAAAAATCACTAAAAATTATCCAAATGTACTATTTGTTTACTTATAACACATCTTAAACTAAACTAAATTAATGTTTTTAAAAACAACCCATTTAGACCCGAAATGATTTTGCTTAAAACCCGTTATAACTCGCACCCATCTTGACCCGAACCCATTATGACCTGTTACCCAACCCGACCCAACCCGCCCATTTTGCCGGGCATGGTTTACTTTAATTAGAAGCAACTGGGATAGTGATCAGGCTTCATATTTATGTATGCATCTTCAATGAAAGAAGTTGTGGTTTTATCTTTGTACGTGAGCTTGGGTGTGTTTTGTGTGTTTAAAGGGGCATGTACCAACATTATGTATGTATGCAGTGGCAGAGCTTGAGCAAAGTAAGATCGCGGCGAAAACTTTTTTAAACCCAGAATACATGTTAATTTTTTGAAACGAGGGGAGGCGAAAACCGCAATTTTTATTTTAACTAAAAATAACATTTCGGCCGAAAAATTAAGTATACGGACGAAAAAAGAGGGGGGCGGTCGTCCCCCGGCCCCTATTAAGCTTCGATGTATATGTATGTATATGCATGTATGTATGTACCTGCATTCAGGCATGGCCCAAAGTGAGACATAGCTTGTTCGTGACCGTAATTCTTGAAAATAAGGCATAGAAGATCTGGCCATAGTTTTATCTTTGACATGGTATGAGTATATAACTTTTTCCTCTTCACAAATCATGTGTATGCAACCACCATGGCCCCCTGACGACATGGAAACAATGGCATTGCTGCTACAATCAAGATCCAAGAAACATGTAGCCCCTTCAAAGTCTTCAATCTCCTCCCACAACTTGCGGGTCATGTCCAGTCTAACCAAACGCATACAACTAACCTCTTCCAATTTGAAATATTGGTAAATGATAAACACCTCCGAACAACTTCCTTTCAGAAATGGACCAGTGTAGTAATCACGTCCAGGAACAACAGGACTGTAACGAGGCAGTTTCACAAATGGCAATACGCTTATCGCGACTTCTTTAGCTGTTACCACAATGTCGACCTCTACGACCAAACCATCACGATCATGGCCCGTGTTCAAGGCATACACTTTACCATTGCAACAAGTTAGACCATGTACGAACCCATCTTCTCCGGTTATGTTTTTGAGTTGTTTAGCATATGACATTTCCGTCCATCTCAACCTCTTCCTTTTGCGGTCAAGCCTGCAGAAAACAAATGTTGGGTTTTCCTTTCTGGTTAGAAGGAGAATTGAACCAGGGGCATCCGGAGGGGACGGCAAACAACATTCGCTAATGTCTCCATGATTCAACGTCAGGAGACGGGTGGGCTTAGAAGAAGAAGATGGGTTCCAAAGAGACCACATGTTGTTGTGCGGATGGTTGGACATAATCACCCAGCCATGGAAACACCCTCTGATGCGTCTCCCGAGCAGCTCAGGCACTCGACAACGATAACTAGACTGCGGTTCGTGTATGGTATAGAAAACCTGGTCGCCTAACATATCTTCGGCTTCCAACATCTGTGAAACCAACCACACATGTTGACCTGATAGGGGAGGCAGCCCTGGACTATATGAAATCTGGTTCGGATCCATCTGAAACATAACTGATGCCCTACATAATTAATAATATTTCAAAACCTCATGAAATTAACCTTTTCATATTAAGCATCAAAATAATCTATATGTGTGTGTGGAACTCAAGAGATCCCTGTTAATTTTTAGCGTTATTTTACATATTTTGTGAAAAAAAATATTATAAGTGTTGGGATTACATAAATGGGAAAACTTTCAATTTCCACGAAGTAGCGAATTTGATCAAAGGAAAGTTTTTTTTTGGGAGGCTTCCATAAGTCATACGGCGCATGATCAAATGTTAAAACGTATAGTTTTTAAACAATTTTGCTCAATTTTAAAACAACAAGGGCCGGGTACAAATCTGATTACAAAGGGTCACAAATCTGATTACAAGGGGCATAAACATGATTACAAAAGGGCACAATTGAAAGCCAATTTATTATTTGATGAAGATTGTGTTTTTTTTATAAATTTTATACGAATAACAACTTGTAATATAACTTTGAAAACGATCATTCAAACAATTGTTTTTCTAAATACTTTTGATAGGTTTGTTTTATGGTTTTTATCTCGACCCACTTTCTACCCAAACCCATCTTTCCAATCCAATTTTTGTTCCGCGTAAGAAAAAATTTTTGGATTCGAAACTGCTTTCACGTACTGCTAACAACTATATATTTATTATTTATTGAAAGCAAAAACAAGCAATTAAGAACTTGTAATCGATATCACCCACGTTTGACAACCCACTTGGTCAAACCCAGACCAGTTAATTAATTTAATTGAACCAAATACAATACAATACAATTAATGAATGGATTATGCGACTAATTAAAATATATACCAAACCACGTCTCAGAGACTTACCAGCAAATTAAAATATATCGCCAATTAAACACAGACACGATTGAAGAAGAAACCTACCTCGCATTCGGCAGCTTCTCCTTCCCACAACCAAATACCTCCGATATGATTTATAGGCTGCGTATATTTTGTATGTATATCACATAAATAATCATTATGTAAAATAAAAGATTGCGTACTGCGTGAACTTATTAGATAACTAATTAACTTTAAAATTTAAAATTTGAAGAAATTTTTCCTAAAAAGTATATTTTTAATTAAAAAAGTTATATTAATTAAAGTATTATATTTTTTCTAACCTTAATTATATGTTTTCTTATCAAAAAGTTATGAAAAATAAAAAAAAATGATTTTTTTAAAAATCACTCAAGATGAACTAATAACTGTTGTTATGATTTACCAAATTAAAACAAGCATTCGTATTTTTATTTTATTTTTCTTGAATTTAATCTTTATTTTCAAATTAGGGTTTATTAATTATTAGTTTAAAATTTGATTAGCAATACAACAGAATGGATATTCAAGAATAAGTATTAATGTGATAATATTTGTTGATCTAAACAATACAAAACTAATTTTAAATATAAAGAATAATATTTAGATAAACACCTTTAAATAACATATGAGAAACAAAAAAATGTACAAGAAAGAGGCATAAATTTGACATCTAAAACGATAAAATAATATGCATATTTATGGTCTTTTGATTTTTTTTTAATGCTTAATATTGGCCTTGCAAAAGACATCTCCCTATGTGTGCTCATTGGGTACCTAGGTTGGGCTCATGGTGGTTATCCGTTATCACACACCCATATATATAATTTTACAAATAAAAAGTATAAACTAACAAACATATAATTTAAAAAGATTCCTATAATCTCAATTACTCAATTATCTAAACACCTAATTATTATTTTAAATGGTATAATCTAAATTACTCAATTATCTAAACACCTAATCATTATTTTAAAATGGTTTGGATCATAAACTGAAAAATCAGTTTATTAACTTTACCTACATGAACAAATTAAACTTTTAAACCAATCATCAATCCAACAAACAAAATATGTTTATTAACTTTACCTACGTGAGCAAATTAAACTTTTAAACTAATCATCAGTCCAACAAACTAAAGATAATTGGTTACGTAATTTTTATGTAACTTCAATGTAACATTATTTACTTGTTTGTGTATCTTAGTAGTTATGTATTTGAATGCTTTATTACTTTTTGGAGAAGTCAGTTGTATGATTGAGTTAAAAATAAAAAGTACACATTTTAAGATTACATTTTTACCTTTTTGTATCCTTTTGTACTATTGACAGATTTTTTTAATATAAACAATCACATATACGTTTTCATATCTATTCTTATCCAACCAAATTTCTAATCAATGGTTCAAAATTAGTTTCCAAAGTTTTCTTCATCTCAACTTAGTTTCCGATATAACCCTTCCCTATGTATGTATGTATGTATGTATGTATGTATGTATGTATGTATGTATGTATGTATGTATGTATGTATAAACTTATTTAATATTTAGCATATATTTTCATAGGAGAAATCCAAATCACGAAGAAAGAAAAGCAATATAGAATAAGACAATAGTTGTTATTTTAATATAAGTAAACACATTTTAATCTTTTACGTTTCAAATTACGACATTGTTACCATTCAATTATATAAAATTTTGTGTTAAATTTGAAATTTTCACATAATATCACTTTGATATATATATATATATATATATATATATATATATAACTATTTTGGTAAATATCTTTTTCCTAAACACTAGATTCGTAAAGACTTGTTTTTATTATATTTTTAAATATGACCTGTTTGAATTTGATGTTTTTTTAATAATTTATTTATTTTAAAATGTTTTATATAAAAATGAATAACACAATTTAATATTTGATGTTTTTTTAATAGAAAACAAAGTCCAGTAAAATAGAAAACTATTTATGAATAACATAATAACTATTATTTTTGTATATGAACTAGGTAGCACGGGTCGGTCGTTGCGGCGACATATGTTGCTATGTACTGTTGACGTTTTAGCGATATTTCAAAGCTATCAAAATGAGAATAAAATGTCTGCATGAAACATAGGGCAATACATTTTTGTGAAACGATAGATGGCATCTAGCTTTTGTCAAAATAAGGTGCATGCTATTCACTAAATACACATATGAACATCATATCTTGTAGGTAGAAGTCAAAAAGATATACATAATTATTTAACTCTTCAATTGGTATTGGTATCCTTATGTTTCTTGCTGTTGGGCTCACGATCTAAAATAATTAGTGAAATAAACTTATCAGTGGGTTTTAGGTGATATTTTTTTATGTTATATAGCTTGGAAGGCTACCTGGATTTTGATCGATAAATAATTGATGTTTAACTACAGACTGTCACGACTGTTGATGCAGCCATATTTGGATCCACCTTGTGTACAGTGATTGTTGTCATTCCTGTGGTTGGTGGTGTGTTAGTGATAGCTGGTGTGGCTGCATTGTAGCTGAAAATACGGTTAAAGTTTAATCGTTTAGGCCTATATTATGATCTCTTGGTTGTTCTATAGCCCTGTAATCGTTTACGACCTATATTTTGAAGAGAAAGTCAAAGTAATCATCAATTTTGATGGATTTATTCAGATCCTAAATCACAACAAATGTTTTATTCCAAAAACTAGGTTTCATAGTACAAACATCTTCTATATGAAAAAGCAGGTTGGTTATTATATGCAGGCCCATACACAATTTCAATAATTTATAACAAAAAATTATGATTCAGTTAGAAGAAAAAGTCTATAAATGTAGGCAGCAACAATATTCACACGACCAAAAACACAACCAATGGCGAAAAATTTGAAGTCATTACAACAAACACTTGGAATGCACAATAATTGAGCAAGAAATAAAGAATAAAGTAACAAAAAAATACCATAGCAGACCATGCAGTAAAGATAAAGAAGAGGAAAATCAAATAAATAAGAAATAAAAACATCTCAACATCATGTACCTCCATGCATATAACAGAAATTAGTAGAGAAAAACACGACCAACTTTCATAGCAACCTACCAAGAAGCTAATACAAACCTGTAACACTTATGCTTTCAAAGGAAGAACAACCAAGCAAAACGAAAAAACTGCAACAAAGAATCATAAATATAGATGAATACAACGACAGAAGAAAATGCATAAAATGGAGGATGCGATGAACGGAAGCACGCAACAAACCTTTTGAAGAAACAGAAACTACGATCGATTAAGACTGTCAAACAAAGAAGAGGACAATTGAGGAAGAAGCTGACAGAAAAAGGTAAGGGAAGTGGGAAAGAAACAAAAAGTGACACGTATAGGAAATCTTTTAGAAAGATCTAGAGAAATGGAAAGTTTGTCTCCGACACTCAAGGAAATATCTCATCTCATGAGAAAATACAATGCCTCATTGAAGGGATAAACTCTGACCCACCGAGAAAATGGGTAATGTCACGAAATTTACTATGGGTGATCTCACGAAATTTACTATTCATATATGAGTTTTGTTAAGATAGTAATAATAACGCAACTTTGATATCTTATGTTTTTCAAATTAAGAACATTTTACCCCTCGTTTATATGAAGTTTAATATTAATTTAAAATTTACAAATTTCACCTGGTACCAATTTTAGTATCAAATACAAACCTAGAAGAATGGGTAAAAGTTAGTGATGTAAATAAATAAAGCTGTTTTGTGAGAGACTTGAGAAACGGATCGGTAAAAATAAATATTACATTATATATGAATAGTATAGTAACATCTACCTACTCTAATAAAAGAGTATTTATAGGAGACACGTGTCACTTTGTGGTGAAATCTGGAATTAATTTTCCCGCCTCTCTTTCCTATTAGATACTAATGATTTTTAATAATTTAATGATTTTTAATAATTAAATTATATAATTAATTATTAATAATATAAATCTTCTTATTCTAACATGTTATTAATTTAATAAAATTTAATAAATTATAAGAATATTTTATATTAAAATATAATTTTATAATTAATAAATATTTCTTATTATTTTATGTTTATAGTTTATATATATTTTTTATTATTCAACCCATGTAATACATGGGTTTCTAGGCTAGTTTATATATAGGATTTGGTTCAAATAAGAATCATGTGTAATTACGGTAACCTAGTGAACTTTAACAAGAAATGCCCGAATCTTTGTTTTTTTTTCATGGTCTTTATTATACATATTTAGGGGGGTTTCTTTTTTTGTGTTTTGGCTAATTCGCAATGCAAATTGAATTTGCATCGGTGTAAAGTTTTTGCACTTTTCTAAATGTTGCGAAATATAACTCAAATTTACACCAAGGAAAATTCGATTTGCACTACGAATTAGCCAAAACACAAAAAAGAAACCCCCCTAAGTATGCATAATAAAGACCATGAAAAAAAACCCAAAGATTCGGCCACTTTTGGTCAAAGTTCTTTGGGTTACCACAATAACAGTGGGTTACCAACGGAACCTTCCCCTATATATAGGGATTGAATCCTTTGAAAACCCAACATTAGAGAAAAAACCCTTAAACCCTATGTGAGCCACTCATTTGGAATTTTGAAAATAAATATGTGGTCCACATAAATGTGGAATCTTCAAAACCCAATTTTTTATTCAGGTTTAATGTAGACCACATATTTATTTTCAAGATTTCAAATGAGCGGCTCACATATGGTTTAAGGGTTTTCTCTCTAAGGTTGGGTTTTCAAAGGATTCAATCCATATATATATATATATATATATATATATATATATATATATATATATATATATATATATATATATATATATATATATATATATGTTACTATACTATTCATATATAATGTAATATTTATTTTTACCGATCCGTTTTTAAAGTCTCTCAAAAAACAGCTTTATTTATTTACATCTCTAACTTTTACCCATTCTTCTAGGTTTGTATTTGATACTAAAATTGGTACCAGATGAAATTTGTAAATTTTAAATTAGTATTAAACTTCATATAAACGAGGGGTAAAATGTTCTTAATTCGAAAAAAACAAGATATCAAAGTTGCGTTATTCATATACAAAAATAATAGTTATTATGTTATTCATAAATAGTTTTCTATTTTACTGGACTTTGTTTTCTATTAAAAAACATCAAATATTAAATTGTGCTATTCATTTTTATATAAAACACTAGGTTAGTACCCCGTGTATTACACGGGTTGATCATTAATGAAAATAATTATATTATTTTTTAAAGTCTAATGTTTTCAATGTTTGTTTTCTTAAACATTTTTTTAAATATTGTTTTTCAAAATGGTATATTTTATAATATATTGGTTTTCTAATATGTGCTTTTTTAATATTAATACATTTTTAATGTATTAAAAATTATTTTTCTTAATTTAAAAAATGTATAAAAAGTATATATATTTATTATTATTATTTATTATGAGATGTATTTAATAGGAGAGATAAGCGGGAAATCAAAGTTGAGGTGTTATAAGAATGCGCCACGTGTCCCTCAAAACCTTGATTTATTATAATAGATAGATTTTAAAATAAATAAATTATTAAAAAAACATCAAATTCAAACAGGTCATATTTAAAAATATAATAAAAACAAGTCTTTAATTACCAATCTAGCGTTTAAGAAAAAGATATTTACCAAAATAGTTTTTTCTTAAAAACTATTAATTAAAATAACAGATAAAAAAACAACAAAAACACAATTTTATTAAATAGTTTTCAAAAACACCTTTTTGGTAAAAAAAAAAAACTTTCCCTTAAGCACTGTTTAGGTAAAAAAACGTGATAGAAATTAGGGTAGAGCTAACATAACTAGTTTTATATCCGACCGGTAACCGGGTAGAATAGTATAATCAAATATTAATTATATCTTTTTAAAATATTTAAAATTAAAACAATAATAATACAATAATGACATGAAAAATGTGTCAAAAATGGGGCATGTGTTAATGATATGCCGGTAATCGAAAAACCGACATAAACAGTTGAAAACACCACAAAATTGATGTAACCAATGGATAAGAATTTATTTAGATCGGTTGAGTTCATTGGTGTCCACACACACACACACACACATATATATATATATATATATATATAGGGGTTGGATCCAGTAAGAAGAGATTTTTGCCTAAGAAGAGTAAGAAGCAATAGAAATTTGACACGTGTCATCATAAAACAGTAATACAGTACAAAAAACGAAATCCAGTACAAAAAGAAACAAAATCCAGTACAAAAAATCAAAAATTAGTACAAAAAAATTTAGTACAAAAAATATATATATAATACAAAAAACAAAAATCTAATACAAAAAACCACAAAAATACAGTATAAAAAATATAGAACAAATCTAGTACAAAAAAAAATAGAAATCTAGTATAAAAAATAAAATTTTATGCCTAAATTATGTGACACGTGTCAAATTCTTATTAGTTCTCACTCTTTTTAGGCTAAAAGCTTTTCTTATTTGATCCTTCTCCTATATATATATATATATATATATAATTAATCCATATCTCATTTTGTTTTGTAAATATATTTACTAAAACAATAAATATATCAAATTCAATGGAAATGTGGTTTCGGAAAGAAAGTTGGCGCCAAAAAGCGGTTATTGACTTCTTTCCCACATCTTATATGCTGTATATACATGCATCTGTGACGTTAGAATCACAATCTCAAATCAGTCTCGCACCATCATCACCATGGGAAAATACGAGCAGTTTTGCAATTACCAAGCCAAAGCTCAAGCACGAGGATTTAAAAGGACGGAGGAAGAATATCGTGCGATACAAAAACTGACTATCGCATTCTGGAAGCTGGTCAATAAGCTTCGTGCAAAAGGCAAATTACCTAAATCGGCCACTGTTGAGATTCCTGATGATTGCAATGACAAAGAACTGTTAGATCTGAAGAAGTTGAAGGATGATTTGGAGCATCTGAAGTACCGTGGAAGAGAACGGGGTGAAACATCGGGACAAGGTGAAACATCTGAAAAAACTGACAGTGATGAAGACGAAGAGAATGAGAATGAGCAGGACCTGAGAGGTGATGTTACAGAGGAAGATAAACCGGTGACTGAGGAAGAGCATAAGGCTGATGACAAGGAAGAAGAGAAAAATCCAGATGATGAGAAGAATGGAGACAAGAAATCAGAGATCTGAATTGGTTCTAGTAACAAAATAAGGTGAGACATTATTCGCTATAATAACTAGCATATGATAAATAAGTCCTCCATTGATATAGTTTACTTTTACTTTTACGCATGTATGGTTTACAGAGCTGTACGTAATGGCATCGTTAATCGTTTTGACGTGAAATTTGCTTGTTTAAAAAACAGAGTTGCATTGGCGTATAGCTAGTTAGTCGTTTGGCTTGAAAGTTGTTTTCAGGTTTTATGTATTAACCGCTCAATTTTGCATTATTAATTAGCATAGTTAATCATATCGTCATCTTCTCTAGAATAATCCGTTAATGGCGGTCCGAACTAGCTATTCAAAGTTAAGATTGGCCTCTTGTGACGTTCCAAACATAGGTACAGTTACAGGTTTTGCACTCATAAAACATAGAAACCTGATTTCTCTCTAGATCTTGACTGTACTAAACTTCTCCACGAATATGTTCGAATTTCTCTTCCTTCACCGACGGAGAAACACTGTCCATCTATGCCGTTAGCGTCTTGATTTCTTCCTGTTTGTTACCCCTCGCATGTTCCAATTCGTATCTGCAGTAATCGAACTTCTTCAAACCCAAAACCGGTGATCTTCTTCGATTCGTTTTTTCCGCTCGTCTCTATTTATTAAATATATATAATGGAAAACCGGTAAAGCTGCATAGCCAACAATTCTATCGAAGAAGAAGATTTGGATCAACTTCAGGCATTAGTAGGATGCTTCGGTTGAATCATCTTCAGGAGATCCAAGAGTTTGGTTGCCAGCCGAAAGAAGTAACGAAATTACATCCGTTTGACATTGTTAATGGAGATGGCGAAAGAGACGGTTTTCCCGTCGCCGGAGGAAGAAGGGACGCCGGTTTCACGTGCTAGAAAGTTATGAACCCTAACGCATATCCACTTCTGCAAAAAGGAAGTTATGAGCCCTAAAACTTTCAAATCTGCAAAGACGGAAACGGTTTCTAATTCATTGTTTCAGGATCTGTTTAATCCTCAGATCTCACCCTGTAAGATGTGTCATGTGTGCATCTTCTTCCGTTGACATAACAGATGACTTGTCAGGTTCAAAATAAGTTGCTAGCGAAATTTGTTTTCTGTTTATAACAAATTTTTAACAGCTTATTTCTTTATTCTCATCATTATCCAATCGTCTACCTAACGTTTAATTTGAAACTGGTGAAGAATCTCTTGGTTACAGCAAGTTGTGTTGCCCAGGGATTCAAACAATTGAACTTGATTCTTACCCTTTGTTTGGTATTTTTAAGAAAAACTGTTCTACATCTTCATCATTATCCAATCATCTATCTAACATTTAATCATTCTCGTTGATTTAGAATCGGTATGAAATCTCTTGTTTCCAGCAACTTTTATTGTCCAGGGATTCAAAAATTGAACTTGATTCTTACCATTATTTGCTATTTTTTAAAAATTAATGATTTCCGGCAGAGCATGCCAATAAATTGAACTTGATTATTTGTAGGAGAGAACGAGTCTAGGCTTAAAGTACAAATCAATTATTTTGCAGAAGTAAGAAACGCACATATGCACTTGAATTAGGTGTAAAACATCAAAAGTTTTGATTTTTGTTTAAAGATGTAGCTTACAGTTTGCTCCTTTAGAGCAGAGATATCACAATTACCTTTATTTATTATTTTTTATAATTACTTGTATAGCTATATCCTGTCTATTATAAAACTAGAAAAATATGAGGTAATGTTCCAAATGTGATTTTACTTGAAGGAAGACATGCATATTCATAAGAAGAATCTTGTGTGCCATTATTTGAGTTAAATTCTTTTTTGATTAAATAGTTAAAACAATCCTGGACATATTCATAATGAATATTAGTTAAACTGTAATTAAGATGACATTGTGAGCATAAAACATGAATGGCTAATAAGTGTAAGTCAAAGCATTAGTAACAGATGTGCTCATAGTTTGAGTATGACTGAAGATCAAATATCTAAACAAAAAATATATTTTGAAATGAGATTGAATGATTGATTGACATTCTTAACCGTTAACATAACCGAACCGAATTCGGAAAATGGTAATCCGAACCGAATCCAATTCGGTTTGGTTTCGGTTAGAACCGAACAAGCCAAATTTAACTTAACAAACCGATTAAAAACCAAATAAACCTATTAAAAACTGAATAAACCGAACCGAATAAACCAGATTAACCTTATATATTATTAATAAAAATAATAAATTTAAAATATAAATTTGGTTTAATCGGTTAACCGTATAAACTGAACAACCGAATTATGAATTCGGTATCCGGATACGGTTAGGAACCGAACCGAAAACCAAATTCAGAGTTCGGTTCGGTTCGGTTCGGTTTTCGGTTACGGATAGGATCGGTTATCGGTTTTAAACAATTTTCGGTTTTTCTGAAAATCCGTATCCAACACTGTAGCTCTTTGCGTCTCCCATGATCCCTTACCAGTCTTCCTTATCTATAAAGTTCATGCCTAGATTACCATTTAGTCATTTACCAACAAGCTCATCAAAAATATATTGCCCAGTTGCCCATTCTACTTGAAAATATGAGGTCCAAGCAAAATCGGACCTTATACAATGGCCTAGATGTAATGCCCATTGGGCCAACCATGCAAGTACGTGTTACGAGCGAATACGTGTACTGTGTACATTCCTCACTACACATATGCAAGATTATTTTCACAAATTTGAAATTATATATAATGTTTACATGTGTAAAGTTGTTTATTATTAATCTTTTTTTTTTTGGTTTAACATCTTTGTTTTAAATATTTGGTTTTAAAATTAAAAAACCATACCTAATCACGTTTAAAAGCAAACCATCATGCAACACATAGACAAAGAAGAAACCTTGCAGTCGGCAGGTTGTCCTCAACCAAATACCTTTGATTTATAGACTGCGAATCTTTTGTGCGTGTATAACATAATCCATATTTAAAATAAATGATTGTGTAGACATCAGATAACCAATCACTTTTAACAATTATAATCATTATCGGAAATGTTTGAGTGAGTAAAAACTAAAAAAGGGTCACTAATGTGTTGTTGGATCAAAGATAAACATGTTAGTTTAGTTATGGGCTTATATATGGTCTACTTTCTTATTAATATCATATTATTTTAAATTCACTTAACATTTAAATATTTTTTGTCTAAAATAATCTGTTAACTAAACTCATTTACTAATTATTTAATTATCATTAGCCTATTTAAATGTAAAGCTAATAGAAAACCATATTAAATGGTCCTATTTTTTGTTTATTTTTATTACATTTAATTTATTTTAGGTTGACTTAACATTTGAATCATAATTTTTTTTATCGCAATTAACATCATATCATGTATTTTTCATAATAATTTATTAAGTATATGTTTTAGGAACCTATTTTTTCATTTACACCGGGCCCATAATTCTTATGTGTTTCAAGAACGACCCTAGAAGAGAACATGAGTGACCCGAATCACTCGAATGATGGCGCCTTCCTATAAATGACTAACGAAAAGCTATGCGTATATGACTGACGAAAAGCTATTCGTATATTGACATCAAGAAACAAAACTAGAGGGAGATCAAGTTATCTTACAGATGATCATATTTATTGCTCAAGTAGGAAGATATTATAGGTAAGGTTGGCAAAATTGACGGGTTGTGTCGGGTTGGGTAACAAATCAAATAGAGTTTAAGTCAGGATGGGCGCGTGTCATGATTGGTTTTGAGTAAAATATGTTTGGGTCTATATAGATTGTTTTTAAAAAAACACAATTAAAACGAAGTTACACGACCCAATTCTTATTATTCGTTTATAATTTGAGTTGAAAAATGATCCAAGTATGCATTCGCTGATTGCAAACGGGGTATGCGTAGATGTTGCAGATGATTAATCAATTTCTTTTGATAAAGTTGTGACTTTATCCTTGTTAGTGTTGACTATCAATGATATCTGAATCAAAAACTTGCAGTTGGTATTTTTGTTTCTCTCCTATTTCGTAAAAAAGGAAAGTGAGGTAAGTGCTTTTTTATAATGTAATTAAACTATACCACTTACTTTTAAGCTTGATTAATTTATCTTTTTTAAAACAAAATACAAAAAACAAAAAAGTCAATTCCCAATTTGTCCATTTTGATCCAAAAAAGGATCAAAATGTCTAAATGATTTTATTGACTTCAACCATGGGCGTCCCGCCTGTAATAATATATTTCAACATGGGCGGTTATGGGCGGGCCGCCCATAGTTGGATCCGATTACAGGCGGGACACCCATGGTTTAAGCCAATAGAAACCATTTGGACTTTTGGTCATTTTTTGGGTCAAAACGGACAAATTAAGAATTTACTCAAAACAAAATACAAATAGAAAAAGCACAAATTCAATACAAAAGAAAGTTCAACTCAACGTAAAAAACAAGTATTTTTGAAGAAGAGCTTGTTTTTATTTGATTAGTTCTGAAAGATGTTTTGAACAATTCATTAGCTTATCTAAACTGAATGATTAAATTAAAACGACTAAACATATAATTATAAAAATACCAATATGATGTTTAAAAAACAAACATGACACGACGAATTCAATGTAAATTAAAATACTAATATTGAAATTGTCTAGGAATTAATTAATAGGTTGGTTGAATCCACACATGAGGGTGAAGATGCAGTTTACTTCCAAACAAATTCCGAAAACTTTCTCCTATGTTTTTGCCAGCATTGAACGTATGATACCTGCAAGTATCAAAAGAATAAAACACTATCTTCCCATTCTCACCATCTAACATTGCAAAATATATTTTGTTCTCCATTTCTGGTGTTCTTGCTTCCATGCACAAACATGATGTCTCACAAATAAAAATCATATGCTTTCCTAATCCATCTATTTTCTCCCATTTTTTATCGCGGCGACGACGATGACGACGACTCAGCTTGTATAGCTCAACAGATTCTCCAAATTTATCATCCAGTATCACCAATAATATATCTTGATCATGTTTTACTAGGAAGTACAATCTGCAACAACTTGGTGGTGTTATATCAACAGTAACTCTAAAGTAATTTTCTTCATTAATGTATTTAAAAACACTAAGTTCTCCCTCCTTATTCAAGGCATAAAGATCTTCTTCGTTGCAGTATATTGAGAAACTAAAAATGGCTGGAACACCACCACCATTGAAATGCATATCATATCTGACCCATGTTGCAGGTTCATGAGCTACAAAGTGGATGAAAACATCTAGATCACCCAACCCAAAAACCACACAATTAGGAGAAGTAGGTGGTGCTGAGAAACAAAAGCTTTGTATGAAATCCACTTCTTCTAGATTCGGAAGTTCGCGGATTTCGCTCGTGAACGGGTTGAAAAACATCAAACTTTCTCTATCTTTAGACATCAACAACCAGCCATACATTGATGACAGTATTTTTAAATCATTCCCGTTCAATTCTGGAGGTGTTCTTATGGAGTACCGGTCGCCAAACATGGGATCGATGAAAGTGATAATGCCGTGATCATTGTCCAAGACCATCAACCATGGTGAAACTAATGAATATCTCTGCAACCTTCTCATTGATGATCCGTTGCCCCATCGAGTAACAGGTGCTGTTAACTGCTTGAATGTAGCACGAAAGTTGACGTAGTCGATATCGCCACAAAACTCCATAATCATCTCCAACAAATGAAAAGGAATGTTAAACAGGTGTGATTGATTCGTCAAGCTGTTAACTTCAACCGTATGATCATCATCTTCTTCTTCTTCTTTAGAGTCAAACCCTTCCAAACTACAACACAAATTAAGATCTTAAGTATGTACAAACTTTCCTCTAGCTCTTTTTTTTCTTTCAATAAAATAAAAATATGTGATGTGATTATGAACAGGCATAGATTCACTTAAAAAGATGTATGTTTGTATGTATGTATTTATGTATGTATGTGTGCGTGTGTGTTGGATTAATCTTGATCCGGTCAAGTCGGATCAAATGGGTTTGGGTCATAGTTTTAGTATTTTAACATGTGTTTAATTTAGTGTTTGAGTTATGTTATTTGTTGAGTCAAACAAGAATAGGGTCATGTTTACTTTAATTAGGAGTAACTAGGATAGTGGTTAGGCTTCATATTTATGTATGTATCGATCTGCAATGAAATAAGTTGTGGTTTTATCTTTGTACGTGAGCTTGAGTGTGTTTTGTGTGTTTAAAAGGGCATCATGTACCGGCCAACAGTATGTATGTATGTATGTATGTGTACCTGCATTCAGGCATGGCCCAAAGTGAGACATAGCTTGTTCGTGACCATAATTCTTGAAAATAAGGCATAGAAGATCTGGCCATAGTTTTATCTTTGACATGGTATGAGTATATAACTTTTTCCTCTTCACAAATCATGTGTATGCAACCACCATGGCCCCCTGACGACATGGAAACAATGGCATTGCTGCTACAATCAAGATCCAAGAAACATGTAGCCCCTTCAAAGTCTTCAATCTCCTCCCACAACTTGCGGGTCATGTCCAGTCTAACCAAACGCATACAACTAACCTCTTCCAATTTGAAATATTGGTAAATGATAAACACCTCCGAACAACTTCCTTTCAGAAATGGACCAGTGTAGTAATCACGTCCTTGAACAACAGGACTGTAACGAGGCAATTTCACAAATGGCAATACGCTTATCGCGACTTCTTTAGCTGTTACCACAATGTCGACCTCTACGACCAAACCATCACGATCATGGCCCGCGTTCAAGGCATACACTTTACCATTGCAACAAGTTAGACCATGTACGAACCCATCTTCTCCGGTTATGTTTTTGAGTTGTTTAGCATATGACATTTCCGTCCATCTCAACCTCTTCCTTTTGCGGTCAAGCCTGCAGAAAACAAATGTTGGTTTTTCCTTTCTGGTTAGAAGGAGAATTGAACCAGGGGCATCCGGAGGGGACGGCAAACAACATTCGCTAATGTCTTCATGATTCAACGTCGGGAGACGGGTGGGCTTAGAAGAAGAAGATGGGTTCCAAAGAGACCACATGTTGTTGTGTGGATGGTTGGACATAATCACCCAGCCATGGAAACACCCTCTGATGCGTCTCCCGAGCAGCTCAGGCACTCGACAACGATAACTAGACTGCGGTTCATGTATGTTATAGAAAACCTGGTCGCCTAACATGTCTTCGGCTTCCAACATCTGTGAAACCAACCACACATGTTGACCTGATAGGGGAGGCAGCCCTGGACTATATGAAATCTGGTTCGGATCCATCTGAAACATAACTGATGCCCTACATAGTTAATAATATTTCAAAACCTCAAGAAATTAACCTTTTCATATTAAGCATCAAAATAATCTATATGTGTGTTTATAAGCGTTGGGATTACATAAATGGAAAAACTTTCAATTTCCACGCAGTAGCGAATTTGATCAAAGGGAAGGTTTTTTTTTAGTTTTTTTTTGGGAGGCTTCCCTAAGTCATACGGCGCATGATCAAATGTTAAAACGTATAGTTTTTAAACAATTTTGCTCAATTTTAAAACAACAGGGGCCGGGTACAAATCTGATTACAAAGGGTCACAAATCTGATTACAAGGGGCATAAACATGATTACAAAAGGCACAATTGAAAGCCAATTTATTATTTGATGAAGATTGTGTTTTTTTATAAATTTTATACGAATAACAACTTGTGATGTAACTTTGAAAACGATCATTCAAACAATTGTTTTTCTAAATACTTTTGATAGGTTTGTTTTGTTGTTTTTATCTCGACCCACTTTCTACCCAAACCCATCTTTCCGACCCAATTTTTGTTCCGCGTAAGAAAAAAATTTTGGATTCGAAACTGCTTTCACGTACTGCTAACAACTATATATTTATTATTTATTGAAAGCAAAAACAAGCAAGAACTTGTAATCGATGTCACCCACGTTTGACAACCCACTTGGTCAAACCCAGACCAGTTAATTAAATTGAACCACATACAATACAATTTTTTTTTGAACGACGAAGGTCTCAATCGTGTGAACCCACTGTTTCCAGGCATGTCACCAAGGTTTAGTTACCTGGACCTCCCATGAGCCACCACAACCAACCCAGAAGGAAACTCCACTGGGAAGACCCCCTGACCCCCCTCAGACCCTTATTTTACTGTGGGAAGGATTTGAACCCAAGACCTCACATTTGGAAGAATCTTGGGGTGCCATTGAGGCAATGCCTCGGTACATACAATACAATTAATGAATGGATTATGAGACTAATTAAAATACCAAACCACGTCTCAGAGACTTACCAGCAAATTAAAAGATGTCGCCAATTAAACACAGACACGATTGAAGAAGAAACCTACCTCGCATTCGGCAGCTTGTCCTTCCCACAACCAAATACCTCCGATTTATAGGTTGCGTATATTTTGTATGTATATCACATATATAATCATTATGTAAAATAAAAGATTGCGTACGTGAACTTATTAGATAACTAATTAACTTTAAATTTTAAAATTTGAAGAAATTTCTCCTAAAAAGTTTATTTTTCATTTAAAAAGTTTTATTTAAAAAAAACTTTTAAAACTAATCACAATTATTAACAATCAACTTTTTTTTGTTTATATTTCTATTTATTATCACATTAGAAATGTAAATTATACGCTATATGTGTGTATAATAGTAACATGCCCATGCTATGTGACAAAAAACAAAACATTTAGATTGCTAATTGTAGCTTGTAAAAAGCTCAAACCAGCTCATGTTTTATTAAATTGACTCTTTTAATTTAATTTTAATATTTAATTGTAATAACTATTTTGATAAAATCATATTTAAATGGCCAAACATGACATGTCAAGTATGACAAAAGAGTTAAAGAAGTGATTTGAAAAACTAAAAAGGTAAAAAAAAAAAAAATGGTTGATGTGGGAAAACTAAAAAGGAAAAAAAAGTATTTAGTTTATGATTTTTAAAGTTTGTAAGTTGTACTTTATTTTATAAGAGTTGTATAAATCTTAAGTTAAGAGATTTAATAAAATGACCATCATATCTTCCAATATGCATTATAAATATTATAGATATATGGGCATTGTCAAATAAAAAATCCATTTTACATAAAAAAGTTAAAAAATAATAAAAACATCAAAACCGGCTCAAACGAACTCTGATTAAACTCATTCTGACAATGTTAGAAACTTATAATCGAACTATACAATATTAGCTTTTAAGTTATATCTTTAGCATTTAGCTATTAAGTTTGTGAATAATGACTTCGTTTTAACTTTTGAATTTTATCTTTATGATTTAAGGTTTGATTTAAAAGTTTAGGTTGCGGGTGCGAAAATGTCAGTTCTATTCGGTTATAATGTTCCTCCGAAACCGTAATCGAGCACCGGTTTTGGTTATTTTGGTTTTAGATGTTGGTTTCAGTTATTTAAGATAAATTTTCGTAATGATTATTTTGAAGTAATAAATGTGTTTATTGAACTCATTTTTATTGTTTTGAAGTGTTTTGAATATATTTAAAGAATACATATACATGATAATTACAACAAATATATGAAAAATACATGAAAATATATATCAAAGACATGAACATTTGGTTTAAATACATGAATGTTAGGCCTAGAAAAGTTAAGACTAACGGTTAATTTGGGTAGATGGAATGTAAACAACAAGTATTATGTGTTTGTTAATTATGCAGCAACGAGTCACCGCACAAGCCATTAAAGACCCAAGATTACGACGACACTTGATGACAAAAAGACTCAAAGACCACAACAAATGACAGAGCAAGCTTAATTTAATACTTATTATTTATTATTTATTATCATTTTGTTGTTTTTAAGGTTTTAGGTCATGTGACACTATAAATATAGATTATTCTCATTTATAGAAAAATAGCACAGACAAGAGAGTGTGTGAGGGTGTGCTTCAATGTAGTCTTGAGAGTTTTTTTGCATGAACTCTATGGATTCTTTATCTATGGAGTTTAAGCATGTGAGAGATAGGTAATGTAATCTTGTTGACTAATGAATCTTATTTGCTTTACATTGTTAGTCGTTACATTACATATCAAATTCGTTCTTGGTTGTATTCTTCTTCAACATCTTCACCCATCTTCAAGTCTTTCTATGTTCATGTTCCACTTAATCTTCACAAATCGGATAGGTCTTATTCCGTAACCGTTATTACAATGAAAATACATGGAAAACATGTGAAAAAGACATGAAAATATAGATTTCGGTTTGACTTCGGTTATTTCAGTTATTTGAGATGGGTAAACTAAAACCATTACCGAATGGTTCGGTTTTTGCCTTAGATTAACCGTAACCGATCGGCTGAGTCGGTTTTGGTTATCTTTGGTTCGGTTTTGAATTTTCTTCGGTTATCAGTTTTGTATGCTCACCTCTAGTTTAGGTTTTATTAATTCCAACCATTTATCGAAACACAGACCGCTCACCAATCATTAGTCACTCGCTCGCTCCAATGTGTGCGCGTTAGTGTCTTAGTGACACAAAAGCATGTGTTTTTTCTAGCGTTACAATTTACACTTGCCTACACGTTTACAGAACATGCTCTAACACATTACTTACATGTTTAGTGTAAGAACCAAAAACACAATAAAAGAATATCATTAATTAAGCTACTTTCTGTTAAGTCACTTTTATTATCAAGTCATATGTTTCTCATGTCATGTTATCATGATTAGATATTCATATTCGGTTGTTAGCGTGTATAGCATTTCATAGTCGGCTCAAAGAGCAATAATTAATTAGGTTGATAAAAGCATTAAAAATGACAGAAAACAATAAATAAATGCTTCTTATCATTTTTATATGTATTTTTACGTCTATCATGTTCTTTTATTTATACAAACACATAGGGATTTATATCTTGTGAAAACTAAATTAAAAAAAAAAGATTGGGATTATATACAATATATATATATATATATAGATGTATAATATATCTATATTATATTATAATACATATTAGAATGATATAATGGTCATTTGACTTAATCTATTAAAATTAAGAGTTTTACAACTTTTATAACATGAATTACAATTTACATAGTTTTGAAAATTAAAAAAACAAAAAGTTTTTTTTAAACTTTTTAATTTGTCTTACATTGATATATTTAAGAAATAAAGTGTTATACAATAACTATAATATTAAACACTCTTAAATAAAAAAAAATTCACTTAACGATTCTTTTGTCATATTTGACATGTCATTTATGTATGACCTTTTAAATTGTGAGTTTTCAAAATAATTATTTTAATTAAATATTAAAATTAAATTGAATGAGTTTATACACGAAACATGAGTTTATTTAAGATTTTTGTGAGCCAAAATTAACAACCCAAATATTTTGTTTTCAGTCACATCACGCATATATTTCACTAGTATATGTTGTACGTGTAGTGTGTGTATGAGGATGCAATATTTGTTCTTATTTTTATAATAAGAGAAGAAAAGGAAGATTCTCATGTATTAATATTTAATGCTCACACCATTAGTTCATTACTCACTTTTCGTGAATGAGAGGCAACCCACGAAATGCCATCGTATTATCAACTTACTCAAAGTATATATTTTACACTCACTACACCTCACACTACTTGAATTTAACTAGAAGTAACACATTTTCATTTGATTTGATCAAATTGGATTTTTATTTATGAATAACAACAATTTGTTCTACTAATGATACGTTTTTGATCAAGATTTTATTTTATATAATGATAAATCTAGCTAGTAACTGTGAGATCACTACAAGGAAAAGCTTCTAAACTAACGAATGCTATAGGGACGACAGAATGTCGTGTCTATAGCCTAAGCTATAGCGACGACACCTCGTTTTAATAGGCTGGAATTCACTTTTTTGACTTTTTCATCCATGTCGTCGCTATAGGTGACTCCGAAAAGAGGCGGGCTTTGACCAAAATATTGGCGCCTGGTGAAAATTTTGTAGAGACGAAATGTCGTCGCAATAGGTGATTTTTTCCTTTTTTGTTAATTCGTTTTAATACTGATGTGATTCATTAAAAAATAAAAATAATTATGTTTTCTCTGTAGCGACGACCTGTCGTCGCAATAGAGCTAGTTCAGAAAATGATTTTTTTTATTTAATAAAGACTAAACTTTGTCGTTTTGGGGGAGACCTATAGCAACGACATGTCGTCGCTATAGGCTATTAAGCCTAAAAAAAAGCGCAGACCCCTTCATTTGCAGATTTCACCGGGAACCCTTTTCTCCCCCATTGGCGATTTGAAGACGGCGATTTCGACCCTTGGACCACTTTTGAAGGTTAGTTTTCATATTTTTACCCCTAATTTCTTGTCTAAATACGATTATTTCATCCTAATTTCTTGGTTAGTTGATTTTTGTGTGTTCATGTCGTCGCTATAGGTGGCTTTCCTTGTAGTGGATGCACCTAGACAGAAAATTAAAACTTCTCATTAGTAGTTTTATACGTATGAAATCGACATGAACTAGTATATTTTTTTAATTTAATCTTACTATACTAATAATTGATTCCAAGAAATTTCACATGACATTATCATATTATTCCAAAAAAATATGGTATTTTTAAATATAAAAACTCACATTTAATGTTATTAACAATATACATTATTTACATAAATACACAAAATTAATATTAATACTTGATAATAAATATCATCTATATTTAATGTCATATATGTGTGTGTATAAAGAACATTTTTTATAAATTTTTATATTTAATTTTTTTTAATATAAAAAAGGTATAACTAACATTTTTAATATAATTATTTAATAAAAAAAGAATATAATAATAAAGAATTATAGTATCACATAATTTTTCTTCACAAACCCGTGTAATACACGAGTATATAACCTAGTATAATAATATATCTCTCACTCTAATCTTTTCATTTATTGTTTTACATCTTTTAAGTTTTTCAAAAAAATTTATAGTTATAAACAAGAGTTAGAAGAATATATTTAGTAAATTAAAAATGGATACTAATTTAAAGATTAGTTCTGAAACCTATATAGTCTTAGAAGTTTGATTTTCCTTCTTTAAACAAGTCATTCACTTTTTTACATTCTAGCTTCTAATTCCAGACGTAACATGTGGTTATTGAATCGTGCATCAAAATATGTCTTATTTTCATAATAGTTTATATATGTTGTTTCTTCCTCTACACACTAAATTAGTTGTATCTAATTAGAATCTAATTTAAGAAGTGTGTTTTACCATATCTATGTAAAGATGGTGCTTGTGGGCGCTTTACCGGTACTGTATGCGTCACGCAATAGTATTGTTGGTTAGTGAGTGTGAGTAGAAAATGTTTGTAAAGTTAAGATGCAATGGGTAAAGACATGAAAAGTGATGTTGATTTTTTCTATTGGTAAACAACAAAGGTTACATGCTTGTGACTACAATTACATACAGCCCATCAAACCCGATCAAATGTAATGGTGGACAAGCTTGATGAGGGCGTGACCAAATGGTATAACTCTTAGGTCACCCCTACCACAATTATAGAGGATATGTATCACTGCAAGATATCTTATAAACTATGTTTATCTGTCTCTGTCTCATATAAAATAAAAGTAGACCTGACAATCAGGGCAAGAAAAATGGTTTACTTTTGATTAACAATTATTGTATTTTAGGTCGAAATAAGTACCATTATAACATAAAACATGTTGAAATGATAACCTAAAACTATATGAATATAATGAATTCAAATGATTAAGCTTAGTCTATAACATATTTTATGAGAAAATCTCTAAAACTATTCTATTTATTATTAAATTACAATATATTTTAAATTGAACTAAATTGATGTTTTTATAAAATGAATCATTTATCTTCTTAACTTATTTTGCTTAAAACTTAACATGATTCAAACTCATTTTGATTAGTTACTCAACCCAAACCATCCTGTCTATTTTGCCATATTTAAATACAAGAAAAATTATATAACGTCGATTGTCTTATTTTTCAGCTCTCTCTATTATTAATTAATAATGATATTACAAGAATATATTTTAGATCTTTATATCATTTTATCAATATATACTATAAGTTCTAACTAAATTATTACTAATTATTATTTAATTTTTATAAATTTATTGAAAACACGAGTTTTCTAAGCTAGTGTAATATATATACACTAACAAGTGTGAATAAAACTAATCAATGAAAACTACCTCTAAATTTAAGAAAAAATGATCTTGAAAAGCATCTAATCTAATCTTCAAGGTTCCAATAAGCGGTTCAAATATGTTAAAAGGTTTTTAAAAAAAAGCTTACTATGACATGTGAACTTCATTTGATAATTTCTTATGATGAGTTCTTCCATCTAAACCAAAAGACTTAATAGTGTATATAGTAATATTAATTAGGTATTAGGTATAGATTAGATTGTTGATATAAAAAAGTTCGTGCATCTGAAGTGGAATTCAATTCTAAACAAAATTTTAAGAATTCAAGTATGGTAATTAAGAAAAATCGTTTTAATTAAATAAATGTCAACGAATAATAATAATAACAATTGAAAATGTAATATTTCACATTAAACTCTATGATGTGGACCTGTTTTCTTCTTTCTTGCTTTTAGTAATGGCAATCTACTAAAGCTGGAGCAGAAAACACCAGATGCTGTTGTGATGAACCGCCGGAGAACTGAAACTCCGATTGGACGTCGTCGGCTGCCTCTGGCGGAGGAAAGTTCAGATCCAATGACAACATACTGCTACCGCTACTACTTCCCGGAGATTTTTCGGTTACTCTATCAGCAGTACTGCTATCATCGGTATTCATCATCGATCCTGTACGGTTAATCGAAGACGGAATAGGCCGGTGTTTTCTCATGTGTCCGCCCAGAGCCTGGCCGGAGGTAAACTCCGATCCGCATATTGAACACTCATGAATTTTTCCTCTGTTGCTGACGATGATACTAGTCTTGTTATCTACATCTAAAACTGTTTTTGGTTGATCATGATTTGCTTCAGAATGTTCCGTTAATGAAGGTGGCATTAGAATATTTACCGAACTAGATTTCTTCTCTTCCACGTTAACCTTCGGCTTCTTGTGACTGGCTCTATGTCCACCTAACGCTTGAAACGACGGAAACGCACGGTTACACGTTTTGCATTCGTGAACGTAGAAATAACCGTATTTTCCATCAGCGGTAGCAGTTGTCATCTCCTTAAATCTCCGGCAGCTTAACTTCTCTGTTTTCTGACGGATCTGATCGAATTTTACTTCCTTGACCGGAGAAACACTTTTAGCTAACATAATCAGACATTTCGCCATCTCTTCGTCTTCTTCCGTTGACATCTGAGATGACATAACCGGTGACTGATTTGGTGTAGGATTATCAATCGAACAGTCGCCAAAAGGAGAACAAGGCCTTTGGCGCTTCGTACGCTTTCGTTTGATGATTTGGCGAGCTCGATCACGATTCATACCGTCCGTGAATTCCGCCATGAACTCCATTTCCATGGCGATTTGGTGTGAATCTGTGTGTAAAGTAATTGTGTGTGTGTGAGAGGGAGAGAGAGAGAGGGAGTGTGTTTGTAGTGGTGGGTTACCAGTCATGGAGAAAAGACTGAGGGGAGTTGGTTCAATATATACAAATAGTAAAAGGGTAAAAACTGAAACTGGTGAAAAGATGATGGGTAGAAAGAGAAGGATGTAAAGTGAAAGTTTTTCTTCAAGTAGTTTGTTGCCAACAATCTTTCTCGTGTTTCTCTTCGAAAATAAGTGATTTTAAGTTTTAAAGTAGACGCGTTACTCACACGCGCTTATTAATGTTCTTCGCGTGCTCTTCATACTCTCTCTAACCTAGAGTTTACTTTTTATACAATGAATGTTTCCAAATGGGCATGTTAAGCAACACTTTTTTAGGTGACAGTAGGATCGTCAAGCATGTTGTTTTACGTGTTGATAGGTTATGGAGAGGCCGATGAAGGTTACTAATTCTAAGGTTAGGAATTCGCGGATTTTGATGTTGAACAACAACTAAATAAGAGCCTTCCTAATTATGATAGTAAGTGTGATTATGTCTATTAATTAATTATCTATCTTTTTTTTTTTGAAGGGCAAATGTCTCAATCGTGTAAACCCATTGTTTCCAGGTCATGTCACCAAGGTCTAGTTACCTGAACCTCCATAAGCCACCACAATCACCCAGGAGGAAACCCCACTGGAAAAACCCCCTGACCCCCTCAGACCCCTATTTCGCTGCGGAAAGGATTTGAACTCAAGACCTCCCATTTGGAAGAATCTTGGGCTACCATTGAGGCAATGCCTCATTGGAAATTAATTATCTATCTAAATGGATATTTAAGTAATTGATTAATTAGATAAATAGTCCTAAGAATCATATTATAAATATTTAATCCATCTTACACAAATCTGTTAAATGTTAGCGCGTTAATCTTTGATTTTATAAGTAAAAGTATCATTTTATCTTGTTTGACTCTATCTATAGTCGGTAATGAACCATTATTTATAGGGGGATTGTTCGAATATTAACCTTTCCTTATTACGTTAACCGAATAACTACGTCTTAATACTTTGAGGCTCACTTTCAAAGATAAATTTCAAAATTTAAGTTTTTTCTTCTTTTTTTATTAATGTAAGTGGGTCAATGTGAGTCCCAAAGTAATAAAATGTAGTTATTCGGTTAACGCAATAAACATCGGTTAACATTTGATCATGTCCCTATATATATATAGGGAATAGATCATTTGAAAAGCGCTTCTTAGTGCGAAAACCGTGAAAACCCTGCAAAAATCATGTAAAAAAAACGTTTTTTTTTATTTTTTTTACAGGTTTGTAACACTATTGGGCACATTTTTATAAAAAAAATAAAAAAAGCGCCGACCAAATATTTTTTTAAAAAATATTTTGTAAAACCATGTAAAACATACGTAACAAAACGTAAATTTTTTTTACGTTTTGTTACGTATGTTTTACATGGTTTTACGTTTTATTTTTTTAAAAAATATTTTGTCGGCTTTTTTTTTATAAAAATGTGCCAAATAGTGTTACAAACCTGTAAAAAAATTTCAACAAAAAACGTATTTTTACATGATTTTTGCATGGTTTTCACGGTTTTCGCACTAAGAAGTGGTTTTCAAATTATATATTCCCTATATATATATATATATATATCGGAGGGTTAAAAAAACATCTCAATTTGGAGAAAATTAAGAAAACTCTTACTAACTAACTAATTTTTGAAAAAAAAAATCATGATTTTTTATTATTATTATTTTAGAAATGTTATAAACAAAAAAAATTAATAAAAATATATAAATCACGAAGTTACGTATACGTAACTTTTAAGTTACATATATATAACTCATATATATAGTTTACAAGTTACATATATGTAATAACATGAATTACATATATTTTTTTTATTTTTTCTTTTTGTTAACAAATATAAACTTATAATAAAACAAAATGTAAAACAAAAAACAATAAACGAAATTGATTGATAACAATTGTGATTAGTTTCTTAGTTTTCTTCAAAATTATGATTTTTCTTATGAACCCTCCCCTATACAGGGCAAATGCAATGATTGTTATGACAAAAAAATTAATTAAATAAATATACTCTTCAAACAACAACAAGCATATCAAAGTTAGTTTAGTGGCAAGGTAATGAAAGGTGGTTGGTTCGAATCCCACATACATTCTTTTTTTGTGTTTTAATTAAATAATACTAATTATAAATAAAAATAATTAAACAATGTTTTGTCTGTTTTATTTGCCACTTTTATATTTGTATATTACATTTGAGATATTGTTGACGCAGTCATGACAGAATACTCATATCAGCAAAAGGATATTGCTCAAACATGTTTTTTTATTGGATGACATTGTGTAAGATAAGTTTTAGGTTAATTTTACTTTTTTACTATTACTAAATGCTTATATGATACATTTTTGGCCTCATGTTTTTGTTATCTGGTACTAGATTTTACGACTAGGCTCGACCCTTTTTTTGTTGGTGTGACAGGCAAGCTTACGACAAGAAATCTTTAGGGTTTTATGTCGAAGTGACAATCGTTATGACTTAATTTCATATTTCTGTTGTTAGTAGTACGTTTCAATCTTAAAACTTTTCCCAACTAAATGAATATGACTCTATACAAAATTCAACATGGTAAAGAGTGATTAATTTACTACGTACTTTCAAATCATGCATGAAGGTGCACAACAACAACACATACCCAATGTAATCCCACCTTGTGGGGTCTGGAAGGGAGAAATGAAAACATACCTTACCCCTACCCTCAAAGAGATGGAGAGACTGATTCGATAGAGTCACCGGCTCAAAAAGGTTTGATGCATGAAGGTGCAAGAGAGTTAAATTAGCAGCTTTAGATTTATTACTTTTCAAAGCGTAAAAGGTACAACCGTACAAGTAGGTTGAGTTGCATTTTTTTTTTAATTTTATTTTTTTACTCAATCCAAATATTGACTCGTGTTTTGTTTTAATTAGAACAAAGTTAAGTGTAATTAGTCCTTTTTTACTTTCTGTTCAATGAAGCATAGAATAATTTATATATATATAATGTGATAGATGTTAGATCAAAGGAAGGTGGAATATGAATAATATTATTATTACGAAGTTAGATCAGAGGAAGGTGGAAGGGTAGTAGGGAGTTGATGTGAAGCTCGGTTGGGAAGGCTTCGATCATGACTTGGTTATTTTATGGGTGGTGTGCATGACTTGGTTATATATATATAGGAGGGAGATCAAATACAATGGGGAATTAACGTAAAAAGGATAGGATAAATTATGAGCCATTGATCAAATCAATCAATGGTTAAGATCTAGTGGTCCCCACTCATCCAATTATTTCAAAAAACATGCGTTGATTTGTAACTGAAAGGGCAAAAGGGGAAATAACCCATTTTTTAAATTTAAAGAAACTTCCACCAGTTTTTTAAAAATTCAATAACTTTTAAACGCTTTATTATTTTTTTAAAAAAAAATACACCATAAAATAGAGAATTTAATAATCTTTAATTTGAGTATCATATTGATATGGTTTTTTCTCTTTTTTTTACCACGGTCCGTATTTTTTTAACTTGGTACGTGATTTAGGTATCACATATGTCAAAACGTATTTTTTTGCCTATGGAACGTATTTTGTTGCCTTCAGAACGTATTTTTTTGCCTATAGAACGTATCATTTTGTATCAACTGTTTGGCCTCTGAATAATTAAACTGTAAAGACCGGTACGTATTTTTTTGCCTATGGTCCGTATTTTGAATGCTCAAGTCCGTAATTCTTGGCCTATAGCCCGTATTTTATTCAGTTATATATGTGAACATAACATTTTTTATTTATTACGGACCATTATACCCCTTACCCAGATTACACGTGGCGCGATCCTGTGGCTTCCTACGCTTCTCACGTTAATTTCCTTTGTACAATAACCGTCCCCTATATATATATATATATTTATATATATATTCTTTTACATATATACTTCAATTCTTTTAATATATTGTTACAAAGAAAAATATATATAATAAATCTAAATGCTAAAAGTCAAAATGACAAAGTTATTAAAATTTTGCAATTGTTCATTTAAAATATTTAATAAATTTTCATCATGAAACATATTTAATTAGATCGAATATGCTATTATATTGATGAAAATTGAATGCAACTTTAAATAACTTTTAAAATTGTTTTAACATGTGAGAGTAGTACTACTCTATATGTATAGAAAATAATGTAATAAAAAATAAAATGGTTTATAGTGTTATGTTTATTTATTCTAATTGCCGGTTGTTTGTGTATAGCTAATTAACTAGCAAGTAGAAACACACATGCGCGCACCAAACTTACCAACCAAGCATTTTATTTCAATTCTTTTTTTTCACGCCCATTAGGGATTGAATTATATTTAAACTGAGTCAAAAATAAAAGTGAGCCAAACAAGCAACTATTCAAGTGATCAATCAGTTTCGCTCATTTAAAAACTTAAACTCGAATAGTTGTTTGTTTCCTCGTTCTTGACTCATTTATAAACCGAGCCAAGCAAGCTTGGCTCGTTTATAATCAAGAGAAATTTGAACAAGCTTTTTCGAAATGAGCGTTAAGTGTTTTTCGAGCAACATAATTTTTGAACATTCCATGAGACACTAAGTGAATTAGTTATCTATATATTATAATGAATAAAAGTTTTTTTAAGACACATACTAAATTCATATAGCATTTCAAAATTGGTTTCCAGTCTCTCTACTATTAAATATTTATATAACATTTTTTTTTAATTTTAATTTTTCTCTTTTTTTATTAAATAGTATGATTTTATTTAATATGATAAATAATGTGATTATATTTAAATTAAAGTCATATTTTTTATATATATGTAAAATATTTGTAATAAATATATGATATGCTATATTATATAAATAATTTTAAAAATTATTTATTTAACTTGTGTAGTATATAAGTTTTTATGCTAGTTGAACAATATAAGAATTGAAAGATTAAATAAAGATTGTAGAACAAATTCATAACAAAAAACATTGCGGAACAAATCCAAAATTTATAATACAGGCACAGGTCCATTCATGTAAATTATAGAATTTTACCATCCATGTAATTTATTCCATTAATTTTTTAATTGTGACATCTCAGATGTATCCATCAAATTCATAAAATCTAAAAAAATCCAAATGTGGTATTGTATATAATTAAAGAAAAATTATATTAATTTTTTTTCTCACGTAACATCAATGAACCTTAACAAGAAACAATATCATCAAATTAGTGAATTAAACTGGATAACCCCTTTAATGATGAAAGTGTATTAGGTATATGTTCGTAGCGTAATGTTGAGAATATTATCTTGTTGATTAGTCAATTTCTTGCTAATGCCAACTTCATCTTTGCTTAACACTTAATGAAAATCAAGATTAAATCAACAAAGAACATTGTAAACATGAAGTATATTTGTTGTTCCATTTCTAGTAGTTTTTGTCTCTTAAGTCATAGTTTAATTTTGATCAATATGTTTTATCTATTATAAGGCTTTCAAATAGTTTTATGTTGAATAGCAGAATAGGTGTTCACTTCATCAAAAGTTATCAACCACTAATGACTTTTAACTGTAAGGGCATTAAGCATCATTAGGAACAGTTCTAAGAATTCAAGTACCCTGGATAAGTTGGGGGAAAAAAATACTATCGAACTGTAAATTTGTGTTTTTTGGTTTTATATTTTAAAATATAAATGTACATGTGCTTTGAACAGAGGTTGGGTTTATCCCTCCTCAGGACCGCCCATTTGCTTCTCCTTTCAAGGTTTATAAGAATTTTTTATAACAACTCGTAACTGATGTTGTTTTTAAAATCTTATGATTTATCAATTAAAAATATTCAGTCGATTAAGTTATCTTCTAACTTTAATCAGTTATATGTGGTTTTTAACATATAGTTGAATATTATACATTCAAAACCATTATACATGAATTTTTTTTTTGGTAAAACAATTGTTTCTAACAATATATTATCACACGTTACGCAGCACTTTTGTCATACAAAATATTTATTTATGAAAAGAATAATTAAATATAGTGTTTTAAATAATCAACTACTTGTGATTTGTGAAGAGGGAAAGTGTCAAATATGTGGAATCCATTGAGGCTAGCAACTAACGAGCTACCTAAACAGCATTCTTTTCTTCACTGATACTCTTTACTCTTTAGGTCCATTTTTTTAACTTAATACATAAACAGTCCCTTAACTTTTCAACATTTCTGAATAGCTACTTGCATGCACCATTAATTACTTCCACCCATCATCACACACAGCTTTGCGATACCAAATTACCAATTAATCCTCTCACCTGTAACCAATTAATATTTACAAAACCACGCATAATCCTTGTTAGGGGTGTGTTTTTTACCCGAACCCAAAGAACCAACCCGAAAAACCCGAAACCGAAAATACCCAACCCGAAAAAGCCTATTACCCGAACCGGAAAACCCGAACTAGGTAACTAAGGGGCGGTAACATTCTTTTTTTTAAAAGTCTCTATATGTTTTGGGATTGTTGAAGAAATGTATGTTTTGGTTAAATACGTTTTAGTTATGTTATAGTTAAACATTTGAAATTTTTAAAAAATGTATGTTTTGGTTAAATATGTTTTAATTTTATTTTTTTAAAAAATAGAATATTAGTTTTTCAAGTATTACCCGAGAACCGTTTAACCCAACTCAATTAAACTTGAGAACCGAAACCCGAGAACCAATTAAACCGAAGTTAAATGGTTCGGTTCTCGGTTCCAATTTCATGTTAAAAAAACCCGAATAACCCGACCCGAGCAACCCGAAACCTGAGGAACCAACCCAAACGACATCCCTAAATTCCTTGCACCCAATTACAACATAATCCAAACTGTGTATCACTAGCCGATAATAATTCATACAAGCATTTTGACAAATAATAATCATAAATTTTTGATTTCATTGCCAACGCATGTAGCTAATAATAAAAAATTTACATTGGATTTTGCAGGTATATTTTCTAATGTTGTTTACTATCATCATTGTGAGTAAACTCGGATGTAAATCTTTGATGACTGTGATTAGGGTTGTTCAGAATATCCAAAACTTGAAAAAATTCGAAATCCAAATCGTATCCGAAACCTGAAAACACCTCATCCGAAATCTAATTCGGGTTGTTCGAGTCGGATAATATGATTTTATATTCGGGTCGGTTTTCCGATATGCAAAACCAGTTTTTTCGGGTCATATATATGAATAACCCGAATAAAACCGGTTTATTCGGGGTTATTCGGATGTAAGAATTCGGGTTGTTCGGGTCGGGATTCGGATAGACCAAAATAATTTTCAAATCCGAATAACTCGTTATCCGATTTAATGAACACCCCTGTCTATAGTTTTAAATTCCCCCTTGACAATAAAAATAAAGTTAAGATTGTTATATGTCAAGCTATTACTACGAATTATTATCTTACAATAGGTTTGGATAATTAATAATTAATTCCCCTAATTAAATTTGTCATTATTTATTAATTTATTTTTAAGTGGTTACATTTACAAGTGCATGAAGGAGCTTTTAAGCCACTTAGGCTATCTATGATGGTTGATTGAAACTCACATATATCCCTATGTGCAATGGTAAAAAGATTAATGTTGGTGTACGCTTAATTAAATGCCACACTGGTCACTGAATGGTTACTTAGTGATCAAGCTAGCCGCATTATACATGACAAAACAATCCACTTATTTTGGTTTTACAAAAAGCAGAATTTTATTAATACAAGAACACAAGCATACAACTAAAACAGAGAACTTGCATATATACAAAATTAAAACTACACTAATCTTATTGTCATGAATTTTGCTTTCATTTATTTTCTTATCAAAGGAATCTGGGCATCTAACTAACCTTCATACCAGTTAGACCACCCGCAGCACATGAGCCGCTGGCTCAGCGGGAACCCATCTTTCGGCGGGCATCCACGGGAACACCGCCCCCCCCCCCTTCAGCAGCCCCGCCCAACAGCCTTCCACGGCCCCTGCTCCCCGCTGCATTCTCGTTTTCTGATTGGTGCAACCCCCTTTCTTGCTTTCTAATTGGTGCCAAGATAATAGTGGGGAGGGGTTTTCAGTGGGGTAACCGCTGTGGGGTTTAAGGTTTTCAGTGGGGTGATGACGTGGCATGAAATTTCGGTGTGGAAGGATTTTCAGTGGGATGACCGCTGTGGATATATAGTCTTATAAGACCACCCGCAGCACATGAGCCGCTGGCTCAGCGGGAACCCATCTTTCGGCGGGCATCCACGGGAACACCACCCCCCCTTCAGCAGCCCCGCCCAACAGCCTTCCACGGCCCCCGCTCCCCGCTGCATTCTCGTTTTCTGATTGGTGCAACCCCCTTTCTTGCTTTCTGATTGGTGCCAAGATAATAGTGGGGAAGGGTTTTCAGTGGGTAACCGCTGTGGGGTTTAAGGTTTTCAGTGGGGTGATGACGTGGCATGAAATTTCGGTGGGGAAGGATTTTCAGTGGGATGGCCGCTGTGGATAGTCTAATGTTGTAGGTATTTTATTCAAAAAAAATGTAGATATAAAACTATTTTAACTTTTTGTATAGATTTGTACTTTTAATAAATTATGAAGCTTCATATAAACAAAATATGAAACGTGACGCAGTAAAGAAACAATTAAAAAAGATTTTGAAGCTCTAGGTTGGGTTCGAGTCTTAACGTTATCCATTCACATTTATAATAAAAGGTATTATTTTCGACTATCGTCTAAAGCAAAACGCTCTATGTTGAGCTAGTGAGTTTTCTCAAGTTATGAGTTTCCTCCTTAATACTATATACTATGTTACATCTAGCTCTTTAACAAAGACTAATTGTTTATCAGGATGAGTCAAGTGACTAAGTCCTAACAAATAAAAAAAATTGGTTTTGAAGTCCAGCAACCTGATCAGATTCACTGGATAACAACAATTTCAATTGAATATGTTTAAATACACACAATCAAATCAGTCATGTGATTAGTTTCTGGTCCAGTCCATAATAAAAATAATGACTTCTTGTTACAATGGCAAAAGAATGCTTTCTTCATTCCATGGAAATACATCAACCATCACATTCAATTCTCCAAAAAAGGTTTACGTGTTCTGAGCAAAAACGAATATTCAATACACCCAAAAAATTGATCCAAGGTAATAAAAATTAGGTGCGCTAAATAAAAGGAAATAAAATAAGAAATAGGAGGAAATAAATCTCGGTCTTTACTCCCCCTCAAGTTGGCGCATGGAGATTCATAATGCCCAACTTGTAAAGTAACGCGGGAAAATTCTGTGTGCCCAAAGGCTTAGTCAGAACATCCGCAATTTGTGCTTTACTATTAATTTGCATTGGTTGTATCTCTTTTGATTCAACTCGTTCTTTGACAAAATAGCAATCCATCTCTACGTGCTTGGTTCGTTCATGAAAAACGGGGTTGTTGGCGATGTGTCTAGCAGCTTGATTATCACAGAATAATTTGGTAGGTCCATCACATTGTATCTCAAGTTCTTTTAATAGCCATCTCATCCATAGAATTTCACTCACTGTGGAAGCCATAGCTCGGTACTCAGCTTCTGCCGATGAACGGGAACAACTGATTGTTTCTTTGATTTCCCTGATATGGGAGATCCTCTTAGAAGTAATAAGTATCCTGTTCTTGACCTTCTAGTAATTGGTGTAACATCCTGTTTTGAGAAAATAAATAAAATACTCTCGTTTATAATTAAAATATTATTAGTCAAAAATATAAAAATAAAAACGATCAATTAAAACTTAAAGTCTCGTCTAATAAAATAAAATAATTTATTTCATAAATATGATTATTCGTGAGTATAAAAATAAACGTTTAAAATTTTTAGCGTTCTTTTAAACGAATAGGTAGGATGAAACGATTATTAGCATAATCGTTGATTGAACGATCAATCACTGTTATAGGAGACCGCCTAAAATTAATAAAATATATTATAATTAAACTTTCTCCGTTTTTAACGAAACTTAGGTCAAAACGTAGAGAAAATTGAGTCGATCCTAATAGTATTTTTAGAATTTTACAAAACTTTTTATTTTAAAAATTATAAGAGAAAAACAAAATATAAGCTAAATTAATTATAATAATAAAATAATAAAAATCTCATATCTCAATTTCAATTGAAAGATTGTACGTGTAGGTTCAAATTAAAATTTTGATGAGTCATTTGAACAATCAAATAACACGTATACAACAAATATCGATCAAATTCTTGTTCTTCACGTTTCAAGTACTATAAATCCTAACGAAATTTACTTCCATGTAAAATAAAACACATACATAATATACACACACATACTTACACAGTTAAAAAAAAATTTATATGCTATGGACGCTAGGAGGCGCTGATCAGTATAAAAAGTCACGATTCAAGAGTTGGTTCGTTTAGGTATATTATCTAATCTTTAGTTAAACTCATAAATTTAAAGTTTTATTAAAATATTAACTTATAGGGTTACGGTTGAGATCCGACCCTATGAATATATTAAAATTTTAGTTTACTTAAAATAATAATAACAATAATAATATTAATTATCATCGTAATAATAATAATATAATAATAATTATTATTATTATTATCCTCGTAGTAAAAAAATATATATATATATATATATAAAATAAAATATTAATAATATTAATAGTAATAATAATGTTATTATTATTATTAATAATAATAAATAAATAAATATTCGTTGCAAAATAGTTATAAGCATAGATTAAGCAGGAACGCTGCCCAAATTTATATTGAGAAATTTTAAGTTGTCGCCCTGCCAACAACAAAAAAATTCATGTGAATACATTTAACTTCCTTTTAAATATAAATTTATTTATTTGAGCATGGTTTGTTTAAACATTGACGCATAAAAGGATACTATTAGACCAGCATTTAGGCTATTAGTATACGTATGATTTGCAAATCGTATCCGCATATGGGTGAAATTCCCATACGTGGCTGGTACAGGTGGGCTGGAAGGTTAAACGTAATACGTACTCCGCAGGCAACCTAACCAGTGACCAGCTGTGGGCTGGAGGGAACAAAACGTAAGACGCGCTGCGCTGTAGTTCCTAACCAGTGACAGTTATAAACCAGTGTATGCAGTAGTTGTATCGATCAGTGAAATAACCTGCTAAATGTGTAGTATTGCCAATATTACTTATGGTTAAAGGACCGAACATGCTATGCTTACATATCGAGTCTGTTATTTGTATTCACCAACATTATGTTAACGTTTTATTTTCAAAAACTTTTCAGGTAATAATGAATGACAAATCAGAAGCAATATTAGAGGTTTAGGGCCTATGTCGCCTTAAATATAGATCTTGTGGCGAAACCGAGGAATGATTGGAGTTATACCTCCAAGTCCTGTGTAAACCAGGATATGTAAATATATGTTTGTGAAAAACTCGGTTTAAAATGAAATAAAATGTTATGTTCATATCTATGCATATGAAATTTTATAAAAATCCTGAAAAGTTATTTACAAGCGATGAAAATATGGTTTTTCATACCTATGCGTATGAAATATATGTAAATTATGAAAAACGGTTTTCACATCCATGCATGTGAATTATTCATAAAATTACGAATTTATGAAACAACGCTTCCGCTGAAACATATTAAAATGAATAATAAACTCTGACCGAGACTGTAATTATCAATGAAACCAATCGGGTCGCAACGCCCGGGCCACCGAGAGCCCAGGGTGTGACAATTGGACACCCAAGCCAATCAGAATCACAGTATGCTATAAGGTTGGTTCCACCTTCTTTGGTGAGAAGGATTCCCTGTCCCGCTGTTGCCTTAAGGTACCGTAAAACACGGTTAGCGGCCTTAAGATGACTCTCTCTTGGATCACTAACAAACTGACTTAAGATGTTCACAGCGTAAGCAATGTTAGGTCTCGTTGCCTGTAAATAGAGAAGTCTACCAATAAGTCTTCTATATTGATTAGCATCCACGCGAGCTTCTTTGTCACATTTATCCAACTTCAAATTTTGTTCCATAGGGAACGAACTCGGTCGACAACCCAACATACCAGAGTCCTCCAAAATATCCAACGTATATTTTCTTTGACTGAGAACCATGCCCTGCTTTCTTCGTGCGACTTCAATGCCCAAAAAGAACTTTAGACAACCAAGATCCTTGATGCTAAACTCTTTGTCAAGATAATCTTTGGTTTCTTTGATTTTGTTCATGTTATTACCTGTAATGATTACGTCATCCACGTAAATTAGCGCAGCAACAAAAACTCCTTCCCCCTTGAATAAGAACAAAGAGTGATCGGCTCCTGATTGCTTGAAACCGAGTCTTTGCAAGGAGGTGGTAAATTTATGGTACCAATTTCTTGGTGCCTGTTTAAGCCCATAAAGGGATTTTTTAAGCTTGCAAACTCGGTTGTCATCTTGCTTTCCAAACCCTTGTGGTATTTTCATATAGACGTCCTCATGCAAGTCTTCGTGCAAAAAGGCGTTATTCACATCAAGTTGATGGATGTGCCAATTCCTTTTTACCGCCACAGCGAGTACGCTTCGAACAGTAACTACCTTTGCAACCGGAGCAAAAGTATCATGAAAGTCGACCCCCTCAATTTGTGTAAAGCCTTTGGCAACAAGTCGTGCTTTGTACCTTTCTATTTCCCCATTTGGTTTGTACTTTATCTTGTACACCCACTTCGAGTCAATGGCACACTTCCCTTTTGGTAATTCTTGCAACTCCCAAGTCCCGTTTTTCTCAAGAGCTTGGATTTCGGTTTTCATGGCTTCAACCCACTTTGAATTCTGTCTTGCTTGACTAAAGTGTTTCGGCTCACTATTTGAGGTAATGGCCGCCAAAAAAGCTTTATGTGAGTTAGTAAAATTATCATAAGAGACAAAATGTGTTAAAGGATGTACCGTTGAGGGCTCACGATCGGAACTAAAAGAAGAATTCCCATGGTCTAAAGATGGGGGGAGTTTCACATTGTAATTGTTTAGGTACGCAGGTTTAGTTTTGTTTCTTGTGGGCCGGTCAAAAATTTCTGGTCCGGATTCAATTGATTCATTCTTAGATGTGGGGCTTGAACAGACTTCTTCATTTTCTTGACTTTCTGTTCGAGAGGTTCCTTGTGTGTCCACATTTTGTGTAGGCTCATTTTGAGAGGAATTAGGCTCTTGGTTTGCATTTAATTCATTTGATGCTTCGTTGATTTCATTTGGATTAGCCAAACTGGGCTGTTTCAATTCATCTTCATTCTCCCAACTTTTTGGCCAAGCAAAAACGTCTTCTTTATTATCTGGAATATTGACTTCTGTAAAAGGAAAAACATCCTCCACAAATTTAACATCTTTTGATATGAGGATCTTGTTGTCTTGGAGGTCATAAATCTTGTAACCCTTTGTGCCTGGTGGTAACCTAAGAATATTCCTTGCCTCCCCCTCACTTCAAATTTATCACCTTCTGTCTTTGTGCTTCGATAATAAGCGAGACAACCAAAAACTTTTAAACGTTCATATTCAGGCCTTTGGTTGTAAAGCAATTCATAAGGCGTTTTTCCTCCAATCACATCAGAGGGAAGCCTGTTTATAATGTGAGTGGCAGTTAGAACACATTCTCCCCAAAACTTAGTTGGTAGATTAGCCTCGAATTTTAAAGCCCTCGCCATTTCCAATAAATGTCGGTGCTTTCGTTCCACTACACCATTTTGTTGTGGTGTACGTGGACACGTTGTTTCCAACACAATACCTTCCCTAGCATAAAAATCGAGCATGTTGTTAGATGTAAATTCTCCTCCATTATCACATCTTACTCTTTTTATATTCTTTTCAAATTGGACTTGCACCATTTTATGAAAATCAACTAAACGGGTGCTCGCTTCGTGCTTGTGTTTGAGGAGAAAAACCCATACGGCACGACTAAAATCATCACCTATCGTGAGAAAATAGTTTGCTCGTGTCAAAGAGGGTGTGCGGTATTTGCCCCACACATCACAGTGTATAAGATCAAAACACGCACTTGTTTTTGTTGTACTGATTGGAAAGGACAATCTCGTAAATTTTGCTTTAACACAAGAGTCACAAACATTTTTGGAACTCAAAGAAGCATCTTTAATAAAACCAATATGAGAAAGTTTCGAAGTTGATGTGTGACCTAATCTTTTGTGCCACGTACTATCAGTCGCCATCATAGCATGTTTCTCGGTTCCGATCATCCCTAGCTTGTATAGACCTTTGATGCATTCACCTGCTCCTATCAAGGCCCTTGAACCAAGGTCGTGCATGACACAAAAATTTGGGGAAAATGTCACAGCACATTGCAAGTCGTTTGATAATCTACTAACCGATAGTAGGTTACATTTAAAATCTGGAATGTGTAGAACATCCTTAAGAGTCATTCCATTTGATAAGGTGTAATTCTCGCGACCCTTTACGGGTATAGTCGCACCATTCAGTATAGTAACCGGTGATTCATGATTTCTTTTTGTTAGATCTTTAAGTAGTGAATTATCATAAGTGATGTGCTCGGTAGCACCAGAGTCAATTATCCACTTACCTTGTCGGTCGTCGTTATCTGCCATGTTTGCAACCGGGGATTTTCGTCATTGGTTGCCTCCTTTTTGCTTCCAAAGAGCTGCACAAATTGTTGGTATTGTTCTTCACGTAGCCCCGGTATAGGACTCATCTCGCTTTTGACACAAGCAGCAATCGGTTTAAATCGTTTTCCATTATTGCTTCTTTCGCCTTTATTATTGTCATCCTTATATATGGACATGAGGTTAGGGTTTGGGTTTGTATGTGTTTTTTTGTGTATAGGATCTTGAACACGCTCTGATGCCATAATAAAAATAATGACTTGTTGTTACAATGGCAAAAGAATGCTTTCTTCATTCCATGGAAATACATCAACCATCACATTCAATTCTCCAAAAAAGGTTCACGTGTTCTGAGCAAAAACGAATATTCAATACACCCAAAAAATTGATCCAAGGTAATAAAAATTTGGTGCGCTAAATAAAAGGAAATAAAATAAGAAATAGGAGGAAATAAATCTCGGTCTTTAGTCCACGGGTGCGATTCGATTATGAATATATTACTCTTTTTTTTTTTGAACGGAAAATTATGAAAATATTACTAAATACCAACGGTAACTAATTTAAAGGATGTATTTAGTATATATATATATAGGGTAAGGATCAAATAAAAAATCTATTTTGCCTAAGAAAGCTAAAAACGATTTTTAAAATCTCTAAAACCGACCCAAACGAACTCCGATTGAACTTATTTCTATAGCATTGGAACCATCTCATCGAACCTTACAATATTTGTTTTCTGGTTTAGCTTTAACAACTAGTTTTAAAGTTTGAATTTTAGGGTGTTTTTTTAGCTTTTATCTTTAAATTTAGGGTTTGTTTTGATAATTTTGGTTTTATTATTATGGTTTATTATTTATGATTAAATGTTTAGGTTTTAGGGAATTACAAGCCGATTCCAATGATGTAAAAATGAATTCAATCGGAGTTTGTTTTAATCGGTTTTCGAGTTTTTAAAAACCCTTCTTAGCCTTCTTAGACCATCCACAGCGATCATCCAACTGAAAATCCCCCCCACTGAAATTTCTTGTCACGTCATCACCTCATTGAAAACCACAAAACCCCACAGTGGTCACCCCACTGAAAACCTTTCCCTACTATTCCACATCATCAACATTAAAAATAAATAAAAAAACATTTTACACTAAATTAAAATAATTCAATATTTTACAAAAAAACACACATTACATTAAAAAAAACAAAAACATATTAAAAACCTACTAATCACCTTAGATGGTACGAACAACAATATCGGTGCGAACCCTTTCGATATGTTCGACCAAATCGGCTTTTAACGACTCGTGAATGCTTTTGTTTCGCAACGCCAAAATTTGGTTATCTCTGCGTGTGTCATCAATGTCAAAAGGAGATGGCGGTTCATCTTCATCCGGTACAAATGGGCTAATCGACTTGCCCTCACATTCAAGTATCATATTGTGTATTATGATACAGGCATACATAACTGATCTAATTTTTTTGGGATGCCATGCTCTAGCCGGATTTTTTATAATTTGAAATCTTTTTTTAAGAACACCAAAAGCTCGCTCGACATCCTTCCTTGCACCCTCTTGAGCTACTTGAAACCTTTTCCGTTTAAAGGTTGTTGGACATGTTATTGTTTGCATAAAAACCGGTCATTCTGGGTAAATCCCGTCAGCAAGATAGTAACCGTGAGCGTACTCGTTATCGTTACAAAAAAGATGATTGTGGAAACACACCATTTTCCATATCATAGAGTAACGGTGGCGAGTTTAGAACATTTAGGTAGTTATTCGCACGGGGCAACTGCTTCAAGAATAATCGAGGGGCATCCATGATCGCCTCTCATGAATTGTCCTCTCTATGCAACCAGGCAATTTTCCAATCCCAATGCATACAATCAATACTACCAAGCATTCCGGGAAACCCATAATAATTTTCATGGTGTTCATACAAATTCATAACATCATTATAATTTGGTTTGCGCAAATATTTAGGACCATAGAGTCGAAGGATATTCTTACACAAATTATAAAGGCATTCTCTGGAAGTGTTGTCTGACATCTGTAAATAGTCGTCCATTATGTCTGCCGTACTCCCGTATGCCAATAGTCGAATAGCCGACGTACACTTTTGTAAAATCCCATCTCAATTGAAAATAAGTATCCACACCCTCTAGGTCGTTGACGATACGTTCAAATAAATGTCGTTGCATCCGGAAACGCCTCTTGAACACCGTCTCATTATACAACGGTTCGCTTCCAAAATAATGACGAATCAAAAGATCATGCCCCGCTTCCCTGTCTCGATTAATTTGAATTCTTCTAATGATAAGCTGAGGAATCTGAGACGCGTTTTGTTGAGCCATCGCCGACAACAACGAGATAAAAACCTCCATACCCTCGTTATCAGAAGATGAAGAGGATGATGAAAACACCGGAGAGGATGATGACATTTTTATAAAAAAAAAATAAATTGTATAAAAATAAAGATAGTTTGAATGAAAATGAGTGTGTAAAATGGTTGGAATGAGAGGTTTATATAAAGTTTGATTTTTTTTTAAAAAAAACTAGCCGTTCAAAAAGTGGGGGGGGGGGGGGGGGGGCACTTGAATTTGAAATGACCAATAGGAGTGAAGGGGATGCAACAGGGAGCGGGGGCTGTGGAACCCTCCCGGGCGGGAGCCGTCCCGCCGAGGGCTTGGAGGCCGCTGGCCCGACGATGCAACCGTTGTGGGCAGCCTTAGGCAAAAATGACTTTAGTGGACCCTTCCCTATATATATATATATATATATATATATATATATATATATATATATATATATATATATATATATATATATATATATATATATTGAAAATCCCCAAAATAGGTACCCTACGAGATTGTCTTTTTTACCCATTGAAATCATTCTTGATAAGTTTATTGATAAGTGTTATATTTTATTGTTTTGCATAATTCATCAACAATCAAAAAACTTCATGATATCATTTTGGCGGTTTTTTCATACTTTTTTATATTAGTTTAGTTAATTAAATTAGAAAAATCTAGCAAAGTTAGCTATTGGTTAAGACTTGACTCTCTCCTTTAAGACCAGAATTCAAGTTTCATAAGCGACACTTTAATTAATACCAGGTGAGAGGAGAATATTAAACTTAATCTCGGGTTTTGAACCAATGGTGGGCGAGGGTTTACTTATTCCACGGGGTTCCCGCGCATCGGGTACGGCCTCACGGTCGGTGGTCGAGGAATCTATATTAGTTACCAACCATTAGGATAACTGGATGTAGCACGACGTGACCCTCTGTCGCTCAAAAAAAATAAATTAGAAAAAAATAAAGTTTATACATAGAACCTACTTTAGGCCAGGAGAAGCCTATATCAATGTATAGTAATCTTTTTAACTGGTCTTCAGGTTTTTTTTCAAAGGGCCGCATATTAACTAACATTTTGCTGTGTATATAGTATTCGGATGTTTTTTTTCTCTCTCAGCAATTGTCTTTACTTTTTGAGCTTTAATAACACCATCTTATTTTAATATTTTATCGACTTTATACGTCTTGTATAGGTCACGACGAGGCGTATAACCCCCGACACTCATTAATTCAACAATTATTGATCATGTATACGTCTCGTGTATGACCTATACGAGACGTAAATAAGTACGATCATTAACACTGAGAAATTCTGACAAATAATGATAGCTAAAACTATCTAGTTATAATAAAGTAAAAAAGTTTATTATTTCCTTGCTAAAACTATCAACCGTTATAGTTACGATAACCAAAACTATCTCGTTATAAAAAATAGAATTTAAAAAAAGAATATTGATTTTGACTTAAGCTTATCCTCATGTTCTATTCCTTCAAAGAGTCATGCTTATAATGTCATGGAGAGTTGATCAAAATATCCTTGCATCATCATCGGGTAGGGGTGTTCATTGGTTTGGTTAACGATTTATTCGATTTATTCGGTTTTCAAAAAATCCCCCGCTAACCGTTAACCGAACCGAACCGAATTCGGCAAATGATTATCCGAACCGAATTCAAACGAATTCAATTCGGTTCGGTTTCGGTTATAACTGAACAAACCGATTAAAAACCAAATAAACTGGTTAAAAACCGAATTCAACCGAATAAACCGAATTCAACAATATATTAATAATAAAAATAATAAATTTAATTGTGAATTCGGTTTAATCGGTTAACCAAATAAACTGAATTCAAAAAAAATCGAAAACCGTTAACCGAACCGAAAACCGAATTCGGTTCGGTTTTTTTCGGTTACGGATACGGTTCGTTTATCGATTTTAAACGGTTTTCGGTTTTTCTAAACACCCCTACCATCGGCTACGTCTTGTATCATGAGGTTTTTCGTGTTAAACATTTTGGTAAACATCATAAAGTACTTGAGAATTTTTTGCGCTGGCATTGTCCATGCCAAAGAGTTGGGTAAGCTTTGTTACGAGGTTAGCTTTGTCAAGTATTATATTTATTATCAATTGACAAAGCCTTGTTATAGGTTCTTGTCATGTGAGAGATGGTTATAATTTCGACCAAAAACTTAGTTACATCATTAGTATAGACTATAGGACAAGGCCGGTCCGATGGATCAAGCAACACAAGCAATTCAAGCAAGGGTTTAGAGCTCCAATTTTTAGTAGTGGTGCCTTTTTAGTCTAATACAAGATACAACAAATACCCACATATAAACTTTTATTTGTTTTGTCGGTATCAAGACCAGATAAAATACAAAGAATTTTTAACGTAACCCTTGGTGATGGACCCTGACTTTTCATTCCGCTTAAGGCCCCAAAAAAATTGAGTCGGCTTTGGTATAAGACTATGTAATATTATGGAGTTATTGGTTATTAGAGTCTCATATTGTAAACACGGAATTTGATTTTTGAATCCTAAGTGTGTTTTAAAAAATTGAGATGCTTATATACGTGTTAATGATTTTTAATATGTAACTTACCAAAAGCATAACAAATATGCTTGTACACTATAAATAAGTTAAATAATTATTAATGAAAATTTAGCAATTATAAAACGATATTTTGATATAAAATAAACTTTTTTAAGTGTGTTTTATAGTCAATAGATAAATATTATATTCGTTATTAGTATTATAATTATTTAATAAAATAGATAATATATTTATTTAAAAGCTAAAGATAATTAAGTGTAATGATAAGACAAGTGACAACAGTAGTGTAGGAAAATGACAAGTTACAAAATTGTCATTTTTTTTATTATATAGTATAAATATAGATTTCATGGTTTCATTAATTTAGTGTTAAAGTCTTTTATTAAAAACCAACACACTAATCAACATATTATAAATAATAAAATAATATGTCATTCTAGTAAACATATGTAACGAGCAAGTTACGCTTGCGTCCTGTGACAGAGGCTGACCGGTTTTTTAGAAAATTAGCATGCATGTAGGCTTAATAGTAAAAATAATGTTTAGAGGACGCAGGTAAAAAAAAATTGTTAAAGGCTTTTTTTAGGTGTCATGAAAGCTTATCGTTATATTTAAAGGTTTAGAGACTTTTTTTAGGTTAACCTTGACTATTTTAATAGATAACAATTTAACAATGTCGTTCGAGACAACAAATGTAATAAATAGCTCATAAATATTAAAAAAAATGTATTAATGCATATTTAATTTTAAAAAGCCCAACAACGTGGTATCCGTTGCAATGCCTAATCACCATACGTGAAGAAGCGACGACTTGGACTTTTTTGACGACATCACAAATCTTCATGGCAATGATTAGCAACTTCCATCTACAACTCGATCTCCTAAACTCCCAACACTCCCAAAAATAAACTCACTTCTTCATTTGTTCTTCGCTTTATACCTCCTTTTAGATGCCAGCTTTATACATGTTGGCGGTTTTTTCGGGGTTTAAATGGGTGTCTTAGTATCCCTTTTCTACGGTCGACTTAAGACGTCTTTAGACGCCCAATTTAGACACCGCCTTTAGACGTTCAATTTAGACACCGGCTTAAATCCACGTCTAAATTGGGTGTCTAATGTCTTAAGACGCCAGTAGAAAATGGTCTTAAAACACCCATTTAGATCCCGACAAAGCCGCCAACCTGTGGGCCCGTATGTTTTCTTCCTGAGACAAAAAAATACATAAAAATGGCTTTTAAAGCAAGGTCTAAAGTGAGGTTTAAAACTGAAACGAGGGGCTAAATATCAGTGATTATTTTGGTAAAATCTTGCTTAAACATGATTGCGTGATGTTTGAAACTTGAATCTTGTTGTGGCATTCGTGGAAGGTCCATCTGTTGTGAGAGTCCAATATGTCTAACATGTTTGAAAACAAGTTATCATGGATACCAATTAACAAGAGATGATTTAGGTTGATTCGGGTGTTTGGATTGTTGGAATTGGGTTAAGGTCGTTAACAATTGAATAACAAATTACTGGGTTTTTTTTAACTCCATGGAGTAGAGACAGAGTGTTAAAATTATAAACTTTTAAGATATTTGTAAAGTTTTGAAACTTTTTAGTGGGTAAAAATGTTGTAACAAGATTAATAAGTATAGATTATATATATTTTTTATTTTACTACTAAACTAGGTTACGATCCCGTCTATTATACAAGTAGAATAAAAAATAACAGTCACAAATAAAATTTTGAAATTATAAAATTATTTTTGATAGAAAATATGATTGAAATTAAATATAAATTACTAGTTTAAATAATAAAATAATAATTTCATTTTAAAAACATTTCGTTTTTAAAAGTTTGTTTTTATGCATTTTGTTTACAGAAATTGTTTCTGAAAAATGACATTTTTTACAAAAATAAAAGATATTATAAATTCATATATTATACAAGTTAGATAAACACTTGTTTGTTTGGAGGGTTTTTTATGTTTGAATCCTCAGCGAGGTCATTGACAAAACCTCGTGACTCTAGAGCACTCGTGATTGGCTCGGATGTCTTTGTTTGTTACTTTGTTATTCGTCTTCTACCTTTAATTTTGCAAAAATATATATGGATGTCACTTTAGCAATTCCTTAATTATTTGAGGAGTTTTTATTATGCTAACCCTGGAGTCTTTCTTAAACTTTAAAAAAGGACTTTTTACGGTGATTGTCACAACAAATATTAAAAAAAAAAAAACACTTTTGGAATAGCTTGTTTTGGATAAATTTGAACATAGTTTTATTAAATCGTTGTTGAATGCTTGAATAAATTAAAATGATTGAGTGATAGAGTGTTTTTCAAGAAGTCAACATTAGGTGTTTGATTTAGAGGATTAAGTAACCAAGGGCTTCTAGCCTAATGGTTACCCCCTTGACTTTCCTATGGGAGGTCTTGGGTTCGAATCCGGGGTGAGGCATATTTGCTGAAGCAAGGTCAGGGGGTTTACCTAGTTGTGGGGTTCCTCCTGGGGACGGTTGAAATCCCGTCTTGGGTGTCGTTGTACCAAGCCGTTCAAAAAAAAATTTAGAGGATTAAGTAGATCACTAACTGCACTTAATAATTGCTCTATTATTAAAAAAAAAGGGTCAACGGGAGTGGAGCTCCAATAAGGTAAAACATCTCGTCATATTTTGATCATAAAATTTATTTCATTTAAGCTATATTTATTTTTTTAATAAGCATTTACAAATTGTATCAATCTACAATATTTAATTTTTTAAGATTTTGAATAGTTTGAATGGTTGAAAGGTACTAAATAAAAATAGTTAAAAGGAATTAAAAATGGTGCGTGATTTTTAGATGTTAATATAGATCAAAGCTGCCTAGATATTGCTTTAAATTTCAAGCATAGAATGTTAAGTCCTTGGAGGACACTCTCAATCTGATCTAATCAAAGGCAGAGTCTTCTACTTTATGTCTCAACGAATTGGAAATAGGAGGAATGCCATCAAACACATCGATTTGGAAAGAAAATTAAATCTAAAATAGAAAGAAAGATTAAAATGGATTAATGTGACGAGAACTCTAGTTTTTCATGATATAATTAATTGCGACAAATGAAACATACTTTCCAAATAGTTGGTGAGGGACTGCGATAATTTTATAAATGATATTTTGTATAAAAATAATTTTATGTATAAAATACGGCATAGTGTAATCCACCACCAATAACCGCAAGTAGTTTTATATTCGTCCAGTAACAGGATACTTTAATGTTATAAATTCATTACTTTATCGAATTTCATTCAAAACAAAAATATGATTATTTATATAATTAATAAACTAAAAAGAAAAAAAAAATCTATCAATTAGTATCAAAAAATCCAATATATTGCAAAAATTGCTTCTATGACGTGAAAATTGCAAGTGTGGCTGCGTGCCATGAACATGCAAATTACAACGTTAGAAAAAAAAATTCAATATATATTACAAGAAAAACAAAGGAATAAAAAGAATAAGTCAAGTTGCAGCATTTGTGATAAAAATAAATAAATAAATAAAAATGAATTTACACGAAGTGTTAAACCAATCAAACATTAAACAAAATTCGATTCATATATGTAAAGAAAATCAAATTCAAACACCCGGCCATGTAATATTAACTTTCAAGTTGCAATTTGATGATGTATATTTATCGAGGGAGAAACAGAAATGTAAGAAGGGTCTTGTACTGGAAGTAGAATTATAAGGAGCAACTAGAATTTAGGGTGAAGACAATGGAGTTGGAAGACCAGGAATATAGGAGAAACATGCAACTGGGGTTGAAACCGTTAATAGCCATTGCCAAGAGGAGAAATAGCGTAAAACCGTCGTGAACCGCCCACAAACTGTTACAACCATCTATTTTAAATGGTTAGATCAATTTTCAGATTGATCTGATAGTATAGATTGATCCAGACGTTTTTTTCTCCTCTAACATCAGTTTCTTTTACATGCAACAACTTGCACAAGTTGTTGCGGTGTTACCATGCACCTGCCACACTCCCAACCCGTGACCATAAACGCTGGTTGACACTAGGCTAAAATGCCATCGGCCTAGCTTCCATTGGTTTCAAATTCCCATTTAAGATAGTTTGACTATGTTTTCGTTCACTTTTTTCATATTTTTAGAAAGTTGAAAAACCAAATAAAAAGGTATTAATTTGCTTTGAAGTTTGCAAGCTTGATTTTGAAAGCCTTTAAGAACCCAGAAAAAAAATTAAATCTAATTAAATAAGCTTGTAAATTCAACTATATCCAATTATAGCAGGACTCTTGTTGAACCTCACTTGTCTAGAGGTGAAACGTATTTAATAACCTGATTATATCATAAATATTCAACTTAATTACGCAAATAATCCCTTTAAATTCATTTTGTGGATTTCCTATGTTTGAATATCAACTTGTTTTATAAGTAACATTTATCATCTGATAACTTTTATAATTGCCACACTAGTGGGTATGTTATTTTGTGGTGTGTGGTACTTTTAGGTTGGTGTTTAAATTTATTGCAGGTTTAGTAATTAAAGGGCAAATTTTGGACTTGTAATAGTATTTTTATAACAGTGTTTAAGGTGGTACTTTGTTTATTCAATGCTTATTATACGTTCTAATAATATTATAATAGTAGATATAATTATATGTATTAATTAATTAATAGTTACTGTCAATATGTTCAAAATACCAACAGAAATATGGTAAAGAACTTTATCCAAATCAACTACTTGGTCACCTTAATTAGGGTAACGCATTGCAGACATACCTTTGGATATGGTTTTCGCTGATTGGATTAGTCTTACCATCATCTTCTTTAACCTAGTCAAATCAAGACTGACCTTCATCTTCATAGCCCTTTTTTTTTAGCAGTACAGGTCGGCCCTTAGTTCAGTGCCGGGTTTCATAAGTACTCTCGGTCAATCATCTCATTCTCCAGACGGGATGGGGTGTAGGCACGTTTATTGGAGCAGTTGGGAAAAATACCGGCCTCTTTCTTTTTTTCAATCGTTATACAAAGGAGCTTGGTCAGCCATGTTCAACATTATGATAACAAATCTCAAGATTGCACGTATCTTATAATATAATAGGCTATTAACCGTGTGTTACACAGATTAGATATAAAATATTAAATAGTTAATAATAAAAATTTACAAATTCTCAAACATAAATGATTAAATGATGTATTAATAACTATTTTAAGTAATAAACAATAAATAAAATTTTCAATAACAATAGGAATATCATAACCTTCTTGATTTATAATAATAGAGATCTTTGGACTAATTAACTTTGAAAACTTAAGTTAAATTTTTTTTTTTGTCAAAAACTAACTATTTCAAATTAGTAAGATAACATAATATTTTTGTAATTATTAAAGTTAAAAATCCTAATATGAAATTATCTTTAAAATACAAGACAACAAATGTAACTTGTGTTATCATTTTTATAACTTTTGGTTTATTAACATTTATTTTGAAAAAAAATTGTTTTTCTAAAAGAAATTTATATTTTTTTTAACTTTTTATTTAAAAAATTTTAATATATAAACATTATTAAAGTATGTTTTTGATAAAATGATTTGATTTTTAATTTATGAAAAATTATTTTATAATTTATAAAAGATAAATAATATCTCATTATTAATAATTATTATTATAAGTATTTAATAAGAGAAATAGTAAAATAATTTAATAATAGAGATAATTATGTGGGTGTATAAAAAGTTGACAAGTGACAAAATGCTCTTAAAATGTGACAAGTGACAAATAATGATTTTTGTTTATTATAATAGTAAGATAAGTTAGGAAGTAAGCAATGATTCTTCTAGTTGCTTACCCCAATCAAAGCTTACCCCTATCAAAGATATAATATTTTATTTTTATTTTTTTTTAAGTTTTTTACTAGCAGCACCAGGTGTCCCGATATGTTTTTACGTCTCCTGTTATAATATCCCAAATTTTCGAACATCATACATTAATAAAAATTTAAAACCTAAACTGAAAAGATGTAAAAGGAAGATAAATGTTCTGGGTGTATTTAAATTAAATTAATTAAAGATAAGTTTTGTTTTTGCTCCCACTACTTTAATTAAATAATAGCTTTCATTTAAAGGTTTGAAAATATCTTTTTTTGGTCTATGAGGTATGCAATTTATGTCAATCAACTCCTATCCACTAATACTGTTCGTTTTTTCACAATGAACTGTTTTTTCATCTGTAGTGTTAATTTTTCGACCAAAAGGTTTTTTTTATTAAACATCGGTCTCGGTTTTGTCCTCTTCGTTTCAAAAAATTAACATGTATTCTGGGTATCGTAAATTTTCGACGCCTCCTCAGAACGTGTCAGTGTTTTTTCACATGTTAGTTTTTTCACATATAAGAAATAACTGTGTAATTTAGCCTTAAATCAATCTACTCCTTTCTTCTATTTTATCTCTGTAATATTTGACTTTTTTTTTACCAAAAACTGAACGGTTTTATAGCTGGATCGGATTTGGGGGAAAAAAATTTGATTTGTGCACGTGAAAAGTGATGAGCATTCTTAACCTGGGCTTGGGTCTGTTAGTAAGAGACTAAGAGGTGTATCACACTTTCACTTTGGACTTTGGAGTTTGGTCTATATAAAATCAACATACAAGTGTTGGTCCACTAGTATTTAGCTTATTATTGGTTGGCCCTTGTTTTGGGCCTAATTTCCACCCGATAAATGGAGCTTAAGTGCTTAACAGTTAACTGTCAAACCTCTGAAAAAAGGGCTTCCTTTTACCAAATTCCACTAGCTCACACTCTTGACTAGAGTCTAGATGTAGAGGTGGTCAACCGACCCGGACCCGGTACCGAAAATCGGAACCAGCTCCACCCTTAAACCGGCCAAACCCGAACTGGAACCGACCAAAACCGGAACCGGTTCTTGACTTTGTTGACCGGAACAGGAACCGGTTCCGGTTCAAAAAAAAACCGGTTTGGCCACCTCTATGTAGATGCGCACATTTTGATTTTTTAGAAACGTTCCGGTTTTGATATAGTTTTTTTTTTTCAAATCGGGTACAATCGGTTACTGGTATAGGGGTCAATGGTGTATGAAGCCTATCACGTATACCATGTTTTTACCTATTTGTTGTTAATATTATATAAGCCTAATCATATCGTTGTTTCAGGTCTTCTTGTCTTTTTGATGAGTTGGTGCCTTGGTGGGTTGGGGATGTAGTTGGAGCCTAGGGGATGTAACTATTGTTATTTTTGTTTTTTTTTTTTTGGTTTGATGTAGCAACTATGTTGTTTAATGTATAAACTTATGATTTATTTGTCTATTTCATTGATTTGTTGTTTGGTGATTGATTATTTTTTGATCGTATATGATAAATAATTTTGACTAATTATACAAAAACTTAAAATACGTTAATAAAATGCAAAACTATGATTATTCATATATATGTTGAATTTTTCATAATCAATCCTGTCAACTAAGCGATCGTGATTAAACTAGATACCTTTTCATGTATTTTATCCTCTCTGTCCCTCCCACCCTTTTCAGATTTTTACTCTTTAAGGTTTATGGATCTTAAATTTCAAATTTTCGTTTTCCATTTTTTTTAATCATCTTAGAGTTTGTGTTTGTGTTTATGTTTTCGATTAAAGTTTGACTATTGTTTGAGTGATGGTAATTTTTACATATATTCCTATTTAAGAAAAAAAAAAAAAAAAAAAAGATGGTATGCAACCAAGGATTTTATAGAAATAAAAAAGATGATGAGCTGCGAAAATTTATCAAATATTACTAAAATGACAAAAATCCGCACCATTGACTCTCACTCAATATTGTCATAAATATACTAACATGGGTACAAACCTACCCATCGTTCTCGTTCAGTATATTCGTATCTAATACCACATGCGATTAAATATCTTGTTTTACTTCAATGAATATCTAAAATGCTATTAAGTTATAGGGGTAATTTTGTAGAAACATAACTAAGTTTTGATTTTGTTCCAATTAAATAACTGGAACTTTGTTTTGTTTCAATTAGGTAACTTAAGTTTGATTTATATTCTAATACTAGATAAAAAAAAAACCTGGATAACAGGTAATCTTGATTCGTTTAGGGTTTATAAGTGCATTTTTAGATGATTTTATGACCCGTTTGATGATTTTATGACCCGTTTCTATAACATTTTGAAAAAAACACAAAATAAACAAATGAGTCTAAAATACGTTTAAAACTTTCAACGGGTCATAAAATCATCTAAAAATGCACTTATAAAGCCTAAACGAATCAATATTACCTGTTATCTAGGTTTTTTATCTAGCATTAAAACATAAATCAAACTTAAGCTACCTAATTGAAATAAAACAAAGTTTCAGTTATTTAATTGGAACAAAATCAAAAGTTAATTATGTTTCTATAACATTTTCCCTAAGTTATATAATTCCGTAAAATAAATATTATCGGACCAAAATGCCTTAAAAAATGATTATCAAACCAATAAGTTGATAAAAATAAATAAATAATAGGATCTGGCTCACGGCCCAACCTTTGGTAATAATAGGACCATATCATTAAGAGAACGTCTTATACTAAAAACAAAAACAAAAAAAACGTAAAATCAGTTATCACATCAAATTTTTATTTATTTTTTAAAAAATTAATTTTTGTTTCAACACTACCATGCATTCAAACACCATTTTTATATGTGTGTGATATCCAGAGTTTTATAACCGGACCGGACTGGTTGGCCGGATCGAGAACCGGGGGTCGACCAGCGTAAAAACAACATATGAACCAGCAACTGCACTCACGGATCTGGATTTCAAGTTTTTTTTTAAACTAATATCTAAATGAACCAAATATATTATAAAAAACTTCGAATTTATGTGCTATCTAGCTATTTGGAAAAAATCCCATGGAATTAACTAATTTTTTTTAATCAAAAACAACGCTTCTCATTTATAATGGTTTTGAAGCAAAATTTAAATTAAATAATTTTCATGACCTGACCGCTGTTAAAGAGTAATTAAATATATTAAAAAAACAATATTTTATATTTTATAGTCGAACCGCTATAAATGATATTGAACCCTATAAATGATAAGAATTCAACCGCCATTAATGCACCGCTGTATAATTTATAAATATACAAGCGTTTTAAATAGTTTAATTAGCAGTGGTTAAATATTTTTTTACAACGGTTCAATCTTGAACTGATTTAAATTATATAATTTGACCGCCTTTAAAGATGATCTTGTACATCTTTATTAAGGAGCCTAACTGAAAGAAGACAAATTGTAAGGACAAATTTATAATTTCTAAAATCAAACAAAATTTTATGACGTAATTATTATTTTTTTTTTATTATTTCATTATCTGATATAATACATATAGAGATAAAAATAATGAACATAAAACAGTAAACATTAAGCATAAACAATTAGCACTAGAATAAACAAAAAAAATCGTATCAAATTAGAGTATAAAAATATGTTAGGAAACTATAGAAATTTTGTAAAGTTAATTTTATATGTGTCTACGTATGTTGTGATCAAATAAAAAACACCATAGATAGTGCATAAATTATATTTATCATTTGTTAAATTAATTAAGTGGTTGATATTATTCTATTTAAGTTATGCCATATTATTAAAATGATTAACTCACACGTGTTTTAATACTACTTTTAAATCATTATCTTTTTTTAGATATTATGTGACTTGAACTTGATATGTCATATACCATTTGAACCATTTGCCTTAATTCCTCTTATTTGCAAAAAAAAAAAAAAAAAAAAAAAATCCGGTTATGTAACCGAACCCAACTATTCTATCCGGAACCGACCTTCTCGAACATGTGGGTATAAGATGATTTCATTTTTTTATAAAAACCGCAACAGGTTTCGGCTTTACTCAGCCGAAAACTGAAACAAAAAACCAATAAAAACGGGTCAAAAACCCAAATCTAACCAGAGCTTATTTATATATGTAATTCCCTACCCAACTCTTAAGTTTTTTAACCAAAGCAAAAACTGGTATGAAACTAGTTCTAGTTAGAAGAAGAATAAAAAAAAAAGCTTCTACATTTTCGCTGAGCCCGATAATCTTTATATACGTTCTAAAGAAAATTCTTCTAACAAGATCGACCTCTATGTTCATTTATGTGCATGCCGGTCCGTTTCAATTTACATGAACAATTTTGTAAAGCTAAACGATAAAACAAATCTTTCTCTCCATTTTAAATCATTTTAATTTGTTTAAAAAATCACAAGAAAACCTAATTTATCATCTATTTAAATAATTTATCATCTGTTTAAATAAACAATTACTACCCTTACTACAAATCCTCACTTATTTACTAAGGGCGTTAAATGGGTTGGATTGACAGGTTGACAAAAACTTGAAAATTTAACATAAAAATAAATTTTGTAGTGGATAATTGTGTTATCAAATGGGTTGGACTAGCGGGGTTGATATGAACCCGAAAATTTAGCATGAATCAGAACCTGAAATTCTCACTCCTTTACGTTATGTGATGGACTTGATGGTGTTAAATGGGTTGGATTGGCAGGTTTACATGAACATAAAAATCTTGCCATATATATAAACCCAAACACAACCCGAATATTCATGTGTTGATATGAACACTACCTATTTGACTAAAAAATTTATTTTTATTATTTTTTAGTATATTAACACTTTTCAAAATATAATTTTATAACACAAAATACAGATATACGTAGAAAAAAATATGACGCTTAGTTATAAAATTTCATGTGTATTTTTTTTGTTTAAACTTTTAATATTTCATTTTCAAACTAGTTAAATATAATACACAATAAAAATAATCAAATACATTATAAATGGGTTAAATTGGTTAATCCGTAAGCCTGTCTTAATTGGTTGACACAAACTTGACTTGTTTATCTAAATGGGTTCGTATGTTCAACACAAAAACATTTATACTAAACTCAAAACTATTAATTTTATGTTAGATTTGTGTCATGTCAAAAATTCAAACCCTTAACGATGGAATGGATAGTGAATGTGGATGACTCAATAAAAGAGTAGAGAGGTGCTCACGAGCGAATCACTCACCCTCTGCTTACAATTACAAATAAGGGGTGTTCCCTTGGACGTGACTCCCATATCATACCATATGCAAGTTATCCTCTTTTTTAATAAAAGTGATTCGATCCTTCATGAGATCTCGAATGATCATCTCCTCATTAATGTTTTTGTCATGTTTTTTCTACATACTTTCTATTGTTTTTTGTTATTTTATTTAATTGTTTTCAAATAGATAAAATATATCATGTATACATAAATACATAGGGGTGGATCGCATAAAAATGTTTTTTGTCTTGAAAAGAATATAAAAAGATATTGGTCTTACAATTTTAAATTAATGTTTACAGTTAAAGTAATAAAAATGTGTAATATATGATAGGAATAGATGTTTTTTTGCCTTTTCAACTTCATCTGTCTTTTTTTTTTTTTTAACTTTTACATACGAAACTATTTTTCAAAATAATAAAACACAATAAAAGCAAGTGTTTTTTTTCTTTTCAATTTAAAAATTGTATCGATATAACCTTTTAAAAAAATCCATTACCTTAAAATGTTGTATTATATTCTTATGTATCGTATTTTTGTATGTTATATTTTTCTGTAATATAATTTTGTGAAGTAGATTTTTGTATTTTTTTTTTGTTGTGCGTGTATTATGATGTTTTGCATTACACAAAATATGCTAGCTACACTTTTCACATAATTAATTATATATTTTTAAAATACAATTCATGTAACAAAAATTTCTAAAGTCTTAAAAAAATGTAATGGTTATTTTTTATATGTTAACATTATACTTTTATTAAAGATAAAATAAATTAGATTTACTATAGTAGTTTTTCTAAGAAAATAATATCATATAAAAAGGTTATAAACATTTAGAAAAAATATTTTTTTTCTTACAAAGGTTAAAAAGATTATATGCTTCAATTATTATTTTGTTTTTTTAGAAGTCGAACTACATTATTTTTATATTTGAGGTGTGTGTGTTTGGTTATAGTATTACATGATCCGACGGTTCCGGTTGATCACGAGTATGGCGGGAAGGACCAGGAGTGTCCACTCAGACAACGGTGACAATAAATGCTTTAGACAAGATGACGTGGTATTTATCCGTAACGTACACGTGTCAGTCGCATACCGATTTGGAGGTGAGGCTTAGCTGTCCCAATGGATTACGAATTTGCCTGGGTCCCTTGCCTCTAGTTTGCGTCTATAGATCCCCTAAAGTTTCCAAGCTGGCGTTTGATCAAGTAAACGGTAAAATATTAAAAAGATAAAAGATAAATATAAACATACTCAGTTATGTCTAACTAATCAGTTTGATACGAGATGATGAGATGTAAATAAACTTTACTATGCTCTAATGGAAAAAAAAAAAAAAGATTGTTCCTAAAGAGACCATCGATCAGCTCAAAAGTGTCGTAATATCTAGGGATGGTTCTTGTTAAGGGCCCGGGGGGCCCCGGCCCCCTGTTTTTCCTGTCAGAATGGTAGATTTAGTAGTATTTCGTCGAAAAATCCTTCGGTTCCCTTCATTTTCTTCCTAAAAATCCTTCGGCTCCCTCCGTTTTCTTCCTAAAAATCCTCTTGCCCCCTACGAACTTTTTTTCAAACTCCGTCCCTAGTAATATCATAGTATTGGTGTTATTCAAATTGCAACACATAATCCCATTATAAAATGTTTAGACATGTGTGACTAAATTTCTTCATCTACATTGAGCTTTAAAGCTCAACTTCCTACATATTCATATTTCAACATGTTCAACTGATTTTTTGAAATGTCACCTAGACAAATTTAACTCATTCTCAAATTAAACTCGTGATGATTTAATAAACTAAAAGTGATGTCATCAGATGCCATCACTATCTGTCACCATGGTCATCATATATTTATATCTAAATTTTGACAAAATCAAACAAACCTAAAGTTAAACTACACCGGAAACATATATACTACCAAAAACACCCTTGAAAAGAACCCTTGAGTTAATCACACTGCTTAATGTTGTCTAAAATCATTAGTTATTATAAACTTACCAAAATTAAGCCCCTTGTTAAAATCGTTAACTCTAGATTAAGAACATAAAATCAATCTATATCAATATATTAGAGTGAATATATAAGTTAAAGCTTAATATAATAATATTTACGATGTTTTGAAGATGTGATTTTATTAAAGTCCTATTGTAATTAATCTAATTATATTTATTTAAATAGTTAATAAGTAATACATAACATCTTATGAAATCAAACCATATATGAAGATTTGAAAGAGCTGAAATCGAACCCAAAATCGAGAACTTTTGTTAATCTGTATAAAAGTGGTATAGTAGTTAAAGTGGAGGAGATGTTATCTAAAAGTCTCAAGTTTAATTCCAAGTTAGGGCGATTTCCCTTGGAGGCCACTGATCAGGTTGTATAGCCGTGTTTTACATGTTCATCCATGTCAGTCGGGTATTTGATGGGATCTGGGGGTTTACCACTTAAATGGGTTCTCACGATCATAAAAAAAAGTCAAGAACTTTAGTTGTTCACAAGTTATAACTTCATAGTTAGATATGAAGAACAAACTTGAAACAAGTTAGGTTTTGATTTTATTTTCATTTAAGTTTGAGATTGATAATTATGATAGGTGAAAATGATGTACAGTAGGAATGGTCGATGGTGGTTGTGTTGTGTGAATTGTAGAGAGGGAAGAAAAAGATTTAAACAGAGTTCCAACCAGAAGTTATGTTCATGAGTTAGGTTAGGTTTTCTTTGATATTTATGATATTATTAATTAATTAATTATTAAAAAATAAGATTGTAAGGCAACCACCGAAGTCTTCCTAAGCATTTATTGACATGTTGGCGAATGTCTTATCTACTAGTTTACTCCAAATTAATAAAATATAATAAAATTTCAATTATATATTATATGTTTATATATTTTTAAAATTATTAAATATTTATAAATTTTAAATATTCATATTTCTTATTTAACCAACAAATAAAAAATGTAATATATCAATCTTAATATAAATCATTGTTTATCACATATTATATTTGTTTAACACATGTGATACATGGGTTTTAGGCTAGTTTCTTATATTAACAAAACAAGAAATAAATTCAAATACTTAACTTAAACAAGATATAATTTGTATTAAATATGAAGTAAATAAATAAACATTTTTATTTCTAAATATATGATATTGAATTTATTTAACCTTTGTAACTTATAAAATTGTAATTTAGTGGCTTACTGGCTTATATACTAAAAACTTAATGGGCTTTAACCAGTTACTCTTCATTAACTGCTATGGGGCCATGTGGGTCGAGCTACTCAAAAGATTACTGACAACCGGCTGGACCGGTGACCTGCATTCCACAACCTCATCAATATAAACCGCGATCACCAATAAGTATGCTGCAACTCGACTGCTTTCGAAACACTTTCTCCCCAATTCTTATTTTCCGACAATGCCACCGATCCACCGCCGTCTCGTCGAACGGGTAGCCATCGGCCGGTACGAAGATGAAGTAACACACCCTAGCGCCATCAAGGCTTTTGTGGCGGAGTTCATTAGCGTCCTCATCTTCGTGTTCGCCGGACAAGGCTCCGGAATGGCTTTCTGCAAGCTCACCAACGATGGTGCAACCACCCCATCAGGGCTAATTGCGGCGGCGATTGCGCACGGTTTGGGGTTGTTCGTCGCTGTCGCAGTGAGTGCAAATATCTCCGGCGGCCACGTCAACCCCGCCGTGACCTTTGGTGCTTTTTTGGTGGTAATATCACTTTGCTACGTGCGATCTTTTACATTATTGCGCAGCTTCTTGGGTCGGTTGTGGCTTGTCTGCTTCTCTACTTCTCTACAGGTTATTTGGTAAGTTGCCCGATCACTTATTTAACAAAAGTGACTGGCTTAATATTTAAATAATAATTAGAAACGATAACTTGTTTAAAGATTATTAATTTTAGTTATGTTAGATATAAATAAAAGTATAATGATTTTTTTTTTAATTTTTGAACATGATATATATAGAGGAGTAAATTACGGTTTTAGCCCTATAATTTAAATGTTTTGAATAGATATAAATTACGGTTTGAACATGATATATTACTCTAGTTCTTGTAATTTAAAAAAACTATCGGTTTTGGCTCCTAACCATAGTTAGGTTTGGTGGTCAAAACTGTTAGAATAGTTAAATTTGGAGGCTAAAGCCATTAGTTGTTTAAACTAAAGGGGCTAGATTGATATAAGATTTTATTTTGGGTTAAAATAGTTATAATATTAAAACCACAAAGGCCATAACCCTAATTTACTATATATAGAGTGTCAAGTAATACATAAAGGTAACTTATCTAATTTAAGAAAATTTAACAAGTCATATTTTAAAGTTCGAATTCAATTTGTAGATTGTTTTCGAGCTTTATATCGACTTGATTTTTATATTTTATTTATTAAGTATTTAATAATTTTAGTGATATGTGGTTATAATTATAATTTGGCATGTTAAGCTCAAAATGGAACATTATTTATATGACTCATAAATCTAGTTATGAGTTATGACTTTGGCAAATCAATTTATCCGGAAATAACATTTTCGTAACAAAAAAATGCAGACCACCACCGGATTCTCCTTGACCGCTGGATTATCAGTATGGAACGCCTTCGTGTTTGAGATTGTTATGACTTTTGGGCTGGTCTACACTGTCTACGCCACCGCTATCGACCCGAAAAAGGGCGAAGTCGGCACAATTGCACCCTTGGCTATTGGTTTAATCGTCGGAGCCAACATTCTAGCCGGCGGTCCGTTCACCGGTGCAGCAATGAACCCAGCTGTTGCATTCGGGCCTTCTTTGGTTAGCTGGAGCTGGGGAAACCATTGGATTTACTGGGCTGGGCCCCTCATTGGTGGTGGGCTAGCCGGTGCTGTCTATGAGCTCATTTTTATTAGCCGCACCCACGAGCCGTTGGCTGGGTCAGACTATTAAGATTTGAGAAATGACTTTTCTGCACTTGTTTTAGTCTTTAATAATTGTATTTTCTTCCAATTTGTGAATTGTGAGGTTGTGGTGTATGTGTATGTGTATTTTGTATTCGCATTTCGCATTTTCTTATTAAATTCAAGTTTTCTTTTTTTATTTTTTATCAATATTCTTATTTAGTGCAGATTTTATTTTTTATCTTTTTTTTTGTCAATATACAATATATTTTATATTTAAAATGGATTAGATTTATTGAGAAATATATTTTCACATATTTATAAACAATTTCAAAATAAATGTTTTTGCAAACAAAAAAGTTAAATACATGAATAATCACAGTTTGAATTTGGTCCTCTTCCATAGGCCCACTTCGGATGTATTTCATAATGGCCCATTTAGTTTATGCACATTGCACATGCCGGCAGCCTGCCAGCCAGCAATAATCATGGGTACACTGTACACTTTTATAACTAAGCCTTTATATATTGAAGTATTGAACCACCGGGTCTATTATATTTTTTACATATTTTTTTAACGTAAAATCTATCCTAAACTTACTCTTAAATTAATTCCTATTATTTCACGTTTTTAATCATTAGGTTTTGGTTTTGAACATAAAGCAAAGATTTGGTCTAGGGGTGTTCATCGGGATCGGATAATGAGTTATTCAGGTTTTTCGAATCGGGGTTTTTTGGGTTTGAAAATTTTTATGGTCTATCTTAAACCCGACCTGAAATTCAAAATATATTCTCCGACCCGAAAAATCTAGTTTTTGCATACTAAAACCCGATCCGAATCTAAAATGATATTATCCGACCCGAAAAAACCGAAATAGATTTCAGATAAGTTTTTTCGGGTTTCGGATACAATTTGGATTTCGAATTTTTTCTAGTTTCGGATATTTTAAACGCCCTTAATTTGGTCACGGGTATTTACACTCGAATACGGTTTTCACCTATGTGAAAGCCTTACGGAAAAGGAAGCCTTTAACCGGTTTGATTGGTATGAGATGATTCCGAACGGGATGGCCCAGCTCGTTTTTGGAAGAGAGGTGGGTCATGGTTGAACTGGTTAACCTTGCTTTAATTGGTTTGACTGATTTTTATTAACTTTTATGGAAGATGTATTATTTTTAAGTTATAAGATATGAATCTAAGTCCCAGAGATATTAAATGGGTCGTGTTGGCGTGTCAATCTGACATGATACCGAAAATTTAATATAAACCCGAATACAACATGAATATTCACGTGTTAATATGAACACGACCCATTTGACTTGAAATTTTTTATTTTATTTTTTATGATATTAATAATTTTATAAAATACAATTATATAACAAAAAAAGAGAAATATACAACAACAAAAATATGGCATTTAATTATAAAATCTCATGTTAATTTTTTACTAACTTAAACTCTAGTAAATACCCGACCAAGTTAACTTTAAACACAATTAAAAGTAATTAAATACATATAAATGAGTTAAATTGGTCAACCCGCTAGGCTCCTTGGGTTGAAATGTTTAGCTAAAAGGGTAAGTAGATTCAAACCAAATATGAACCAAAACTATTCATACAAAACCCAAATCTATTAATTTCATGTTAGGTTCATGTCGTGTCAAAAATTTACATCCCTACTAAAACCTCACATGCATGTATAAATATGTTGCATGTAGGGGTGGCTCAACGATTTTAGAGGCCACAAGCGAGGTTAAAAATCGGGGCACTATTGACATTAATCTATTGACTTGGATAAAAAAATACTTACATGTTTCTTTATTTGATTTTTACTTTTGAAAGTTTATTGAGATTTGTATGTTTATCAAAATTTATATTTTCATAGAAATTTAAAGGTTCGTTAAGGTTTGTATGTTCATCAAAATTTATTGGTTTATTTGGATCTTAAGATTCATTAAGGTTTGTATGTTAAAACTTTACATATGTGTTAGCTCTTAATGGAAAAAAGTAAAATTATACTAATTTTACCATTATTTTACTTATTTTTTTGTGAAAATAATGATAAAAGCGTTGGGTTGGTTGGTTGGTTAATCAGACATCGTGAGCCGAAGGTCTTAATGGAAGCAACATCTCTATTCTTACGAGGAAGAGATAAAGTTGTTTGCATCTTACATTGTTCAGACCCTACCTTAGCTTGGTAATTGTGATATATACTGAGTATGATTGCAATCAAATTCAGAAAATAGATTGTCAAAAGTAATTTATACATCTTTAAAGAATGTGTAATTAATAAAATACATGATAATGAGAGAAATTTAGCCCATTTCAAATCTTATATATTTCCTGTTAACATACAAAAGTTTTAAATAACATATCCATTTACTCTTGTGTTGTTATGAAACAAATGAACCAAGAATTAACAACTCTCAAACATTTAATGACATTTTAAATTAAAGGAGATGCCTAACACTCATGTTCACCATATTATTGGCGACAACGTTCATGATGTTTGGTTATATTGTCTCGTAATATTTGATAATATTTAACGTGAAGGTGGTCTCAATTTGTTCAAGTATCTTGGCATTGATTATTGTTGGCCCGTCTTCATTAAATGTATGCCATGTGATATTATCTTATCGGCCGGTTGGATATATTTAAGAACGGTATCTTTAAAATCGTGAACACTCGTGAAGAATATGTTTTTTTGAACGGCGAAGGTCTCAATCGCGTGAATCCACTGTTTCTAGACCATGTCACCAAAGCTAGTTACCCGGACCTCCTACGAGCCACCCCAGGAGGAAAACCCCACTAGGAAAACCCCATGACCCCCCTCAAACCCCTATTTCGTTGCGGGAGGATTTTGAACCCAAGACCTCCCATTTAGTCGTAAAGAATATGTAGACTGTCAATCAAAAAGAAATTGGTGTAACTAATCTACTTATTCAAATAAACAAATATTCTTGTGAAGACACGACATGTTTCTCAATGTTATTTTCTTGAACATTTCAACTTTGATTTATCACATCTCTCTTCTATTAAATATATCTCATATTAAGTAAATAGTTTTTAAATATTTAATGTACTTTTTACATATTTTTATAAAATTTTTTAATACATTAATATTAAAAACACACTTTTTTAAAAACCATATTATTATAAAATTTAAAAAACTTAAAGTAATATATTATATGAAATTATAATCGTATATGTTGCAAAAATCATCTTACATTATCTAAATGAAATTTAATGATTATATATTACGTATATATTAATATTATATATTAACGCATGAAAGAAAAGACACGGAATCATGCTTGTTTTGCTCAACCACATTTCAATAAACAATATTTAGGTTTACAGTTCGTAAAACTACTTTCTATAAATAAATTTAATTTTGATTTCTGACATTCATCTATTAAGTTTATACAAAATCACAAATTATTTTATTTAAAAATGATCGTGTCATCAGACATCAGTTACAAGTATATTATATTAATATTAACAGTAGTAGATTTACAATTTTAACATCGAAAAGACATTATTTTTCTTGGTGCTACGTTTAATGACGTAATAAAAGACTCATGATAGAGGGTTTTTTTTTTTTTTTTTTTGTATTCCTTTTAACTGTTGGCTGTTGCAATAAATTGAGATTGTCAAAATGCAAAAGAATGATGATGTTTGACGTCACACATCTTAATAGAAGTTTTGAACATTCAAGACTATACTAGTTTAACTATGGTTTAGATATATTTTAGTTATACTTCGTACTCAACTATATGATTTTTAGATTTATTTACATATGTAGTTTAAGTGGTTTGACCCAATCCATACTTCTAGAATTAAGTTTAACAAGTCGCACAACATTTTATCCACTGAGCCTAGATTTACACATGCATTTGAAACCCTTTCCATGTTTTTGTGTAATTAGAGTGAGCCGATGAGATTAAAGAACCGAAACATGGAAACCCAAGGCAATTGCCATGTAAGTATGTAACTACCGTTGGTGGATGAATATAATGGAACCACAAACGTAAAAACTCGAACAACAAACAAGAACGAAACGGGTCACGTGGATAGGGAGGAGGTGTAAGCTTTTATACCTTTTTTTTAAAAAATTTGTATGCCAACTAAACATAAGTACATAACATAGGTAAGACATGCAACATTTGAAATGTAAATCAATCTAGTAACCATCCTTGACCCCCTTGAATCAGTCTGTCACTCACATGAATATATCACCACCACTCTTAAGTGGTGCCACACTCGCGTCATATCACCACCCCTTTTGAGTGGTGCCACTGCCACCACCCCTTTTGCGACCGTTGTAGTATTCGGGTGAGGGTGATCCTAAAGTGACACCAGGTACGCACCATGCAAGGGTGAGTAAAAAGAGATGATGAGATGTATTGTTTTAATTGGTGAAACGAAAACATTTTACAAAAAAAGGGGCATCACCAGCGACCATGCTAAAGTGATAGTGGTGATGCTCACACTCACAAGGCCACAAGGGAGGGAAGTTGTGTTCTGGGACGTGACCAATGACCAGTTGAGGCTGCCACCATCACGCCCTTGGTCACCTACACTACACAAAGCAGCCTTATATGAACATACTGTTTCTAATCATGCTAAAAAACTGTGTTGGAACCTGCATCTTTAGTTGTAATGTTTTAGAATTTTACTGCTGGTGTAATATCAAAACTTAATCTTGTTGAACAAGACTAAAATAAGATTTTAGATGCCAAAAGGAGCCAAAACGAATATGTGCCATGAAGAAGGCAGAATCTGAGGATTGCATTTATAGTTGTAAAGCAAAAAAAAGCAGACCATAAAAAGGCAGACCAAGAATCAAAAGGGAAATGACACCCCACCATTAATAATTAAATTAGTCGCCTTTAATTTTGGATATTTTGACTCTCTTTCTTTTTTCTTTTCTTTTTTTTTTTCCAATTTACAGACCCAATTTACCGGAATCCCGCCAACAAATTATAATTCCCATACGTGATTTCAAAACCATATTAATCAACAACACCTACAAGTTACCTTCAGTATCATATTAGTGCATCTGAGTGAATGATAACCCGAGCTCCTGAAGCAAGCCTGTTAGAAAGAAAAAAGAAAAATTTTCAAAAGACATGAACTGATGAACTAAAGAAATTTAAATTCATTAATTATATTTATATTAGGAAATCAGATCATAACTTAACTTTCTTCAATTTTGATCACATTTTCCTTTTCTTCCCTGAAGGATTCCAATCGGCCAGATTGTTTCTTGGAAGAACATGGGTCGGTTGTTATTCTTTTGCTACTGCAATTGGAAGGGCAAGGTGATACAATTTGTAAACTGGGGCCTGCTTCTGATGAGATACGTGAGCCCTCGGTAACAGGGGACCTCGTTGCTTCATTTTTTGGATGTTTACAGAGTGACGATTTAAGTGCTTTTGGTATACATTTTGCTAGTGTTGTGGTTTCCTCTTTATCTAAAACGTGATCACCATTATTGGTCCTGTATTTCATAAATCACTTTATATTAGAAGGCTATCTAAAAGTATAGTATATATTTATGATGTAAATGAGTTCAAGATTGTGACAGTAAGGGCTGTTGGTGTAGTGAAGCCAATTCTGATCATCTGATTATTTAATGGTCAAATAATTTGTAACCGAGTGTCTGAAACAAAAACTTGTTTTGATTATTAGTTCAACTAGGGGTTGTTTTACATGCAGATTCTTAAATTACTATGCTTTAATTTGATTAGAAACCACATAATACAAAGAAAATAGGAAATGCAAACCTATCAGCATTGTAGGAGGATGATCTTTTTAGAGTTGTGATGCCTTCTTCCTTCAGTAATTCGGTCTCCACTAAACTACTACTAAAGTATTCTTTATCTTCTAATCTCATGCTCGTAAATCTAGAATTGTCTGGATAGCGATCAAGATCCCCCAACATGACAGATGTTGAAAATAAAGGTGATGGAAATTTTGAATCCGAGAATCTTGGCTTATAAGATGGAATCAGGCCAAAACTATGATCTTTGACCGATATTGACCCACAGGAAATCAGTTGCATTAACATATCTGTAGCCCTGAGCTTTGAATTGACCGGCATATGACTTTCTTCAAGTCTTCTAAAGCTATAATACTTACTAGCATCAGCTATGATTAAAGACTCCAATGTATCGGTTTTTCCCACAGATGTACGTGTACCCAATGAAGATGGAGGGGATGGATCAATTTGAATTTCAGAATTATCTTTAAAACTCAAATCTAAGGCTTCTGATGCCACATCATCAGTTGAAACACCACGTGTCCAAGTTTCCCGAGCTTTATTGACTTTTATATTTTCTTCTGTTTGCGTGGATGCATCAGCAAAACCATGGGCTTTGTAAATTTTGTATTCCGCTAAGCCAAGGCAGCCGTCTGAAGTAGTACTTTTTCCACCTCTAGATTCTGGGGACACGCCAGATGAATTAGAAAGCCTAACTGGAGGTGACAACTCAGCATCTTGGGAAGTTTTAGTATCTTTTCCACTCATGCTTGTTGATGATGATGATGAGTCATCTTGACTTCTTGCAGATGGAGGTTCTGGTAGCTGTTTTAGATTATGTAACGTTATAGCAGGAGCAAAACGATCTGCAAATATGTCACCTTTATAATTTCAGGGCTCTGAAAATCTATAGTCAATTTTAGTTCCCTATTTCAACAAGCAATTGGCAGCACTTCATGCTTACTAAGTTATTAAATAAGAGTATAAGACTTGCTTATGTTCCCCAGCAATCAGCATACAAGGTTGTCATCTTGTCATTGTAAATTACTAACTACCATCTTGATACAAAAACTAAACCTTGTTAGAACATGTCTAAAACCCTTAACATGTTCACACTGTGCACTTTGCTTAAACTAGGGAGCTAGATGAAAGGCGGCTCACCATTTGTGTCCTGAATGTGCCTATCGCCTTGACTACATAGCTAACGACAAAGAAAGGTACCTGAATTAGATTCTTCAACAAGCTCAGAGCCTTTGAGAACGTATTCATTGCCATAAACAGGAAGAATTAGGTCGTCTTCACAAAGATCATGCCAAACAAACCCATTTTTGTAGCTCCTGCAGCATCAAGTAAAACAAGGTCCACAGTCATCAAGCTTTTCCAGCCAGATACACAAAAATGTTGACAAAATATGAAATAAGAAATCAAACTTAAAGAAATTTAACCTCTTGCAAGACCATGAGTACATAGAAGCCATGCCCCTTCCTCTGAGAACATTAAGCTTTTCAATCACATCTGAAAATTTGCTTTTACAATCATATTTTCCAGTTAACCAGATTCATTAAAAGAGACAATGCTGGATTCAATTGCAAGAAAACTTGTATACCTCTCAAAAAAAGACCATCTGATGAAGGGAGAATAACTTCGATGAAGTGAGGATGTTCAAGCTGTCGATTTTTACAGAGATAATAAACTACAGGTACCTTTCGGATCTTCTCTGTCTCCGGCACCAGTTGCTGATACTTAGGAGATATCTCCTTCCAGACTTTAGCTCTGTCAGGACTCAATTGCTGGTGCCCATACTTCCTCACTCGTCCCTCCATCAAAACCAATATTTCAAAATTTTGCTCGATCAATCCCGTACAGATTGCTAAGGATTCTGGAAACTGTAAATGACGAATCAAATAGGTAAACAGATCTAACAGTAGTTCCGAATGCGTAGAGACAAAACACATCCAATCAGCAGACAATTGATTCGAAACAAAGCTTTACAGAACAACATCGCAAATAAATTGTAACAGAACCTGAATAATGACAGATTTGGTAGGGGTGGTGGAGTGAGTAAACAATAATTAAATTCAAAAAATGGAAAAGTGGACACACCTGACATAATTAAAGCTGAAAAACTCTTTTACTGTTTACAGTTTGCAGTGTTACAATTTACATGAAGAAAACTACTGCATTTAGTGATGGCGATGAAGTAGGTGTTAAGGATTGAAGAAGATAGTGACGGATCTGATGAGAGGTATGTTTCGAAAAGTGGACAGAGAAGACGAGAAAGTTACGCTGACAGACAGCGGAGATACGGTCAACTTTTTTCACCTTTTGATTGCGTGTTATGCAGAGCTTCCATGGCTGCAAATCTGCAATTTTGCATAAACGAGATTAGGGTTCTTGATTTCAATCAAAACGCCCAAAATTATGTAAGATCTTCGTCTTGCACGTTTTCCACTCGAACAAAGTGAAGTGAAGATGCTCAAACTGATGAGCTCTGGGTATTTTTCACCCTCCTAAATTAACAACCAAATAATCTAATAAATAATAATCACGTTTTATATATTTGATATTGACAGATTGTTTAATTAAAAAATAATACTTTCTATAAAATTCAACACATAATAGGAACACAATACAGAAAACTCAAGTAATTTCTATAGTTCAAAAAACACAGATGGTTAATTGAAATGCTATTGAAATTTGTTATTGAAGAAGTAAAGCCCACAACCAAATCTTAATCTCAAAGTTTTTTAGGGATCTGAATAAGCCTAGAAAAATGGAGGGATGGGTTAGGGGTGTCGTTCGGGTTGCTCGGGTCGGGTTATTCGGGTTTTTGTAATACAAAATTGGAACCGAAACCGAACCATTTAACTATGGTGGACTCTAGAGCGACAAATGCAATTATGCAATCAGAGTATTAAAATCTCGTCTTGTGTGCTGTTGTACAAATCTTAAAAAAAATGTACGTCTTAAATAGTATCAACACGTTTTCCACATTATGGACGTAGTTCTCAACGTCTGAAACAAATAATATTAGTTGTTACGATGTGTTAGCATGGCAACTAAACTTTAGGCTGTGAACCCTAAAAGGAGTGTGGGGTTTATATCGTTGGGATGACTAGGAAATTTTTGACAAGAACAATGTCTTTAAAAGATAGATAAATCTCACATTGGTTATGAAACGAAATCATAAAAATTGTCTAGTCTCAAATTAACAAATGCTTAATGAAAATGTTTGTTGAATTCATAAATAATGTGTCGCCTTTATAAATAAATGTGCTCCGTTGAGATTAATATCAAGATGGACTCCTAAGAATTCTTCAACCAAGGAGGAAAAGAGTAAAGAGATAATACTAATAGCTTGATGAATAAATAAATAATGATTGGTATGTGTGAGGTTGTTACATGGTTGATAGATTATTAGAGAAACCTAAATTAGAAAACATAGGATTTACAAACCTTGTTGGACGCAATTTAATGGATATCCAGTAAAGGAACGAATCAAGGCTATAATCACAAATTCGAACCTAATGAGGGGCGAGGGTTTACGGATTTCATCCGGTTCCCGCGCATCTGGAGCACACGTGTCTCAAGGTCGGAGATCGAGGAATCGATATAAACTATCAATCGACGGGATAACTGAAGGTAACACGATGAGACAGTTTAACTGCCATTAAAAAAAGTAACAATAAAGTTACCCAGGAAAGAGCAAAGCTTATGTTTATGTTTTAATAAAAACGAGATTTAAGCAACTTATCTTTATCTCTCTAGAGACAGAAAGACCACTTTAAATAGTCATTTGGCTTCAAATAAAACAAAATACACACAAACAAGCAAATAAGCTGGTCATTAACAACAATCTCTTATGCATATTTGCCATTCTAAAAAAACAACAATCTCATGCATTTGACCAAAAAATACATATTTGTTGGGTCCTAGAGTGTCAAATCCAAAGAGAGTTGAAATCTCGTGTTGAGTGTCTCTGTTCCAAGCCAGCCGTTCAAAAAAAAAAAAAAACATAAACATACACCTTTTCTTGTTTTGGCTAGTTGACATTTATAATACTACAAACATACAACATTCTTGAGTACAATGTTTACATGCAAAATTCCATTAGACTAAATGGTACTTTATCAGACTATAAACCACCTCTAACAGATAAATCGCATAGCCCAATTAGCATGACTAAAACTACAATGTTATATTACCCGTCCCTTGAAGAAGATAAGAAGCCTTACTTCGAACCTGCATAATTATAATTTATACAAAACAGGTTATGCTTTATCTTTGATAAGTCAAACAGATAAAACAAAAACGCAAAATTATACAGTGGACGGGTCAAACATCACCCAAATTATAACTGAAATGAATAAAATTTCTTTTAAACGTTAATTTTTAAAAAAAAAATCTTATTGAAACTATATCTTCTTTTTGTAATCACCACTGTTTCTAAGCAAGTTATGTGCATACCTTTGGAGCGTAAGACCTCGAGTCAGTGATGCTAATTTGGCAAGAACAGTTTCGGAGAAACAGGCCCCACATTTCGTACATTAACTTGTTGTCTTCTAGTAAAGGGTTGTATAGAAACCAGTTTTCCGTTAACACCAAATAAATGTAGACTTTAAAAGATCACAACTTTTGTCTTTCAAATTGATCAAGGTCAGTTGCCTTATGACCTCTTCTTCATCTTCTACCTATGATAAGGTGGGGGCAAAAAGGTAAATCCAATAAATGTATTGTCAAAAGTGATTGCTCGTTTAGACCCATTATGTTTGGCTACAACTAACCATCATTCATTGTAACGCCAACAAAACTAAATGCAACAATTCAACGATGTTACAATAAATGAGGCACTTTGGGTTATGTTTTCTAACTCACAGAAAAGTTACCTAAAGGGAAATGAGCCAATTAACACCCTCCCTTAGACCCTACTAATTAGTGGGATTTTACGGGGCATGTACATTTGTAATAATTTTTAGTCGCTAGTCGGCCAATGAGGCAAGGATTAATCAGATTGTAATTTTTATAATTATATATATATATTTATAGGGGATATTCAAATAAGAACTATTGCAACTTGAGAACTAAAGGAACTATTTCTAGCCATAAGTTTAAAGGGTATAATAGTAGCTTCCCCTACTTTAAAGGAAAATTACTTTTATACCCCTAAAAACATGTGGTTCAAAATTAGTTCTTTTGGTTCCTTCATATTTAATGGTTTATAATAGAATAAGTCCCTATATCTATACTACTATATAATACATATAGAAAGGACACAATGGCCTTTTACCAAAAACTCTTAAAATTAAGAGTTTTACAACTCTTAGAACATAAATTACAAGAAACAAAGCTTTAAGAGCCATAAACTAAATGGTTTTTTTTACTTTTTAATTTGTCTCACATTGATACATTTAAAAATAAAGTGTCATATAATACATATATAAGAAAACTCTCTCAAATCAAACAAATTACTTCTTGACACGTTTGTCATATCATATTTGGTATTTTAAATTGTGAATTTTATCATGATAATTTTTTAGTTAGAAGAGTTGATTTGACAAAAATTAGGTGCTTTAAGCTTTTTACGGGCCAAAATTAGTAGCCTAATTGTTTTGTTTTCCGCCACATCGCGCAGGCATCTCACTAGTATATATATAGGATGGTTCGAATGTTAACCCTTCCTTGCGTTAACCGAATAACTACATCTTATTACTTTGGGGCTCACATTAAAGTAAATCTAAAGGTTTAGGTTTTTTGTTCTTTTTTTTAATGGGCCCTACATTAATTAAAAAAGAAAAAAAAACATACGCCTTTAGATTTACTAATGAAGGGTTCAAATAGGGTTTAGGGGTTATTTTTCTATGATGGAATTATCACAGGATACAATCCGTGTGTGTGTGTGGTGTGTGTAGCCAAATATTTATATAACTTTATAAAAAAATTCGGTTTTACATATATACATATAGGGGTTCAAAGGGATTTCAAAGGTCGCCGAAAATCTTGCCAGAATCTATTTGATTTGCTCCACCTAGGCCCGATTTTGACCTATTTTTAAGGAGCCAAATAATTGGCCGATTAGAGGAAATTGAAGCGGTATGCAGCCGACTAGCGATTAATCCCTGAATAATTGGCACATAACTTGTACAATCAATGTACATCCTGTACAGGGCTGTACAGGCCGTATAGCATGCCCAATACGACACCGGGCATACAGGAGGGCAATACGGTCCGTAGGCATATAAGATGTAAATGCTGAAAAAAAGTGGCACTCTGCAGTCTGCACCTTTTGTCTGAATGATGCATTCTTGCAAATGTAGGTTTTCTTACTTCTAAATTTATTTATTTTTTGGAAAAACTACAATTTATTTGCAATAGAAAGTTAAATTCAGTAGTTGAGATAATCCTCCTGTGTTCTTCATAAATCAATGTGCTACAGAAATAAATTAAGTGTCCAGTTCGGTTAACCAAAACACTTTTTGCAAAAAAATAAATAAATAAATAAGATTTCATACAATGACTGCTGTGCAAGTTATAGTTGCAAAAAAAATGTAAAATAATTATTTAAATTTTTAATAATATAACTCATGAAGTTTAATACACTTTTAGCTAGTCCTTTTTATTTCACATGTTTCACCTGTTAGAGACAAAATAGCCACTTATAAATATAAGGGATTAATATTTTTACCCTTCAGTTTCTTGTTTTTTTAACAACCAACACACATGACCTTTAATCCTACTACTAATTTTAACCTTTTTGTCCCCACAACCACTCAAGGGAGGACATCTTTCCTAAACACATTCGTACCACTTGGCCACATGCCCATTGGTGCTTTTTGCCAAATAATTACTAAAATTATGTAGTACGTACCTTCTCAAAACAACCTAGAAGAATATGGAATGCAATTGCACTTCTAAGAAGCTTGGAGGGCCCATGAACTGCTGGGATGCTCTCAACAGCCCTCAGGCTATTGATGTCCTTTGGAACCCTGTTATCAAACAATAAGGTGGATATAGCATGAAAAAAGTTACAATTTACAAAACAAAATTACACAAATTCATTGAAAGGCTTTTCTCTTTTGGTAATCAACGTAAAGGAAGCTAACAAAATAAACTATAATGTTATTGAAAACCTGGAAGCTACTGATTTTGCCACTTTTACACAGCTGAAACTCCATTCATCATCCGTGAAGAAATTAACCAAAGCTAGCATGCATTCATTCAAATCTATGGATAAACCTAGTAGTTGTCGGTCTAACAAAAGAAAGATTATGACAACCACCAGCTCTTCTGCTTCTGATTTGGTAAAGGCACAATGAACATTCCTACAATAAAACACAATAAAATATCTAATTGAGCAAGAATAACAAAGCTTAAACAATTTTTAATTGGTAGGTGCCAATTGAGCTAACCTAGATTGGCTACAAGCAGCTACATATTTAATCCATGTTATAATGTTTCGTGGTGGCTCAATGCATTCAGAATCTGAAAATAGTATCAAGCTTATGAGTAACCACTACAATTGGAACTAAAAAGCCCCAGACATGTAAATATTCCCAAATTAATTTATAAAAGTTTAATTGATAATATTACCTCCAAGAACCATTTCCGAATCAAAAGAATCTTTGTTGAGAAAATGAAATAAGAAACCATAGATTTCTAGAACACCTTTGAGTTCTGAATAACATGGTAGCCAATCAATCCTTATAGACGGTGACTCATCCTAATTGACGCATGGCAATTTAAAAATATATTACGATCACAAAGTTGAGCAACACAAATTATTAATACATAAACATCACAGAAACCTCATTTTTCTGCAACAAAATAGCACACCAAAAATCAATCGCAGCACTTCTGAGTATTTCTTTTGATGAGTATAACACTGTAAATACATATATAATGAAATAAACAAAAAAATCACATTATAATTTAACCCAGTATAATCAGATGAACATCATACTCAAGTGAAACGTCCATTTTGCTATTGATTCCTCTACTTCACCACATTTGTTGACCAACTTCAACAGCCAGCCATTAGTCAACAAACCTTCAAAGAATGTTTCTCCTGCAACAAATAAAAATGAAATCCATTAATATATGCCAACAATGTATAAAAACTCAGGTTCGTATGAATAATAATGTGCACCGGAGATGCTATATGAATAGCTACAATTTTACAAATAACTGACCTGATTCGGTACTAAGTTCAACCAGAGAATTCACTTCATGGTAAACACAAAAACGGAAAAGTGAGCAACTTGAAAGCTCCCTAAATTCAAATGATGGTATGGATTTCTGTTAATTGCACAGGAAACCAACTGTGTTATAATGTGTTTAAAAACAAGGACTGTATAGCCCTATCAACAAATGGCTGGTTAAGGTGTTTAACCTGTTTCCCAAAAACTCGAAGACCCCAATGGAATACATCATCTTCATCACCTAGTTGAGTTATCTGCTGCAGAATTAAACTCATAAGTTTACATGATTATGACTCATATCAAAGGAAAAACATCTTATATCATTAAGATAAAAAGGAAATAAAATTGACACAAGATTTGTGCCTTCTCGTGACAATCATCGACATATCTGGACAATTTAGCAACGCGACCATCCTCTTCATCGTCTGAGTTGTATGTCTTTTTAGTCTTTTCCAGTTTAGATTCTCTCTCCAGCGCTCTATTCTTCTCCCTGTAGTGATCCACAAGTAAATCATCCAGACCAAGCACTTTTTTCCTGCAAGATTACATAAAAAGTAAAAACATATTAGTATGTTAAAATTATAATAATGTGCTGTTTTAAAAAACTGTGCACGTCAAAAAGAAGTTTTTGGAGCCAGGGGTCTCGGCAGGACTCTAGGAGCAGCCTACAGGTTTGCCCTCATCCCACCCAACCAACATCCTCCCAATAGCTCTGCTATGAATGAGATTTACTAGGTATATATGTTTCTTAATGTAGTTATAGGACAACTCATATCCACCACCAAACAATGGCCATTTCAAACACCAACCCCCTCTTGGACAAGGATCATTGAGTTTGAACTATGGATGAGTCAGAAACTTTCTTGATGAGCAGCCTTAAAAAACACATTCATTCCTACAATCGTGTGGCTTTAGATTCACTTTCTGCTGGAGTTGTTGGGTCCCATAGAAGGTATGTTTCTAGGCCTGGAGAGCTGAGCTAGACCGGTTGCCAACTCTGGTCAACTTGGCTGCTATACTCGTCAATATCCAGTCCACTTTGTGCATGTTTTAAGGTCTGGGCAAATGAGTCTGCTATCCATGTTTTTTGTTGAATGCAGCCTTGCTCAGTTAGTATGGGAATTCATCTCCAAGTGGTGAAAAATTTGCCCAGTCTGTGCTTTGGACGTCAAGACCTGGTGGTGGATCTACACAGGCATATTCCAGTCTCTAAGAAGTAGAGGCGCCGATCCATTTGGTAATTCTTACTGCATTCTGGTGTTAGTGGAAAGCTAGGAATGAAAATTTTTTCAACAGTAAGGAATTGTCTCTTGATAACCTACAGGAAAAGATTATGATCCTTAAGTTCCTATGGATCTAACACAGATAGAAGGCAATCCAGTTACTTGGGAACGATGGATTAGATTCAACCTCACTAGCATGGTATTTAATTTGTATGGATGTTACCTGTTATTTCTTTTCTATTCTTTTGGTGGCTGTAAATAAATTCTTAGGGGCTAGACTTGTCTAGTTCCTCCTGGTAATAATATGGAATGTTTGTGATAAGGATGGGGCTGCAATTCTCTCTATGGATAAATCTAAAGTGATTAAGGTCTATTCTAGAAGGGGTAAAAGTGTTAATTAAAGAGTTTGTTAGATGAGAGAGATTCTAAAAACGGTAGGAGGGCATCTTGTTGAGGTAGGAGAGATTTTTTAGATTTTGATTGGCTCATGCTTTCTGCATTGAGAGAGGGTTTTACCCTGGTTATGCGTTTCCTTTTGATGTAATTTGATTTCAATTACATAATAGAATCCTCTATTCCTTCCTGTTATTTGTTTTCTCCCTAGTTATATTGAAATTGTGTGTGTTCTCTCGATTTCCTATCATTGGTCCGACCCTGCCGTCGACCTGCTGTGTTGGTGACTTTTCCGATGGAGACTCGTGCGGCCAATCGATTGGAGATTCAAGAGCAACAGATCAAGCAATTACAGTCGGATGTTCAAGAGATTAAGATTTCATTACAATCAATTGAAGGTGAGCATCTGGAATCGGCTAAATTTCGTCAAGTCGTTTTGGCTTGGATGAAACATCAGGATAAGCGCAAAGTTGATGGGTCATTGGGATCCTTCAGTGGTGTGGTAACTCGTTCGGCACGCCGCCGCATTTACCAGAAGCACCATCGCATCTTCCATGGGCAATGAAGAAGGTAAAATTACCTGAGTTCAGTGGTTTCGATCCTCAAGGATGGATCCAGAAGGCCAATTTATATTTCGATATTGACCAAACACCTGATGATTTACGTTTACGATTAGCTCAATTGAGTATGGTTGGTGTTGCGCAACACTGGTTTACCGTAATTACTCAAGTTCGCGATTCCATCTCTTGGCCGGAATTTCAATCCGAATTGCTCCAGCGATTCAGCGACTTGAAATTCATAATCCTTATGAGTAATCAACAACGCTGAAACAA